>OW240914.1:119518805-119757305 GCA_933207985.1 Pelobates cultripes | reverse complement strand
TTTGTACCCTTTTTGTACAAAGTCTTGTTTTATTTTTTAATGATTCTTCTTCATAAGTTCTTTTTTCCATGCGATCCCTCCTTATTCTTATGAACTGCCCGTTTGGGGCCTTCCTCAAGCCAATGGGAGTAGTGGCAGCTGTCTTTCCAAATGAAACTATTTGCATCTACCTGTTTAAAATAGTTCTTTGTTTTAATAACACCCCCTTCTATGAAAATATCTAGATCTAAATATATTACTTCCTTTTTACTCCATATAATGTTCATCTCTTTGCCGCATGAATTATTGTTTAAAGATGAAGAATTTCAAATTTCTTCTGTGCCTCTCCATATGAAAAAAAGTATTGTAAATATAATAAACATAGGTGAACAAGTTATGCACCCAGTCATACTGACCATAAACGTAAGACTCTTCCCAGTATGACATGAAAAGTTTTGCATAACTGGGCGCAAACCTAGTCCCATGGTTGTTCCTTTCAATTAGATAGAAAGATTGTCATCATACCAGAATTTATTATTATGTAATATAAGTTCTATACCTTCTATTGAAACCTGAAGGTAAAAACTGAGTTATCTAAATCTTTCTTATTACTTCACATCCTCTAGAATGGGGGCTGTTACTATAAAGGGCCGTGACGTCACTCGTCACCAAAAAATAACAATCTTGCCATTTGCAATTTTCTACAAGGTTAAGCGTCACCATTGTATCATTAATATATGAATTAGAGAAGTTATAACATGCAGCATGCCTCCATGGATTGAATTATGTTGGAAGAACTACAAGAGCTTTACACACACACATCGAAGAACAAGTAAGAAATATCCTGAGACATATGAGAATCACAGCATGTCCCAACATTGTAAAACCTGCCATGGAAGAAAACCTAAAAATGTCATATGGGTTTTGTCAGTTGGTTTAAAAAAAAACCTACAGAAAGATTGGAAGGGATGTAATTTAAATAAGAATTTAATTGATTATTTAATAATAATTTTAGTGAATTTAATAATAATAACTATCTTTAAAGTAGAGATTGAGTGAATTTTTTATCTAGACACGATGATCCCATATGGTTTAAATAGCAACTTTGAAATCTGTCACTTTTTAAGATAGTGTTAGAGAGATATAAGTGATAAATGTCCTATTTTTTTGTAAATATTTCCTTTTTACTCCCTTTCCCCCACTTTCTTACATTATGTCTTATACATTTTCTAAGGATGTTTCCTTTTACAAACAAATGTACATATAATTTGATTTCCTCTTTTGGATTGCACATAGGATATAAATAGTTTTTTGTCCTTGTGGTATTTTTTAAACCTCACCATCTGTTTAAAGTGATACATAAAAACTCTGTAGAGTGTTATGGTTATCCTTAAATATATATTCACTAGTGAAATATAATTGCCTTTAGCATGGTCTCCATTTTATATTGACAAATGCGATCTAATAATACACATTGGATTATATATAGGTCCTGGTTATTTCTCCCTTTACAATTCACAAGGAAATGTAAGCATTCCTCTAGGTTTTTAAACATTATAACATTTGAATTGTGAAATAGATTTTAACTGGTTATTTTATGAATTATAATGTACATAAAGTGTTTAAACTGATATTGGTATTAATTTCCATTTCCCCCCCATATTTATGTTGCCATTATTCCGTACTATGGATATTTTTCACATAAATATAATGAACCTGTCAGGTGCCCTACCCCATGCCGCTCTTGGCGACCTTGCTTATCTCATCACAGCGAGTGGCGTCATCTGGTCCCTGTCTCCAGACTGGCAGTGTGTCTGACGCTGCACACTCCAGAGCAGCTTCCTTATATGTGTGCTGCATCCGGTCATGTGACCTGGCACATAGTGATGACCTCAGAGACCACAAGGGAGGGAAGAAACTTTTGACGGACCACCTGGCACCCCGACTGGGCACCTCTGCCAACAGATGCTTCCTAGCTGACGCAGAGGACCATAAGCACCGCACCAGACACCACAAGCACCATAGACTCCACAGCCGCCGTAGCTTAGCTGGGATCTCGCCGTCTTCCTCCCATCCTGGACCAACCTCTGATATCCAGGACCATGTGGGAAAGACCTTTCCTCCAGGAGAGTATAGCTGTATAGCTCTTATAAGAGCTAGTGATATAACAGTTCCCCACCAATCATGAGACCAAGCTACGTGTTAAGAGCTAAGCAGGACTCACTGTTAATGATGCCAAAGCTGGCCCCTATATGCAAGTCCCCATGCAATGGAACAGCCACCTGGACCTAGTGGGGAACAGGATGACTATTGTTACAAGCCAATGATAATGCAGTACAGTAGGTGACATTCCAACACATTACACACAATCCCTCCCCTCAGCCTGGGAGATAATTGAGTAAAGTCCTGTATGTAACTCAATTATCTCCAGGCAGAAAAACACATATTTTTATAAAGTATCAGAAGTACCCCAATATGCAACATATCCCCCTAAATGTCACATCCCCTGATAGCCCTGATCTGTGTGAACAACATATCCAGATCAGAGCAGCAATTCGGGAAATTCCTGGAAGTCTCTTTTTGACCGACCGCACACATGGTTTCATGCCCAAAACAGTTCCAGAGAATTAGACAGGTCTATTTCAAACAGTCGAAATAACGTTCGAATTACCAAACATAACGGTTGATGAACATAGTCAGTGTGTGTCCCTTGTTGGGGGCTTCTGCCCACCGAATGTCATTCAAAACCTGTTCGAATAGCAGAAGTTCAGTGGAAGGTAACTGTTCAGAGGTGTTCATGTCGTCACGTGTCCGATTTGAGTTCCATGTTTCGTATATCCCTTTTTGCATAACCCGACCATTCTAAGGATCTGTATTGCAATTCTCCCTAATCTGTCTTTTCTGCGTGTTAGGGTGCCTTAGTGAATGTTACAGAACTATGGACTATGGGCACAATAATTCCGGTTCCTATAAAGGATGGAACGCATATTGGAACACAAGTCATAGAGTGTAAGTACTCTATGACTCTCTCGGCAAAACCAAATGTTATGTGACGCGACCTGAAACAGAAGTGAGGTTGCACTGTGTCAAGCCCCGAGAATGAGGCGTGGAACGCAATATCCTCTTGGAAGAAGTGGCTCCTGCTTAAGAGCACCAGCCTGGATTTATTAAAATCAATGGTAAAGGTATAAAAACACAAGCAGGGACTAGAGGAGTCTCATCAACTGTACTGAGGAAGCCATAAAATGGCAAAATGCATTTCTCGGAAGACTACACATTTTCTTTATCCTGAGAAACCTAGAAGATATAAAGTCACCACCATAACCAAGGCATTTAATAGGAGAGTATTTGCCCAAAATGGACCAAACAGTTCTACACACCAGAGCTAGGTCATATAGCTCTGGATTATGTGAGTGTTCCATTAGCACCTTAATTTATTATAATATGTTTTAAAGTTTTACACTATTGCACTTTATTTTGTATTTAAAGATATTTACACCCAAATGGGAAAGATTATCCAAGCATCAGCTAAGTGTTTTATTTATGCATATTTGTATACACTAATGGACATGGCACTTTATATATAGTGCTCCACTGCTTTTTTGATGTTTCACGTGGTTGTGTGTTTTTGGAGGATTGCACATACAGTGTAGTAGCAGCTGTTGAAATTTAAGACATTAGTTTTTACATAAAATATCTATCTGAATCGCTGTCTTTTGGCACATAATTAGATTTTATTGTATTTCTAAAGAGCAGAATTGCTAATTTTATGAACAGACCATGAGAAAAAGGTACATTTCACCCCACTATCACAGTGTTTTGTACTGAAGTCTAGAAATCCTTTTTAAATACTTAATTATCTGCAGCATTTCTGAGATTGCTAATATTTTCCAGGATGTGTCTTGAAGTTTACCTGCACCCCAATGACTGACGAGGAGTAAGGAGCTCCAGCTTCTCCTAAGCTAGTTAAATTAACTACTGAGGGTTATTTGACTAATTAATGATAAGGACTACTAAATTGACTCTGAATTTCCAGACGTATAAAGTGGTAAAATACCCCTTCCCGTCTTATTGGAGACTCTTGGCTGATATCAGCGTATCTAATGGCTAGTGTAGGAACTCACCTATTGAGGCTTGCCTTGACGTGGCTGGTGAGCTTACATATTCAAATGGCCATTTAGAATAGAACTAAAGAGCCTCCATTTTTGTTCAAATGCACATGGGGATCTAGGCCAGAGCGCAGGTAACGTTTTTCTTTGTTTTTACTATGTATTTTAAGCTGTTGGATACTAAGCCACTGCTGCTGTAAGTGCGGTGCTTTATCTTTGTGTCTGTATAAAGTGGTAAGCAAGTGGGTAATGTGCATATAGCTGTTGAACAGTAAATGAGCAAAGTAGACTTGTGTGATACTTTGCACCTCTGTCCTTTTACTGATGCTTGAACAATGACCTATGCAAATTTCTTTGTTCTGTTCCTTTGGAGACTACCCAGTCACGTTCTTGATACATAAATCAGTTCTCCCTTGTGCAAGACTTTTATGTAGATGTACTATACAAAAGAGGAGTTCACTTTTGTGGTCACAAGGACCACAAAAGTGAACTCCGCTTTAGTAAAGCACATCTACACAAAAGTTACACACAAGATAAAAGCATGCAATGATTTTGTGAACCCAGGAAAGCACTGCCATAATTAGTAATATCAGTCCAGATATGTGAGAATCAAGAAGCATACAACAGCATACATTAACCAACATCTTGTAAAATATGAAAGGGAGAGAGATCAGATGCATTAAAATAACTCATAATTTTCCCCTGTGACAAATTAATGAAATTCATGTTGATCTGTGCCCGAACAAATGGATCCTTCCAGGATCAATTAATTCAGGCTTGAATGAATAGGAATTTTATTCGTTCATTGCAGGTAAAAAAAAATTTTTTTAAAATGTATTCTGTAACATTGTTCTAAGTCATGGTTTACTAACGAGTTAAGTGCATTCTCCTCAATGCATTTTACCACTTTCTGGACAGAGAAGAACATAATGGGAGATTAACTACACCTGTGAAATTAGCGATTTACAAGGGAATTTTAAATCCACTTTATTTTAAAATCTCCAAAATGTATCCACACCTTATTAGACATAAAGGGAAATATTAGCTGACAGGTCACTAATTTGAAAAACAAAGTTTAATGTCCTATTGATTTTAGAATCTTTTTTGTAAACACTTTCTGCTACTGTAGAAAGTCTGGCACAGACAAACTTTATAGTAGTAATTATGCTTCCCTATTGATTTGTGCAGGCAGAAATCACACTGTTTTTGGGGGGCCTTAATTAGAAAATCTCATGGGGAATGTACATACCATTATCAATACCGATCTTTTATTTAAAAATGTTTGTAAGTACTGTGAAAAGTTAAAATGTGCATTTAGTTAAAATGAGCATTGCCTTTTTAATATTATTTAATTATGATTATGGTTTTTCTGTTTGTTTGACACAGAAGAAAAATTACTAAGATCTCTGTAATTTTTTACTCTATTTTATTTTTATCAGCCACAATAAATTAATCCCATTAGCACATTTTTGTGACAGTCATAATTCCAGAAAGCATTAGTGTAATTATAAATAAGACATAGTTTAGGAAGGGTCACCTTAGATAATTATTATTACCATTATTTATTAAATTAATTATGCTGTGCTGTACAATAGGTGGACTAACAAACAAGTAGTTGCAACAAGACAAGTTGGATGTACAGGAACAGAGTGTGCTGAGGGCTCTCCTCAAACAAGTTGTCATTCTGGGAGAGTGGGTACATAGTTAATGGTAAGATGTATTTTATCTAATGGAAAAATAGGTTACTAGAAGAGTTGCAGGAGAGAATGTTATGTGTGTGGGGAGAGAATTGTTAGTCTGCATGATGAGGAGCATAAACAATTATCTTATTATCGTATCAATAATATAAAAGCGCTAACAAGAATAAGCAAATAAAATAAGTATACTGTCCAAATTATCTTTTTATGAATAAGGTACCACTGGTTCTAGATCAATAACATTTTACTGGTTGTCCATATTAGACAAATCAGTACAGACCATGGGTCAATTATCTTTTGTACCTTCCTCCTTAGTCAACATGTCGATTCTTTTATATAATATAAGTGGCCTAGAATGTGATATAATTCATTGATTCATGTAGGTGGGGAACACATAGTTTCATTGATGAAAAAAGAGCAGCTGGATTTGTTTTCGGTCAAAATAGCTGAAACAGAAAAAAAGAACTATAAATCATCCATGCTGTAAATCGTACTTAATTGTTGCTTGTTCAAATTGTTTGCTAAAAGTCTTCTTCCCATTTTAGTTAATTTGAATTTTCTTAATCCTTTATTTTGTACCATTTATATTTTACTAGAAAACATGTTTTTGTCCTTTTTTACTGTATCAAACAATGTAATAACAAACTGAATAAGAAATTAGTATTCTGAGACCCCCGCCCCCTCTCATAACCTGTTGAAAACTGTGAAATAATCCTATTTTTTCACACTATGAGCTATATAATAAGGGTTAATTGTGACGGACCGCCTAGCACCCCGACTGGGTACCTCCGTCAATCACTGCTTCATAGTACTTGCGAGTACCATAAGCACTGCACTGGAACACCATAACCACTGCAAACACCACAAACCGCCGCAGCTTGGTTAGGGTCTCGCCGTCCTTCACCCACCCTGGGCCCAAGACCGGGATCCAGCTTCCAGTGGGCAGAACTATCCTACTCCCAGAGATAGATACAGCCGTTTCCCGCACACATGAGATGAGACTCTATGTTGAGGGTAAGAAGGAACAGCAGACACAAGAGTAAATCTTTCCCTCCAATAACAGGATGACACACAGTTTTGGAGTGTAAGCTGGAATAAATTTTAATGGTGCCACACTGGCCTTTTATGCAAGTCCCCAAGCAAGGGGTATGCCCACATGGACCTTGCTGGGGACAGGGACACAAACTTACAAACCAGTAATGGCACATTTACAATGTAAGGCACTCCCACACATGACACACAGTCCCTCCCCTATGCTTGGGAGATAATTTGATCAGTTACTGTACTAATTCTAATCCAATTATCTCCAAGCACAGAAAAAAACATACATTTCTAAAAAGTCCCAAAACACATGATATCCCCACAATCAGGCCCCTCCAAGTACAAGTGGCGAGGTTACCTTCGCCATGTTAATAATCTGAACAGGTTGACAGTACTCACATACTGTCTCCACCTCTGGGCTCTATTTACTGGGCATTGTGGGGACTCTTAAAGGGGTATCTGTTCAATGGCTTTCCCTTACCCCTTCAACTATGTGAAGCACAGAGGGTGTAATAGTCAGATAATTTGTACTTATTGCACAAATATGACTGCTCAAAGAAACATATATGACATACCTATTTAAATATGTCTAAAATGTTTAAACGTGCAGAATATAATTTCCTTTTAAATGCACTCGAAGTCAGAGGGAAAATTGATATATATGCGCATTTTCCTTGACATGTAAACAACCCAGTACATTAATTATATATGGCTTCATCTCACAAGACATACACAAGAAGGTCTGAAATAGTTCTGGTTATCTCCTTCCTACCAGAATGACCTTAAACAAGGCCTTTGTGTAAGTAATTTACAATCCTGTCTAATAGAAGCTGCTACCTCCTGTCTGCATTAGAACAATGAATAGTGTGGCATTCAACCACATTAACTTCTGTCTGTATATTAAAGAGTTTAGATAGATGTGACTGTTTTCCACAATGTATTTATTTATAAAATATTTTACCAGGATGGATACATTGAGATTTCTCTTGTTTTCAAGTATGTCCTGGGTCCACAAAATATTGCATTGTTAAAATAGGATACAATAATATATATATATATATATATATATATATATATATATATATATACATACACATATTTACATTTTATACATAACCGGTAATAAATACATTCAACCATGACAGGTGCATGAAGTAGAGAGAAGCTCAGTATAAATTATAATATTAAGAGAATTCTGACCAAGGGAGCTGACAGTCTAATAACTTGAATATATATATACATACACATATTTACATTTTATACATAACCGGTAATAAATACATTCAACCATGACAGGTGCATGAAGTAGAGAGAAGCTCAGTATAAATTATAATATTAAGAGAATTCTGACCAAGGGAGCTGACAGTCTAATAACTTGAACAAATTACCCTGCATATCCTGCAAATTGACAAGAATGTTTTATATAATTATACCGCAAGTATACCATTTGTATTGTGTACAATTACAGCTGCTGTTATTATTCAACAAAATCCAACTTTGAACCCTTGAGGTATGAAACCATTTAATTTCAAGAGATCTTTGCTACCTATGACATATTTTTGATCTTTCTCATTTTGTATGGACTATCTCAGTTTGGCCACAATTCATATTATTTTGCGTGGACTCTCTGATGAATCACTTACATAGGGTATCAAAGAAAATAACCAAAGAATGGTTTAATCTTCAGAAAAAGAAAAGAAGGAAAAAAATGAAGTGTTTTTGCTGAATTTAAAGTGTACTTCTAAATTCAGTCTGGTAGAAGGAGTTTTAGAGAAGCATTGTTAAACAGTGATGTTATTCTTCTTTGTAAATTTGCAAAACTATATTTTCATTTGAAATTATTTGCTGGTTTGCCATGCCCAAGTAATGATCAGTGGTAGGAAACCATTGATAGTGGAGTTGAACTATTATAAAAGTGGTGTCAATATGAAAGTGGTGTCAATAAATGTCATGCCTGGCGGTGTTAGGTAAACTAGCAGTTATATGTATTTTGCCCATTGATGGATAGGATAAACATCAATCACAGGTAGATTTTTTTTATAGTGGTGACATGGGAGAAAAGAATGTGGTACAGGTGGGGGTGGGGTGGTTCCATGCCTAAGTAAGTATGGCAGTTAGTGCAAACCTCACCGTCTACTCCAAGACACACCCACAAGAAAAGTAGGGCGGATGACATTTGAAGCTACTTTCTTTTAATTTTTTGAAGGCACAAAAGCTCCAACATACATATTGCCAGTTTGGATTTATTATTTTCTCCACATTGTTTTATCACATCCAATTTATTACTTACAAATTGTTTTTTCTCTTTCCCTTTTTTTTTTCCCGCTCTCACATTTTTTGGTTCCACATTCTTTATGCTCTTTATTGTGCATCAACACTTGGTTAAATGTCTATAGGATAGTGATGTTTTTGAATGTATATTACTGATTTCTGATATAGGCCTGGGACATACTGAGCATATGTCAGACTTCATTAGAGATGTGTTCACGGAACTAGAAGGACTCCATTCTTTATTGATCTTCTCTGCATACCACTGTTCATTTTTAATTTTTCTTTAAAGCTTTGATTGTTTTCCCCTTGCCGCAGGCAGTTTTCTCTCCTCCCAACCGGGGCCTAATACCCTGAGATGAAGAATTATTTTTTATTCTCCCTCATGGCCCTTTTTCTAAACATTGTTTTTTTCTCTCCCCGTGTAGGGGAATTTATCCAAGTTTATCATCCCCATTTTTTATTTTTCCTTTTTATACCATCCATTTACTAATGCACTGTAAGCAATTCAAGAAGCTAACAGGTTATGCTTCAAATGTTTTAGCACGCTCACTCTTGTCAAAACAAATGTATTTGTTATTACGATTGTTGGATTTCATAACTCTCCTCTTGGGACGCGGGCCTTCGGGCTCCCACATTTCTATACAATCTCTTTTTAATGGCTGTGTACTCTGATTTGAGTCATGGTCATTAAACCCATGTCATTTAATGTGAGGGGCCTGAACACCGCTCACAAGAGGCGACTATTTTTCAAAGAAGTCAAATCCAACAAATCAGATATTGTCTGTATTCAAGAGACTCATCTTAAGGAAGGAAAAGAGTACAAATTTATGACACAGTTATTCCCTTCTCAATTTCATTGCACTTACAAAACTAAGTCTAGAGGTACTTCCATTTTTTTTAGCAGGAATGTGGTCAATTCTACAGAAAAGATAATGACGGATGATGACGGGAGGTACATAGTATGGATTGGTAAGGTTAACAATGTTAGGTATACAATTGTCAATGTGTACTTTCCTAACACGGGTCAGCTCACTTTCTTTAAGAAAATTATGGATTTGGTGAATGAGAACATGAAAGGGACTTTAGTGATGTGTGGAGATATGAACTTCGTTATGGATGGCGACTTAGATAATGCAAGGGATAATTTGGATAAACTCCATAGGAGAGATAGTGATAGATTAGCTGTGAAATGCTCGAAATATATGGTTGAATGTGGACTGTATGAGAATGAAATGTAATGCATGAGAATGAAAGAGACTTTACTTTTTACTCAGTATCCAAGAACATGTATTCCAGGCTGGACAGGTTTCTGATACAGGGCGCTCTCATACCACACATCTCAAAATCTGCTATTTTAGATATCAATTAGATATCAATTGGTCTGACCATAACTTTGCATATAGATGAAGTGGTTTCTTTCTCCCCCAATAGGCACTGGAAACTGAGTGATTACTTATTAGATGATCCTGAAAATAGATCGCTAGCTGAAGGGATACTGAATGACTATTTTTTGGAAAATGTTTCGCATGAGGTTCCTGGCGAGGTGACATGGCATGCGCACAAGGCTGTGTTGAGAGGCCATTTCATTTCTAGGGCATCTCACTTGATGAGGAAAAATAACAGCAACTTAAGAAATTTGGAAAAAGAACAACCTAAATCAGGCAAATAAATTCGGTCCATCTTCCTCCCTGTCAGCAATGATAGGGGAGATTAAATCAAAAATTCACAAAATAAATTTGGATCGAAAAGTGTTTTATTTAAAGGGTAACAAGGCCTCAACTCTCCTGGCATCCAAACTCTGGCAGGTGAATGCCCATTCTAAAATTGCGTACTTAATAGATGACCAGGGACAAAAAATATTTCACCCAAATAAGATTAGTGACCACTTACTTTATAATTTGGAATCTGATGTAAATCTCACCCAGCCATCTGAGGCGACTATTAATAATTTTTTAGACAGGGTTTTGTTGCCTTTGCTGTCTTCTGATAATTTGGAAAAATTAGAGCGTGATATATCTGAAGCAGAGATAGCCGAGGCGATTAAGTTCATGCCATCTGGAAAGGCCCCGTGTCCTGATGGATTCACAATTTTATACTATAAGACCTTTTGCAGAAACTTTAATTCCTCATATGTCCAACTTATTCAACTCCTATAAGTCTGGGGGGAAGATGCCAGGAGAGTCTTTGTCCGCACAGATTGTCACCTTGCCAAAACCAGGTAAAACTCCTGACAGATGCTCTAATTTTAGGCCCATATCCCTTATTAATAACGACACAAAAATGTATTCTAAGATACTAGCGAACCGATTAACTAATCTAATACCTTTATTGATCAATGATGACCAGGTAGGATTCGTGAAAGCACCTGATGGAACGAGACGGTTCATTAACTTAATTCAACATATCAATTCAACAAGAACTCCCTCTCTGCTCCTTTCATTGGATGCAGAGAAGGCGTTCGACAGGGTACATTTGGATATCTATGGAAGACACTGAGCAGATTTGATATTCCACAATCTTTTATTACTGCGATAAAGGCACTATACAGTGCACACACAGCTCATGTATCGGCCTCGGGTTTCCAATCCAGAACGTTTTCTCTAACTAATGGGATGCGTCAAGGTTGCCCCTTATCTCCAATTCTCTTTGTCCTGGCGATGGAACCCCTGGCCGAACTGATTAGGACGACCCCAGAAATCGCAGGTATTAATATCAAGGGATCCACTCATAAAATAGGGTTATTTGCAGATGATGTAATTCTAGCACTCAAAAACCCAAAAGACTCTCTGAAATCTCTCAATACTATTCTACTCCAGTTTGGAGAAGTGTCTTATTATAAATTAAATGTATCCAAGACCCAGGCCCTACCTTTCCACTTGCATAAATCTGATATGGATGAATTAAGACTATTATATCCGTTCGACTGGAGGAGGGATTACCTGGAACATTTAGGAATTAATTTATGCAAACATTTACCCAATATGCATATTCATAACTTGAAGAGAGCATGGCCGAACCTACACAAGGATATGGAGAGATGGGGTGTTATGGAGTTATCGTGGTTAGGAAGAATTGCCTCCATAAAAACGTCAATCCTCCCAAAAATATTGTACTATTTTAGAACTATCCCCTTATCTGTTCCAATGTCCTTCTTTAACAAAGTACATTCAATAATACTAATATTTATTTGGAACAACAAACGCAGCAGAATTAAGCTTACATCCCTGCATCACCAAAAACTTCATGGGGGCATTGGTGTCCCTAATTTCAGAAAGTACTACTTTGCAACTAATGCTGCAGCGGTTGTAAGCTTTAATAGTCAAAAAAATAGGCCGAGATGGATGGAAATGGAGGAATCTAGCATTCTTCCCTTTCAACTCGGGGAATTACCCTGGCTAAGCCCTGTAAGGAGACCTGGAGTAACTAAAATGTTTATGACCACTAAAACCACACTTAAAGCCTGAGATATAGTATTTAAAAACAACTGTCACTTGACAAAACTATATAGAGCCATGACAATTGAATCTTTAAAATACTACATCCCGACCTTAAACTCATCATTACTTAAAGAACACCAACTGTATCACATAGACGACTTTTTCCATGGAAACTCTATTTTGTCGTATGAAAGATTACA
This sequence comes from Pelobates cultripes, assembly GCA_933207985.1. NCBI lineage: Eukaryota > Metazoa > Chordata > Amphibia > Anura > Pelobatidae > Pelobates > Pelobates cultripes. The sequence continues at coordinate 119,744,571 of OW240914.1, read as the reverse complement.
ATTTAAGCATAGACTGGTGACCGAATGTAAGGATAAATGTGAGTTGGTGATTGAGAAATTAAAATAAATATACAACATACCGGAAACCGACAAAAATTATAAAGCACTAGAAATATCACAACTAGAAAAGCTATTTTTGCATGACCCGAATAGGAAGGGCATTATATCTATCTGTTATATGTTACATAACAATAAACCATCAATTAAACTGAAGCATATGTTATCCTGGAAGACGGAGCTGGGTTCCCAATATAAGTTGGAGGATTGGTTCAGTTTTTTTTCAGCTCTGGAGGGCCTATATTTCTGCTCCAACCATCACGAAAACCACTTTAAAATTCTGTATCGATGGTATCGACCGTCTAAATTGCATAATTTTAATAATAAGTACAGCGATAGGTGTTGGAGAGACTGCGGAGGACTTGGCAACATGGCCCACATATGGTGGTTTTGCCCAAGACTGATATTGGAAAATGATACATGACTCAATTATTAAGGTGAACAGTAACATAGGTAGCTTCACATCTGAACTGGCTCTATTTAAAAAATTCCCTGAATCCATCAGTAAAATTGATAGAATTATAGGCCACATTATGATAGCTGCAACCACATGCCTACCTAGATATTGGAAATCTAAAAACACACCCTCAGTTAAAGAAGTACTAACACTAACACTAGAAAACAAATCATACGAATTATCACATAGAAATAACACACATATATTTGCACAATTGAAATACCACTGGGATCAATGGGAAACCGATGTCAAAAAAACATATAACCTTTAATAACTTGTTATGGAATGTTTTTCAACTTAAGTGCCTTGTACATTAACATACTTACCGTTATAATGGATGGATACCCCCTTTTTCCCACTTCCAAGTTTTCCCTTCCTTTCCCCTCCCCTAATATATTGTTTTTTTATTACTTGTAAAATCTGCAAAATCTTTCAATAAAAATTATTTTAAAAGAACAGGGTTCGAACTATAGAATAATTGGTCTAAGCAAATTCTTAAGTGAGTAAGGAAATTAAATATATATGTCTTACACTACTATGAATTATTGCTGAAAACAAATAATCAACCCTATAGGCAATAGCAAAAGTATAACATAAATAACAAATAATTGTGTGTAAAATTTAAATTGAAGACAGTCCCATAGTAGACTAGGACTCTATAGAGAAAGTAAATCAAAAGCCAAGGAACAATATCAATTAAAGGGACACTTAGTAGTAGTGATTCTGATTTCTAATGTCTGTCCCTGCAGGTTTGTAATGAAACACTTTACATTGTTGCCAAGGAACACCTCTAGTGGCCATCACTCAGACAGCCACTTAAGGTGCTCCCTATGCCAGTGCTGCACACTGGCATTTAGAGTTTCCACGCTTTGCTATGGAAAAGCATTAGATTGGCTGAGATAATTACGTTTAATTATCTAAACCATGGAGGCAGAGTGAGGAGGAACCAGCTACAGCAAGATTGGTGCGGCATGGGAGGAAATGTGAGTTTAAACATCTTGTTACTACACAGATAGGAGCCTAAATCTAAATGTTTATTTTGACACTACAGCACCAGTAATATATTTTGTATTCCTGACAGTTTAGTGTTTGTTTAACATGGAGAAAAGCTATTAGTTGAGACCCAGACTCATGACAGTTGTAATCCTTATCCTTAATCATTTGTCCTTTTTTCAGGGAAATTATTTGGGAATTATGTGCACAAATAATCTTTTCTGTTGATCAATATCTGACTCAGTGTCTGGTTTTATTTATGAGTACATTTCTTTAATGGTCATAGCATATCTGTGTGATATGTGTAAAATGATTATTCAGTCTGTCTAGACTCTAGAGGTTTAGTGGACAAAGTTTTAAACTCGAGGTGACTGATACCTATTTGGTTAGGAGTGACTGTAAAATTAAATCAAAATGTGATAAATCTAGCCGTGTTCTCTTAGATAACTTCATTGCAAGATGCTGCAGGGGTGGCATCTTCAATCAGAAAGTGTCCTGAGTCTGGGAAAGAGAGTTTAAGCTAATGAACTGCATTCATAGGGAGTATTTTTTATACCGATTTGGTCTTAAAGTCACCAAAACAACTATAATTTAATAAAGCAGTTTTTGTGTATAGATCAGACTCAGTTTCACTTCTCAATTCTCTGTCATTTAGGAGTTAAATCACTTTTGTTTCTGTCCATGTAGCTATAGCCACACTGACTGACACAGCATCCATGAAAAAAACAACTGTTTAATTTTCAATCAGATGTAACTTACTTTAAAAGTTGGTATCTCCTGCTCTGTAAATTGGACTTTATTACATACAGGAGGCTCCTGCAGGGTCTAGCAAGCTATTAATTGAGCAAGAGATATAAAAAAATAAATTAAACAGAATTAGCAATAAAAGAAGTTTAAACATTAGATGATTCTTTATAGGAAGTGTTTAGGAAGGCTGTGTAAGCCACATGCAGGGAGGTGTACCTAGGGCTGCATAAACCAAGTGATTTAACTCATAAATGACAGAGAATTAAGCAGTGAGACTGCAAGGGGATGATCTATACATTAAACTTGCTTCATTTAGCTAAAGTTGTTTTAATGACTATAGTGTCCCTTTAAATACTGCAGCCAACAGCCTGTAATATAGCAGTTATGGTAGTTGTGTTTTCTAGTTTATTTATGGTATAACTTTATTCAAGCAATCCCAAACCCTGTATCTAATACAATATTTACTATGGTTCTAAATTTCATCTGGGCAATTTCAACTGTGTGTTAGGTAGTCAAGAATATGTCATGGATACTATTTGGCCAGTTACCCATTCTGTGGTTAATTTTGACACCCCAAATCTGTAAAAGTGAAATAAAAATCCCGCAACATATTTCTTTTTATTTATGTATACATGTTTCCTGAAAATTAAAAGCACTCATAATATTTGGAATCTTTCCATGTGTGCACTGATGACAACTGGACATGTAGAGGCAAAGGGTTAACAAGAAGAATAACAACAACAGCAAAAAGAAGCTGGGTGAGCGCAACTTGCAACTGCTGCCTTTGGTGACAGTTGCCTATTCTGACAACATGGGCCTTGTCATGCTGAAAACAAGGAAGGCAATAGGAGAAAGGAAAGTATAAAACCTGCAGGTTTAGAGTTTAAACCCCGCTGTTCTTGTAATCCACTGAAGATCAGTTTGCAAAGCCACATAGAATTCAGTTCACAATACACTGCTGCACTAAATTAGCTTCTCTTGGTCTGTTTTTACATTTAAAAATAAATTACACCTATTGCTGATATATTTAATTTTGCATTTGACTGACTGAGGGTCACCTTGCCAACTACAAAACACAGCACCTTGACAGTCAAGATTAACCCCTTAAGGACCGGACTGGTTTTGCTGTACATTTGCGACCAGGCCTCTTTTTACACTTTTGTGGTGTTTGTGTTTAGCTGCAATTTTCCTTTCTCTCATTTACTGTTCCCATACAAATTATATATTGTTTTTTTCAGGACTAAAAGGGCTTTCTTTACATACCATTATTTATATAATCTCATGTAATTTAATTTAAAATAAAATAAAAACTATGATGAAAAATTTAAAAAAATGTTTTTTTACTTTTACTTGAAAAATCTTTTACTCATCTACAAAAGCAAATGAAAAAAAACTGCTAAATAGATTTAAAATTTTGTCCTGAGTTTAAAAATACCCAGTGTTTACCTGCTTTTTTGCTTTTTTTGCAAGGTTATAGGGCTATAAGTACAAGTAGGATATTGCGATTTCAAAACACATTTTTTAAATTTACCAATAGTGACATTGTAACACTATTATCTGTCATAAATCTCTGAATAACACCCCACATGTACATATTTTTTTTAAAGTCGACAACCCAGGGTATTCAATATGGGGTATGTCCAGTCTTTTTTAGTAGCCACTTAGTCACAAACACTGGCCAAAGTTAGCGTTCATATTTGTTTGTGTGTAAGAAAAATTAAAAAACTAAATTGAACGCTAATTTTGGCCAGTGTTTGTGACTAAGTGGCTACCAAAAAAGCCTGGACATACCCCATTTGCAATACCTTGGGTTGTCTTCTTTTGCAAATGGTATGCCATCATGGGGGTAATTCTCATTCTTGGGCTACCATACACTCTCAAAGGCAACGTAACCAACCTGGCCATTTTCAATGTAAAAATATTTGACCCATATATTTGACCCTGTAACTTTCAAAAACGCTATAAAACCTGTACATGGGGGGCACTGTTATACTCGGGAGACTTTGCTGAACACAAATATTTGTGCTACAAAATGAGAAAATGTATCACAACAATTATATCATCAGTAAAAGTGCTGTTTGTGTGTGAAAAATGCAAAAAAAGTCACTTTCACTGACAATATCATCGCTGTGATATGTTTTACTGTTTTGAATCATTAATATTTGTGTTCAGCGAAGTTTCCTGAGTAAAACAATACCCCCCATGTACAGGTTTTAGGGTGTCATAGAAAGTTACAAGGTAAAATACAGTGCTAGCAAATTAAATTCTCTGGACTTTTGGCCTGGGTTGGCAGGCAGGTCCCTCAAATTGCAATCAATAAAATTACTTAATTATTTTAAAATATTACATAAATACGCAGTAGTAGTAGTATTTAAATATATATGTATATTTATATATTTGAAGTCTATGTGTATATTTATATAATTATTTATGTAATTTTGTATATGGACATGTATATTTCGTATTATTTTTATTTATTTATATATACATAGATATATATATACAATTACATTCTAAGTGTATTTTGATATAAGTATATATATATATATATATATATATCTATATATCAAAATACAGTTAGAATAAAATTTCATATAGATATATAATTTTTTTAAAATTTTTATTATTATTTTTAAATTTTTTTAATTTAAGTTACTTATTATTTGTATTTTATAATATATATATATATATATATATATATATATATATATATATATACAATAAAAATAGATGTATCCCCTGCACTCACGCATACAAGATAGCCCAATGCCGGGCGCACCACCAGAGCTCCAAGATATGTAAAAACCAACAAGAAGGAAGGCTGCTCTCCGGACTTAAAACAAAAAAGTTTATTCAAATAATATTAAAAAACACGACCAACGTTTTGGTCCCCGTTCGGGACCTTCCTCAGGGTCAAAAATAGGACAACAAGACAATACAGTATGGTGCATCAATGAACAATAAATACCGAAATATACAATCAAATTACTCACTCAGGTGTGTTCCCGTGTGTTCCCGCGGGCACCATTGTGCTCTTCCAGGTATGCGCGTGCATCCTTGTGCGTCACGCCCTCTCAAATTACGTGCCTACGTGTCGGGTCTCCCGTCACCCGGGCAACTATGTAAACAAAGCCACTTGCTAATACAAACCAGTGCAGCGAACGGAACAACAGATGAAACTGTTTATATAAATGTGAGGGCATGAAAGTGCTTAAAAGTGCTTGATGTATAAATTTGATCCAATGAAACAAAGATGTGAAATAAGCTAATAAATAGCTGTGCTTGTCATAAGACACTGTGTAGGCATTAATATCACTTAATGCCCAAGTAACATGTAGATTAACCCCTTAAGGGTATTACAGTGGAGCAAAATTATGCCATATAGTGATTCATATACAGAGTGTATACAGTGATATAAAGTGCTAGTGGTATCAGTAAAGTGCTAGTGGAATCAATAAAGTGTAAAAGTGCAAATTCATAAAGTGCTTAACAGATCAAGGTACAATATAGTATCTATATATATGACACAATAACTTGAAATTACATACAATAACAACTCCTGTTACTTTCTATAAATTAAAAACACAGAGTAAAATAGAAAATAGCTAGCTGTTAACCTTTATACAAAAGAATGATATGTATTACTTTCATTTAACCCCATGGGAGCCACCGTATTTAATCGATGGATCCAAAAGGCCTCCTTTTGGAGCAGCATCTTTCCTCTGTCACCACCTCTACGGGGGGAGGGATATGGTCTATACCCACAAATTTCAATGATGCCAATTATATACAACAAACTGAGTCCTGCAAGTAATGGTGTGTTTTATGTCATAAATCTTGTTCGTGTGTGGATGATTGAATTTCTTCACTGGAATCATATGTCCACACCTCACACACCCAAGACAACGCACACTCCCACGTATGTTGTATTTAACTGTCCCTGTATAACTCTCAACTGAATCAGTGTGGACCAGTATATCTCTGAGGCTTTTGTTCTTTTTATAACAGATAAGTGGTCTTTCCTTAAAAATCTTTGGCAGTGTATCGTCCGCTGAAATCATCTTCCAGTTATCCTTAACAATAGCTGATACATGGCTAGAAGAATTATGGAAGGTCATCGGGAAAACCAATCTTGGTTCACGTGTCTTTCTTGGGTGTACCGGAGCTAGGCGAGCTTTCAACAGTGCATCATCCAACACATGAACATCGTACCCCCTTTCCAAAAACTTCTGGGTCATGACCCTAAGTTGTACCTCAGCCTTGTCTTTATCCGAATTGTTCCGGATCACCCTCTGAAATTGAGCCTTCGAGATCGACTTTTTCAAGGCAGCAGGGTGTGACCTTCTGGCATGCAACAAAGTGTTGCGGTCCGTAGACTTAGAGAATAACGAGTACTGGACACACTTATTATCATAGGAAAGTTCCAAATCCAAAAATTGGACACAATCTTCACTGATATTCGCTGTAAACTTTATAGGCAGCGGGAGTGAATTCAACTCTTCAACCATAGTAACTTCTTCCCTGTGTGTGCCACGCCAAATAATCAGCAGGTCGTCTATGTAGCGATAGTATCCGATGATTAGGTCCTGATAAGGCATTAAAATATGAGTAGATTCGTATACATACATGTACGCATTGGCGTACATGGGGGCCATTGCCGACCCCATTGATGTACCAGCCACCTGCAAGTACCATAGATCTTCGAACTGAAAATGGTTGTTGTAAAGAATAAGGGTCAGCAGCTCCAACACAAACTCGATAGGTGGTCCTTGATAGATGGAGGATCCGCTCAATACTTGTCTCATTACTTCAATACCCCCTATATGGGGGATCACAGTATATAGACTTTTTACATCCATAGTAATAAAGATTGGAGCTGTATTATTAAAATCCAACTCTTTGATTCTGTGTAGCAATGTTTACGTGTCATTGATGCATGTGTGTAGCTGTTCAACCGGCCACTTAAAGATGAAGTCCAGCCATTGGGCTATAGGTTCCAAGACGCCATCGATAGCCGAAACAATGGGCCGGCCAGGGGGTCTATTAATATCCTTATGGATCTTAGGGATACTGTAAATGATCGGAGTCCGAGGGGATAATTTGTGCAGGAATCTATACAGCTCAAGACTAATGAAATCCGCTCTAAGGCCCATCTCTAATACATCCACAATTTTCCTTTGAACCTCCAGGGTGGGATCACCCGGGAGGAGACGATATGTATTCGCATCTCGGAGTTGCTGTTTCAAATCTTCAGCATAATCCGTATAATTCATGAGGACAATATATCCGCTTGGCGAATAACTATAGAGTGGTCCTGCGCAAGGCTTTTGAGCATTAGACGTTCACTTTTAGAAATATTATGTGACTTATCATAGGTTTTAGAAAAGATTAGTTATTATATATATTATAGATATATTTGTGTAATTTAATTCTAAGTGTATTTTTATATTAATATATGTATATATTAATATAAAAATACATTTAGTATGACATTATATATATGATATGATATATAGACATATATTATAGAGATATAATATATGTCTATATATCATATATATATATATATATATATATATATACACACATTTATAAAAAAAATTTTTATTAACATTAACATTTTTTTTTTTTTTTTACACATGCAGGTAGGCTGTCTGTCAGCACAGACAGTCCCCCAGCAGGCAGACACATGGACACAAATGTTGACCATGTGACCGCTGTGTTAAGCGATCACATGGCCACAGGAGTCCTAATCCGCCATGGAGAGACTGCCTGGGCTGCAGGCAGTCTCCCCACACCGGGAGCACCGCCGATCGCCACCGGGGGAACGACGGCGATTGGGTAAGTACATAAGACCGCTGTGACGGTTCAGGACTGTCAGCAATCAGCAATGCAAAAAATGCTGATGACGGTCCTGAACCGTCACTGGTCCTTAAGGGGTTAAATATGACTATGGAATTCAGTCGTATGTGTCTCCTAATATAGGCAAAGCATAAACAAATAAAATGTATAATATCAACAGCTGTTCCAGTTTAACATGATGCCAGTGTCCAACATAAAAGGCAACATTATAAAAGGTAAAACATAAAAGGTAGATAATGACCATCAACCTATTGCTGTATTTGTTTTATACACATAAAGGTAAGAAGATAACTTCTCTCTTTTTAAGTATGTATTATTATTATTATTATTATTATATTGTCTTTTTTTTCTTGTTATTGAAGTTTATAATCACATATTTGCCTGGTAGAGTTTGGATATTTTTTATGGAATTAGTGTACTGGACTACATTGTACTTTGTTTCCTTAATTATAATCATGAATCACATATATACAGACCATTGAAAGACTAACTCTAGAAGATAATAAGAAAAAGACTCATGTCTGCCTTAAAGCTTTTACCAGTTTATGAACTAAATTACAGCTGTGGAAATGGAAATACTAACTGGGGAAATTTCAAGCAAAATCAATCATTTAGAAAACGAAAACCTCAAACTGCTGTATTGTAGTATTTTGTTAAGGGGGTTTGAACGCCATTTTGTAGATTCATTATCAATGAACCACAACTCAATATTTACTGGATACACATTGTGTGCTGTCATTGTTTTGTACTAGCTAGGAAGGAATATGCCTTTACGCTGATCAGTTCTAAGCCTGGGCAGTGAGAAAACTTAATTTGTAATGTTTAGTGAATCATGAACAAGGGCACAAAACTGAGCTTCTATGGCTGGTATAGAATTTTAAATAGAGAACTCACGGTCTTGTGCAGGGCTGCCATCAGGGGGTGACAACCATGATGGTTGCATGCTGACGGACCACCGGGTAGCCCAAGATTTTAGGGCCACCCAATAAGCCCTATATCTTCAGGGGCCCGGTGTATATATATATATATATATATATATATATGTATGTTTGTGTATGTATGTCAGTATGTATGTGTATGTATGTCAGTATGTGTCTGTCTGTGTGTGTGTATGTATGTATGTGTCTGTATGTATGTCAGTATGTGTATGTATGCCAGTATGTGTATCTATATGTATGTATGTTAGTATGTGTATGTATGTATGTATGTCTGTGTGCATGTATGTATGCCAGTATGTATGTATGTATGTACATGTATGTATGTCAGTATATATGTATTTGTATGTATGTGTATGTATTTCAGTATGTATGTATATATGTCAGTATGTATGTGTATGTATGTATGTATATGTCTGTCTGTATGTATGTCAGTATGTGTGTATGTATGTGTGTGTATGTATGTCCCTATGCGTGTGTGTGCCTGTATATATGTTAGTATCTGTCTGTATGTCACTATGTCTGTGTGTCTGTTTCAGTATGTGTGTATGTCTGTTTCAGTATGTGTGTCTGTTAGTATGTATTTGTGTGTGTCAGTATGTGTGTATCTTTGTGTGTGTGTACCTGTGTCATTTTTGCATCAGTGCATGTGTATTCCTGTGGGTGGAGTTTGGAGGTGGGATTTGGGGGTGGGCTTGGAGGCGGGCCCCAAAATTTCCCTACCAACAATGTGTCAGTGTGTGTCAGCAAATGTTTGATTTGAAGCAGTCCAGCCCAGCACATCACTGGATTAGCCTGCTTAGGTTATCGTTACTGGCCACATAAATTATTATTATTATTAGCATTTATATAGTGCCAAATGAATCCACAGTGCTTTACTATGTGAAACTTGCCTATGTGAAACTTGGAAACATAAAGATGTTGGCAGTGCTTAATTAAAAAAGAAAAAGTATGCCCTGTGCACTGCTTCCGTGAAATGGGTCATGACTGCCTTATACGGCTATGCTAAGAACAGTAGTCAAGGATTGGTGAATAAATGTATCAATTATAATGCAAAGTGATAAATTGTTGCAGCTAGTTCTATCCTCCTCTTGTCATTTGATATGCAAGGCAGCAGGGCCTTCTTCTGCCCACCGCTTCTTTTACCCTGCCTTCTTTCCGCACACCTCCCAACTCAGTTTCATGTTTCTGTTTTTTTTCTGCCATTTCAGTTATTGCCATGGAATGGACAGAAGGTGCAGTTGCCTGAGAACAGAGCATTGACAACGGGGGTTTCTGAGCAAGGGTTAGGTGATGAGGACTGAACTCTGAGCCTCTCTGAGCCTCTGGCAGCCTCCACTGACAGTTCTAGTTAAACCAGTTCTGTTTTGTTTGAAGTCATGATAAATAAAACTGTGGCCAAGCCATTCCCCTGAATTAGTTAGGGAATTATGATTTGGGAATATAAATGGTGACCAGCATATATTTAGCTGTCATGTAACCTGCTAGCTGCAGAGGACTTTCCAATCCCACCCTATATCATACACCCTCCACCTTAGCATACAATTAGATATTTCTGCAAAAATATGCAATTTTTCTGCATGTACAAAAGCTATATGATATATACGGATTTATCTAAATACTAGCAGTGCCTTTATTTTATATACTAGTATTAGTTATGTTACATGGTTCCCTTCCATCTCATTTGGCATGTTAAATATAAAATAAATATACTAATAAAATCCCCATATGTGCAGACATTGCAGCTGTTGAAAGAGCACATTCTTTGACCCATATAACGTCTAATTTTAAGCACACTTTAGTCACACTCAGCACTGCAGTCTGAGCCCGAAGCAGTTGCCTTGAAGTGCTCCCACAGTGCATTCCATGAACTGTTATTTCTTGACAAATTTATATTCCAGTTCATCCTGTTCGAAGCATACCAGGATAGAAATCACCATTGTCTCAGTTTAGATGACATTAAATTGCACCTGTGCAAGGAAATAAACTGCTTAAATGTAGCAGGAAAAGATAAAGCTATGGTTTAATACAATTCTTCAGGAGGGCTGAGTCTCTTAAGAAAAATTCATGGCAAGTGCTGCCAAACTACAGTGTTTTTAAGCTTATGATCATATTCATTTTCTCTGCCCTTTTATATATTTTTTTTATTTCTATACTCTAAAAAATAGGAGAGATTAGAAAATTGGTTCTCAGAATTGACGTGAGTTTAGAATATTATATGAAATGTCCACCTCAATTATATGTGCTAGAATGTATCATTGACCTCAATTCTTTGTGATCTCAGAAAAGTGCTGCTTAGAGATTAAAGATATTCGATGTATTTACTGCATACTAATTGCTGGAGAGACCTGTGTGCCATCACAGAAATAAAAGTATTGTGATGGTTGGCAGCTATTTGGCCACCATTTCCTTTGCTTCTTTTTTTTTTCATGGTAATGCAGCGATATTTGCTGTGGAATTTCGGATGATAAAACTTTTTGCTGTAGCTGTTATGTTCCCTAAACACTACATTATTATAGAATTCATATTACAATAGAAGATATATATATTTGTGTTCGGGGCTACATCAGTTATGATAGAAGTATGCTTGGTGAACAGAACTTGTGATAGAGAAAGTTGGTTGAGGTGTGCCAAAACCGATGTATGCTGTAGGCCAGTAATAAAAGTGGACTTACACTAGTAGAGCATGTTGCATAAAGTGAGTGGAGGGTGGGGTAGCAGATCGTTGGACCAATGGTGGTAGGTTAGGAAAGAGGGGAGTGCTTTTACAGGTCCAAAGCACCTCCCACAGGTCAAATCTTCTCATTTGTATTCAGGACAACATCAGTTATGACAGAAGTAAGCTTGGTGAACAGAACTTGTGATAGAGAAATGTGGTTGAGGTGTGCCGAAACCGCTGTAAGCTGTAGGCCAGTAATAAAAGTGGGCAAAAAGGAAGACATAATATGTTCAAATTGCATCTATTGAGAAAGAACATAATACAATGTAGGTACAATTAAGAATAAATTTTTTGGAATGCCTTTCGCATTTCCTGTACCAGTTGAGATATTTATGTAGTATAGGCTGATGATTTCCAGCGACCTAACGATTTAATGATATGGACTGGAATGTCCAGGCTTGATGCTTGGAGGCGGCCCCTATCCTAAAAGAGTGTCCTGGATAATTGCTAGGGTTCATTCCTAGCCTTGTTAATAATAAGCAAATGTATAACATAAATCTGGACGAAGTGAGGATAGCCCCATGAAGTGACAAAAGTGGTAGAGAGGTGTGATGTGGTATGGTGAGGAGGAAGGAATTAAAAACTTTTACCGGCTATTGTTCATGGGATAATACGGTATGTGGACAGGTTGACCCATTTGGCTTGTTTTGGTCATGGGTATAGTAAGTATATAATGATCTAGCTGTTTGTTTAGGTAGGAGACCTGGAGGCAGATTTGTGCGTTGTGTTTTCCACTGATGGTGAATTCCCGTGGCCTCAGGAAGCCGTAAAAAGCCAGGTACATGGCAATTGTTATGACTGAGTTAGTTAGGGGTTCAAAAGGGGCTTAATCTATTAGATCAGACATATCTTTGAACAACTGTTTGCTGATGGGTAGCCTTTGTTGTGGTGTAGGACCGTTAGCCTTTGATATGCCCTTAAGTATGGTCCGGATAGGGTATGAGGAGAGGAAACTAGATTTGTTTGGGAACGTGGTCTACATATGATGCTGGATGCCTGTCAGGTATAATTTTATTGTTTTGTGGGATAATTTTAACTTGAGGTAGCAAAAAGTGGCGAACGCCACCAGGGATGTTATTTCAAACATGCTATGCAGGTGATGTTCTGCCATGAACTTCCTAAGTAAGAAAAACGCCTTATCATATGCAGTACGTGTGTTAGGGGAGAGGGCCTGTTTTGTTAAGATCTGGCTATGTTGTAGTAATTTGTGTAATCCTTGATTAGGCCCTGGAACGGGGGGGCTGCTGTGCCCAGACGTGAAGCTGTGGGTAGGGATTCACAGAAAACCTGAAATTGAAAGCGAGACAAGTGATCAGCTGCAGTGTTTAAAACTCCTGGGACATGGGAGTAAACCAAATAAAACTGATTGCAGGCTGCTAGCCACGTCAGTTTTCCTAATGAACCTCATAATCATCAATGAAGACGAGCGCCCTTTGTTAATAATGTGGCAAATCATCAGATTGTCTGAATAGCACTGAACTATTTTGCCTGACCACAAATGGTCCCAAGCCACTGCTGCCGCCACAATAGGGTATACCTCAAAAAGAGCAGAGTTCCTGTAGAACCTCAGTGGTGCTGAGAGATCTATGATCAGTCTTTGTTTGCCTGAGTTTTTCCCGGAGACAAGGCCAATGGGATTAGTTCTCCAGCTGGAAAAAGGAGGCTCTTTGAAAGGCCCTAGTAAGAACCCTTGCTCAACCTCTAGCTGTAATAGCACCTCTACTGCCTTGGTATTGACCATAGTTGACTTAAGATTGTTACATTCCAATATCCCTGTTGGCATGTGGATAAGGCCCATGTGGAAATCCTGAGTAAAACCAGTTATCAAGAAATCCACAAGAGTTTTGGAATGATGTGTGGACAGTAGTCTAGCTAGCATACCCACATTAACCGAGGTCAAGTAAGGTTTATAATGCATTTTATTAGGGCACATGATTTTTGCATGTGCCCTGAAACAGTGAGAGCACACATGCAACAGACGACAGTCACTGTATCCTTTATTAGAATTATTACAAATCTGTGACTTCCCAAGGTATATGATTGGGCGGCCTAGTTTATCTTTTCTCTGTTTATCAACCCTTGAGGTGCTTGGGGTTGCCATACTGGGGATGACGTCAGGTGAAACTGGACAGAAATTGGCTGAATTGTGCAGCAGAAGTGCAAGTTGCACAAGCTGGGGTCCTTAGCCCAGCGAAGTGTCTGCAAAAAAGCTCTGTGTCCAGTTGACTCCAATCCATGCTGAGGTTGTACTGGGCCAGTGCTGCAGATGCCCTCGCTGAGAATGACCGGTGGTAGTTATAAAAGGATGTACCCCCGTATTTGTTGCCCAGGTCAACCAGCTTGTGCATATAGAGGTACAGCTCTTACCTTCTATGTGGGGAATTAGGTGGCCCACACAATGATCCGTTCTATGTGGGTGAACCAAACACAAAACATCCCTATAGATACCAAAAGCGATAACAAAATCAGGGATGGACAGCTTCTTGCTGAGTCTAGGGTCTCTTGATTTAAGAACTACTGAGATGTCCCCATATGCGTAAGTGCGATTCTCGACGACATCCTGGGAGGCAATCAGAAGGGAGACGAGATTAACGTCCTTGACTTCCAGGATGTCCTTTTAAATTATAACGTGTAATCTGGAAATAGCAGGCCGACTATTACCCGGTTGTAACTGGGGCATGTTTGGAAGTACATCCGTGGGGGGCTCTGTAGCCGTAATGGGAAGTCTACGAGCTTCCAGTCTCTCTAGCCTATCATTGATTTGCCCCATGGAGGACACCAGTGAGGTGATCATTGTGTGGAGGTTGGATTTGTTAGAGCTACTTGTGCCCTCCCCTGCGTCCATATCGTCTGTGTTGATCCGTATGAGTCTGAGTAGCTTTCCTGGCCGTAGCTGGGAAAGGGATGCAATGCTTGCGTAGCTTGGCCGTAATGCGGGGGATAGTCCATGACCTGATGGCAGTTGGGCTACCCATATCGCCCTTGTGTGTAGGGGTAGTGGACCTGGCCAGAGTGCTGCGGACTGAAATATCGTCACCTTCATAAGGAACCTGAGACATGCTGAAAAACAGCAATAATACTACTTAGATCCGGGGACGTTACTGGCAGATTAGCTAGTGCCAAGTGGCGAAATGATTCACTAATTGGTGGCAGATGAGCCCTCACTAAATGCCAAGCCCCTTAAGAGGCTCTACCTAAGTTTTGGCTCGAGGGGAATGTTTGCCACCTAACATCAGAGACCATAAAGCATAAGATAATAAGGGCGTGACAAGTGAGGCCCTCTCTATGTAATAAGCGAGTTGACTAGCTATGAAGTGGCTGGATGAAGGTCTCGTGGGGCCACTGAGCCTAAGGCGGACCTAAGGGGCCACCTAATTCCCTATCAGCCAGTAACCATGTAGTAAAATCAGGCTAACAGAGGGAGCCCAGGAGTTTGAGTACTGGAAAAGGTACGCCGTGCCAAACAGGGATCCTTATTAAGGAGAGGGCATAAATAAAATGGAAAATGGTAAACTATTGTCAACAGACTTTATTTAAATGGACAATACACCTAATTATGTATAAGACCTATATATGATAGCTAACCCACCTAGGAATCAGGCTAGACTTTGTGAAGAGCCAAGTGCATCTCTAACAGGTATCTTGTGATGATTTTTGCAGAACCCCGAGAATCTATACAGATAAGAAATATTTATATTTTAACATCCCAGAGGAATTCCATCAGAGAAAATGTTATTATAGGAGACCTCCTGTAACCTGGAAATAGATGTAATCATTTCAATACCTATACCATATATCTCAATAAGAAAACACTGTTTGCTGCTAATAACAATGTGCACCAAAATCCTTACTTCATACCACCAAAGAATAATATACAATGCATATAATAGTAAACATATTCATAGCTTGCCTCTTCCTCTTAGTAATATTTAATACATATAACATTGCAGTTATGTAGAACGAATCTTAAAGCGGCACTGTCATGCCGAATCCTGTATTTTTTTTAACCCCCCTCCGGCCTCCACTACATCTAACTGACACCCTAGTCACCCCCAAATGCCCTTAAGCCCCCCACATTACCTATTTTTTAATCTTTATTTTCTGCCCCGATCTTTATTCAGGGCGCAGCCATCTTTGTGTGGGTAGGTGAAGTCCCTGTGGGATACGTCATCAGCCCACACTAGATAGACTGTGAGATTCCCGCACATGCCCAGAGAAACACCTGGACATGCGAACAGGAATTTCATCTATTCATTCATTCATCAGACATACGAATGAATAGAAAAATCAGACGAACAAACTAACACTGTGTATCAGTGTTCGTTTGTTCGTTCAGTGTATTACAAGGAGGGAGCTACCAGCTCGCAGCTCCCTCCTTGTAATATGTAACTATAGAAGCAGCAGGGAGCGGTGCTCCCCACCACTTCATAAGCCCCCCAGTACCCCCTCACTCTATTGGGGGTCAATATGACCCCCATAATAGCATAAGGGAGATTAAAATCTCCCACATGCCCCTACTCGCTATACCGCGAGTAGGGGCATGTCCACTAAACAGTGAGCAGCCTGTGGCTGCTCACTGTAAAAAAAAACCAAAAAAAAACTATTGGCCCCCACCCCTAAATGACGGGTGGGGGCCCTAAAGTAAAATAAGGGGGGAGACCTATTGTCCTGCGCGGCGGGTGGGGGACATATTGATAATGGGGGGGGCTACTGTCCTACCCCCCCACCCCCACCCCTGGTCGGCGGGTGGGGGCAAAATGATAATGAGGTGGGGGGGACCTACTGTCCACCCCCCCTCCGGCCCCCACCCCTGGGCGTCGGGTGGGGGCCAAATGATAATGGGGGGGTGGGGGCTGGGGGGGAGGACAGTAGTTCCCCCCCATTATCATTATGGCTCCCACCCGCCGCCCAGGTGTGGGGGCCGGGGGGGGCAGTAGGTCCCCCCCCCATTATCATTATGACCCCCACCCACCGCGCAGGTATCCCCCCTTATTTTACTTTAGGGCCAATATTTTTTTTTATTATTTTTTTTACAGTGAGCAGCCACAGGCTTCTCACTGTTTACCAGACATGCCCCTACTCGCGGTATAGCGAGTAGGGGCATATTATTTACTAATACTAAGTAATTTTTATTATTAGTAAATGTGGCTGAAAGACCAATTAAGGTCTTTCAACCTTTTAGTAGATAGCTCCCTAATACCGTGGGAATTAGGGAGTTATCTACTAAGCGGCTGCAGGATGCAGCCACAGCATGAATAGGATCGGAGTTTCATTCATTCGAATGAAATTCCGATCTGAATAAAGTGCCGAATTGCGTTCTAAAACAAACGAACATACTGTTCTCATTCAGTTAGAACGCAATTCGGCAGTTTCGTGTAAAATGACAGGAAGCATCGCGGGAACACAGAGGAAAGGTAAGGATCATGGGAAAATTGCTCTGACCAGCGGAAATGAAGCACACTTTGCTCCTCCGCTGGTCAGAGCTGGTCAAGCGGAGGAATCCTCCATAAGGCAAAGAGTCCCTACTTTGTCTTATGATTTTAGAGAAAACTAAAGCAGACTGGAAGAAAAGAATAACAGATCCTGAGAGAGGGGGAGAAGAGGAAAAGATTGAGGAAAGGTAAGTTCGGCATGACAGTGCCGCTTTAAGCCTTATAAATTGAGTTTTATTACTTCTATAGGCCGTCTAAATCATTTGAATTTTTTCAATCATTATTACATGTGCAGCCATGTGTAAGAGTCTGGCAATGACTTTTTGCCCATGCACTCTTCTGCCCACAGAATGTATTGCAATGTTAATCTTGTCACCCATTGTTGGTATGATAATGAATGCTGGCCATGCATGCACAGGAAGCCACAAGCAAAGAAAATTGTCATGGTTATGAGCTGTGTTTAGAAATGGAGAAGTAAGTTTTTGAGAACTTGGAGCAAATGTGAGTACTGTGGAAAACCTATATTTGACAAAGCAAATATATCTTCTTTAAGCTCCGCCCCTTTGTCATGATTTATCAAGCATAGGAAAATTACATAAGGCAAAGAAGACCCTGCTTCAGGTCTAACCTTTGAGGTGAGTGGAGGTCCAATCACAAAACACATGTTTGGGAGCATTTAGTAAATGCTGCAGAGTATTTCTGGATAGTGGGCATGATATAGTTGACAGGTGGCCACCCAGCAACTGCTGTTCATAGTACCTGTGAGTGAAAACAAATTATAGTGAATTGAAATATCAATTACTAAATTAGGGTATACTAGTGAAACTGTGAATATTTTGCTCTCTCATTGCTAGAATTTTGGATTTTTTGTATTTGGTTAATTACAATATGGTGTTTGGTGGAATAACTGGACATCGACTATCTGTTTAATGTGAACCTGTGCAATGAAGGGGAAAGCTTGGGAAGGCTGTGCTTCCTAGTGCTCTCATGCTACCCAAATGCAAGACACCAAGCAGAGCACAAAACCAGAGACAGCATGGAACATCCATTGATTCCTGACAAAGGTAAGATGAGGTTGGTGTAATGAACCCCTTGTACTTCGTATAGTACGTTCGTTTGAACTCTCCCAAACTCCTAGACGGTTAAGTGGTTATAGCACGTTCGCATAGTACGCTAATTCGTACTCTCCCAAAATCCAGGCAGGTCGTGGGAAAAATCAAGCTCTTCGTCGTTCACACACCCAAAAATCAGCCAAGACTTGATGAAGGATACAACTGGAATGCTTTATTATGGCCAGATGGTCTACTTTTATACACAGACCCCCAGCAGGTGGTCTCCAGCAAAAGTATAGGAAAACACGCCCACGCGTCTCTGTGTCTGGGAGATAATTGAGTGTACTTTGCTTAAACTAAGTATCTCCCAGAGACTAGAGGTACAAAATGTAAAACATACTGTATACTCACAGTCAGGCACGCAGTGACTGACACATACTCTTAGATACACATACACTGACAAACACGCTCACTGACAGACACACACTTTCACTTATTTTACACACATGACACACATTCACTGACAGACACACTCACTGACAGATACACACTGATTCACATATACTAACATACACACTCTCACTACTAACTACCAGACACACACATTATCACTTGCATACTCTTACAGATTTGACACACTCACACATATACACATTATCGCATGCACTCACAAATTAATTTTTTAGGCACAGCCAGCTTCCTTACCTTTCGGAGAATTAGTGTGGGCTCTTTACACATATCTTGCCCTTCCATCCTGAATTCATTATATATCTGGGATAGATTATAAACCAAATTCGAGCTAGCACTACGTAGGACGTAGACATAGGTGTTCGGCAGAATGTAGAACATAGATGAGGCATACTTGTGTATTAGAGAGGATAGGTAGGTTGGAGCAGCATTATGTAGAGATTTATAAGCAATTACCAGAATCTTACATTGAGCCCTATATCTTACGGGAAGCCAGTGCAGGGACTGAGGGGTGAGGCATGGGAGGTACAGGTGGACAGGAAGCTCAAGGAACCAAGGTTAAAGGTCAGTGTAAGACCCACCTAGGAGTGATGGGGGTGAGCGCAGGACTTATCTTTTTGTATTTGTATTCACTTTTTGTATCACACAGCTTTGTTACAATGCTGCCGCCCATCCCATGTGTTCTCTATTAAGAGTTAATAAGTATATAGAGGTGTATATAAAAAATACCCCTCTCTGTCTCATTAAAGATATCTTTGCCAGAAGCTCAAGGAAGCAAGGTGAAAGGTCAGTGTAGGACCCGCCTGTAGGTTCTGCCTTGATGTTGGCCATTGGAGTAGCTAAATGACCTCCATTTGTTTAAATATTCATAGGGATTCAGGAGAGAGCACTGGTAACTTTTTCTTTGGGTTTTAGTGTATATATTGGGGCTGATGTGTACTGTGTTCATTGCTTCTGCCCAGGAGTGATGGGAGTGAGCGCAGGACTTATCTTTTTGGACAGGAAGATAAGCCTCACCTGCCTCATAGACTGTCATGGGGCACGTTAAGAAGCACATAAGACTACTAAGAAGTAGATTGCAGTAGTCAAGGCAAGAAAGGATAGCAGCATGGACCACCACCTTAGCCACGTCCTGCGTTAAGTAGGGGCAAATGCCCATGTTTTTGAGATGATTTTCAAATGTAAGCAGCAGGATTTGGCTATTGACTGGACATGAGAGGTAAAGGAGAGGTCGAAGTCAAAGAGAACACCTAGGCAGCGCGTCTGCAAGGTGGCGCTGATAGTATCACTG
Source organism: Pelobates cultripes (assembly GCA_933207985.1). Classification (NCBI taxonomy): domain Eukaryota; kingdom Metazoa; phylum Chordata; class Amphibia; order Anura; family Pelobatidae; genus Pelobates; species Pelobates cultripes. The sequence continues at coordinate 119,724,558 of OW240914.1, read as the reverse complement.
TTAACATGGAGAGAGACAGAAACAGGAGTAGCAACCTTTGAGGGAGGAAAGACCAGAAGTTCTGTTCTGGACAGGTTAAGTTTAAGGAAGTGAACAGCCATCCAGGTAGAAATAGCAGACAGGCAGTCAGAGACACAAGTCAAAAGGGGCATCAAGAGATCAGGAGAGGACAAATAGTCCCTGCATGTGACTTACTCTGCACTTACACTACATTTCCCAAACACATCCTGTAATTGAGATCTAATGTTTAAACCTCCTTTATTGCACAGTCTGTTTAATTTAGAATTTCATATCTCCTGCACTGTTAATAGATTGCTAGATCTCAAAGGAGCCTCCTGTATGTGATTAAAGTTCAGGAGATAAAAACTTCTAAAGTAAAGTAACATCTGATTGAAAAATTACATATATTTTTTTTCTTCATGCAGGCTGTGTCAGTCACAGCCAGGGGAGGTGTGGCTATGGCTGCATGGACAGAAACAAATGGGATTTAACTCCTGAGTGGCAGAGAATTGAGCAGTGAGACCTTAATATGATATCTACACCAAAACTGCTTTATTAAGCTAAAGTTGTTCTGATGGGTGACTATAGTGTCCTTTTAAAGAAGCACTATAGGGTCAGGAACAAAAACATGTGTTCCTGACCCTATAGGGTTAAAACCACCATCTAGCCACCCTGGTCCCCTCATGCCTCTAAAAATAAAGTAAAATCTTACTTGAATTCAAGCCTGCAGTTGCATAGTTTGTCCATGTTTCCTTTAGACCTGCCCACTGCCTGCTGACATCATCAGAAGTGGTGTCCTGAGCCAATCACAGTGCTTCCCCATAGGATTGGCTGAGACTAACAAAGAGGCAGATCAGGGGCAGAGCCAGCACAATTCAAACACAGCCCTGGCCACTCAGCATCTGCTCATAGAGATAAATTGAATCAATGCATCTCGATGAGGAAAGTTCAGTGTCTGCATGCAGAGGGGGGAGACACTGAATGTTTGGGTGTATTTCAGGCAGCCATGACCCAGGAAGAATCTCTAACAGCCATCCAAGGCTCTGAAAATACAGTGTTTACAGCAAGAAAAGCCTGAAGGTAATGATTCTACTCACCAGAACAAATTCTATATGATGTAGTTGCTCTGGTAACTATAGTGTCCCTTTAATTTTGACTTGTTCCCACAATTCCATATTTTGTGAATAAACCCCTGAATGTTTCTTGGTTACATTTTCTACAAATGTACATGGCATCCAGTGTAAAAGCTCACTCAAGGACTTCCATTTAAGCACTGAGAAATATTGTAAAAACTATAATTTATGACTTGTTATTTCATACACAAAACTGAAGGCAAAAATTGCAGTTTATACAAACAAACCCAAAGTAATTTTTCTTAACAAGCGTAGCCATTCAAGCTTTTCATGAATTGCTATGCAATGTTCTGAAAACTCAAATAAATAAATGGAAGATTTATGAGGTAAAAATTAACTTTCCTGCTGCTTTAATGGGATATAATTTTTTTAAGGAAACAGTAAGAATTGTCTTCAGCAGCACGCCATCCGGCAAGGCTCATGATGTAGCACTCTGGGACAAGGCATTCCATGAGCCATGAATTTGATGAGCAAATTACTGATGATGCGGATGAATATCTTGCAATTTTCCTGACATTGTAGCCTTTCACAGTTTCAAGATAAAAAGCGACCATTATGCCTTTCACTCACTCAACCTCTGAAAGGGACAAATAGTCACAAGAACAAGCTTAATAAAGTGATTCTATAGTCTATAGTCTGTCCCTGCAGACTTTTCAATGTAAACATTACCATTTCAGAGAAAATGTCTGTGTTTACATTGGTGCCTAGGAATACCCAAAGTGGCAGCACTGACATTTAGCATATCAATGCTATGCTTGGAGATGGTAAACATTCCCCATAGAGATGCACTGATTCAATGCATCTCTATGAGAAAATTCCTGCCACTATAGTGTTCCTTTAACTGGAGCAATCCACCTGTAATGTACTTTATATGATATTTCAATCATCTTACACATTGTCACTAATCTTTTGTACATGTGAAGTGCCTCCTTTCCATTTATGAATTAGTGGTAAGTTAATAATATAAATGATTTGTTAGTCCATTCCATGCAGCTCTATAGTATAATGCTCCATCTTACTGTTTGCTTTATTAACCCCTTAAAGGGACACTGTAGTCACTATAACCACTTTGTCTCTTTGAATTGGTTATAGTGCCTGGATTGGCCTGGCACTGTCCCACCATTCAGTGTTGCACCATGTTTGTGCAATATGCCACAAAATAAGAGTTCCTGGCCACCCACAGTCCGGCCTCTTCTGTATGTGTAGCCAAGGCAGAGATTACACACTTCCTTGTTGTCATACCCATTCATACCGTCAGTTGGAGCTCTGACAGGTTAAAAGCAGTCAGCTGACACTCTCAGCCAATCACAGCTGACCATTGCTGCTCAGGGTAAAACTTCCTTATTAGCCAAAGCAGCACAGAGGGGATGGACTGCCGGGGTCTCTTGTTTAGCATTAAAACATTACAACATTAAAAACTGTTTAATGCTGAAAGAAATGATGGCACCAGGGGACTCCATACACTATAACCAGTTTAATGAGATGAAGCAGATACAGTGCTTACGGTGTCCCTTTAAGGACCATGGGCGTATGAGATATGTCCGACAAAAACGGTCCTTAAGGACCCTGGACGTACTAGGTACTAGGCATTCCTAATTACATACACGATCGCCCCCGTTGATCGATGTTCCTGTAATTCTGGGGGTACTGTCTGACAGCCAAGACAGTCCGTCCTTGGCAAATTAGGCCCCTGTGGGCCATGTGATTGATCTGAAAGAGCGGTCACATGGTCACAATAGGCGTCCATAGTGCTGCCTGCAAGGGGACTGCCTGAACTGAGATGCAGTCTCCCTGCATCTGTAAAATAAAAAAAAATAATGTTAATAAATTAAAAATATATATGTGATAAATATATATATATATTATATCTATATATAATATGTATATATCTATGTATCTTAAATATATAAATATATATAATATGTATATATATATGTATCTTAAATATACCATATACATATATTAATATAAAAATACACTTAGAGTAAAATTACACATGTATATGTATAATATGTATAATAACTATATATATTGTGTATATATATATATATATATATATATATATATATATATTGTTATTAAAATAAATAATATTTAATTAAAAATAAAAAACTGTAAAAATTATAAAAACTTTTTTTAAATTATATATCTATATATATATATATATATATATATATATATATATATATGTCATGTTATTCTAACTGTATTTTGATATTAATATATATATATATATATATATATATATAAAAATATATTTAGAATGAAATTATATATATATATATATATATATATATATATACATATATATATATATATATATATATATACATACATATATATATAGAACCAGTAAATCTTGGCACTCACCCCTTTGATTTCAAATGAATGAAGCTTGCCTAGGTGCTCCCTTGGCATGATAATACAATCCAGTAGAGAGAAGGAGCACTCAAAGGTCTTTTTTTCTTTCAAACGATAATTTATTTATCACATCAAATTTGTCCAAATCTTGGGACAAATTTGATGTGATAAATTATTGTTTGAAAGAAAAAAAGACCTTCGAGTGCAGAGTGCACCTTTTCTCTACTGGATTATTTACATATATAAATAAATAAATAAAAATAATCCGAAATCTAAATATGTCCATATACATAATTATATAAATAATTTCATAAATATACATTACAATATATAAAAGAATTATAAGGAACAAAGTATATTATAGGTGCTACTATCACCTAGTGTGAACCACTCCAACACACCAAATATCAATAAAGTGCAAAATGTAAAATGTTGGTGAGAGCACTCAAAACATGCATGTAGGATATATTACCAAAACTTTGTTTAGTTGGAATATCTACAAAACATAAAGCACAGAAACATAGTATAATACTGTTAAAATATATGCAACTTATATTCTGTGACTGGTTAAACTCACATATTACTGAGTCACTTTAAAAGCTGACTCAGACTTAGGGCTTGTAACGAGATGAGAAATCTCAATTTGGACATCCTGTATCAAACTTGATAGATCCGCGCTGGAAATGTTCTCCAAAATCACTCCAGAATGCAGAATCAAAATCCAAACTGATTTATTGTTAAAATACTACATAAAATAAAATAGTAATGAATACAGGTAAAATGTCCTTTATATGTACCACGACGCGTTTCGGCACTCACAGCCTTTCTCAAGTGGTCTGTTTCTCATCTCCGATCTCTTCTTTTTATATTTTCAAATTCCAGCGCCCTTTCTCTGGCGTCCCGTATGACTTCCGTTTTCGTCATTATTCGGCGACTTCCGGTTACGTTACGTGATGACGTTACGTCATCATTCTTTGCCCAAAACGGCTACGTCATGACGTCTTCCCGGCGCCGAAACCGGAAGTACTCTCGGCGCCATTTTAGAGAGTCTCTAATCATAGAGGTTGCCAGTCTCTTAGCAATCGCAACTTTTAACATTCACATACATTTAATATATTCGTCTATAAAAGAGGAGAGCCCAAATACACAAATATAATCAATAAGATTCATAAAATCATCATAAAAAAGGGGAGGTACTGTACACCTATTAAAGGGGAAGGAAGGATAGGTCATTAGAAGAAACTTCTATAATAAGATAGAAACATTCCTTATATATAATTAATATAAAATACTACATAAAAAAATCAAGAATAAAAAAGTAGCAAAATAAAACTATATACATGAATTAATCTCAAAATCAATATTAAGACCATAAGGGGACAATGATTCCATATTGAAAATCCACTTCATCTCATTTTTACTAAGGAGGCTTTCTATATCACCTCCTCTCCAATGAGTTTTCACAGTCTCTATGCCTATAAATTCAAAACCACTAATATTTCCTCCATGTACTTCTAAAAAATGTTTAGAGACATTGTGTAGAGTAAATTTCCTATTTATATTATAGATATGCTCCCTAATCCTTATCTTCAATGTCCTAGATGTCTTCCCTATATACTGTAATCCACAGGGACAGACTATCATGTAAATAACGTTCTTTGAGTTACATGTTACAAAAGATTTTATTTCATGTGTTTTTTTATTCTGAAAAGAAATAAAGTTAGTAACCTTTTTATGTTTATTTTTCCTTAAGATACAGCCTCTACACATTCCACAATAATAAAAACCTTTTTCTTTCTTAAACATAGATGTAGTTTGGGAGCTTCTTTCTTTGTCTAAAAAACTTGAAGTCAAAACTTGCTTAATATTCTTAGCTCCTCTAAAAATCACTTTAGGTTGTGCTCCCAAATATTTATGTATTTCCTGATCTTGTTCTAAGATGTGCCAGTTTTTCTTCATAATTTTTTGCAACTGGTTACTGTGAGAACTGTAATTAAAAATAATTGGTACAGTCTTATCATTTTCTTTTTCTTCCTTTGTTTTATATTTTAAAATATTAGTTCTTAGTTTTTGTCCTACTTCATTTTTTATATTAATTAGGGAATCTTGATTATATCCTTTTTCTATTAGTTGATTAATCAGCCCTTTTGTTTGTTCTTCATATTGTTCAGGCTCTGTACAATTACGTTTTATTCTTAAAAATTGTCCCTTGGGTATGTTGGTCAACCAAGGTCTAAAATGACAGCTTTTTAAATTGATAAAACTATTTACATCTACAGTTTTAAAAAAGGTCTTGCTTTTTATCATGTTTTCTTCTATATAAATAGTCAAATCTAAAAAATTAATAGTCTGTGTGCTGATTTCCCAAGTCAGATTGATGTTCCAATTATTTTTATTCAAATTGTTTAAAAAACTAATTAGAGATTCTTGCGTACCTCTCCATATTAAAAAGATATCATCTATGTACCTCTTGTAGAGGACCAGATTTGTCCCGAGCTCTGGCCTTGAGAGAATCTCGGATTCCTCCCAATGAGCCATAAATAAATTTGCGTAGCTCGGGGCAAATCTGGTCCCCATAGCAGTACCCTTGGTCTGTAAATAAAAATTGTTCTCAAACCAAAAAAAGTTATTAAAAAGAATTAATTGGATACCGTCAATAATAAACTCGATCTGTTCTTGGTTCAAATCTATATCGTTTTTTAAAAAATGTCTAGCAGCCTCGCAACCTCTTCCATGATCTATGATGGTATAGAGGCTGCTGACATCACAAGTAACCATAATTAGACCTTCCTCCCATATAAAACCATTTAAAATTTGTAAAAGTGACATAGTATCTTTAAGATATGAGGGACATCTTTTAACAGGGTCTTGTAAAAATTGGTCTAAAAACTGTGATAGAGGCGATAACAGGGAACCAATCCCTGAAACGATTGGTCTTCCGGGGGGATTTTCTGCATTTTTGTGTACCTTCGGTAGAACATATAGAACCGGAATTCTAGGGAATTTTACATTAAGAAAATCATATTCTTTTTTATTTAGTAACCCTAGTTCTAATCCTTGATTTATAAATTCACCCAATTTTTTCTTTATACCCTCTAGGGGATTTTTTTGTAATAAAAGATACGTTTCCTGATCTTGTAATTGTTCAAAAATCACTTTAAGATATTGTTCCTTTTTCCATATCACAACCCCCCCTCCCTTATCAGCCGGTTTAATAACAATAGAAGAATTTTTCTTCAAATCTCGTAATGCTTTCCTTTCACTTTTAGTTAAATTATTCTGTTGCCCTTTAATAGGTTCAATTTTTCTTAATTCTCTAGTACAAACTTTTTCAAATACTTTCATAGCATCTGATTTTAAATAACTCAGAAAAAAATTAGATTTATTTTTCAGAGTAGTATGTTTGAATTTATTTGTCTCTTCTATCTTCTCTTTTCCCAGATCTTTAATGGGTTTTTGATCAAAACATTTTTTTAAACATAATTTTCGTAAAAATCTATTAATGTCTAAAAACGTTTCAAATTTATCTATGTCACAGCTAGGTGCAAACTTAAAACCATAATTTAAAACCTTTTTATGAGATTCTTCTAAAACTATATCTGATAAGTTAAAAATTGTTATATCTGTTGTAGTTTTTTTTGGAAATGTCTCCTCCCTCCTCCTCTTTTCTTCCTTTCTGCTTTCTATTACCTCTTCTTGTCGTCTCCTTTTTCCTGGAGTCTGTGTTTTTATGTCCCCTTTTGATCTTGTCATAGTTTGCCCTAAAAAAAGGTCATCATCGTTTAATTGTTGCAAATGGCTATATCTATTTGAAACTGGTACCTCTTCTCTATAATTTCTTTTTGGTGAATATGGTTTATAACTTCTTTCATAATTATTTTTAGAAGAATTTTTCCTTTCCCTCATTTTGGATCTGACTTGAGTCCATCCTCCACCTTGTTCTCCTCTTTGTTGTCTTAAATTTAAAGGAGATCTATCCCGATAAGGTTTTTTATATAATTGTTGTGATGGTCTGCTCTCTTCTTTCAAAAAGTCTTTTCTATAATTGTCTTTCCTATTTCTGATGGGATTATTCTTTTTTTGTGGTTTTATTTGACCTTTTAAATAATCCTCCTGATCCCTCTTAAGTTTCTTTTTCTTAGTTTCAATTACATTCCTTTCTATATTTTTAATTTTCTCTATAGTTTTCTCCATTAGAGATTTAAACTCCTCCATTTCCATAAATGGTCCAAGTTTTTTCTGTATATCATTAATTTCCTCATTAATTAGATGTAAACTTAGGGTACGCTGTTCTATAATAACAATCATCATATGTTTGGCAAAGGATTCCAAAGCTCCGTCCCAAGCTTCCTTAAATCTCTCACTTTCATTATCTGAAGTGGGGGACTTATGGAACCTCAGACCTCTAGGTGCTATTTTTAAATCAACGTACCTCTCTAATGTAAAAACCTCCCATTTGTATTTCATTTCTTTTATGAGTAATCGTTCTAGTTTTGAACAAACTTCTCTTAATTCATCATTTTGCTTATTAGGAATTTTTTCATATCTTTCATCTTCTAATTTGCCAAATCTTTGATTCATATCTTTTTGCCAACTCTTACGTAAGTTAAAAATGGCCATAATGATAACAATATATACTTAATCCCAAAATGGAGTGTTATACAATACAATATATAAAAGAATTATAAGGAACAAAGTATATTATAGGTGCTACTATCACCTAGTGTGAACCACTCCAACACACCAAATATCAATAAAGTGCAAAATGTAAAATGTTGGTGAGAGCACTCAAAACATGCATGTAGGATATATTACCAAAACTTTGAAAAAAAGAAAATGATAAGACTGTACCAATTATTTTTAATTACAGTTCTCACAGTAACCAGTTGCAAAAAATTATGAAGAAAAACTGGCACATCTTAGAACAAGATCAGGAAATACATAAATATTTGGGAGCACAACCTAAAGTGATTTTTAGAGGAGCTAAGAATATTAAGCAAGTTTTGACTTCAAGTTTTTTAGACAAAGAAAGAAGCTCCCAAACTACATCTATGTTTAAGAAAGAAAAAGGTTTTTATTATTGTGGAATGTGTAGAGGCTGTATCTTAAGGAAAAATAAACATAAAAAGGTTACTAACTTTATTTCTTTTCAGAATAAAAAAACACATGAAATAAAATCTTTTGTAACATGTAACTCAAAGAACGTTATTTACATGATAGTCTGTCCCTGTGGATTACAGTATATAGGGAAGACATCTAGGACATTGAAGATAAGGATTAGGGAGCATATCTATAATATAAATAGGAAATTTACTCTACACAATGTCTCTAAACATTTTTTAGAAGTACATGGAGGAAATATTAGTGGTTTTGAATTTATAGGCATAGAGACTGTGAAAACTCATTGGAGAGGAGGTGATATAGAAAGCCTCCTTAGTAAAAATGAGATGAAGTGGATTTTCAATATGGAATCATTGTCCCCTTATGGTCTTAATATTGATTTTGAGATTAATTCATGTATATAGTTTTATTTTGCTACTTTTTTATTCTTGATTTTTTTATGTAGTATTTTATATTAATTATATATAAGGAATGTTTCTATCTTATTATAGAAGTTTCTTCTAATGACCTATCCTTCCTTCCCCTTTAATAGGTGTACAGTACCTCCCCTTTTTTATGATGATTTTATGAATCTTATTGATTATATTTGTGTATTTGGGCTCTCCTCTTTTATAGACGAATATATTAAATGTATGTGAATGTTAAAAGTTGCGATTGCTAAGAGACTGGCAACCTCTATGATTAGAGACTCTCTAAAATGGCGCCGAGAGTACTTCCGGTTTCGGCGCCGGGAAGACGTCATGACGTAGCCGTTTTGGGCAAAGAATGATGACGTAACGGTAACGTCATCACGTAACGTAACCGGAAGTCGCCGAATAATGACGAAAACGGAAGTCATACGGGACGCCAGAGAAAGGGCGCTGGAATTTGAAAATATAAAAAGAAGAGATCGGAGATGAGAAACAGACCACTTGAGAAAGGCTGTGAGTGCCGAAACGCGTCGTGGTACATATAAAGGACATTTTACCTGTATTCATTACTATTTTATTTTATGTAGTATTTTAACAATAAATCAGTTTGGATTTTGATTCTGCATTCTGGAGTGATTTTGGAGAACATTTCCAGCGCGGATCTATCAAGTTTGATACAGGACGTCCAAATTAAGATTTTTCATCTCGTTACAAGCCCTAAGTCTGAGTCAGCTTTTAAAGTGACTCAGTAATATGTGAGTTTAACCAGTCACAGAATATAAGTTGCATATATTTTAACAGTATTATACTATGTTTCTGTGCTTTATGTTTTGTAGATATTCCAACTAAACAAAGTTTTGGTAATATATCCTACATGCATGTTTTGAGTGCTCTCACCAACATTTTACATTTTGCACTTCATAAATATACATGCAGACTTCAGATATATAAATATGTATATATATATATTTAAATTATATGTGCATATTTATGTAATATTTTTAAAATATTTTTATATTATATTATATAAAAAGTCATTTTATTGATTGCAATTTGGGGGACCTACCTGACAACCCAGGCCAAAAGTCCAGAGAATGTAATTTGCTAGCACTATATTTAACCCTCTAACTTTCAGTACACCCTAAAATCTGTTCTTGGGGGTACTGTTTTACTCTGGAGACTTTGCTGAACACAAATATTAGTGTTTCAAAACAGTAAATCATATCACAATAATGATATTGTCAGTGAAAGTGCAGTTCTTTGCATTTTTCACACACAAACGACATTTTCACTGATGATATTGTTGTGATATGTTTTACTGTTTTAAAAAAACTAATATTTATGTTCAGCAAAGTCTCCAGAGTATAACAGTACCCCATGTACAGGTTTTAAAGTGTTCAACTATAAGGCTGGATTTTGAAACAGCAATGTCCTACTTGTACTTAAAGCCCTAAACCCTGCAAAAAAAAATGCTAAGAACATGTTAACATTGGGTATTTTTAAACTTAGGACAAAATGTTTAAACTATTTAGGTCTGGGAGGGAGGGTCTGCTGCTGATTGGCTGGAATGTGTCTGCTGACTGTGAGGTACAGGGTCAAAGTTTACTCAATGATGAGTCCGTGGCGAACCGTTCGTGGCGAACCGTTCGGGACATCATTATACACCAATAATAAACAAAATAGGAACACCATACGTTAAGTGTGAGAACAAAAGAAAAAATGCTGACTGGTGAAGTGCAGTCACGCAAGGAATAACTCCCCAAGAATTCCCAAATAGACAAAATTTACAACAAATAAAATGGGTGCCAGATACCAGTGTTAGGTATAATACGTACTACAAAAGCAAAAACAATGCATAGGGGAAGAAAACAGAGTCATTATATGGTACAGTACGTCCCATATATTAAATATAAAAACACATACCAACAAACAATAAAAGACACTCTCCAAAATCTTTACACATCAAATTATAAATGTGCAAAGAAAGCTCTCTGCCTCAAAAGGCAATACAATCCCACCGCTCAGTTCTTGGTACCCAAAAGCTAATAGATCCACTGAATCCCCAGGTTCCTTCTGTTATTGCTGGTCAAAATGGACTGGAATCCAATGTAGATGTGATGCATTTCGGTGTCATTTTGGATAGTCAGTTCAGCACTGAGCAGTTTGTCCTATTGTAGTACAGACTTCTTCAGGAACTGCAACTGTCACATACTCTTCCTGTTGAAATACCTGAAAATTAGCCCTCATTTCAGCTTGCATGAAAATTATGTTGATGCATACATGACCACATTGCGCATGCTCTTACAACAGTGGAACGCAAACAAACATTATTCACACACTTAATGTACGGTCTTCTGATTTGGTTTATTCTTGGTGTATTTTTTACTTCCTGGACCGTGTTTTGTTTCTGTACATTTGGGTGGTGTTTATTTACCTTTACAGAGTGAACTAATATTTTTTATTCCCATATTATAGGATGGCATACTGCAGATTGATGACCACCTCCATGAGAGATAATAGAAACAAAACGTTTGAAACACTGTCTAGTGGTGGAACATTAAGTCAAAAATTTTATACCACATTTGTTTTTTTTTTAAATGAGACAGAATAGCAAAAAAAGCATGTCAAACTTGCGGCCCACAATGGACATCTTTGCAGTCGCAAGTGCGAGTCGCAAGTGCATGCTTGGTGTGAAAGAAGAGTAGGCACCTGCTTTCCCACATTGCAGGTGTGTAAACTGCTAACATTTATCCGCCCGGAAGGAGGGCCAGTGAGGGAGCTCAGCGTTCCTGCTCCTCACTGCTCGCTCGCACGCGCCGTCTGTAGTGAAGTCAGGAGCCAGAATATAACGTCATATTCCATCACCTGGCATCACTAAACTGAGCGCGAGGAAGCAGTGAGGAGCAGATAGAAGATCCCCACTGGACCGCAGGGAGAAGCCCCACATCAACTCCCAAAGGTAGGGAGCAATAAAGAAAATGATGTGTGTGCAAGAATGTGTGTGTGTGTGTCTTTCTGTCAGTGTGTGTGTGTGTCTGTCAATGTGTGTGTCAGTGAGTGTGTGTCTTTCATTGTGTCTGTCAGTGAGTGTGTCTCTCTGTGTGTGTGTCTGTTTGTGTCTGTCTGTCTGTGTGTGTCTGTCAGTGAGTGTCTGTCAGTGAGTGTGTGTCCGTCTGTGTGTGTCTGTCTGTCAGTGAGTATGCATGTGTCTGTGTGTCTGTCAGTGAGTGTCTGTGTCTGTCTTGCTGTGAGTGTGTGTGTGTGTCTGTCAGTGTCTGTGAGTGTCTGTAAGTGAGTGTGTGTGTGTGTGTCAGTGAGAGTGTGTGTGTGTGTCAGTGAGTGTGTGTGTTGGTCAGTGTTGCATTGGCTGCGACTGGACAGTGGAGTACCTGGAGGTGCATTGAGGCAAGCATCGCCACGTCACATTCCGATGTGACATCGACGTGCTCCACCTTCGCAGGGTTTCAAGAAGTAGCGGGAGGATCGTATTTGGCACAAGGGTGCGGATGGCACCATTTGGGGTATACCACAGGCCAGACTCTGGAGTCGCATACTGGCAACGACAATGTGAGTAGAGTCTGCTTGTTGGCTAGAGGGGAGTGCTGGCATTTAGTAGAGAGGGATTCTGTTTTTTTTTTAGTATATGGGGGGGGACTGGGATTTAGTAGAGGGGGGACTGGGAATTAGTAGAGGGGGGTGCTGTGGTTTAGTAGAGGGGAATGCTGTTTTTTGTTGTTTTTATACTGTACTTTTCAAAATAAACCTACGTTTCTATGAAAATGTAAGGTTTCTTTTTTTTGCAGTCCACATAAACTTAATCCTTGTTTATGTGGCCCGTGCTAGACTTTGAGTTTGACATGCTTGACATACGAAAATGATGGGAAATTAAATATTTACAGCAGTATATAAAATAGGGATTATACCAAGAAGCTTGAAATTAATGAAGCTACCAGCATATGAACAGTAAGATGGAATGTTTATGTCCAAATGGAATGTGATTATTGGATCAATGTTCATTTCATCTTATGGGCCTATTGGTTGAATTCCAACAAAAAGTGATGCATGAAGTAGAAATGGAAATATCAAAAGTAGAAGCTAAAATTAATGAAGAGGTGGATGGAAAAATAATTGAAAAGCATAACAATAATTTAAATCTTACAATTAAAAAGTTAGAAGAAAAGATCATTACAATAAAGATAAAAAATTAAAAAGAGATCAAGAGGACTATAAAAATGGCAATCAAATGAAATTGCATAATAATCATAAAAATGGTGGATATCAAGATAAAAATGGGAATAAAAATGAACATTATAAAACTATGAACAATGAATCCACCAAAGAGAATGGAAATGATTTGAAAAATATGTAAGTAAAACATATAAAGAATACAAAGCAGCAATTAAAAACCCTTAAAGAAAACATTTAGAGTAATCAGAAATGATATAGTAGTTAGAAAAAGGAAGGCCCATTAATATCTGCTAGTGTTAAAAATAGAATAGTCCCCAAAAGTCAGAGGGAATTGTTTAGATTCCAGGCAGCTAGACATAAAAAACATGCTGTTGGGATGCAAACTCCATTGAAGAAGATAAGGCTCCAAGAAGCCTTGGGAGGAATAGGAGAATCTGAGAAGGGAGAGGTATCAGATTAGAAAAAGAAAAAAATTGAAGGAATTTTTATACTTATTTAAACATTTACTTGCAGAAAGGCAATTAGCAGCCCTAAATGGTGTCTGATGAAAAATTATTAGGGGGATCCCAGTCATCAGTGCCATGTTCAGCATCAGGGAATTAGAGATTTCTCCTGATGGTCCTGCAGTATCTGGTACATAGTCCCTGTCCCCTGCGTCACTCCCTGCGTCACTCTCTGAGGTTGTGTCGGTCGCCTCTGAGTTGGCCGCTAACAGGACATAAGCCTCCTCTGCGCTATACTTCCTAAGCATTGTGTACTACGGTAATAAACTTTAAATAACTAAAATCTAAATAACTAACCTTTTTTTTTTAAACTTTTTTTTTCCACCCCTAACTAGCTTATAACTAAAGTCCCCAATTCCCACTAAATTCCACCCACCCCAACTAACTAAAATCACAAATTAATAAAATAAACTATTAAAATGTAACCCTTTAGGGTTAAAAGAAAACTAGATCACAGTGAAGTACTGTGATCTGTATTCTGATCACTGTTGGCAGTGATCAATCAGCAGGGAAAGGATTAAGTTTTTTAAAAGAAGGGTAAAGGGGATTTGGAACTTTATCTGACACGATCCATCTCTCTAAACTTCAAAAACCCACAAGAGGTGGAGGGAGGCGGATCTGATATCACAGCAGCATTGTGACCGCTATGATTGGCTGTCAGAGCAATCACGTGGACTGGGACATAGCGATTTGCTGTTGCTGGTCTGCAACTGACTCAGAGGCACCCAGCAACAGCATTAACCCCACGATCGCCGGCACCGCAGCGATCTGGGGTAAATTTTAGCGCATGATGGATCCAGTTTAAAAAATTAAAATGTAACCCAATTGAAAAAGTTAAAATGATATTAAAGAATCCTTTAGAAGATGATTTAGGTTAAAAATATAAAATTTTTAATAGAGAATAATTTGAATATTTATTTATAGTGATGTCCTGAACGATTTGCCGAACGGTTCGCCACGAGCGGTTCGCCAAGGACTCATCATTGAGTAAACTTTGACCACGTACCTCACAGTCAGCAGACACATTCCAGCCAATCAGCAGCAGACCCTCCCTCCCAGACCCTCCCACCTCCTGGACAGCATCCATTTTACATTCATTGTGAAGCTGCATTCTTAGTGAGCTGTCCAGGAGGTGGGAGGGTCTGGGAAGGAGGGTCTGCTGCTGATTGGCTAGAATGTGTCTGCTGACTGTGAGGTACAGGGTCAAGGTTTACTCAATGATGAGTCCGCGGCAAACCGTCCGCGAACCGTTCGCGAACCGTTCGGCGAACCGTTCGGGACATCACTATTTATTTATAAATATGTGTTTTCATATCACAAATATTCATAAGAATCTAGAACAACCACCAGTCAGACAGTAAGACCCATCATAAGAGGGATTTAACCTTTAAGTAGTAATGTTTCTACTTTTATGTAGATTTTGTTTTACAAAAATATGTGAAATATCAATAAAGTTTGCTCGTGCTACACCAGTGGAAACACATGCATGTTGCAGTCCTTTACAAATAGACGTAATTTTATCAGTGTGGCACAAGATGGCATTTTGCATATGCAAAAGTATTTCCAGGTATTTAAACAGGAGGAGGACATTCGCATCCCCTGAGGAAGTCCGAACTACACTTTGATGAACCGCATAGAGCCAATCTGGCTAACCAAAATTACACTAAGCTTCATTAAATCTGCACTGGATTCCAGTGCAGTTTGCCCTGCAGGAATAGAAGAAGCCTGGGGATTCAGTGGGTCGTAACCATCTGATCTTCTAAGAGCTTTTAAGTACTCTGGACTGACTAGTGGGACTTTGTTCATTTTATAATTTAATGTGCTAATATTTTTGTGAATGTGCCTTTTATTGTTTTTATTTTTTTTTATTTATTTTTTTGATAAATTGCACAATGCAATGCTATTTTCTTTGTTTTCTTCCCCTTGTTTTCTTTTGTGGTATGGATTATACTAATACTGTTTTTGGCACCCTCTTATTTGTTGGTTATTTAGTAACCAATGTTAAACAATAATATGACATCATTAGAGCAAAATATCATCCAGACATACAGATAGTAAATTATTATTCTACTAGTGACTAGTCCATCTGTTTGCCCCTGTCTATCATATTTTCTCTGCCACTGTCTGCAGAGAGAGTTAGAGATGGAATCCAAGCACCTTACGTTGACTTCTAGATTACAAAACGTGGAATTTTACTTTTTTGAAACCATCATCATCACATCATTTTTGCTGACTCTCTCCTTACATGCAGTGTTTTCATTTCTAGTCCAACAACAAAGTTGACATGAGGAAATACAGCAAATATATCTGGGAGCTGTTCATCCAACAGCTGTCATAAGTGTGCTGGTATGATTATCAGTATTCTAATTTCTGAAGAATTTATGTGACAAGATCTTATTTGCAATAGAAACTTACTAATATTTTTATATATATAAACTTTAAAAACAATAGGTCAATAGTATCCTTGAGCCCTTCTTTAAATTATATTTCTTGATTTATATTGCTAACCAAGTATTTTTTTTACGTTGGTGATGTTTTTTTTTTTTCTTTCTTACATTGATGAGATTTTTTGATCTGTTTTTTTTTTTGATTATCAGTATTCTAATTTCTGAAGAATTTATGTGACAAGATCTTATTTGCAATAGAAACTTACTAATATTTTTATATATATAAACTTTAAAAACAATAGGTCAATAGTATCCTTGAGCCCTTCTTTAAATTATATTTCTTGATTTATATTGCTAACCAAGTATTTTTTTTACGTTGGTGATGTTTTTTTTTTTTCTTTCTTACATTGATGAGATTTTTTGATCTGTTTTTTTTTTTGATTATCAGTATTCTAATTTCTGAAGAATTTATGTGACAAGATCTTATTTGCAATAGAAACTTACTAATATTTTTATATATATAAACTTTAAAAACAATAGGTCAATAGTATCCTTGAGCCCTTCTTTAAATTATATTTCTTGATTTATATTGCTAACCAAGTATTTTTTTTACGTTGGTGATGGGTTTTTTTTTTCTTTCTTACATTTATGAGATTTTTTTTCTTATGTTGGTGATGTTTGTTTGTTTATTTTATTTGGGAGGTGGTAGCTGCTTTTATTTATTTGTTTTGCAGTTGCTAATGGCTTTTTACGATATAATGGTAAATCTTGTATTGTGTGAAAATAAAGCCATCCAGAGATTCTGGAGATATTATAATAAATCAAAAGACCAAATGAACTCCAAATAATTATAATATACTTTTTATATGACACAATTTGCTTGCTTAGGTTACATTTACAGTCTTGAAAAGCAGCTGACATTTTCAGCTGACATCATTAATGAAGTCCTCTCCAAATAGTCATATACTGACAGAGGAGTTGGAAACACAGAAATATGCTATAGAATCCAGTGATCCAGATCTGGCATTGGTAACATACATTACAAAATCTCAATATTTCATTTCTGGAAGCCACATATCAAAATGAGAAAAGCATGGCAACGAACGATGTTCTCATTGACTAAGAGAATCAACTGAATGCTCTTACCAAATGAGCATGCACCTCCTCTGGCAGTGCTTTGTTCTATGGATTCCTCCAGATTCTCCTGCAGGGAAATATTAAATATCGAACATGAGCTTGGGAGGCCCAAGTAAATTGTTAAATTGTATTAAAATGGATGGACTACTTACCATGGGATAGTGCTAGAGGACTCCTGGCCCTATAAACACTGTGATGAGCTCTAGTTTTTATGGTGCTTAGATTATTACTTTAATTTGTTTTGTTTTAAAAAAAATATATATATAATATTATAATAATCCTGATTCCTAATTTATTCCAGTAATTTAGCTCAGTTGATTAATATGCCAGATGTAGGCTTTAAAGTAATATGCATGGGTAAGCTTTCAAAGGATTTACTATTTTTGGATGGCTTTTTAATGTGATTTAATATTTTTAAAATGTTTTAATATTTTAATATTTGGTCATTTTATATAGCGATACATTTTCTATATATAATATATTTTTGGGTATCCTAATAATTTTGAAAATAATATTTTAAAAGTTTATCCAAAAATACAAAATTATTTTAAAACCTTATTCAAAAATATTAAATTGAGGTCAGTTTGCCTGCCTCAGCATCAATGTTACAGGTTCTATTCCTGGGAGAGCCTGTATAGCCACTAGTCTTCCTAAGATTAACTAAAGTAAAATTACCAGATTTTACTAATTACATGACGTAAAGTCATGATTTTATAAAGGACACGGAGGCGAGTATTAGGCTTTCCTCTTTCTTTATTCCTCAGCAGCAAAGAAAGCTAAGGTGTTTATTTGTAGAAAAAAGGAAAAGAAACATGTATAACTACCCTCACAGGGTTAACATTACATCATTATCTCCTATCCAATAGGAGCAGTCCTTCTCTGATATCCTTTCCTGTAACCTCCTCCTCTTCCTCTTTCTTGATGTTGCCGAAGTTAAAGTTCGTGTTTGTACCAAGTAACTATCCACTCGGTCGAACATAACCTAAACAGAAAAAACAGTTGAACATTGAACTTGACTGTGAACTCTTCCATGGGGAATAAACGCTGGAGTCCTCCAGAACTGATCCCCTTGAACTTGAACTCGTCGTCCATACCAGGAGTTGTAGGATTGTTCACGCTGTAAAAACAAAGAAAATAGTGGTAAAGCGTGTCCTTGCCAACTATTGTCGTTTTACTCTTATGTATCAAACTTGAGCTGTTTATGAAACCGTTATGTTTAACCAAATCTGTCATAGTCAACCACGTTATGTATTACCAAGAACCACTTACGTGAAGAAGGAAAAAGGAACTCTTTCTACCAAAATATTTAGTACGTACCTGGGTTGGGATACACAACTTGTGTATCTGTTCTGGGTGGGCTAATACTCGCCTCCGTGTCCTTTATAAAATCATGACT
The DNA here is from genome assembly GCA_933207985.1 of Pelobates cultripes. Classification (NCBI taxonomy): domain Eukaryota; kingdom Metazoa; phylum Chordata; class Amphibia; order Anura; family Pelobatidae; genus Pelobates; species Pelobates cultripes. The sequence goes on along the minus strand of OW240914.1, from coordinate 119,705,922 downwards.
TTACGTCATGTAATTAGTAAAATCTGGTAATTTTATTAAAGGACACGGAGGCTCTTATTAGGCTAGTTCAAAGCTGTGAAATAACCAGGCTCGACACGTGCTCTGTTTGCCGAAAGTAATATTCTTTAAACGTCGATTCCCTGGACCAGTCTGCCGTTCTCATGAGGTCTTCTAATCTACAACCTAACGTGAACGCTTTGGATGCCATGGCTCCTCTAGTAGAGTGTGCGCCATATACGGAGGTATCTATGTGAGCTAGCGTCATTATCCATTTCACCCAGCGGGCGAGGGTTACCGTGGAGACAGGTTGATGTGGTTGTCTGATGGCCAGAAACAATTCCGGATGTGTTGATTTCCTGAATTCCGAGGTTCGTTTCTCATATTCTCGTAGGCAGTGTACTGGACAGAGCTTCTCGTTGTGTGGGAACGAAGGGTATGAGACTGATGTAATTGACGATTTTGTACGCCTGGAGATGTTGAACGAGACTCCTGTGGGAGTAAAGGAGCGTGCATCAACGTCCAGTGCTCTAACGTCTGACACCCTCTTGCAAGATAGCAGGCAGAGGAGCATGGTGAGCTTCGCTGACAGTTGTTTGAGCGTAAGTGCCTTGTTTTGAGGCCAGGACTCTAACAGCGTCAGCACTGAGTTGACGTCCCACAATGACGAGTATCGGGGTTGTGGTGGGCGGGCAAAACGAATTCCCCTCAGGAGACGGCATACCAGAAGTTGCTGACCCATCGGGGTTCCCTCTATACCTTTGTGTCCTGCCGAGATTGCTGATCTATAGACGTTGATGGTCCGGTAGGCCAATCCTTGATTATGTAGGTTGGTGAGGAACCTCAACAGATAACTTACAGGAGCACGTACGGGATCCACTTGTTGTTCCATGCACCAACTAGCCCATCCGTTCCAGGCATAGAGGTAGGAGCGTCTAGTTCCAGGTGCCCAGGCTCCCGCCAGTAGTTCGACAGTGTCCTGTGGAACGTCCGGTATGCTCCAGGGTCCCCTGAAAGGAGCCACGCTAAGAATTTGAGACGCCCCTGGGTCATGAGGGGATGTGGGTTGCCCTCTGGGTCTGATAAAAGGAACCAGGGGTCCGGAAGTCGTCTCGGGAAGTCCATGGACATTTCCATTAGGGTCGGGAACCACGGTTGGGTTGTCCAAAACGGAGTTATGAGGACCAGGGTCGCTTGAGTACGTCTGAGATGTACTATCGTGCGAGCTATGAGGGAGAACGGAGGGAAGGCATATAATCGGCTGTTCGGCCAGTGTTGGAAAAAAAGCGTCCGCTGCTAGTGCGTCTGGGTCTGGTCTCCAACTGAAGAACGTTGGCAGTTGTGAGTTCAGCCGGGATGCGAACAGATCGATTTGCATCGGGCCCCAGAGCGCTTGAAGTTGTAAGAACACCTCGCGGTCCAGCCGCCAGTCGCTGGCGTCTTGTATGTGTCTGGAATGCCAATCCGCTACCACGTTGGACATACCCGGGATGTATTCCGCTTGGACCGAGATGTTGTGTTCCAGGCAGTGTTGCCAGAACTCCTTGGCCAAGTCCGCCAGTATCTTCGATCTCGTGCCACCGAGGTGGTTGATGTAGCGGACTGCGGAAATGTTGTCCATGCGTAGGACGATGGAGCAATTGGTTATGCCCCCGAGGAGGCTCTTCAGTGCGAAAGATCCCACCATGAGTTCCAAACCGTTGATGTGTAATGTTTTCTCTGCGCACGACCAGGTTCCTCCGGTGGAGGTAGGCCCGCAGCGCGCTCCCCAACCGTGCGTGCTCGCATCGGACTCTACGATGAAGTCCGGGGCAGACCCGAATATTGCTCTGCCGTTCCACGCCTCCATGTGTAGCAGCCACCATGTGAGCTCCTGTTTGGCTTCGTAGTCGAGTGGTACAGAGTCGGAGTACGCATGCCCTGAGCGTAATCGTGTGGCCTTTAGACGCTGTAGGGCCCTGTAGTGTAGTGGCCCCGGGAATATTGCCTGAATGGAGGCTGAGAGGAGTCCGATTACTCTGGCTAGTTGCCGGAGTGTCAGTACCGGCCTCTTGAGTGTTCTGCGGATCTCCTTTTTGATGAGTTTGACTTTGTCCGTTGGTAAGCTGAGCGTACCGGTAGTCGCATCTATGTGAAAACCCAAGAATTCCATGTTCTGGGACGGGGTAAGCACCGATTTCTCCCAGTTGATGAGAAATCCTAGATTCTGTAGCAGTGTCACTGCCCATGTCAGGTGCTGTTGTAATTGACGGGCTTCGTGCGCCATGATCAGCATATCGTCCAGATAAATGATCATCCGGACGCCTCTGCTGCGTAGAAAGGCGACCACAGGCTTCAGCAGCTTGGTGAAGCACCAAGGGGCCAATGAGAGACCAAAGGGAAGGCAGCGGAATCGCCACATTGTCGCTTCCCATTGGAATTGGAGCAGGTGGTGGCACTCTTCCGCAATGGGGATTGTAAGATATGCATCTTGGAGGTCCAGCTTCACCATCCAGTCCCCTAACCTGAGCAGGTCTCGCAGGCAGTGGATACCCTCCATTTTGAAATGGTGGTACCGCACAAATGCGTTTAGTGGCCGCAAGTTGATGACTGGGCGCACTCCGCCGCCCTTCTTGGGTACCAGAAACAGATTGCTCATGAACCCAGGGGATGGTGAAGGGACCTGGTATATGGCGCCCTTCGCTTGGAGGGTGCGAATCTCCTCGCTCACCAAGCCCTTGTCTTGCGTGGAGAAAACTATGGGGTGTGGTCTGTGTGTTTGGACCGGGGTTCGCACAAACTCTATGTGGTAACCCCTGATGGTGTTGAGGACCCATACGTCCGCAGTCAGCTGTTGCCAGGACTCTACAAAGTGTAACAGTCTGCCCCCCACAGTCGGTACACCCGGGAGGGGGGAGGTAATACACTTACCATAAGGTCGGCGGCTGTACGAGTTGCCTCTGGGTCCTCGAGGTTGCCATGGTCTGGCCCTGACCGGGAAGAAGGGTGAGGGCGTACGGCTCTCTGGCGGCTGGAATCTAGCCGTGGCGGGACCTCTGTATCCCCGGTAGGAACCGCGGGAAGAACGGCCGGGCAGACGGCCCCGGTGTCTGCCGGCCCCACCAAAAACTCTGGGAGAGAACACTCTTTTTATATTTGTCTGTGCCTTGTCTAGGGCCGTAAAGGTGCTCACATACGTTCCCAATTCTTTGACAAAGTTGTCACCGAACAGGAGACCCTTGGCTTGCGGTCCCGGTTCGGTGAGAGCCATGTTAACTAGCTTGGGCTCGATTTTCATTAAAATAGTTTTGCGCCTTTCTGTGGCCAGTGCAGCGTTAGCGTTGCCGATGAGGCATATCGACCGTTGGGCCCAGCCTCTAATGGCTAGTAAATCAAGAGGCGTTCCCTCATTTAAGGCCGCTTCGACCAATTCAAAAATCTTGGCACTAGGGCCCAATGTATCCAGCACTTTATCTTGACAGTGGCGTAGGGAGTAATCAAGTCCCTTCTTCGCCTTCCAGCCAGACTTACCCAAGAACTGTGCTATTTTGGGGTCGATATCAGGTGTAGCACAGGCCATGTCAGGCACAGTCGGGCGTGGGCATTCAGCCCGTAGTTTCTGCCTGGTGGCCTTATCCAAAGGTTTGCGGATTCTGGCCGCTATGTATCGTGCTACATGATCGGTTGGATACCACTCCGCCGACCTCGGGTTTTGTAAGGTGTCTGGGTCGAACAGAGGTTCGCCCTGAGGGTCCAGAATAGTGGTGTCATCCGCCGTGTCATGCACGGGGTTGGCTGGAGTGCGTGTCGGACTCTGGTCGGGGAGGAAAACTCCCATTCCTCTGAGTCGGCTTGGTCCGACCCGTTCAAAACCTCCTCACTATCCGAATCAGTGTCGGAAGAATCTGACAGGGCTTTTGCCCTCTTCCATGTCCGCGCCGCTTTTGCCCGGCGGGTGGCTCGTTTTCGTGGGGGCCCGACGACCTCAGGTGCGACAGGACGTACCCTGTCCGTCAGTCTAGTTTTGGAGGCATGTGTTCCCACATTGTGGGTTTTACTCATGGCCTTACGGCCCTCTCTGCTTAAAGGTTCCCCCTCTGCGGCCCTGGCTTGAGTCATGCTGGGGTTAGACGCCTTAATGGCACTCGAAATGGAGTGTGACAAGTTATCCGACATAACCCCCATGGCGGTAAAGATAGCTTGGGTAACCGATTTTGACATGGTGGCGTCCAGGAGCGAGTGGAACTCCTCAGAGTCCAATTGCTCCAGAGGGGCCACCATGTCCCTATGCAGGGATATGGGTTCAGCCACGGAGGGCCCGTGCTGGGCCTTAGTATCACCTTTATCACTGGTGCCAGGGGCAGAAAAAGCATCAGGGGTCTGCATCTTGGGGGTATGTAAATGGTTATTTGATGTGCAGTAGTGAGTTATTAAAGGCAAGAGACAAGGCAGGACAATAGCACAGAAATGTACTGTTAGCTTACCGAGTGTTCCCTCAGGAATGGCTCCTGGGATCACTGGCAAGCCAACAGTACACTAAACAGACCAATCAGCTCGCGCCCTGCAGCGGGCTGAACGAGCTGAGGGAGAAAAAGAGCGGCAAATTTTTTTTTCCTAGTGCCGCCCCTTTAAGATGGGCGCCAGTATGGGCCGCGCATGCGCGCGCGGCGCTCCCGAACGAGAGGACGCGGCGGGGAACCCTCTGCCGGGAGAGAGAGCTGGTCCGGTCCTCGAGGGTTCCCTGCGCCGCGTGAGGTATGAGGGGGGTAATAAACTACCCAGCGGCGAGTGTGGAGCCGGTATCCCCGCGGGGGGGGCGGGGTACCGGCGGGACAATGTGGGAAAAGGGGGGGGGGCGGCCCCCCACGGAGGGTTAGCTACCAGGGGTGGTATACACCAAACGCACAATGCGTTCTGGTGAGATAAAATCAAGTCACAATAACATGCATAAAATCAAAATAAAGCCATACACATATACATTAAGAAATGACAGTTAGGGAAAAAAACAAGGTGTTACTTAGCTGAGGCAGCAGCAAAGAAAGAGGAAGAGGAGGAGGTTACAGGAAAGGATATCAGAGAAGGACTGCTCCTATTGGATAGGAGATAATGATGTAATGTTAACCCTGTGAGGGTAGTTATACATGTTTCTTTTCCTTTTTTTCTACAAATAAACACCTTAGCTTTCTTTGCTGCTGAGGAATAAAGAAAGAGGAAAGCCTAATAAGAGCCTCCGTGTCCTTTAATAAAATCACACCTACACAGGACATGATGCACTAGAAAAATATGAGAATATGTTTTCTAGTCAGCTACTGATTATTAATAGCACTGAGAACCAACCAATCTGTGGATTTATATAATTTATACCAAGGTGTCTGAAAGGTAGTTCCCCAGATTTTATTTAAATCTACAGCTTCTATCATGCTTTGCCATTCTAAAGGCTGGCAAAGCATTGTGCGTGAAGTAGTTCTATAACATCTCCTAAGTTATTCAAAGAAGCTACATGTTACATTCATGATATTTTAAATCACACAGATTTGTTGCCATTACTGTCAAGACATTTTAGGAATACATTAGTTTATTTGCATCTGCTATAGTTTACGAAGTTACAAAGCTAGACAATACTCACATGTGTCCATAGCAACAAACACAAGTGGAGTAAACGGCTAGTATATGACAATCTTTTCAAGTATGAAAAACGTGTGGTGGAGAAAAATATTTTATTGATGTTATAACTGTATATGTTTTAATGTCTTAGTTAAAGGGGAATTGGTTTATTACCCATACTTTGGTCCTACATACAATATCCAGAAAGATTTAACCGCAACATCATCAGTTGTGTCTACATGATCAAGTGCTTTTAAACTTTTGTTTTTATTGGTGATACCAATATGATGTTTTATATGGGATACACTGAGCACAAATCACGCTTAATGGATAATAAGTGGAAGTTTGAGAGAAATCAGCTGAAAAGTGCAGGAATTCCTCTGCCAATTGATTGTGTTCAGATAAATCTCAGACTGTATAACTTGAGAGTGAAGAGGATGGGTTGTGTACAGAAATACAGAAGGGATAGTCATAGAGAAAAAATAAGGAGACCTTCTCATTTCACACTCTCAGTGGAACATTTCAGAATTCAAAATATTCTTTCAGATGGTTTATTTATGTTTAATTGCTAGTGTTACTTTGAAACCAACATTCTTTCAAAACTATCATTTTAGAGGATCACTAAAGGCCCCAAGAGCATTTCGACTTAATGCAGTGTTAAACATTGCAGTCTTATAGAAACTTAGAAACTGTTATGTTTCAATTGCAAGGTCAACACACCTATAGTGGCTGCCTTCCAGAGCAGCATTTTACTGGCACAGTGAGGCATTTTACCTTGCATGCGCACTAGCCTCCCAGCGTTTCCCCATAGGAAAACATTGACATGGCTGAGATCATAAAACAGAGGAGATGGAGTAGCAGGATGGAGACTGGCATGGTAAGTAAATCTCACCTTTCAAACCCTCACAAGCCTTAACAGTTATATTAAAACTATAATAAAAACAAACTCAAACTGAAATATGCCACACCACCTAAACATCCAAGTATGAGTGCAGTGCTTATGATGTATACACTTATCTCTCAAATATTCAGGGGGTTAAAACCATAAGTATATGAAAGGAAAAATAAAACACAATAGTGCAATACTGTATAAACAAAAAAATAAATATATGTAGTGAGTGATATGGAACTCACATTTGCTAGAGCCTTTATAAGAAATAATATTAAAAACCTCTGGGCCTTTAGAGGTGGTAATTACTACCTTCTTCTGTAAATATCTCCAAAACACCTCTCCTCAATGAACACATACAGATAAAACAGAAAGTAACACAATCAGGGTACAGTACATTTCATGCAAGGCAGAGTGAGTGTGCAAATATATGATCACCTTATTTGCAGCCTGTTAAGTAACTGGCTCCAAGTTATCAAGCTTAGTGCTAATTTCAGGGTGACACACCCCCTGTAGAACTATGATGCAGGTGTAGCAGATGAGGAAAGCTTTATATAAATTTTGGTTTGAAACATGCACTAATCAGAATTCTTTAATATCTGTTAGGATCTGACACTGCCATTGAGCAGTGATGATGATTAAGTATTTATTTTCTACTAGAGTGAGAGGTCTTCATTTTCACACATAATTATGTAAAAATGATAATCTTCCACATTCATTTACATCTGATGATTGGGGTAATCTGACATGAATTATAGTGAAAACTAGACTTGTGAATTATATTTCAGACTAAATGTGATTTGTCTAATCTTTGGTCATCAGCAATTTGTCCGAAATTCCAAACTCCAAAACATTATATGGATGAATTGGGAAACAAATGAAATGTACAAAACAATGGGATTCCATTTATAGCACCAAAAAAAGATGGTTAATGAGAAAATGAATGATTAATGGTTAGGGAATAGACATTAAATTATATTTTATCCACAGAACAAGTGAAAAGTGACCAATGGAGGAAAAATAAAAGAAGAGAAGTAAAGAAAAGACACACATATAAAGGTGATAATCGAAAAATTAGAATATTGTGCAAAAGTTCATTTATTTCAGTAATGCAACGTAAAAGGGGAAACTAAGACATGAGATAGATGCATTGCATGCAAAGCAAGATAGTTCAAGTTGTGATTTGTCATAAAAGTAAATTAGAATATTGTGAAAAGGTGCAATATTCTAGGCTCACAGTGTCCCACTCTAATCAGCTAAGTAAGCCATAACACCTGCAAAGGGTTTCTGAGCCTTTAAATGGTTTCTCAGTCTGGTTCAGTAGGAATCACAATCATGGGGAAGACTGCTGACCTGACAGTTGTGCAGAAAAACCATCATTGACACCCTCCATAAGGAGGGAAAGCCTCAAAAGGTAATTGCGAAGGAAGTTGGATGTTCCCAAAGTGCTGTATCAAAGCACATTAATAGAAAATTATGTGGAAGGGAAAAGTGTGGAAGAAAAAGGTGCACAAGCAGCAGGGATGACCACAGCCTGGAGAGGATTGTCAATGTACTTCACACTTTCCCCATACTGGGTCAATTAATATTTGTGTTTATTTCTATAAAAAAATATTAGTGTATGATGAAATATATATATATATATATATATATTTTTGATAACCTTTTCAAATTATCTAATATTTTTGGAAAAGTCTTGAGTAAATGACCAAATTAAAGCATTTATATTTAGAAACATTTGTTAATATTTTAAGATTTTTTTACTATTTTGTCCATTTTCCTATTTAATCTCTTTCCTTAAATTTATATTTGAATAGACAACATAGACTGACATCCCACATTTTTTGTTTTGTGTGCACATGCTGCATGATCATGTTTGCATGATAAAAGTAGGTAGTGGGAAACATATAGTTAACTTGTGCCATGAATACTAGATTGTGGGCATGAGTTAAGTATATGCTAGGCAATATGGTGAGGTTTTATCTCCCTGCAGCCTTTGCAGGCTCCGGTTTTATACTGGATGGGCTTCAAATGTAATGGAAATTTAGATGGCACCCTCCATGATATCAAGAGGGAGTGACTTCTACCTCCCTCTTTCCAGACTCACCAGTGCACCTGACAGACTGCAGAAGAGGACTCACAGTCCTCAGGCCAAGTGTGGTGCTCCCCAACGAAATGTAAACCTATTTCAGGTTTACATTTGCATAAGCATTAAATGTGCAAATACTTTTTAACAGGAAAACAAACGCACAACAAAATATTTCTTAGCACACCAACTACTAAAATGTAGAGTGAACATTTGTGGCCATCCCTCTAGCAGCTATGGGTCAATCAGCACCAGGATGAACAGCTTAACAATCTCCTGCTTTGCCTACCAGGAGCAAGAAGGAAATATAAGTGTGCTGCAACAATGTGTGGATCTCAAACTGCACAGGCTCTTCTCTACTTATAACTAAAGGAAAAGGGAAGCACCTCCTAGCAGGACCAGCTCAGGGGAATTGGTGACCTTGCGCTTCCAAGCATATTAATATCTGCGTAATCAGAGTGTATCCTACTGCATCAAGGATACTACACATGATTTATCCAGAATGCTGAGAAGTGAAGGTGTGCATGATTTACAAAATTGGGGAGGTGAAATAACGTATCCTCCCCTATTTATAACTCCTACCTCCATATCATCATTAAGGGACTGGTGAAAGATACTCCAATTTTCTGTCCACATAATGTCTCTGGATAAGCTTTTCAAATATATATATTTAGGTTGTTTTTTTAGTTTTTTGTTCTTACTCATTTGAAACAGTATATCCAAAAATATTAAATCAATGCTCATGGTTGGCAACACTGTTGGGTGCCCAAGTGTTTATTTAAGTTCCTGGAGGTTAAATGTAGTGGGCAAATAAGGTGGTCACTACCCGCTGGCCATAAAGGAGGATAACAAAGGAATTGTTGGAGTCCCTCCCTTATTTGTGTATAATTCTGATTTCACTATTAAAAGGCTGGATATTATTAATGGATAGGCAGCTGTGGCTATCTACATGTTTATTTAACCCCTCATCCATCAGACTTTATTTTGTATAGTTTATAGACACAAACTGTTACAACCAAACACGGTTGAGCTACATGTTATGTAGTCTTCCTTCAAATCACAGAGAGGTGATTGAATTGAGATGCAAATACTGCATGAAGATGTGAATTATGTTTGTGCTGATTTTATTGCATTTAATAGAATCAAGTTTATAGTTTTCAGTGAAATAGAGTAGATAAGTACAGAATGGTAATACAAAAATAGATGTTTGTCTGGCATCTAGGTAGTGTTATTTCCATCATTCATACAGCCAACTGCCGCTGACCACATGGAACTTGTATGCAAGCTCATCTTATTTTGGAAAAGCCTTATTTTTCATTACCAACTTAAAAAACCCTTGCACTGAGTTAGCAAACTAGCTTTCGTTCCCAGAACACAGCATTGAACTAACACACTCTGTAAAAGAATCAGCTCTAGATAGTGATATGTCATATCTAATCAGTTCTAGACAATGTCCATTCTCCTATTATTCTCACTAGGATCAACACAGGGTGATTCTTCAGCATCAAGGCCCATTAGAAAATAATAGCATCATGGACAGTTGCTCTATAGAAGATGTCACATTACTGAAACAGCCATGATAAGTGTAACCAATAATCTACTATACTCTATGGGCTAAGCTATAACATGTACTCTCATTCTGCTAGATGTGTCTGTTACATTCAATATGATTGACCATAATCTATTGCTATATAAATAACAGAGACACATAGAAATAAGACACAGATAATAATGTTATCATGCCTTATAGGAAATATGTTCAACTTCTAAAGTAAACAAAATTAAAATTGTTAAAATGTAACATTAAAAAGTTAGTATTTCTAACCATTGTACACACACATATATACAGGGTTACTCAATCGAGTAAAAATTCAAGGTGAGTTCAAAGTGAATTTCAAATCTATTGTCAAAATAGCCTAAATGGAAAATTTATCTTAGTTAGCAATGCTTTTAGTTTAGCCTAATCTGGCCCTGAATTTGAATTTTAGTTTGGATTCCCTTTGAATTCTCATACCCTGTTGGGAGTATTATATTAATTTATAAATATTGGTATAACTTTGGTTTTGTTTTTTAATCTCCCGAAACACTCAGCAGCCTCCTATGAAGCAGTCTTTCCCATTTTAATTAAGAGCTGTTTCCTCCTTCAAAATAATATAAGGTGGAATGAATAAACTGTGCCATAAGAGTGTCACCTGCCATTGACTGCCCAGCTCATAACTCCCTATGAATACAGGTCCGCCTGTATGTACACTGGCATAGCCTTTGACCCTTAACAGCATTAGTGTGTAGTAGTTTTATGTAGACTAGGCATATACCTTATAGAACACTATTTCAAGGGTGCTGTTTGGTAAACGGCTTATTAGTAAATCCCCATACACACACACACACACACACACTTATAAGCATTTTTAGCCCACAATAAGGTTTACATAATATATTTATAATAGTTTATGGTATAAGGAGAAACACATGTATTTTTTGTTAATTCATGCTGTGTCTCCTCTAGGCTGTAGATACTAAACCTGGAATAAAACCCCAAATTAGTAGAAAAAATAGTCTTAAATATTAGATGTCACCATGCATGCACATAATATGCCCCCCACGTCTACATTAAAAATATGTCTAAAAACTAAATCAAAAAACTGTATCGGCATGTAATGATACATAGTACAAGGGTTATGTATTGTGATAAAGTGTGTGATGTGGTCTATGAAGAATGTACAATAAAAAACAGTGAGAACACACAATATTTAAAATTACCACAGGTTATCAAATACAGACACCTGTAACAAAAACGAGAAAAATGGCCATAGGGTAATACAGTTTACCATAACTTATTTTAGTAATCACTATATGGTCCCACTCACATGGTGCTGAGCCACTTACATTGTTGGCTCAAACATTAGCAGCCTTGAAAAATAGGATAATCTTTTGAGATAGTTGAAGGGGCAGTTCCCAACTTGCCTTATAGCCGCTTGTCAGCTAATAAACTCCAGAGTACCAAATAGGTGCAGGGTAGTGGCAGTACTACCGCGGTCACAGGGGTGTCAGCTGCGACCGGGCCCGTCGCTCCAGGGGGCCAATCCACCCTGTGGACCTCTGCGGCCAGGGTGCCCGCCAGCCTTGTAATGTGGCCTGGCCCGCCAGTATAAACGCTGGGGCTGCATTGAAGGGGCCCATCGAGTGGCCTATGCGGTTAAGGCCACCCAATGGCAATAAATTTCCAGGGGCCCTTTCAGCGATGCAGCGCTTTAATAGCGCGACCAGGTCCCCTGTGATGAGTTCAGAGGCTGGGAGGAAGTGACTGCCCTGGTCACTTCCTCCCAGCTATCATAGAGAACTGCAAGGGAGGAGAAGGAGAGGAAGGAGTCAGAGTTCCCACTCTGACTCCCATCAGCCTGAGCCACCACTGGACCCTAAAAGTAAGGAAACGGGATGGTGACTAAAACATTTTGCATGTGTGTTTGTGTATGTATGTTTGTATGTGTGTGTATTTGTATGTATGTATGTTTCTGTATGTATATGTCTCTGTATGTGTGTGTACGCGTATCTGTATGTATGTGTCTGTGTGTGTTTTTATGTATGTGTCTGTATGTGTGTGTGTGTCTGTATGTCAGTATGTGTATGTCTGTATGTGTGTGTCTTTGTATGTGTGTGTGTATATGCGTGTCTGTATGTATGTATGTGTGTGCAGTGGCATACACACAACCCATGGGGGCCCCTGGGCGAAAACTGACCCGTGCCCCCCCCTTGCGCACTTACTCTGCACCGGCTGGGGCTGCAACACATGGCGGCGGGCACCTGGTCGCAGCCCCTGCGACCCCTGCGACCGCGGTATGTACGCCAGTGCATGCAGATACACATACACTTAAAGGCCCACTACAGACACCCAGATCACATCAGCTCAATGAAGTGGTCTGGGTGCCAGGTCCCTCTAGTTTTAACCCTGCAGCTGAAAACATAGCAGTTTCAAAGAAACTGTTATGTTTCACTGAGGGTTAATCCAGCCTCTAGTGGCTGTCTCATTGACAGCCTTTAGAGGAGCTTCTCTGATTCTCACTGTGAAAATCACAGTGAGAACACGCTGAACGTCCATAGGAAAGCACTGAGTAATGCTTTCCTATGGGCGGTTTGAATGCGCAAGCGGCTCTTGCCACGCATGCACATTCGGAGCTGAGAGGCGGATCGGGGCGGAGAGATCCCCAGCGCCAAGGGAGTCCGGCACTGGAGAAAGGTAAGTGCTTAAGACACACACACACACACTCTCACGAACAGACACATACACACTGGCTAACAGACACACACATTTACTGACAGACACACACTCAGTGACAGAGATACATACACACTCACTGACAGACAGACACACACTCACTCACTTACAAAACACACACTCACTAACAGACGCACACAAACTAACACACTCAGTAACAGACACACACAATAACACTCACTGACACACTCTAACACTAACACACACACTCTAACACTAACACACACACACACTCTAACACACACACTAACACACATGCACATTAACACACACACACACACACACACATTAACACACACACACTAACACACACACACTCTAACACTAACACACACACACACTAACACAGACACACACTCACACACTCTAACACACATGCACACACACACACACAACACACACACATTAACACACACTAACACACACACTCACACACACACACCTCACACACACACACACACACACACACTCTCACACACACACACACACACTCTACAACACACACACTAACACACACTCTAACACACACACACACTAACACACACACTAACACACACTCTAACACACACACACACTCTAACACACACACACTAACACATACTCTAACACACACACATACAAACACAATCTAACACACACATGCACACACACACACACTCTAACACTGCAACCCCGGTATGTACACCACTTTGTGTGTGTGTGTGTGTGTTTGTATGTATGTGTCTGTATGTGTGGATATATGTATGTATGGTGTGTATGTGTGTATATCTGTCTGTCTGTATGTCTGTGTCTGTATGTATGTGTATGTGTGCATGTCTGTATGTGTGTGTGTATCTGCATGTGTGTCTAGATGTGTATTTGTATGTCTCTATATCTGTATGTCAGTGTCTGCCTATGTATCTGTATGTGTGTCACTGTTTGTATATCAGTGTGTATTTGCCTGTTTATCTGCATGTGTGCCTGTGTAACTGTCACCCAAACACACACACCCCCTGTCACCCCCTTCACCCTGCCACACTCACAATAACTCCCCCAATCCTGTCACTCACCTATGCCATGCTCACCTCCCATCACTCTGCCATATTCACCCTATCACACTCACCTTCTCTAGCACTGTCACAATCATTCTCCATCAGGCTTTCACACTTGCTCCCTTTCACCCTATCACATGAACCCCTCCATTTCTGTCATACTCATCCCCCAACCATGCCACACTTAAACATAAAACATAAAACAGATGGAGGGGCTGGGGGGCATGAATTTGACACATGGAGGGGCTGAGAGGAGAGGGGGGAGAAATATGAGGGGGGGCAGGGCAATTTTCGCACCAGGGCCCCATGGTTTCTATTTACACCTCTGGTGCATGGATAACAATTAATTGAAGCACTATTAAAAACAGAAAATCTCAATAAGTATAAAATATTTTAGTCCGCCTCACTTGACGTATTTCGGCAAAGTCAGCCTTTTTCAAAAGTGTCGGTGTCCTTCTATCCTGTGTTTTATCAGCTTTTTAATGTGAATTTGGTGCCCTTTTCCCGACAATTTTCTCCGCGTCTTCCAACTAGTTCCTCTTCCGGGTTTAGTGTCTAAGACATCGGGGTGTTCGTGGTGTGAAGGCATTCACAAAGCTCTTCCTCTCTGTGTCCAAATGTAAGTGACTGAATCTCAACATGCACACCCTTCATGCACAGTCACTAAATGTCGGGACACCAATTATTTCTGCATTATGTCTCAACGTCTCTTGGGGGCAGGAGTAATATTTTGATATACTCCCCTTGTTTCTTATACACTTGAACTCTTTTTATAGGGAATTGAAGCCATATCTGCCATATTAATGAAATAGATAGTAATGTAATATGACAAAATAAAAAATGCATACTATGATTATACTTTTTGTTTTAAGGGCAAATATAGACCTAGCATTCACATATACAATTTAAAATAGAATGAAATCTAGTTCAAAGTAGTTAACACATTATTAATAAATCATCATTATAAAAAAATTGAGAGGGTCCATACATATATTTAAACACATATATACACAAATAAATATATAGAAATATGTATATATAACAATCCACAAATAATATTATTAAACACTACCCGTGCCCCCCCCTTGCGCACTTACTCTGCACCGGCTGGGGCTGCAACACATGGCGGCGGGCACCTGGTCGCAGCCCCTGCGACCCCTGCGACCGCGGTATGTACGCCAGTGCATGCAGATACACATATAATGAGAGAAATAATAAATTAGATAAAGTATCCATGGTAAAGATCCACCTCATTTCTGATTTACCAAGGAAGGCATCTTTATCTCCACCCCTCCAGTGAACCTTGACCTTATCCTACAAAACCACCATTATGTACTTCTGCAAAATGTTTGGATACACTATGATTTTGATATTTTCTTTTTAAATTATATGTACCCCTAATACATTCAGAGAGTAGAGTGGGTCGGTGCTCCACTCCTCAGTTTACTGACAACTGGGGTACATAAAGTCCTGGCCAGGAATTAAAATGGTCTCCAACCCATTGCTCAGCTGTAAGTAATCAGCTGCAGAAAGGGAAATAATCCCTTCCTAGTAGACAGGTAAAGAAGACTTTTTTTCCTCCTTTTGGGGGCTGGAAGCAGCAGGCTGGCTTGTGACTTAGTTGACAGTAAACAAGGTTGGGTAAACCTGTGTTTTTTTTTAAGATTAACCCTTGATAGATAGGGACCTGAATGTTAGTAAGAGCTCAGACGAGCTATTATTTTGTTTGTATGGATTTATGTTTTATTATTTCTTTGGTATTGTTTCTGATGCTGCCTCCTGAGTGAATTTCAAAATAAAGTATCTGAATTTATGTTATTTCTACAAGACTATGCATGTGTATACCCTAGAAGACCGTGCTATTTGCAATATAGGACCACTGTATAAACCATGGAGCTGGTGCCCAAAATAGGCTAGTTTAGAATGAGTCACAAATGTGAACTGGATAACTCCTGAATTCTATACTTTTCTTTAATTAACATATTTTGGCTTAAAATTTTGAATTCACTTTGAATTCTTACTTTAATGAATAATCCTGTAAATTACAGCCTGACCCAAAATTGGGATTGACCAAAAAAAGGCCTACGACCTGCATGAATTATTCTGGCAAAGAAAACTGTTTTTAGTGAATAATCCTGTTATATGTAAACTTAGATTGACCTGTTTGAAACTATAAAACATGTATATTATTACAGATTATTCCATAAATGCACTACACAAAAACAAGTACACTTATTTTTTCACTCCTTTCCTTTTGTTAAAATTAATATTATATACTAAATGTGAGATATATATATATCTTTTATCAACGTTTCAGTCTGTTAAACACAGACTTTCATCAGTCCTGATGAAAGACTGTGTTTAACAGACTAAAACATTGATTCATTTTTTTTTCAAGCTAATTAAAAGTTTTATTCAAATTTAACAGTCCTGAGAGTGCTATCTGGATTTCTTTCTACATTTTCTATCTGGATTTCTTTCTACGTATATATATATATATATATATATATATATATATATATATATATGTCAAAATCCCAAAAACAGGCCTGGAGATGGAAGGAACACCTATCTCTGAGCTCAAGAGCAAAATTGTTTTTGAACCCACTGGACTGCACCCAAATCCTGCCACTCAAAGGAATTGGCTGAGCTGGACCCTGGTACCCACACCAGAATTATGCCCCAATATCGTATTGGCTGATGCCGATAGGCTACTTAAATCTGATGGGCAACTAAATAATATATTCATGTTGAAACGCAATGTTTTAGAATTGTAATTAACAATATTATTTTTTACTAGCATGTCAGGTCAGGGGAGCGAGTAAATAGATATCTGCACTCAGCGAACCTCATTTATGATCATATGTCTAGCTAACTTTCTAAATATAGATAATATCCTCTGCAAAGTTTTCTTCTGTCTAAGCATTTTAGTAATTCTTACTGGATATATAACAATGGTGCTGCAATCTCTATGCCATACCTACGTTATATTATGTTGATGATATTGTGCATGCCTTTGCCGCTGTGGCACTGCAAGCTACCTTGTTAACGAATGCACAACAAAAAAAATTAAGAAAATAAAAAAACAAAACCTTAAAGGACCACTATAGGCACCCAGACCACTTCAGCTCAATGAAGTGGTCTGGGTGCCAGGTCCATCTAGGGTTAAGCCTGCAGCTGTAAACATAGCAGTTTCAGGGAAACTGCTATATTTACAATAGGGTTAATGCAGCCTCTAGTGGCTGTCTCATTGACAGCTGCTAGAGGCACTTCCGCGCTTCTAACTGTGATTTTCACAGTGAGAAGACGCTGCTGTCCATAGGAAAGCATTGAGAAATGCTTTCCTATGGACTGATTGAATGCACGCACGGCTCTTGCCTCTCATGCGCATTCGGTGGATGACGTCTGAAGAGGGAGGAGAGTCCCCAGTGCCGAGGGGGCCCGGCGCTGGAGAAAGGTAAGAATTTAAGCCCTTCTTCCCCCTTCAGCCCGGCGGGAGTGGGACCCTGAGGGTGGGGGGGACCCAAAGACCCTATATTGCCAAGAAAATCGAGTTTGTTTTCCTGGCACTATAGTGGTCCTTTAAGCTAGTATATATCAAGGTGTGATTGGGAACATTGTAAATCCATTGTAAACTAAGAATCAAAATTGAAAAGCTATAAAAATTAAGCATGGATGTGTTCATCACAATATAGAGTTCTGATTCAACATACATTGATTTTATAAATTATTATTTTTTTTTGTCTGTGTTTGTTTCAGCTATTGTTGTTTTCATATCTGTAAAGATATTAATGTATCATTCAAACAGTTATTATAGAGTGGTTTGAATGCCAAGTGTAGAGCAGTCTGTTAAATACCACGTTGGTATATATTCAAGTGCATAATTGAATAGTCATATGAGCTCTGATAAGAGACTGTAGAGAAACTGAAAAAGCTACATGAAAAAAAAGAGGTTAAGGCTTCTTCCCAAACTGGGAACATTTAAGGATTTCTAGCTTAAAAGGCCAGAGCTAATCAGCATAATTGAGTCGAGTCTGGGAGAAAAGTACCAGCTGCTTAAGAATAATTATACATATAGAACATTTCAAGTAAAAAAAAAAAAAACATTTCACTGATATACTAGAAGAAGGATACAGTGTTTAATATATAATAATAATAATAATAATACTAATAATAGTTAATGATATTTTAATAGTTAAAATACAGCATATTGTAATACCTTATTTTTGTTTCTGTCAATGCACCCTAACCACACCTCCCCTAGGTTTGACTGACACAGGCAGCAGGAAAATAATAGTTTCATTGTCAATTAGACCAGCAGTTCCCAAACTGTGTGCCGCGGACCTCTGGGGTGCAGCGGCGTGCACACAGGCGTGCCACGGAATGTTTCCCCCGGTGCAATAATTATAGCACCGGGGAAACATTACTGCTGAACAGGGGCCCGGTCAGGTGTAATGTCGCCCGGCTGCTTCATTAAGCTAAAGTTATTTTGGTGACTACAGTGTCCCAGTCCATCTAAGGACTGTCTTACTCTAATTACGAATTATTTGATTTACCTGAGATTCTGGGTTGTCTAGTGAAAAAAATGCCTCAAGCACATGCATATTATGTAAAACATTAGTCGAGATGCTATTAATCCCTGTGCAGTAATGAAATACTATGAGTACCTCAGAGTAATTTTCAGTGATCCATTTTACTCTTTTAAAAAATTCATCATTGTAATTTCAGAATTGTAAAGATACATAAATATAACATTATTTTGGCATCTCCTAAAACTTTTGAGAAATGTCAATATGGTTTTAAAACACAGCATAGCCTAATCGATTCAAATTGCTTCTGCAGCTATTAAGAAAAAAAAGAAAGAAAAAAGTATTTCTGTGAATGTTCTGCTATTCTAATGAATTCAGTCAGTTTCCACAGCAAAACCCACTGCTCAGGGGTGATATACGGCAAATTGGCCAATTTAGTGGGACGTAACAGAAACCCATTAAACCCAAAACATATAATTAGGTTTGAACATGTTGCTTGATTTGAATGACCGACTCATAACTCATTGTAAAAATTATACAGGTCTCAAAACTCTAAATTGTAACCCTTTCTATGCTGCCAAGGCCTAACTCCTGTGCTCCTGCAACATTATAGTCGGTTCTTACAGTTGAGAAGTTAATTGTGCCAACATCAATATTCTATTTATTAATTGAAAGTCTGAGATCATTTTATTAATGTTGGCAGAAATAATGTTACAATCGTTCTCCGTATTGTGCTGAATGTAATGTAAACTGCTTGAATGATTGTGCTATTGAGAAGTACACTTGGTTTCTTTATCTAAAGTGACTTTTTGCTTCCTGTTTGTCAGTATCGAGCCTAGAAATGTGAAGGAAAACATGTATATTAACAATTTTAGTACTATTATCAGGAAAATTATGAGATGAAAGGCAGCGTAATGCAATTTACCCCCCTAAGGAGCCCTTAAAGCATAATTATGCCAAAACAATCTACTATTTAAGGAAATTATAACAAAATGGATTGTCCCACACATTATGTGACAGAATAGATCTGCTGATGATTAATGTTCAAAACATTCCCTGGTGGCAAGTTCTTGACCATGAACAATGTGTTCTTCACAAAAAATGGACACATCAGACGTTCTACAGGGTTGCTGGTATTTTCCATGTTATTTGCTTTAACTTGTAGATGTAGTCACTCTAATATCTGAAGTGGCTTTGAACAGTCTATAGACATGACCCATAGGGCACTAATTGCTAGGTTAAAAAAAACAGAAGGGTGTATCCGATTATGTAAGTATGTATGTTTGGGTATGCACATTTTAAAAAGTATGTATATTCATTTTGTATGTGTGTGTGTGTGTGTGTGTGTGTGTGTGAAACCGTGTATGTCTGACTGAGTTTCAAGTATATTTTGTGTTCTTTTATAAGTGTGTGCATATTGGACTGTGTAACTCTGCATATGTGTATATAGTGATATAAATGTCTCCGTGGGCATGTCAGTGTGTATCTATGGGTAGTGAATCTTGGAGTGTGTGGGTCTTTAAGCCGTGGCATTACTATAATTGGTGTAGTAACTAATGGTACCACTCCCCCCATGGACATCCTCTTGGACCAAACCATATCAGCAACAATAAAAAAAATACCTGCAGCAATGAAAACAACAGTGTGCACATGCATGTGTATAAGCCACTGGCTACTAGAAATTCTAAGTGAAGCAATCACCATGAATGCCAAGAGCCAGCTTGCCAATTTCATTGGTTTCCATAGGGATCTGTCCATTTTTATAACTCTGCCGCTGCCAAGTATTACCAATACTTTAATAAATATCCACTTTTGAGCATTATCACAAAGAGTTATTGAATTAGCAAGACAAGATCAAGCCATAATAATTATAATGATCAAATAGCTAAAGAAATAAATACAGTTAGCACATCTTCAAGCCACATCATAAAATGCTGTCATGTCATCATACTGAAATGTAAACCAATGTCATGCCATACACATATGATAAATAGAAGCTTAAGTCAAAGTACACACCGATAATAGTTTAAAGTTGGCACATCAACCTAAGGCTTTCAGAGAATCATAAGAAATTATAATAAGACTTGGGGTGCCTCTTGCTTAACTCAAGGGTTGTCAAATTTTAGAACTTCAGCTGTTGCAGAACCACAAGCCAAGTTTCTTTACCATCTGTAAAGCTGTCAAAGCATCATGAGTTGTAGTTCTGCCCACGTTTGCCAGTGACTTTACTGCTGGCACAAGACATTTGACCTACTATATATTGGGGGACATAATTTACCTCCTAGCTGGAAGTTGTGGTGACAATTTTCTTCAAGCTTCCCTAGTTTATCATGTTTCCAGTCTGCAGTTAGAGGGTGCCTGCCTTGTCCAGCAAAGTCCAAGCTGCTATGCTGTATGTGCCCATGGTGTTACAGTGTTATTGTCAGTGCTGTCTAATGTTAAGTCCTGGTGTTTTCTGTGCTCCAATACTCTGGCTTCTGGCCAGGATCTTTAATACAGGCAAATGCACAAGTGCCCTGAAAGTGATATGTAACCCTACTGAGTGCAAGCAACAAGCCCGAACCACCACAACATGTGAACCACTCCACATGGACCTGCCACCAGTGTCACTCCACTACTGAAAGGGTCTATTTGTGTGTGCTGGAAATGTGCATGTAGACATGTGTGCAGAGAAGGATTATGATCCTACAGGGACCTTAACAGGTTATTGGTTTGAAACCAGCCATCATTTTTCACATAGGTATGGTAAATATCACCTGCAATTTTGATGGCTCTGGGGCTCCTGTCCAACTCCCGGGCATGATGTGTGTCTGTGTATATGTGTGCATGTCTGTGGAAAAGGGATCATTTATCTGATTGTGTTTATCTGGCATTATGTATGTGTCCATATATCTGATAGTGTGTATCTATGAGTATATGACCTTAATCATTCATAACAGGCCAATGTTTGCTACTTCCCCCACCTCACATTTGAAGGACTAGAACCACACCTGACAGGAGGATTCAGACTGTGTTAGATAATGCACATCATCACAAGGAATGAAATTGAGGGATTTATGTTCATTATAGTAAATATGTCAAAGAGAAAGACATGCTGCCAGCATGATAGAATTTTTTTTGATTAGCTTTCTCTGCAATCCCATGTTCTTGGTTGGTTGCATTACTGTTGACATGTGCGCAAATGTTCCCCAGTTCAGAGTCACGTGAATGTTTAATATGATTAATCTTGATGACTATAAAAAGCTGATAGTTTTTTTTTTGTTTTTTTTTACTGTACTTCACTGTGGATCAAAATTTATAGAGAGCTAATATTCTTAGTCATCCCAACTTACTAATGAGGAGAAAGATTTGAAAAAACTTAAGGTATACAACAGGAACCCTTGTCAGTACATAAATTTAAACATATACATAACTCTGCAGGGTTTTTTCCCTTTTATTTCCACTTATGTTGATCAGTGAATATCAATTTGTTTGCCATCCCATTACATTTTTAATACTGCAGAGTACATTGCTACTTTGTATATAAATGTAATAATACTAACATGTTGCCTCCATTTACTTTTAGATAAAAACAAACTGATAGCTTGGTTAGTTTAGATTTTTTATATTTTCAACCTTTCAAATCATTCTTGTGAGTGAACATAATTGGCCTCCTTAAAAATAATAAGGGCTAAATTTAGGTGCCCTTATAACTAAACATAGCGAAAGTTAAAAAAATAAAAATACAAATACAAAAACAATTTGCAATTCATAGAACTACAAGTATACTCTTCAACAGACTCATTCGTCAATCAACTTGACTTCTCTAAGTACAGCTAGGATTGTAAGGTTTAATTTTGCAATATTGGAACCATAGTTGAGGGAGCAGGATGAGTGGGTGTATTTGCAGCATTTCATAATTGTCTCTGGAGGATGGCATCATTGTAAATGTCCGTAACTAATAGAAGACCTCATATCTCAGTGCAATAACATCTTTCCTGCCACAGGCTGACTGATTTCATTGCAAGCGTATTCTCCAACTGTTCTCCTGTCCAATTACTGGAGATCAGCTCGGAAAAACTTGTTTGGTTGCTCATGCTCTTTATCATTCTTCAAATCAACATCCCTTTTTTAAGGCCACTGATGGTATCTGCCATTTAAGATCCTTATCAACGAGGCTATTTCAACTTTAATTAAACTTTCCTGCAGATGATAACTTCAGTTATTAATGCCCCTGAGACAGTGTGCCAGGGTGTTAGACAAGTCCAGAGGCAATATGATAACCAATTAAAAAAAGGAAGTCTGACCAGTATCTATGTCCTCACTGCCAGAAAGAAAGGGGAGACGCTGCAAAAACGATGCTGATAGATATCTAAACACACATATATATATTTTTTAAATGTACAGTGTACATGGTTGCCCAGACTAGTGATTGATAATCTCGAAACTACAGATGTTCATAGACTATATTTCCCATAATGCTAAGGCAGCCTTTAGAGAAATGTAATTCACTCAAATCTGCGGTGTCAATATAAACCATCACTGTTCTAGCTTTAGATGAAATTAATTATTTGTATTTTATATCAGAGGTTATTGTAGGTTTAGATGGCTTTGTAAAGGAGTAACGTGTATTTGTAAGCAGTTTGGTTGAATACGCTGCAAGGGGGTCATTTACAATAGTATCTATAAATTGAGCTACGTGACTTTTAAATGTGGTATGCAAGAGATTATGTTGATATGTGACTGTATTATAAAGTATACTATTACACTGGAAAGAAAATATGGCGCAAAATATAAAGTAGCATGGTCAAGTATAACAACTGAATTTATATTGTGAATAGCCACAAACTCTTATTTAATGGAGCCTCAAAACAGTTCAACTCTAATTATAGGAACTATCCTGTAAAGATGGAACCAATGGTTGATATCAAGCTTCAGGTGAGTAGCTTACCAGAATATTCTGCTTAAATATCTTCTCTGGTCTGATGCTCATCAAGAGGACATATTACCTTTATTGGTCTCTGCAAAAATGGGCAAATACTTCAAAATGTTAGAGTCATGGTGCTGTTTGAGAATATGTGTAACCGAGTGCGTTTTATTGAAACATACAAATAAATTAACACTTAGCCTTACATTCCTGAACTGAGACTAAAGGTGGCAAGGCGTGGCAGGGTGTGGCAGGTTTGTTTTGGTCTAAAAGGCCAAAATCCAGTGAAATGTCTGATTTTAACAGGAATAGCAATTCTCATATTTACTAAAACTAATTCCAGTCAGAATTAGTCCAACCCAACTGAATTTGCACCAAATGGCTGGGTGAATTTCATGTCCAGTTTAAAACCAGTGTTTTTGCATCTGAACAAAATACAAAATATAGGATCTTGAATATTAACCAAGCACTGATTTTAAAAAAATCAAGAACCAAATGCACCCAGAAGGCTACAAGTTTACAAATTAGTGTTCAATTGCCTTTTATAAGTAAACAATAATTAACAGTATTATTTGCAGGTTGGCTGCTCTACTGATATTTTAAAGCATGGGAAAGCTTTTACCTGGATTTCTTTTTTTTCAGTCGGTTGTTTATTTAGTATCTGTTGATAATTGATTCAGGTCCTCTGGCAGAAAAACAGCCCCAAACATTAAAGAGCCACCACCATATTTAAACGTAGGCATGAAGTACTTTTCCATATGGCTAACTTTGTGTGTGTGTGTCAAACCCACCGCTGGAGTTAATTGCCAATAAGCTCTATTTAGGTTTTATCTGACCATAGAACCTGATGTCAGTTGATGATCCAATTGTGTCTGGCAAACTGAAAATGCTTGACTTTGTTTTTGGATGAGAGTAGGGGCTTTTTTCTTGAAACACTTCCGAACAACTTGTTGTGATGTAGGTGACATTGGATTGTAGTTTTGGACTTTATGTCCCCAAGACTTAACTAACTTCTGCAACTTCTCCAGCAGTGATCATTGGAGATTTTTTGGCCATTCGAACTATACTCTTCACAGTGTGTTGAGACAATAAAGACACACTTTCTCTTCCAGGTTGATTCATAGCATCACATCTGAAATGGTGGCAATGGCACTAATTAAGTGTGCAATAGCTTTTGCTATTTTCTTATAGCCTTTTCCCATTTTGTGGAGCAAAACAACCTTTTGCCACAAATCACAGCTATTTTCCTTTGTCTTACCCATTGTGATGAATGACTAAGGGAATTTGGCCTATGTGTTACCTCATATTTATACCCCTGTGAAACAAGAAGACATGGCTGGATTTAGAGGTGTGCCGATATTTGTGCCACACATATATTTAACAGTTTTTTTAATTTTTGGGGATAAACCTCTGTTGCGTTTGCAGTTGTTAGATATCCATGAGAGCAGAGTATTTGTAGGTATTCTTGTGTGTAAACAAAGTATATTTTTTGTTTTGTATATAGTTCACATCAATTTTGAGAAATAAAAAAAATTAAAGTAAATGGATATCGTTTGTAAGTCATATATATACACAGCAGGAACATCTATTGTATATCTGTGGGGGAGATTTTTTTTTTCATTTTCTTCACGGTGGGGTTAGCATTACCCTGCCTGCAGTAAAATCCCACTATTATATTAAATTGTTCACTGCAGTAAAAGCACAATTATATCAACATTTTGAAAATCTATTTAATACAATAAATTCTCTGACTTAGTATCTGTCTATCGCATATTTAAGTTAAAAACGTTTAGTTTTGCATACATTGCATAGCTTACAATTTCTTCTTTCTCCAGTGTTACTCTTCTCAAGAAATATAGAATGGTTGATGTAATGTTCAATAGTTTAATGTATTTATTTATTTTGCAAATATCCAATGTAATCAAATTGATCTGCAGTGAAAGCTATTCTAAAATATGCATTTTCAATACTCATTATTCTGATATCTCTTACCATGTGTGACAGCTGCTAGTAAGCTGTATTGGATATCACATGTTCTGTCCCTAGTTTGGTCTATACAGCCAATTCAAATTCCAAATTTGGTAAAATGTGTGTTTTTCCTGGATAATAATAATACTTATAACAAAGAAATAGACTTGTGAATGGCAAGAAAATTCAGCTCAGCCAATCATTTATCACAAAAACAGAAACATGTTCAGGCCACTTGAATATCTGTCAACTTTTATTTATAGACTCAATAGACTTTTGGTAAAATCTTAACTGAACAACCAAATCAGACAAACCAAAAGTGGCAATCAGTGTTCTGCAAAATATATACATAATATAATGTTATGTATATATTGTACAGTACATTTATAGGAGCATTTTTCCGCCATTTGTTTCACAGATCAACAGTGAATAAATGTAACGAATAAAAGAAAAAAAGGGGGACATGAAAAAAAAAATCTATATTTAAACATTCATATTTTTTATATTATATAAATTATATAGACTTTATTTACTCCTTTTTTTCCTCTTCAGTGCCACTTGATACTCATATGCTCACAGGTACAAATACACACAATTATACATACAGACACTGTAAAAACACATGCGACCTATCAATTATCACCTATCTTACGGGTCTGCATGCATGGTGGCATTTGTTTGACCAATGGCATGTGCCTGTGCTTCAGGGGTGTGACATTAGGTATCCAGGCAGCCTTTGATAAAATGGTTGGTACTGCGACTGAGAAATTGTCATTCTTTGTTTCCTAAAGATTTCACTGGCTCACAGAGTATGTAGTCCTGCTTGTCCAGTCCACAGTTACGTAGTTTAGTTTTTTTTAGTTTTTTTTTCATAAAAAGTGAGACACCCTGAAGGTGGCCCCGAGACAGCACAAACATTGTAGAAATCTCCTAGTTACCCAGTGGGCTAGTCTGGCACTGCATCCAATCATCCATCCACCCATCCATCTCATATGGATGAAATTTTTCAATGAGTGCATTAAGTCTTACGTCCACATATCATTTTTAAATAAAGCAATGTAACATTAAGAAGTAAAGATTGTCAACAAATGCTAAGACATTTTGGCCACACCATGCTTGGACACATTTAAGATTGTCAAATCACCTGTATCTTGCAGGAATTTTTAAATTCTGCCTTTCAGCCAAGACTTTAAAATGTTGCCCATCAATGTGTGGAATTTAAGTATTTCCAGTGTGTAAGCAAGTAAATAACCATGGTTTGGATCTTAAAGGATCTATGTGTTCTGTAATAAATACCAATGATCAGGTCACGCTGGTCCTATTTAACATGTATACCATGACAACACCATCAACTTGAGCACTATGAAAACTCACAATGTGGCAAAAAAGCATCCTTCATTTATAGCTGCCCAGAACCTCTCTAAAAAAATCTAAATAATTAAGGATTCTTAAACACATTTTTTCAGTGAAAGTAAAAAAAAAAAAAATACAGCCCTGGCTCCAAAAATGGCAGCTAACAATTAAGGAAGAGCTTCCATATGGCGAAACGTACATCGGGGCTCCCTTGCTTCCTGTTTGTGGAGTTGTCTCAGTATCTATTGGCTTAGATCGAGTTATATTTACGATTATATTTCATTCCAGTGCTCGTAACATTAGGCCGATTTTACTCTGCTCAGTCAAGAGATAGTTAGCTTTTTGCTTTCTCCACAAGCAAGGTACAGCACAGGATTTCTCGGGAGCAGTCCTTTTTTAGAACAGGATATCTATATCTAGTTGTGATAGTTTCTATTATACTTTTATACTCCTATCCTTTATTTGGTGAGTACTTGTGGTTCACCATGATTTTCCAGAGTGCCACTTAGTTGAGGTTCGTCCTTTCTTTGTTCTAAACCAACTTTGACATTTTGTTGCTCTTTAGATGTTATCAGTAGCAGCTCTTTGAGTCAGTGCTTTAGATACATTGCACTGTTTCACTTTGAGAGATACTTTGTATTCATGCATCACAAGTAAGAACCTACACCAGTGGTTCAGAGCTTAGTCTGGATGACAGACACAGGGATTCATTTACATATTTGTGCTCTGTCTCACTAATCTCTTGTTTTATTCATTGTACATAATCCTATTTCTGTACATAATCCTATTCCTTGTAAATAGGTATAGTCTCTTCTTTCTTTCACCAAGTGCTTCTGTATATTGCAGTACTTTTGTATATATTTTCTATATTTTCTCTCGATTAATTTTCGACACATACCTATGTGTGTCTGCGATTTACTTGTTACAATAGTTATTGCCACTTTTTAATAGACAGTAATAAAAGTAAAGTTTTACACACTTATCCATTACGTATTCATCACCATTTTTGTTCAGCGTATTTCCTCCAGGTTTGTTTCAATGTAATTATCTAATCATAAGAGATAGTCCTTGTTAAATGGTAAAAAGTTCTTAGTGAGGGTAGTAGTTGTGGTAGGTAATTCGATGTATTCCAATAAATAAATTGCAAAATATGAAACGATAAAGAATGACTGAGAGAACAATAGTGTGATAGTGTATATTACAAGTTCAGAGGTAATAACTTGTGTAGAATACACTCACAAACAAGGAGCCGTCTGTTGGTTCGGTGATATTTGCTTCTGACAATTAAATCCTTGTCACAGGATATTTGTAGATGGTCAAACAGGATCTTTATAAGGATATTGGTACGTCTTATGGTATTTTCAAAACATGTGCATCTCACATGATATACATAAGAAGATAGGATCCAATAGTGCAACTCAGTAAAAACAAACAATCTCAATGTATATATAAAACAAAGGATAAAATACACTCACAAACTAAGATCTTCCAATTCAGCTCTTAGTGAAAGTTTAAAGTGGTATGATCCCCGCTCACGGATATAGCTTGAAAGGGATGTTCGTCCATATTTTCCAATGGGTATACAATAATAATAAAAAAAAAAATAATAATAATAATAATAGTGTTCTCTGCTTGAAATGTAAAATACACTTAAAAAGCAGAAATAAAATGTACTCACATTTAAAGGAGCATACACAAGCTTGTTGGAAACAGTGTGGGTGGTACAATCCCCACCTGGGATATGTAAGTAGACAAGGTGCAATGTCAACAGGTATTTTCCAATTAAAATAGGATGATCAGATATAAAATAAAATAAAACTAGAAAAGCTACAATTTCTGGGGAAATTGTGTGAAGTGTTCTTGCCTCCACCAGTAGTCTACAACTGGCGTGGGCGGAGTAACTGGGTGCAGTGGCTTGAATAACTATTGTGTGGTTGGAGTGGCTGGAGTAACTGTGGAAAGGTTGGAGTGTGGTTCACTCACTCTACAGCAAGGGCAGAGAAGAGCTTTCAAATCCCTGAAACATTCCACCAACTGCCAACTGGAACTAATAGATTTCAAATAAGGCAGAGAAGAGCAGTTAAAAACAAACTGCTTCAAATTGCCCAATAAGAATAATAATATATATGTGAGCTAATAGTAAGTGGTCTTGCCATGTAGGGATATAAATGTACCAATTCATATCAAAACGTTCAGCTATCCCTGCTGCACTATGATGTTTTGTACAAATCAGTCAATAATTCCTGTATAACGAAGTACTCACTTTATTAATACATATATAACAGCATCTTCATATTGCATCCTTGTTAAACAGGGTTTCTGCAGCCGCCATTTCAAATCCCTCGAACATTCCACCAACTGCCAACAGGAACTAATAGATTCCAAATAGGGCAGAGAAGAGCGGTTAGAAACAAACTGCTCCAAATTGCTCATTTCACTGGCGGTTGCCATCTTCAAATGGTTGTATTTTACAAACTATAAATCCTACAGCGCTGAGCTTTATATTGTGAGAATCACAGGACCCAGACCTACATTTTGATGCATAGTATGTCTCTGAAATTTTGAAAATGAAGGTATATTCATATTTCCTTGCAACTGTGAGAGTGAATACACTGAAACATTTGTTGCCTCTATTTTTAATGTGCTGGGTAAATTGTGTATGCATTACACGTATTTCAGTAGGTGGTATATAGAGATGGTTTATAGAGAAATGTTTACAGGTATAAATATTTGAGACAGAGAATAGCATGAACTCATTGGAGAGTTGATTGTAGAAAAACAAAATACAAATTAGCAACTTTAATAAAAAAAAAAAGTGTGAAGATCAATAAGGAAAATCAACAGTTTTTTCCCAGAATCAATTTTCAATAAAAGTGCAAAAATCCTTCAAGACAAGGTACAATAAATCTGTTATATTTATACTTACCGCAATCAAATCATCCCGCTGAAGCCAGATATAGTCTAGGGTACTATGGGGCCCAGGGCTGGCCCAAGACATTGTGCTGCCTGGGTCCAAGGATGAAATGCTACCCCTCACCCCCCCCCCCAAAAAAAAATAATCATAAATGCTTTTGCAATGGTAGTGTTTCTATGTGGGTGTGCTGGGGATGAGTTGTGTGCCTGTGTGTATTCTGGGGATGTACACTTACCTATACACTGTGTGTATGCATGTGTATCAGTGTTTATATCTACACACACATTACACACAAATAAACACACACACATTAAAAAAATTTAGCCACCCAGCAAGCTCTTGCCTTCAGCTGGCTGTGGTTGGTGGGAGTTGGGGGCCTGCTCTCCCCATCCAGCCCCATCCTCACGGCTCCCTCCTTCTGTGCAGCTGTGTGAGTGAGCTGGGAGGAGGTAATACACTGTCACTTCCTCCCAGCTCTCTGAGCAGGATAGAGGGGCCCTGTCATGCACTGTGGCGCTTTAACAGTGCGACCAGGCCCCTTATTGCATATGTCCATTGAGTAGCCCTAAGGGCATGGGCCACCCGATGGACCCTCACACAGGTTCCCAACCCATGCGGTCCTGCTGCACCCCGCATGGGTTGGGAACTCCAGTTTTAGATTATGACAGGGGCGGCAAAATGCTGGCCCTGTCAGAGTTCAGTCTGGAGCCGTGGCTCCACCATGGTCTATGGACAGGCCGGCTCTGATGGGGCCCATATTGACTGCGCTGGCACAGCAAGTAGTTCCCACCATAAAATATAGAGAGACAGGGCTGCAGAAATATTCCTACTGATCCATACTCACCAGGAATGGTGGAGAGATTTCAAGTGTGCACAACAGGATCGCAGGGGAGGGAGCAGGCCTCAGAAAAAGGGTGATGGTGAGTGTGTGTATGTGTGGGGTCTGTATGCATCTGTATATATGTATCAGTGTTTTAGGATCTGTATGTGTGTGCATCTGTGCATGGATTTCAATCTGTGCTTGTATGTCTGTACATGTGTGTCATTGTGTGGCTCTATACATGTATTTCAATTTGCGTTTGTGACAGTGTGTCTGTGTACATATCTGTGTGGCAGTGTATATGTATATATCTGCATATGACAGAGTTTATGTTTTATACATTTGTGACAATATATGCCTATACATGAATATGCTCCTGCATGCAAACACCAAGATTACACACAGACACATCCCTGCATTTACATAGCACTACTAAACACACCCCTGCATTTAAATGTAAACAATACACAAGTACAACCCTGAATTCAAACACTAATGCTGACAAAAACTACACAAACAACAAAACAATAAACACATCTCTGAAACCAAATATTAACACTGCACACACACGTTTAAGTGTCAGCACTATGCACAAATCAGCCCTGCATGCAAACACTGGCACTACAAAAAAAAGAAAAAACACAAACCTACTCCTTCATTCAATTACCAAACACTATACACAAACAGAACTCTGCATCCAAATACGATTATTACAAACACACCCCTGCATTCAAACACTACACTACCCACAAACTTACCCCTCATTCAAACACCAATAGTTATTACACACAAATAAACCCCTGCACCTGCATGCAAACATCGACATTACACACAAGCTACATTAAAAAGCACACATATATACAAACACAGGCACTTTATAAAAAAACACATGCAAAGACCATATAAGGAAGCATTCAATTATTTTGGCAGGACACTTGGACCCTTCCCCATCCCTGATTGTAATACATACAGAACTGTCTATATTATTCTCATATTGATCTAGGAAAGAAATAGCATGTGTATTTTGAGTTGTGTTTTCTGAAGAAATTCATACCATTAAAATAACCATTTTAATAACACTATTCAAAACTCTTATGTATTATGTATGATTGATTAGGCTATGCGGTTGCCTCTGCCCATTGAAAAGTATTTTCAAGGCCCGCTGTACAGCTTCGCATTCCATAAACTTCAAATAGCTGGGGTTTCTATCAACCAAACTGCTCTCTGAATCTATGAACAGATTGTTGTAAATCTGATGTCTTTATATCCAGAGACACAGATGCAAAGATTTGTACGGCATCAAAGGCATACTGTAACCTTTGCCGCAATATGCACTTGTTAAAAAGGCACTGAAGCAGAGAAATTACGCTGGAAAAAAGAGGCTTTTTATTTACCGGAGCGTTGTGAAGTGGTTTGTAGCGGTTTGAAGTGTAACTTAGTGAATCCAGTTGGCTATGCTAATATAAAATAACCTTTTTAAAGCTTGGGAGAACTAGATTATGCTTTTGTTATTAATTATTTTTTTCTCTGTTCCTTGCCACATTTAGCATTTTATTTAAGTTACTACTAAGAACAGGGAAACCAGAGACCTGTATTTATGTAGGGGAAAGAAATGGACTTGAAGATTATGTTTATGAATTTGGATTACACAACTGAAATTAAAGAAACACTCCATTTATCATAACCACTACTGCACACTGTTGTGTTTATGGAATAAGTACTATGGTCCCTTCCAATTGCAAGTAGAAACCCTTTTAGAATGGCTTAACTTCTTACCTCCACTGGCAATTTAACAGAAGCTTCTGTTACCTCTCTTGAGCTATGCCTTTCAGTGCTTAGCTCATTGGCTTAGTCAGCTAACCACTTTCTGTCAGTGAGCTAAGTCCTGCACCTCCAGGCTTAGCCCAAGAAGGTAGCTTATTTTCTTTCTGTTGGAAGTAGTGGAGGTGGGTAATGACACCTGGGAAACTCCACATAAGAAGTCAAGCTGTTCTAGGGTGTGCAACAGAGTATTCCTGGCACCATAAAAACTATAGGGTGTAAATTATTAAATATAAAGAAGAACACCAAAGGTAATGTATCATTCAATCCTCGATTCATAATGCTATTTGGTAAAGAGCTGGGGATTCTGTTTTTATTAATTTTAAAGTGTATTGTTGAATTCTATTTGGCCTAACACTTGTTCTTTATTATATATAACTAGTAACCAAATAAAAACTACTGAATGGCTTCTAAAAATATATATAAAATATAACACGTGCCCCCCAGTGGGCAAACAAATTTCAAATTAATTTACCCTAAATGAGATTGTAAGAAGATCCCTTCAGTCTTCAAATCAAATGCATTCAGAATACAATCTACAAAAAAGATGGATAAAACCAAAAGATGGTGTAGAATGTTTAAAACACCATAAAGTGCGCTAGTATGATATGCACTCACAGAGTAGAATTAAATTGCAGACATATAGAGGTCTTTGGGATTCAATGAAGATCGAATGTTCTTCTTTTAAAACCTTAATATAGATGGAGAGACACAAAGGACATAGTGCACCAATTTAAAGGATGACAAAAGGTTTATTTAAATTTCACTCACAGGATATGAAGTAAAATCAGGCGTATCAGAAGACTCAGATAAGTCCAACTCCAGTGGCACTTTCCTGGTTTTGAAGATGCAGCAGGAACAAAATAAAATCCAAATAAATAGTACAAAAAACAACAAACAAGAAATAAACATAAATAAAATCCAATATTCGGTATAGACTTGGTCTCTCCGCCCGACGCGTTTCGTCCTGGATTGGCACTTCCTCAGGGACAATCAATATGTTGTGTGTATCCTCCTTTGTCTGCTTTTATATATTGAAATGTAAATTCCCGCCATTGCGGGCGCCAATCGTAAGGAAAATCTTGATTAGAATCATCTGTGGCTGCTCACACGCGGCTTCCGGGTTCCAAGCCTCGTTTTCAAATGTACGTTCCAAAAGAATGTAGTTCCGGCACTATGTGGAATGCACCTTGCGTTCCATGGGCATAAAAACCCGGAAATACAAGTAAATAGGTTATACAGCGAAAATAGAAAATAGAGGCAAAAAAGGAAAAAACAGTCAAGAAAAATTGAGGATCAAGAAAAATTAAACCCCATAATAGCAAACTTTAATACCTTAAGATAATTATATAAATAATCTAAAAGGAAATATAGTCATATCGAAAACCACTAATATATAACATATTGTTTTAAAAATACATAAAAAGGTACACATAGACTCTCGCTTCACAATAAAAGAATCAGAAAAAAGAACACCCAGATGACAAAAAATTTATATAACTATATGGTGTGAAAGAAAAAATAAATAAGATAAAAAATATACTATAAAAATACAAAATAATTATTAAAAACTAATATACCATTTATAATCAAACACACCATATCAAAGTCAAAGTTCAGTCCAATCAGGCTAAATGTTTTTAAACTAAAAATCTAAAAACCCTCCCTTTGTCTAAGTTTTTTAATAACATCCCCACCTCTATCATCCAAGGTGACCTTCTCTAAGCCAGTACATAAAAAGGTTTCAAATTTAAAATCAGGGCAATTATTACAGTGAATAGGCACAGAGTGAGTGATCAGTTTTTTCTTTATGTTCTTGCAATGTTCCATGAATCTGATTTTTAACGCTCTGCTAGTCCTACCCACATACTGAATCCCGCAACCGCAGGTAAGAAGGTAAGAAGGTAAACTACATTAGTTGTATTAAAAATCTGCAGCCTTTGCATCTCCCACATTTATAAAAACCTTTTAAAATTGAAAAATCATTCTTTTTGGTCCTGAAAGTACTAGGGGCCAGATGGTTCTTAAGATTTTTACTTTTTCTAAAAATCATTTTGGGTGTTGGTGGGATTTGTTTTTTTTAAAAATCATCAGCGAGTAAAAGTGGCCAATGTTTTTTAAGATTTTTTTAATTTTGAAGGCGCAGTCATTATACTGTGTCACAAACGAAAGGGTAAAATCATTATCTTTATTATTCTTGTTTCTATTAATAAGAAGATCGTTCCTACTGATGTTTTTACACCTGGTCTAAATGCTCAGGGGAATAACCCTTTTCAATAAATTTCAGATTGATCCAAAAAGCTTTTTTCTTCAGTACAATTTCTCCTGATTCTTGTGAATTGGCTTCTGGGGACCCCACGAAGCCAGTTAGGATGGTGTGCACTATTGATGTTAATAAAAGAATTAGAATCTGTAGGCTTAAAAAAGTCTTGGTCTTTATTGTTGAGTTTTCAACGTAAACCGTTAGATCTAAAAAATTAATGCTAAAAGGGTCAAAATGAGGTGTAAAAACTAGAGATTGATCGTTCTTATTTAGAAAAGTAAAAAATTATTGTAATAAAATCAAAGGACCTTTCCAAATTATTAAAATGTCATCTATATACCTCCGCCAGAGTACCAAGTTCGCACCGAAGGGATTATTATTCCAAATATTGGAAATTTCCCAACTATCCATAAATATGTTTGCATAACTCGGTGCGAAGTTGGTACCCATAGCAGTGTCCTTCAATTGTAAATAAAAATTACCATTAAAACTGAAAAAAATATGGGTTAAAATGAACGGGATTCTTTCTAAAATAAATTGCCCAAAAAGAGAGGATAAATTCGTATCTAAATCCAAAGCACATTTCACGGCCTTTAGGCCAAGAGTATGATCAATAAGTGTGTACAAAGAAATGACATCTAGGGTTGACCATATGTAGTCCTCCCTCCATTAAATGCAGTCTAATTCTTGAATAAGATGTTTAGTGTCCTTGAGGTAAGAATTGGCACTTTGAGCATATTTTTGGAGGGAGGAATCAACGTATTTGGACAGCCTGGATGTCAGTGAATCCACTCAACTAATAATGGGGCGTCCTGGTGGTTGGGAAATGGATTTATGTACTTTGGGTAAAAAATTCTGGGGAAGTCTAAATATAAAAAAGAAAATAGTTTCCTGGGGAAGTCTAAATATAAAAAACTTAGACAAAGGGAGGGTTTTTGGATTTTTAATTTAAAAACTTTTAGCCTGATTGGACTGAACATTGATTTTGATATGGTGTGTTTTTTATAAATGGTATATTAGTTTTTAATAATTATTTTGTATTTTTATAGAATATTTTTTATTTTTTATCTTATTTTTTCTTTCACACCATATAGTTATATACATTTGTTGTCCTCTGTGTGTTCTTTTTTCTGATTCTTTTATTGTGAAACGAGAGTCTATGTGTACCTTTTTATGTTTTTTTTAAAACAATATGTTATATATTAGTGGTTTTAGATATCACTATATTTCCTATTAGATTATTTATATAATTATCTTAAGGTATTAAAGTTTGCTATTATGGGGTTTTATTTTTCTTGACAGTTTTTTCCTTTTTTGCCTCTATTTTCTATTTTCGCTGTATAACCTATTTACTTGTATTTCCGGGTTTTTATGCCCATGGAACACAAGGTGCGTTCCACATAGTGACGGAACTACATTCTTTTGGAACGCACGTTTGAAAACGAGGCTTGGAACCCGGAAGCTGCATATGAGCGGCCAGAGATGATTCTAATCAAGATTTTCTTTACGATTGGCGCCCGCACGGCGGGAATTTACATTTCAATATATAAAAGCAGACGAAGGAGGATACACACTACATCTTGAATTCCCCTGAGGAAGTCCCAATCCAGGACGAAATGCGTCGGGCGGAGAGACAAAGGCTACACCGAATATTGGATTTTATTTATGTTTATTTCTTGTTTGTTGTTTTTTGTACTATTTATTTGGATTTTATTTTGTTCCTGCTGCATCTTCAAAACCAGGAAAGTGTCACTGGAGTTGGACTTATCTGAGTCTTCTGATACGCCTGATTTTACTTCATATCCTGTGAGTGCAATTTAAACTAGAAAAGCTACAATTTCTGGGGAAATTGTGTGAGGTGTTCTTGCCTCCACCAGTAGTCTACAACTAGAGTGGGCAGAGTAACTGTTATTATTTATTTATATAGCACATTTAATTGCAACGTTGTTGGCCAAAGTGCTTCACAGTTACATTAAAACATACATTTATAAAAACATTAGCAGGTGTGCAAAAGGCCTTGTCTATGACATCACTTGCTGCTCCAGCCTGGCACAGGTCAGAGTATTTTGGCGGTTGCCATCTTCAAACGGTCGCATTTTAAAAACTATATATCCTACAGTGAAGAGCTGTATATTGTGATAATCACAAGACCCAGACCCACATTTTGATGCATAGTATGTCTCTGAAGTATTAAAAATGAAGGCACGGTCGCAGTTTACAAATTGCCCTTCAAATTTAAGCTGGCTGGAGTGGAGTTTCAATGAATGTCAATGGACGGCGTGAGTTGCAAACAAATGGTCATATTGTGAAAACTATCAGGACTATGGCTTATCCGTGGACATTTGTAGTGGCAGCAGGGATAGCTGAACGTTTTGATATAAGATTTGTGTATGTGGGCTAGAAAATGAGGGAGTGGTGGCAGTTTAGAAATCACGTCCTGATTTTTCTGCTTTTGCCAGCTCCCACTCTAGTTTTGAACATTTTGCCATTCATTCCTAGGGGACCAATTTCGTCACAAGAACGACGATATTCCGTGAACCATTCGGCGAAACGTTCCACAAAGTAATAGCAATCCAATCGGGAACAATCCGCACGTTTCAGTATATTACTGTCCATGTAGTGTAAAAACTGTGGGAGGAGTTAGGGTGGTAAATTTGTCTATAATAAGAATAAGAATAATATATATGTGAGATAACATTAAGTGGTCTTGCTGTGCAAGAACACTTAATAAACCTTTTGTCATCCTTTAAATTGGTGCACTATGTCCTTTGTGTCTCTCCCTCTATATTAAGGTTTTAAAAGAAGAACATTTGATCTTCATTGAATCCCAAAGACCTCTATATGTCTGCAATTTAATTCTACTCTGTGAGTGCATTTCATACAAGCACACTTTATGGTGTTTTAAACATTCTACATCATCTTTTGGTTTTATTCATCTTTTTTGTAGATTGTATTCTGAATGGCTTCTGAAACTAGTCCAGAAGAACAGTTCCCTATATGGTTTATAAAATAACAATGAGAACAAAATATACAGCAGTACTCTTACAAATTTGACATATTTTAAACAAAAGGTAAACATTTGTGCTTTTAATTAACATTTAATTGCCCTTTCTAATCCCTGGCCCTTTGTAACTAGAAAAAAGCTAGAATATGCCAACCAATACTGGCCATACATTGCTTTTTCATAGGTGGGTATTTGAGCATACCTATTTATGACATTACCAGAAAATGTAAATGTGATCACTTTTCCAAATGTGCCATGTTCTCTCAAAAAATAAAAAAAATATTTTTTCCTTTGAATCAAGGCTACTAGCACAATTTGTTCAGAAACTGTATTGGTCAAGGACTTATCCCAGACAAAGCAAGAATTGATTGTATTGATTCTTCCCTATTCATTTCTACCCTAAAAATGTGTCAGCTTACATACCTTTACATATGTATATGTTCTTTGAAAATCCCATGCTTGGTATGTATCTAAAGGAATACACTGCTGGAGGCCTTCACTATTGTGAACAAAAGATGTACAAAATGAATTGAACATGTTGAATAATATAATATTTTATTTTACCATTCACCAACAAAATAAGTCATGGCACAATGTTACAATAATGCATCACAGCACAGATACCTGACTGATATAATATAGTTACATGCTATTGTGAACATATCATGGATCTAAGATGGCATATTGAAAAAAAAATGCACTATTCAATGTATGGCACTAAGGTCTGAATGGCCCTGTACCTAATGGAGAAAAAAAAATTTGCTGCAGTACAGGGCCGTTCAAAAGGCATAATCCAGATATTATCCATGAAATTCAGAAATGACCAGATTTCATAAAAAAGGGCTTGAGTTTGGTCTAGTTGAAATCCAGACAGCAAAAATCTGGACCAAATTAATTAAATCCAAACTATATTGCTACAATGGGGGTTTTAAACCTACATATGCAAACACTGACCACTGCTGCCCAGTAACTAGAAAAGGCTACCAGAACACTATTTGTTACTAGCCAACCAAACAGAAAGCTCTTGGTCATATTGAAATTCACGAGGAATTCGTTTTTTTGTAAATTTTTTCAATAGCTGAGATAGTATGGGAAAGCCAATTTAAGGGATTTTGCCGCTCTTAGTGCTCATTCTGTGGCCAGCTCTCCATGGGTGAAGTGAGAGCCTATCGGGTATACCTTATGAAATGCTAAGATCTGAAATACATTAGCATAAATATGAAGGCATAGTCTGTAATTGTGGGAGGGGATACCTGGCTATAAAAACTTAGGCCCCCTCCAAGACAGAACAGTCACTGCTAGGTTCATTTGCCTTCCGCTTCCGGTTCACTCACCTCGGCTTCATTCCAACGCTGGTTCCTACCAACTAAGTTCTCACAGCAAAACAGGCTACTTCGTCCCACGAACACATCTGTACAGCTCGTGGAACACTTACCTCATAGATCCAGTGCCTCGAACTGCCACCTACCTTGTCCAGCTGCACTCTGCTCTCCGTTTCTGTTGGAAATAGTTCCAGGCTGACATCTTGCCTTACCGCTACTTCCGGGTAGTGTTCTCCTGCATGATCCACGAATTGTGAGTTTTGCCCGTAAGGGTTCATACGAATGCTCTGTTCGGCTGCCACACGTCTCACATTTCACTTTTGATTCCTTGTTCATCCCTTTCCATGTCAGTTCTTTGTTTCAAGTTACGGTTTGATCGCATAAAAAAATCTTCCGAACAGGGCTCCATATCGCTCACATCCGAATCCTAGCGGCCAAACTTACTCATGGCAGTGTCACTACTACAATTTTCTTGTACTATTCTGTTCTCCTATATTCCCTTGGTTAATTATAGTCGAATCATGAGGATTATGTGCTAGGCTACTGTTTTGTGAATACGCCAAATAATGTTTAACTGTCTTACATATAAGAATCTTGTTTAATCTTTTGTTGGACATTAGTCTATTATTTTAGTATATCTGTTATGTTACAGTTCTCAGTTTTCCTGTCTTATGTATTTGGTTTACCATCCCCTCCTGTTTTCCTGTTCTCTTTGCTAGGTGTTATATAACATCATAATTCCTCGCAGTCTCGTTCAGCTGCATTCAGGCCACCATTGCCCATTAGGCTCAAATATCTCTACATATGATTTCTGTTTCTCTAGCTAATCATTTTATTCTTGTATGTATACCCCTACTGTCATCTTCTCCTTGTATTCTCCACGTACAACTATTATCTGTAACTATGTTCATATATGCGAATACTACTTCCTACTACAAAGGCTATTCAATGGCCACACTCCTAAACATAGCAAGCTCCGCCACCCCTTCCCCTTTTCTGTGACAAGCACCAAGTAAATTGGATATATGGGGTGATATTTCTAGCACACCCAGGGATATTCCTTTGTTTATGTCTTCACGCATATATATCACACTTATGAGCTACCAAGCCTTACGGTTGTCCATACTCTATTTTAGGTTATTGATATTATTACTACTCTCTCCCCAGAACATTGTAGAATTATTTGGATTATTGCTCTACTAACGTTCCAGGTATATCTAGTGTTACAATATTTTGCCATTCCATACTGACTATATTGATAGAGGATAACTATAGTTTTATCTTTAGATAACTACTACCATCAACTCCTCCGAATCATGATCATCATTACACAGGTGAGTTTAACTCGCAATAAGGGGTTAGAATTAGGCCCAAATATGACCTAACCTTACAAATTTCCTTTTTTTAGATTCTCAAGCATTCATCCTTATCTGAACAGAATTATTCTATTTCATAAGGCTAGATATGTCTCAATATTATATCCTACTCCCATCCCGCTAAATGTTAGGGTTTGTTCAACTGGCTGTTTGTTACTAGCATTTGGTCTCTAGTCTTGTTATAAATAATCTACTCCCCTGAGGCCAACACCCATCCTCATCGGAGCTATATATCCCTCGGACCAATGCATAGTTAGAGCCCCATATTAACCACTGTCGGTTAATAGTCAGGGCCTCAACATGTCACGCCCTCGTATATTTGGTCTTGTTACTGTCAACGAGAGGCCAATGTCCCTACCACAGCATTTGTGGCCGCCAGCCCACTCAGCCCTCCTTATAGTTAGAGCTTTTCTCACCATTTGGCACTAGCAGGGCTTCATCGTCATGGTAGGCCAGATAATTTCTCATCTTAGGCTTAGTTAGAGCCAGTTGACACAGGCACTTGTGCATAACAAAAATCCTCCTATGTGCCCTATTTCTTAGTATGTCGCAAGTCCCAGAACAAGAGGAGGATCTCGCTTTACCAGAGACCCCAGCCAGGACTTCCACCCTGGCCAGTCCAAGCGCCCCTTCTGAGAATCTGGAAGCATCCAGCCTGTATTCCCTACGTTCCTGGACTATACCCAGGCTCATGGCTGAGTTATGACGCATGGGGGTCCCATTCCCAGCTACAGCTTGCAAAGCTGAACTCTATAGACTATTTATCATCAACACCTGTACTCCCCAGCCAGGTGTAGTCCCTCCACCCAACAACTATAGGGAAATCAAGGGTTTAATGTCGTCCCTTCTTGCCTCCATTAACACTATCATTGTTAGACTCGAGAAACTGGAATCCCCTCAACTGTTGACAGCCGTCCCACTCTTAGAGATCCCCACTCCAGCTCCCTCTCACGGTAACACCACCACAAACTCAATACCTAGCACTTCCACTCACATCATCATGCCCGCTCACTTTGTGCCCCCGACCATTCGCAAAGATATCTTGGAAGGCAAGGACATAAACTTGGTATCATTGCTTACAACCTCTCAGGATGTGGTTGAGAACAACGCATACTGCTATGGTGATCTTTAGGTTGTTTTGAAATCCAGAGACCCCATACTGAACCGAAAACTTACTATATCTGAATTTGTCCTGGCCTTTGGGTTTTATCATGACATAATCAGCACCCCTTCTCCTCACCGTAGGGAAGAGCTAGATTTTTACATGTACAAGTTGGTGGACTTCTGACACAAGTACGGAGGCTTCTCATTTTATGACCATCATAAATCTTTTTCAGCTAAAGCAGCGGCATCCTTCACTCAATTTAATACTCACACCAACTGGAGTAGGCTTGACACAGAATTATTCTGTCGCCATTTTGCTGGTCAAAAACCACCGTCTTGTGCCTTGTGTGACTCCATCTCACACCCAACCAACTTGTGCCCAGTTGATCCTAGCCTTTCTACCACTAGTCATGCTTCCTTCGGTTCTTCCACTGCAGAAGACAGAGGCCTTAGAGTCAAATTGGGTAGATCCATAGTATATATAGGGAAAGATCAAATCTGCAACAACTTTAATTTTGGCAGTTGTGGAATTAGCTTGTGCAGATTGTTTCACGTCTGCTCAACCTGGCATATTACCTCCAGGCACACCCTTCTCATCACCTAGTTGATTTCTTGCTTAATGGGTTCACAGATGGTTTTCACACTGACCTGGTCACACTCCCCACTGGTAGTCACGAATGTCTTAACCTACAGTCTGCCCTGCTTGACCCCATCAGCACAGAGTTGCTACTAATGAAAGAGTTAAACAACGGGTTCATATTAGGTCCTTTTTCTAAACCCCCCTTTTCCAGCTGGCATACCAATCCCATTAGGTATAGCCACTGGGAAGTTCAACAATAAAAAAAGGCTAGTTTTACGATTTATCGGTTCCACATTCTTTGTCTACCCATAGCATCAACTCATTAATTCCCTTTGAAGAGTTCTCCCTACAATACACCACTGTGGATGATGATATTCATGCCATTCTGAAGGCTGTGGTGGGAGCTTGGTTAGGGAAAACTGACGTTTCCAATGCATTCAAGCTCTTGCCCATACATCCATCCCCGTGCCATGTGCATGGCATTTGGTGGAAACATAAGTGCTACTTCTCAACTGATTTAACTTTTGGGACCAAAAGTAGTCCTAAATTGTTTGACATATGAGGAGCAAACGTTATGTTGGCTGCTCCTCAACATTGTTGAATGCCCCTCAGTCTTGCATTATCTAGATGACTTTCTTACTATAGAATTAACTCCTACTCCCGTCAGCATTCATAAGCCATTGGCTCTATTCTCAGTAATTGGGGTTCCACTGTCGCAAGAGAAAACTGCAGGCCCTACGACTAATATAACTTTCCTGGGAATCCACCTAGACACTATCTCATTACAAGCCAGTTTACCCATGGAGAAGGTACAGCTTATAAGAGAGTCGGTGGAAGGTTTTCTGGATAA
The DNA here is from genome assembly GCA_933207985.1 of Pelobates cultripes. Classification (NCBI taxonomy): domain Eukaryota; kingdom Metazoa; phylum Chordata; class Amphibia; order Anura; family Pelobatidae; genus Pelobates; species Pelobates cultripes. Next base: position 119,663,253 of record OW240914.1, on the reverse strand, counting down.
GGGCACGTGTACCAGGACTGAACTACAATCCTTACTGGGCACGCTGAACTTCGCCATGATAATTATTCCACAGGGCCGGGCCTTTATCTCTAGATTGCTGTGCCTTCTTCCTCTTCTAAATACTGACAAAAGCACTGCAACCCTAGATGCACGCGCTAAAGCAGACCTATACATGTGGCTTAGATTTCTTTCACATTGGAATGGGAAAGCAAGGTTTCTTCCACCCTTCTCAGACTAGGGTCATATGGACCGATGTCTACAGGGTTTAAAGCCATCTTTGGTGACTCCTGGTTAAGAGATTTCTGGCCAATCGAGGCCCATGTTCTACCCTCATTCCACACTACAAGGGAAAACAGTAAAATGCTTCTGATAATAAAGCAGCATGCAACATCATTAATAAGGGCAGATCCTCATCACTTACCATTATGAGACTAATTCGACGACTGAAATGGTTAGCGGCTACGCTGCAATTTTACATCAATTGTATACATGTCCCAGGACGCATTAATACAGCCGCTGGCGCATTGTCTCAATCTAATTTGCAGGTTTTCTTCAGAGCCCATCCTACAGTCTGTAGGATCAGTCTGGTCAGCACCACCTCATACCAAGACCTCATCCTGGACTAGAACGCACAAATAATCTGTTAATTAAAATGGCAGCTTTTCTAGCCTTCTATGGCTTCTTACGGCCAAATGAATTCACTACCATTAACATTACGCCTAACCACCTGCACCTGAAAATTATGAGCCTGCAAAAAGATACTGACCATTACGAACTTACCATCAATCACACCAAAACAAACCAGTTAGGCCCTCCTACTAAAGTATGCTATTATCCCACCAGTAATCAATGGTGTCCTGTTAAATTACTGGACACTTATTGTTCAGCTCTAGTCGGTCTTAACCCCAATACGCCATTACTACCGTTACATGGTAGACCTCTGACCACTATGAAGTTCACATTCTACATCAGAACTCTTTTCATTAGACTCTGTCTTGACCCCTCTGCTTTTTCTGGCCACTCATTCAGAATTGGAGCCGCTTCAGCGGCATTGAGCCACAATGTCACTGCTCATATAATTAAGAGACTTGGACGCTGGAAATCAGCAGCATTTACCATTTATATACCACAACCAGAACAGGAATTAAGATTAGCATTTAAAGGTTTAGCTTTGTAACATGTATGTAATAAAGGTTACTTGTATATATCAATTTTTGCCCTCTTTTATTTCAGGCCTTTTACTATTACGGCTTATGTCCCAGACTACAAATATGAAGGTATAGCCTGTAATTGAGGGATGTTACCCGGCTATAAAAAAAAAAAAAAACAACCCTCCAAGACAGAACCATCACCGCTAGGTTCATCCCTCCCACATCTCCCCTTTATTACAATTCAATGGGTAGGCCCTCTTATTTCAGGCCTACCTCATACGTCAGTGTCAGCACACCACAACCTACTTGTGCTTACTTCTAATTATTATTATTAATATGTTATCTTACTATTATGTCCCCGACTACAAATACTGTTTACAGCTTTAACCTGCAGGCCCATACCTACTTTTCAACTAGAGATATGCATTTTTACCATTTATACTAAAGAAATAGATCCATGGGTTGAGGTCAGTTACACTTGGAAACCTGCCTCTGACCCATGATAGTAAATAACACAAATCTTTAAAATGACTTCCGAGCATAATTGAATTGAGCAGCAGCATGGAGCTACATGCTACCTAGTAAATAATTCTGTAAATATTTAAATTAAATAATAGAAGGTCAGTAGTTCAGCCTAGTTTTAACAGCAAGTAGATTATTCATGACTTTGCCATAGTTCCCATATTGGAATACCTTTCAAAGATCCACCTTATCATGCTAATGCAGATGGTGAAGCTCTTGCAGATGACACTTGCCCAAATACTGCCAAGATCACAACAATATTATTTTTAGGACACTATAAAGTTGAAAATGTGCAATAGAAACTACTTCCAACATTGGTTTGGAGCCCAGAACAAAACACAGAAGGAGAGGGGCATCTGTTCCGGTTACGAAACCTGTTTTCTGCTTGGCTACCCAATTGCAGGCTTACTTCCTTGGGGATGAGAACAGAAAAGGTCTATTGCTGACAAAGTCAAGAAGCAAATAATGTTCCGTTCTGACATAGAACAGTTGTTGCCTAAACATATCACAAATAAAGTGTTATATTATATGCATTTAATAATATGTATTATAACTTCATATTTGTCAAGAAAATATCCAATTAAAATAACATCATAAAGCCATATGAATCACATTATCTAAAGGTTTAACAGGAAATAGACACATTTATTCAAACAGTGTTTGCGATTTCACATACTTCCTATAAAAAACACACAATTACCCTTCCGCACTCCAACAGGTTATCTAGCTCTACTCTCTCCCAGCTATGTCTTTCTTATCGTGCTCTTGTATTTCTGCAAATGCATATTAAATTTCCTTTACATCCCCTCATTAACATTATTTAACTTGTTCTGCATTGTTTTTCTGGAAAGTTTATTCCGAACACATTTGTTTGTTGCAGAGTGCGTGGGGCAAACAGTTAATTCCTCATAAAAACAAAACAATAATAATGACAAGCAGAGAAATCTGGCCTTGCGCACAGCTTTTTCTCGGACCATAACATTTAATTAGATGTCTCTAGAAATAAACAGAAAATATATTCCAGCCATGCCCAAGGACACCCTGGTGTGGAATAACAATATATGCCGTCCAGATGCACAGTCTTGTACAGGACAGATTGTCTGTTACTGGAGACTGGTTCTCTTCCAATTTAATACTTAGATTTGTCGTCATTCTTGCTGTTAAGTACGGACCTGCACTCCACAGTTCATATACTTTGTCATGTGGAACAAATGGAAGAAACTTAAGGGAGTACTTATTTATTATTATCAGATCCATGTAGGTAATCTCTCTCTCGCAGTCTCTTCATAAGCTAGGGAGTAATTTGCAGACCGAGAACCAAGCTATAAATCTATATAAAATGGTTACTGGGATATAAGTCATTAGTAAGGAGTAAACGGTTTTTATTTTTTTTTTCCTTCTATAATTACTGTCGCTCGAATTGTGTCTGTTGCCATTAAAATGAATATTTTACAATGCAGCCAGTGCAGCCTGCCAAAAGTTTCAAAACATCTGTGCTGTAAGGTTCTGGGAACGCAAAATCTAGAGAAAGCACAGTGTACTGGATATATTAACAAGCAGTCTCAGACTCATTTTATGTATGTTTACTGCTGCAAATACAGGCTACAAGTGTGCTTTATAGTCTGTCATTCTCCTGTAATAGACTTTTGTTACACCTCCTATTTGACAAATTTCTGGTCACCTTGGTAGGCTAAAGTCAAGCAACGACTCTGTACATAGTATGGGTAAGTGGTGTGATGTCATGCTGAATATAGTTGAGAGAATGCCAGTCACCACATAAGTGCAATGTCAATTCTGTCAGGATATGTACACTGTGTATGCATTATGTACGGGAATTGCCGTAAATATGCTTGAGACAGTTGAAGAGTAAAGTAAAGGTTCCACAGTTGCAATTTTTTAATTTAGGGAAGTGTATACCCACAGACTACCTGTGAATCATCTGGGATATTTATCCTGAGTCCACATTTAATTTGCTTTATACATACCATAAATCTTGGCAGGATATCTTTTCAGTTGTTATTCTGCATCCTATTTAAATATTTCAAACAAGGTCTGAATTTTTTTTTCATGGAAGTAGATATACTTCATACGGCTACAATCTCTACTTATATATATATATATATATATATATATATATATATATATATAGTTTTGACACAGAGTAGTCATGTCAAATATATACACATATATCTATCTATCATGAAATTAATTTGTTTTGTACAGAATAACACTGTAACCTTCCCTCCTCTGATTATTGCAAAGTATGAAAAAAGCTTTATTTGAAAACACAAGTTAGCAAGTGAATTGTCCTTTTAATGCAAATTGTAGTGGTAACAAAAACTGCTATTATTTAGACATTTGAGATAGCTTTGTTTTATTTATAAAATGTGACTGATGCTTACTATAGCCATTCCTGCCACCAAAAAGTAGTGGAAGGTTGAGCATAGGGTTATTTTATATGTTTTTGTTTGCTTTATGTTACTAAACGGTTTTACAGTCTGTCCACGCACCCTCTGTGTACCCCATTTATAAATAGATTGTTTGTAAAGATTTATAATAACCAAACCTGCTTCATTTGGGTTTTGCCTTCTAGAATCTTCTGGGACCACAGTGTGCTTTCTGGAATTCTCAGATAGAGAGGGCTAGCATTTGTGCAGTGTACCCATATGAGGAGGAGTCCCAGCAGAGACTACAAGCAGCTCTGTCCCAAAATGATGGCCTTGACTTAGAAGAAGATGAGCTGGAAGGAGGTATGCGATTTCAGGTTTGGTGGAGAGAGAACCTACCAAGAGCAGCATTTTCAGTGGCTCTGTCGAAGCCTTTCCTGGGATAGAAGTCCCTGGAGGAGTGGGTGATGGAACCCTCCCTTACCAGTCACTGGGTATATACCAGGGAGAGGAGCGAAGTGTGTTTTTTCACCAACAGCAGAATAAGGAGCTCACCACAATCCCAGCTGAGGTGCTGGCATTAGGACAGAGTGCCACTGGACTCTGCCCCCCTTGCAGTTGCTTCTGCAGGTGTGAGAATGGAGGAGAGCTCTACATTGGTGGATGAGCCTGAGAAACTCACCACACTCCCAGCTGAAGCACTGGCATCAGGACAGAGTGCCGTTGGCCTCTGTCTACAACCAATAAAAGGGAAAGATATTTGTCCAGTACTGGTGGAGGGGACTACGGTCAGGGCCGGTGCTACCATTAGGCGAATAGGTCATTTGCCTGGGGCGCCGGCCTCTGGGGAGCTGCCCTGCTACTCTCTGGGGATGCTGTGCTGGGCAAGCGGCTCCTTAGCCAGTGCCCAGCACAGCTATTCAGCTGCTGGGCTCCCTCTGCAGCCACTTGCCTGCTCTGGAGTGAGGTATGCTGTAACCCCAGCACCCGAGCAGAGCATTGTGCTTCCTGCAGGCAGGGGAAGCTGGGACATGACTTGGTATCCTGGCTGCCCCCTGCCTGTGAACACTGGAAGCACTTTGAGGGGAACAGAAAGTAGCCTGTGCTTACAGTGAAGGGCTCTCCTGCTCCCCCCACCAGGAACAGCAGCTACCTGCAGGCTGGCCCCTCTTCTTCATTCACAGTACTTATGAATGATCCATCTGAAGGTAAGTGGAACTGATTATGAGTATGAGTGTATGATGGTAAATTGGTCTGTGTGTATTTAATTGCTGTGCTTGTGTGACTATATGTAAAGTGGTGTGAGTTTGTGCTTGAGTGACAGTGTGTGTGTTAGTGAGAGTGTATAAGTGGCACTGTGAATGTCACTGACAGTGTGTGTGTGTGTCTAAGTGAAACTGTGTGTATGTCAGTGACAGTGTGTGCGTGAGAGTGTATGTGTTAGTGACTGTGTGTAAATGACCTTGTGTATGTCAGTGAGAGTGTGTAAGTGACACTGTATGTCAGTTAGAGTGTTGGTGTTAGTAAAAGTGTGAAGTGGCACTGTGAATGTCACTGAGTGTGTGTGTAAGTGAAACTGTGTGTATGTCAGTGATAGTGTGTTGTGTGTGACACTGTTAGTAATTGACATTGTGCATGTTAGTGAAAGTGTGTAAGTGACACTGTATGCTATTAAGAGTGTGTAAGTGACACTGTATGTCAATTAGAGAGTGTATGTTAGTGAGTGTGTAAGCGACACTATATGTCAGTGAGAGTGTGTTAGTGAGAATGTGTACGTATGTCAGTGAGAGTGAGTGACAGTATGTGTGTGTGTGTGTGAGACCATGTAATTAGATACTTATATATTAAATTATATTTATGATATATATTAATAGAATTCTATATTAAACCGAAAAAATTTTCACAGTAACAAAAATTAAATCTTAATATTATTACAAATTAAATACCACCAAATACATTGAAAAAGAGTGTATTATATATGTATTAGGCAGTATGTGTCTATTGATGTATGCATTAGGCAGTAGGTGTGTATTGATCTATGCATTAGGCTGTATGAATGTATGAATGTATGTGTTTGGACATGTGTGTGTGTGTATTTATGTATTGGGCTGTGTGCGTATGGTTGATTGTGTGTAATAGGCAGTCTGTGTGGATGGATGCATTAGGCAGTGTGTGTGTACATGGATGCATATACTGGATGAGTGTTTCTACGTAGTGTGTTTTCTTACCTAAATGTCTCTTCATTGCAATTCAGAATTTAGTGAATAAACCTGTCAGAAAGTGTAGTTGCCTTCATGAGGGGGCAGCAAAATGGATTGTTGCCTCGGGTGGCAGAATTCCTTGCAACGGCACTGACTACGGTCTTCACCAGTGTAATACCAGGAGGCTGGACAATTGGCCCAGATCCCCAACCCATTCTCTTAGAGACACCGACCACTCTGTATTCTCTCCAGCGACTCATGGGACTTAAGGGAGAAGGATAGTTGACATTTCTTCCCAGCGGCAGTTACATTCTACGAGAGATAACAAGGTTGGCTGAGTAAGTGACTCTTTTAAAACGGTCTTCTATCCTGAATATTGCTATAACCTTGGGATTAACAAAATGACTAACTTGGGAGTTGTCCTTCCAGGTTAAACAACAACTACAGTGGGATTTCTAGGTGGAATGAAAGAAGTGGTATCATACCCCGAGAACATATCTAGGTGTAAAGCAAAATTACCACTCCTTCTTACCTCCTAAGGCAGGAGGGGTCATCTAGATTGCACTTCCAGTTAGGGGCTCACCCTGAAACTAAACTGCTAAAAATAACTAAATCCCAGTGCTTCTCATCAAAGAGGGGTTCACTGGGAGAAAGAACAAGAAAGTCATAAATAGCCAATAAAATCAAAGCTTTATTCTCAATTAATAATGAAAATAGACCACAAAAAACAAAAACATCAACAATATTTAAAACAGTGGTATAAGAGGTGGGTGGTGTCCACATCTGGGCAGGCAGGAGAAAAGGTAATTACAGAGGAAAGTAGAGGGTCAGTATCATATTAAAAGACTCATCCATACCTCCTATATACAATGTGTAAAAAAGCCAGAGAGGAGTAAAAATAGAGGACAAGGAGATAACAAATATATGAGTACTAGCCTTTCTTGTGCATTTTACCAGTGAACAACTCCTTCCCGGTTAGTCTCCAATGGAAGGGGGGATATGTGACAGAGACCTTTTGGAAAGACTTGAAGGCCAGCCTCATACCCACAGACTGTGGACCAGGTCCCAGGAGTGCCTGAAAGAGATGTGTGACAGCAGTAATCAATGTACAAAATATACATAACTCTGCAGCACCCTCTGCTGGCTTAATGGAAGTGTGCATATTTACATAATGCTGGTATGCAAATGAGGGCAACTAAATACGTGGGTAAATGTATATATTGTTGCTTTGTATTGTGTCGGAAAATGTTATTCGTATTATACAGTTCATGTATTAATTATAATTGCCAATTTGCTAATTTGCTAATATTCTATATATTTGTATTTCAAATGTTTGTCACAACAAATATCTGCCTGGAAGAAGAGAACTGCAGTCTGGTCAGGTGGAAGAGTTCCAGAGAGACCCTAGTCACGCTTCGGAGACTGGAGATGAAGCATTCCAGGGTTCCCTGCAGCAGCGAGCAAGCAAACTTGGCGGAGGTACTCTGCCAAAGTACAGGATCTACGTCACAGATGGCATGGTACACCCTACCTGTTTCTAGCCCTCCTGGACAATATCACTTACCTACTCTGGTGATCTGCAGCAATCCCAATTGTAAAGAATCGCTTGACAACCCAAGCAGTCCCCCTGCATCCAGTCACATTCATGTCACAATCACATGGCCGAAATGGGAGTCTGAGCAACTGCAACTACAGTGATTATTATGATGTTGTTGGGTATATAGTGTTTGTACTGTAACAGCTCATCCTGATGAAAGTTTGGATTACAAATTGAAACGTTGTTTATTTTTGTTTTTTTGGACCTAATAAAACCCAAGTTTTACAGATAACTTCTAAGTCTTTGGAGTGCAATCTTTTTGCAATATATATATATATATATATATATATATACATATATATATATATATATATATATTATTATTATGAAATTTATATAGCGCCATCAAATTCTGCAGCACTTTACAATGGGTGGACGAAAAGACATGTAGTTGTAACCAGACAAGATGGACACACAGGTACAGAGGGGTTGAGGGCCCTGCTCAATGAGCTTACATGCTAGAGGGAGTGACACAAAAAGGTAAGGATAGGATTAGACTAGTGACAGTTGCAGAAGAGGAATCAGTCAGGAGCTAGTAACAGTTTAATTGATACGCTTTTATGAAGAAGTGGGTTTCTGACAGTTTGTGCAGAAATTCTTTGGTTATGCAAACAGATTGTTGCATCTAGGTGGCTGGTCTCAGACAATCTTAAAGGTGAAGATGCTCGATGTGGAGGTCCTGGGCTGGTGTAGTTACATATTGCCTGTGGTTGTAAGGCCGGTTGGATGTACTGCCAAATTCTCTGAAATGCTTTTGGAGATGATTTATGGTAGGGAAATGAACATTCTATTCACGGACAACAGCTTTGGTGGACATTCCTGCCGTCAGCATGGCTACGGCATGCTCCCTCAAAACTTGCGCCATCAGTGGCTTTATGCTGTGTGATAAAACTGCACATCTTAGAGTGGCCTTTTATTGTAGCCAGACTAAGGCACACCTTTGCAATTATCATGCTGTCTAATCATCAGAGATGGATGGATTATCTCAGCAAAGGAAAAGTGCTCACTAACACAGATATAGACAGATTTCTGAACAATATTTGAGAGAAATAGGCCTTTTGTGTACATAAAAAAAGTCTTAGATCTTTGAGTACAGCTCATGTAAAATGGGGGCGAAAACAAAAGTGATGCGTTTATAATTTTGTTCAGTGTGTATAATTTTGTTCAGTGTGGACACACACACACACACACACACATACCAAATGTCCTTGGCACTCACCCCTTAAGTTTTTTGGGCCTCGGTGCAACCAGTGTACTATATTAAATGCAATAAGTTGAGAGGTAAACTCGTAGGTCTTAATCAAAGTGATTTTTTTTATTCAATAATATTCATCAAACTATAATGTCCCAGTTGATGTTTCAACCCCTTGGGGTCTTTTTTAAGATCAAACATATAGTGTACATTAGAGGCATAAATACAAAATATATTGAAAGCCACTTACTAATCCAGTGTGTGCTGCTGTTTCTTGAGTGGCAGAGTAGAATGGAGCATAGCCAGGAACAAAGCCAGAGGTTTGGTACACAGGAATTCAAAGGAGCAAAGTTCTGCAGTGAAACAGCAACCATGTAGTAAAAAGCGAGAGCACATCAACCACAGGAGATTGACAGAGAGATAAATTGATTGGGCACCTGAGTTGAGCTGCAGCTTCCTTTTAACTCAGGAAGGAATGGCATCACAAGTATATGGGACATGATTGCTAAATGTCGATCTGGCTGGAATCAAATATGGAGGCATTCCCAAACAACATGGGGGAATCCTGACTGCCATGTACCAACAAATCTTGGGTGAGAACTTTCTTCCCTCAGCCAGGGCATTGAAAATGGGTCAGCATGACAATGACCCAAAACACACAGCCAAGGCAACAAAGGAGTGGCTCAGGAAGAAGCACATTAAGGACCTGGTGTGGCCTAGCCGGTCTCCAGTCCTTAATCCCATAGAAAATCTGTGGAGGGAGCTGAATGTTAGAGTTGCCAAACGTCAGCCTCGAAACCTTAATGACTTAGAGAGGATCTGTAAAGAGGAGTGGGACAAAATCCCTCCTGAGATGTGTGCAAACCTGATGGCCAACTACAAGAAACGTCTGACCTCTGTGATTGCCAACAAGGGTTTTGACACCAAGTACTAAATCGAAGGGGTCAAATACTTGTTTCACTCATTGACATGCAAATCAATTTATAACTTTTTTGCTATGCATTTTACTGGATTTTTTTATTTTTTTGTTATTCTGTATTGTTAAAATACACCTATCATTAAAATTATAGACTGATCATTTCTTTGTCAGTGGACACATGCTCAAAATCAGCATGGGGATCAAATACTTTTTTCCCCACACTGTATCATCCTGTCTGTGTCCCTCCCATTGACAGTTTAGGACCTCACACAGTTCTCCCAGTGTCTCTTCCACTGTTCAAGACACTCAGCAAAATCCTTTGTTGGAATCAACATCAACTGCCTCATTATTTTTACCTGAATCTCATCAAAGGTCTGAAATCTCTTACCTTTCAAATGGGATTTTAGTTTTGGGGAAAGCCAGAAGTCACAGGGCTCCAAATCTGAGCTGTAGGAGGGCTGAGTCACCTGGGAGATTTTATTTGCACTGCACTCATTACCTCATCCCTGAAAGCCTTCTAAATCATCCAAATAGTTTCTGTGGAGGAATGTTCATACTCAGTGCAAAATTTGATGCAGATTCATTGCTCTACTTACTCAGTCATTTTGAAAGTGATGACCACACAGTACACATACTCACTAAACGGCATCTAGCACCCCCACTTACTAGTACAGTGAGTTGTCATTGACCAAGCGTGCACATTCCAGTCCACTCTCCTTGGCTGCCAGGTTACATCGATGTCGCACAAACCATTCTTGTTATATTAACAATGCCTGGCTGTTTTCTGGACTGAACTCATATGTTAAAATTTTAATATGTTTCCAAGGGTGTGTATTTATGTTTGTGCAGATGTGTTTGTCCACTTTTAGAAATCTACCATGAAATTCAACAGTATCCTTTCTGGATTAAGCTTCTGGATCGTCCCTGAGAAATCTAGATTACACAGAGACATTATGATAGCCCACTATTGTAAAATATTTATAAACACATACTAATTTGATCAATGTAAAAAGAAATACAGGGGTTGTGCACAATGACATCAGTTAAAAAAATGTATCTTAAAATGTACCCTGCTCATTAACTTTCATATCAAAAATAAGTATGTGATCAAATGCCACTGATTACGATTGATGCCATTTAAAAAAAAAAAGAAAATGATATTGTTGCTTTTCACATGTAACAAAAATATGTAGACAAATAAAAATATAAGGGTTAAGGGGCTGGGGTAAAATACTGTCTAAGGCTACCAAACAGTTACATTTAGACATAGACTTTATTAACATTGATTATTTTATTTTTAAAAACCCATATTTTCCCAAATATATTATTCTATAGCATTGTCCTGAAGAATTATGTCAATATGCCACCAAGATCCTATGGGTGAGCAGCCTTGCTTACCATGCAAATGAATTGTTTGCAAAAATAGGATTTCATGAATTTTAAAATGGATTGCCAACACAAGCAGCTGTTTCATTCAGTGTTTCAAAATGTGGGTTTGGAAATAAAATGACAGATCTGTCTGACAGTTTGATAAACAGTGTTACAAGGTATACAATGACTTCACAAATCATATGTATCTTGTCACAAGTCTTTGCTTTATGAAAAACAAGCATCTATGGCTATACCCGTCAAATGTGTCTATTTTATTGGAGTGTTCATGCACTGCAATGTAAAAATATTAACAAAGAAATATTGTATGCACCTGCCTTGTTAATTTTAAATCATACATATTCACGATTCCAAAAGCTTTCTATCTTTTCCAAGCTCATCTTCTATAAGCCAGACACGATGGGGTGACAACTTTATAGATTGTTAAAACTCCATATATTGACAATAAAAAAATGGAATGTTTATTTTGCATGTATGAGGTTTATTTACTAAACAAAGAGTTGGGACAAGTTGTAAACTAACTTGGAAAGTGTTAGCAAGATAGCAGAGTCTGAAAACGTTCTCCAACCTTGCCAGAGATTTATTCAGAAAAATATATTTTGCCTTAATTATATGCACTCTATTGAGCTTACTGTTAAGTGCTTGGGGTTCATGGTATAGAGAGTTGAATAGAGATTTGGTATTTATTCCCTTGCTTCCTTGGATGACTTAGAGCAGGGGTGCCCCAGATGTTTTAAAACTACAACTTTTTAAAGGAAAGCAAAGCATCATGGGAGTTGTAGTTATACAACATCTGAAGATTTACCTTTTGGGAACCATTGACTTAGAGTCAAAAGTGTTTTAGTATTTTATGGAAAAAAAAGCGTCTATGGCTATTCTTTTTGAATGCATATGTTTTATTGGAGTCAGGGGCTGGCTCGGACGGGGGGCAGGGAGGCAATTGCCCCAAGGCCGCCCTAAATAATAAAAAAAAAGACGGCTGCAGGGCCGGTCCTGGGTGCCAGGAGTTGGGGGGTGCCGCACGGAGCATGCCGATGGCCACCTAGGGCGTCCCGGTAGCAAGGCAGAGTATGCACCTGCTTGTCCCAGATGGCAGGTGCCTACTCTGCAGGAATATACCGGCCGGTGTTCGTGAGGAAGGAGGCAGGCGGCGGCGAGGGAGCACTGCCTCTGCTGATCTTCCTGCTTCCTCGCGCATCTTCTCTGGTGATGCCGTGAGACGGAATATGACGAAAATTCCGGCCCCGCATCACTAAACTGCGCAAGGGAGCAGGAAGGAGCAGGAAGATCATCGAAGACACTGGACCCCGGTGAGAGGACCCAGAGGACTCTTAAAGGTAAGTAACAAGAAATAAAATTAATTTGTGAGTGTTTGTCTGAAAGTAAGTGTGTGTGTGTGTATGGTAGTGATCATCGAAGACACTGGACCCCGGTGAGAGGACCCAGAGGACTCTTAAAGGTAAGTAACAATAAATAAAATTAATTTGTGAGTTTTTGTCTGAAAGTAAGTGTGTGTGTGTATGGTAGTGAGTGTGTGTGTGTCTGGTACTGTGTGTGTGTGTCTGCAAGTGAGTATGTATGTCTGGAAGTGTGAGTGTGTGTGTCTGGAAGTGAGTGTGTGTGTGTGTCTGGAAGTGTTTGTGTGTGTGTGTCAGGGCCGTCTTTCCGCATGGGCCTGCTGGGCAGTTGCCCTGTAGGCCGCACAGGCATGGGGGCCCTAACGCGCTGCCCAGCATGCCCGGCCGACAGGGGAGATCCTTTGATCTCCTCTGCCGGCCAATCGATAGGTGGCCCTGTTTTCTGGCCTTGGGCCAGTGAGTGATATCTCCCATCAATCGGGGGAGAGAGGTAGTTAGTACCCAGGGCTGCAGGAGAGGCCGACCTGTAAGGCAGGTCGCTCCTTCTGCAAGCAGGCTGTGTGGAGCATTGCTGCTCATTACCATGGCAATGCTCTACACAGCATTCTGCACGCAGGAGGACAGGAGACAGCCTGCAGCCAGACAAGACACAATTGGACTGCCAGGGCTGGCTGTGTCCCAGCCTCTTTCACCAAAGTTAAGAAGAAGGGTGGAGGGCACATATAGATTTTATTTAATGTATAGTAGGATTAAAAATAAAAAAAACATTTGCTACCTGCACCCCTTTAAACACACACAGCACCCAACACACATATAGCACTCCACACATGCAGCACCCCACTCACATAGCACTCCACACACACACACAGCACCCCACACTCACATAGCACTCCACACACAGCACTCCACACACACTGCACCCGTGCACACAAACACATACATTGCACCCCTCACTGCAGTGTGTGTATTCAGCAGTCTGTGTGTGTGTTCAGCAGTCTGTGTGTGTGTTCAGCGAACTGTGTATGTATTCAGCCATCCGTGTGTATGTTTGTATGTGTTTGTATTCAGCGGACTGTGTATGTATTCAGCACTCTCTATGTGTACTTAGCAGTCTGTCTGTGTGTACTCAGCAGTCTTTCTGTGTGTACTCAGCAGTCTGTCTGTGTGTGTAGTCAGCAGTCTGTGTGTGTGTCTATTCATCAGTCTGTATGCGTGCATTCAGCAGTCTTCGTGTGTATGTATTGTATGTATGTATTGCATTTGTTGGAGGTACTTATAAATATAATCTCCGTTGTATCTATAATTTACATTTTTATTCTTGTAAGTTGTGTAGGCACGGCCCCATGCACTGCTTTGCCTGGGGGCCCATAATGTTGTTCAGATGGCACTGGTGTCTGTCTGTAAGTGTGTGTTTCAGCGACTGTGTCTGTCAAGTAAGTGTCTGTCAGTGAATGTGTGTGTCTGGCTGTCAGTGTGTGTGTGTTTGTGTGTGTGTGTGTGTGTGTGTGTATGTGTCTGCCAGTCAGTGAGTGTTTGTCTGTCAGGGTTTGTGTGTGTGTGTTATTGAATGTGAGTGCCAGTGTGTCTGTCAGCAGGGCCAGCCTTTGAGGTGTGCAAGCTGTGGGGTCACATAGGGCGCCATGACAACAGAGGCGTCCGGCGGCCAACACAGCTCACAAGTTTGGGACACCAGCATATTTAATTTAAACGATTTCCTGGTATTCCATTGGTGCACACCAGCAGTAGGTGCAGTCAGATCATATCCTCTCCCTCGTGGTACCGGTGCTCAGTTAGTGAGTCAGAGCACAGGCTTAGAGATTCTCAGACTGCGCTCTAACAACATTGAAAGTCAGAGCCGTGAAGGAGTGGGTATGGCAAAGAGCTATTGATTAGCATAACATCAATATCAGTTGTAAAACCAGGAAAAAGTGGGCATGGATGGTGAGCTGATTCGGGGGGTGCAATGGGCCACTTGACTGGATTTGCCCCCCCCCCCCAGGCCTGAGGCTGCCAGCCCTCCCCTGATTGGAGTGTACCTGCACAATATAAAACATTAACAAAGAAAAAATGTATGCACCTGCTGAGTTAATTTGAAATAAAAAAATACACCGGATGCAAACAATATGTTATCTTTTCTGAGCTCATCTTCTGTAAGCCAAACATGATGAGGGGATAACTGTTAAGTGCCTAGGAGTCATGGTATTCATATTATCTGAAAAGATAGGAAAATTTGACATTTATTTCTGTTGTTGTCTGCATCTCCCATAATGCTTAGCTTCCTTGGATGGCTTAGCATCATAAGTATTTCAGTTATGACTCAGCAGCTAGTGTAACATATTATCCTTATGCTTAGTTATGTCTCTCAACTTCCAGCTTGTAAATAATATATTTTATAAATAAATAAATCAATCTATGTACATTACAGGTCCATTACAGACCCATGTGTACATTTCCAGCAGTGACACAAAACATTTTGGCGTATTTATATCAAACTCCTTGCTGTGCTATAGCAGTAGAGTGCAGTTGTAATCCTTGCAATTGTGACTCTGTCCTTTACAGCAGTTCAAAAATGCAATAACCTTGTGCCCTCCGGGTATGAAAAAAATACCCTGCCGATGGCATTTCCTAATATTTAATAGCTTTGAAAAAATGGGCTATTGAAAGCTGTGTGTAATTCTGCAGAGAGATTCATCCTAATAGAGAGAACCCAGTTTATCAAAGTGCTATAAATCCATTTGATCATTGTTGGTGGAAGGGGGAGGAGTGTCTCCCGCCGGGGGAATCTGGCTGTTCCTTTGCTACCAGCACCCACTTGTAAAATAAATTATGCATTATGAATTTGTAGTGTGGTGTATTCCCAGCATGCCAGCTTCCTAATTATAAAGCACTGTGCGGCAAATATATTCTCATTAAGATGAGCAAATTCATATTGTTTAGTGCAAGGACACTGTGTGGTTTTAACCCAGCGTGTATTGGACACAAACATGGATCTGTTTAGCACAATGTATGGTAGATCTCGGGTATTGTCTGTATTAATACTTAGAATTAGAATCCATTATTTTATATATATAAAAAAGGCTTTAGGTGGAGTTAGTATTGGACATTAATACAAAAATATTGTAAAGACATTCATGTTTAAATGTATACTTTTATGTATGTGAATGACTGCGTAAAACACGATTTGTTGATAAATGTTAAAAAAATTATATATTTATAAGTTGTGAAAAATACATGTTTGAAGAAAACACATGAAATGGATTTAGAGTATTAAGATACATGCTAGATGTCACTCTAGTTAACATGTACCCCAATCCGACTGCACTAAGGAACTCGAAAGAAGCAGGCACTCTACCAGACTGTACTTACTTCCCTCTTCCCAAGGCAGCACTGGGATGCGGTCATGTTCATATGCCTGGCAGTCAGTATCTGTGCATGCCTACCAGTGTGATTTTCTCTGGCAGTATGTATATGTTTATTTGTGCATGTATATGTGTTTGATAGTGTATATCTGTGTATGTCTGGAAGTGTTTGTGTCTGATAGTTTGTACTTGTGTGTATGTGAAATATTGGTATCTGTGTCGGTTTGTCTGACGTTATTAATCTGTCTGTTAAGTGGCATCTCTGTTTGTATGTGTTAATCTGACAGTGCCTCCTCATGTGTGCATCTTTGACCAGTATGTGCAACTGTAAGTGTAGTACAACAAAAAATAGCAGAGGGTTGTGCTAGTTTATATAATAATATGAAATATTTACAATAAAAGAGTAAAATAGAACCAATAGTCAGAGAGAGATTTGGAATGGAGTGGTAATACTAGAAATGTCCAAATAAAGCAAACTTGTAAAAACAGCAGCCATATTCTGCGGAAGAGTTTATTTATTTATTTATTTTTCTTGTCAAATGTTTTTTATTGAAAGGTTTTTATTTTTAACAATAATAATCATGGTAATGGAATAGAGCAGGGTTTCCCAAACTTTTATGGGCCGAGACCCACTTTTCAAAATAGTTTTCGAGACCCACTTGCTTTTAATGCGTATTTTAAAAACACCATGGCAATCAGCTTCAGAGGCATACAATTGGCACACCATGGCAAACCGCTTCAGAGGCATACAATTGGCAAACTATAGCGATCCGCTTTAGATGCATACAATTGGCAAACTATAGCGATCCGCTTTAGATGCATACAATTGGCAAACTATAGCGATCCGCTTTAGATGCATACAATTGGCACACCATGGCAATCAGCTTTAGATGCATACAATTGGCACATCATGGCAATCAGCTTTAGATGGATAAACTTGGCATATCATCGAAGACACTTTTAAATGCATAAATTTGGCACATCATGGCAATCAGCTTCAGAAGCATACAAGTGGCAAGCCATGGCAATCAGCTGTAGATGCATAAAATTGGCATAACCTGGCAGTTTTAGAGGCATAATTTTGATATATCATGGCAGTTTTAGAGGCAGAAACTTTACACATCATGGTAATCAGTTTTAGAGACATACAACTGCTTACTCACAGACTCAGAATCAGAAATGCAGTTGTCCTGCTCTTTCATCCAGGCACCTCACGTTGATTATCCTAGTGGTGGAACTAATGTAGAGAGGGCCCTGATGCAAGTATTTTTCTGGGCCCCCATCTAGTGAAAGTGTGGCCAAAAGGTAGATGTCCATCTGTCGGAGAACTTCAACAATAATATGCCAGATGGAGATCTACCATTTGCACATCATTTCAGGGTTATATTTGTGAGCAGTGTTTGAATGTAAGCATGTTTTTGTATTAAGTATATGTGTGCATGTATGGGTGTATTTGTATGTACTGTTGCTATTGGAATGTAGTGGTGTACTTGTTTGTAATGTTTGCGTCTGAATGCAGGGGTGTTTGTATATGTAGTGTAGGACTTTAAATGCAGGTGTGCTTTTTGTGTGTAGTGTTGGTGTTTGAATGAAGGGGTGTTTGTAGATCATTTTAGTGTTTTAATGCAGGGGTGTGTTTGTATGTAATGTTTGCATTTGATTGCAGTGTGTGTGTGTGTGTGTGTGTAGTGGATGCAGTGTGTGTATATTGTGTTTATAAAATGTACATATACATAATGTGTGTTTCAATGTAAGCATGTTTTTTTTGTATGGAGTATGTGTGCAGTGTATACACACACACACTGACACACAAATACACACATTGACACAGCGATACACACAATGACACTTAGTTTCCCACACACAGATACACAGACACTCATGTACACAGATACACACAGACACACAAATACACACACACACTGACACAAAAGGACAAGCAGAGACAGAAGGTGAGGGTGACAGTGTGGGAGGGAGTGTATGTACTGGTAACAGTGTGAGAAAGGGTTACAGTAGGCAGGCAGGGGGAGAAAGGGTTACAGTGTGGGGGGGCTGGGGGAGAAAAGGTTACAGTGTGGGGAGAGGGGCAGGGAGAGAAGGGGTTATGGGGGGTAGGCAGAGAAGGGGTTACAGTGTGGGGGAGGGGCAGGGAGAGAAGGGGTTACAGTGGGGAGGTAGGAAGAGCAGGTTACAGTGGAGGGGTAGGCAGAGAAGGGGTTACAGTGGGCAGGGGAGGCATAGAAGGGGTTACAGTGGGAGGGTAGGCATATAAGGGGTTACAGTGGGGATGGTAGGCAGAGAGGGGTTACAGTGGGGGGGTAGGCAGAGAATGGGTTACAGTGGGGAAGGTAGGCAGAGAAGGGGTTACAGTGGGGGGGTAGGAAGAGAAGTTGTTACAGTGGGGAGCGTAGGCAGAGAAGGTGTTACAGTGGGGGGTAGGCAGAGAAGGGGTTACATTGGGGTGGGGGGGCATTGTTTGGGCTCTGTGCCCTACCTTCTTTAAACATCCCTGGTGGTCCAGTGTCTCCCTGGTGGTCCAGTCTCCGGTCTGAGCTCCGCCAGGTGCAGAGCTGCAGACCGTGTAATAAAAGTCTCCCGAGCTTCCAGAGTGCTGCCATGGTTATGCTCTGGGTGCTCGCAGACTCTCTCACCACACGGTCTGCAGCTCACCTGCGGAGAAAGACTGGACCACCCACAACAGCAACAATACCCTCTATGTCCCCACTGTAACAACTTCTCTTCCTATCCCCCCACTGTAACCCCTTCTCTGGAGGTGCTAGGCAGACTGAGTGGAGGGAGCCCAGCGGCATACAGGGCAAGCCGCCGGGCTCCCTTCTGGTCAGTCTGCTTGCCTGACTCCCCGGCGGCCCTGGATATGTGGGTCAGCGCGACCCACTGGGAATCACCCAACGACCCACCAGTGGGTCGCGAGCCACACTTTGGGAACAGCTGGAATAGAGAATAAGAATTCTTTTTTTTGGGGGGGAGCGATGACGTGAAACACACTGGTCATGTCCCGCAGGGGGTGAGGAAAAAACAGATTATAAGGGAGATGCGGCATGGTGATTTTGGCTTGAGGTAAATATGGCTGGCCAGACAAGAGGCACAAACTGTTGAATGCACAGGACGGATACCGCCATACCGCCAGGAAACACAACAGGCATATTGCGAGCAGCAGCAATTTGGGGGAAGGGCTTTCCACAGACCAGAGTTTCGAGGAAAAACAGAAATAAAGGGAAGCTATACAACAACGTAAGTATTTAAACTTATATATATGCTGGAAAACATAAAGTTATGGTGGTGTGAGAAGGTTCAAAAAGGAGAAGCCTGAAACAACACATGAAACCACAGAACAGTGGAGAAAGGGAGGAGTGGAGTTTGGATAATTGCTCCAAGAAGCTAAGACGATGTTTTCTACTTGTTCATTTGTTTATGGTTTATGCCTAATGACTGTAATAAATACACCAGGAAAATAACTGCTTATATAGCCTTTTTAGGGCTTCTGTCCTTAATAAAGGTTCCTGACATTATATAATTGCCTTAAGCAGAATTTGGATAAAAATATTAAAGCAAGTCCAGGTTATGAGAGTCGCTAAAACTAATATATGATATCAAAACTGCCTGAAAATTGCTGTTATAAGAATACCTAAAAGTGGAGAGAGATAAGCAAGCAAGATATTAAGGTGATATCTAGGGCGATGCAAGTAGCCCCAATACAAAATCATCCACTCATCCACTGGTTACTGCAAAAATGCCTGCGTTTGAAACAGAGAGAAAGGAAAGAATAAGAATACATAGAAATCAAACAAACAAAAAGAAACAGGGAGGTGGGGAAATATCCATACATTATAAAATTGATAACATATGCTTTATGAAAAATACTACATAGTGTCAAATATGGTGTAAAAGCACTCCACATGCACCGGCGATAAATAATGTACAAACAGTTGCATACACAAACAGAACAAGAGTAAAAGGAGAGGCACATAAACAACAATCATAAAGAGTATTTTCATTTGACATTATCCTCCCATATGTTCCAGTGGTAAGTTAATGATTCTGTTGTGTTTGATGGCAATCTGAGGTGCATCTCATAGCACTTATTCTCTAAGGCCAGTGTTAATACCTCTATAATAGCAGGAACTACGTCAGATCTCCAATAACGTTGTATTACCATAGTGGTTGCAATCAAGACGTGGCCTACCATTATCTTTACCACTTTGGTAAAGTTTTCATGAAATTTCATGAAATTCATGACTTGTGTAAACATAGTCCTGCAGTCAAAGTCACAAGAAAAGGAGTAATATCCCTGATTATCGTATGTGCATTCTTCCCAAAAAATTGTAAATGTGGACAATGCCACCACATATGGGAATTTGTGCCTGTTTTCCCAACAGCCACGCTAGCAGAGATTTGTAGAATTGTGGTATATTTTCTGGAGCCTGGATGGAGTCATATACCACCGATATAAAACTTTATAGTGGTTCTCAAAAAGAGCCGAACACTGGGTAAAACCTTCCAAATTTAAAAAAACAAACCAGCCAACCAGTCATCCAGAGACATTTCTCTCTGGAGATCCCTTTCCCATGCGACTATGTAATCCAATTTGGTTTGGGGGCTAGCATTAATATAGGAATAACATAATGATATAGTATGTTTCCATCCCTGGTTATCAATATAATTTATTTCTGTTTGGGACTTCTCTAAATGAGTATATATTTGGTCAAGTATTGGGACTTAAAATATCTCACTTAATCTGGTAACTACAATCTCATATTTAGTGGCATCTGAATCTTCTAAATCATGTTATAATCTAAATTTGTCAAATGGTAACAATGAATTATTTGAGAAACAATCGTCCAGATTTTGTAGAGAACAGGACCTCCAGAAATCAACATCAACCAGAGGAGTATCATATTTTAAAATGGACACTGTCATGGCCCTGGACCATAAAACCGTTCCCTTTATCTGCCTAAACATTATATCCCAAGTCTTTAACATTGTCCTCGTTGTGGGAAGTATTTTCCAGATTTTAGTGAGAAAATTATGAGGTAACCATAACAGTTCTTTAATTAAATATCGAAGTAACTTTTCTTTTTCGATTATTAACCACTGAGATAAATTAGTGACAGTCAAATTAAACTTAAAGGCCTGTGCGTCATTCATTGCAAACTATTAACTTTGAAAATCAGGTACACCCAAACCATAGAAACATAGAAACATAGAAACATAGAAACATAGAATGTGACGGCAGATAAGAACCATTCGGCCCATCTAGTCTGCCCAATTTTCTAAATACTTTCATTAGTCCCTAGCCTTATCTTATAGTTAGGATAGCCTTATGCCTATCCCACGCATGCTTAAACTCCTTTACTGTGTTAACCTCTACCACTTCAGCTGGAAGGCTATTCCATGCATCCACTACCCTCTCAGTAAAGTAATACTTCCTGATATTATTTTTAAACCTTTGTCCCTCTAATTTAAGACTATGTCCTCTTGTTGTGGTAGTTTTTCTTCTTTTAAATATAGTCTCCTCCTTTACTGTGTTGATTCCCTTTATATATTTAAATGTTTCTATCATATCCCCCCTGTCTCGTCTTTCCTCCAAGCTATACATGTTAAGATCCTTTAACCTTTCCTGGTAAGTTTTATCCCGCAATCCATGAACCAGTTTAGTAGCCCTTCTCTGAACCCTCTCTAAGGTATCAATATCCTTCTGAAGATACGGTCTCCAGTACTGTGTACAATACTCCAAGTGAGGTCTCACCAGTGTTCTGTACAATGGCATGAGCACTTCCCTCTTTCTACTGCTAATACCTCTCCCTATACAACCAAGCATTCTGCTAGCATTTCCTGCTGCTCTATTACATTGTCTGCCTACCTTTAAGTCATCAGAAATAATCACCCCTAAATCCCTTTCCTCATATGTTGAGGTTAGGACTCTATCAAATATTCTGTACTCTGCCCTTGGGTTTTTACGTCCAAGATGCATTATCTTGCACTTATCCACATTAAATGTCAGTTGCCACAATTCTGACCATTTTTCTAGTTTACCTAAATCATTTGTCATTTGGCTTATCCCTCCTGGAACATCAACCCTGTTACATATCTTAGTATCATCAGCAAAAAGACATACCTTACCATCAAGACCTTCTGCAATATCACTAATAAAAATATTAAAGAGAATGGGTCCAAGTACAGATCCCTGAGGTACCCCACTGGTGACAAGTCCAAGCTTCGAATATATTCCATTAACTACAACCCTCTGTTGCCTGTCACTCAGCCACTGCCTTACCCATTCAACAATATTTGAATCCAAACTTAAAGATTGCAGTTTATTGATAAGCCTTCTATGTGCAACAGTGTCAAAAGCCTTACTGAAATCTAGGTAAGCAATGTCTACTGCACCACCCTGATCTATAATTTTAGTTACCCAATCAAAAAAATCAATAAGATTAGTTTGGCATGATCTCCCTGAAGTAAACCCATGTTGTCTCTGATCTTGAAATCCATGTGTTTTTAGATGTTCATCAATCCTATCCTTTAACATGGTTTCCATCACTTTCCCCACTACTGAAGTAAGGCTTACTGGCCTATAGTTGCCCGACTCCTCCCTATTACCTTTCTTGTAAATGGGCACAACATTCGCTAACTTCCAATCTTCTGGGACTACTCCTGTTAACAATGATTGATTAAATAAATCTGTTAATGGTTTTGCTAGTACCCCACTAAGCTCTTTTAATAGCTTTGGGTGTATTCCATCAGGTCCCATTGACTTATTTGTCTTTACTTTTGACAGTTGAAATAGAACCTCTTCCTCTGTAAACTCACGTGTAATAAATGACTCATTTATCCTTTTTCTCAACTGAGGTCCCTTTCCTTCATTTTCATCTGTAAATACAGAACAAAAATATTCATTGAGGCAGTCAGCTAGACCTTTATCCTCTTCTACATACCTTCCTTCTTTTGTTTTTAATCTAACTAATCCTTGTTTTACTTTTCTTTTCTCATTTATGTATCTAAAAAATGTTTTATCCCCCTTTTTTACTGACTGTGCTATTTTCTCTTCTGTGTGTGATTTTGAAGCTCTTATAACTTGCTTAGCCTCTTTCTGCCTAATCTTATATTTCATTTTGTCTCCCTCACTCTGGGTTTTTTTATAATTCCTAAATGCTAACTTTTTGTTTTTAACTATTTTGGCCACATCTGCGGAGTACCACAGTTGCATTCGCTCTGAGATGTTGCAGTATAGACAATTTGATCCTACTAGGTTTGCCTGACCAAATATATTATATTATAGCTGAATTAAGTTTGTTAAAAAAAAGAAAGTGGGATGGACAGTGGAATGGCCCCTAAAAAGTATAGTATTTTCGGGAGAATATTCATCTCTAATGAATGTATTTTACCCAGACATGATATCTCCAGCTCCCTTCATCTGGCCAGACTTTTGGAAAGTTACATGCATGCAGGTTTTTTGTTAACCCCTTAAGACCGGAGGGCGTACAATTACGCCCTATTTTAGGCGGCTCTAAACGCCGCCAGCGTAATTGTACGCCCTCCGGTCTTTCTTTACTTACCCGGTGGGAGCCCCCCTCGGCACGTCCGACCGCCTGGAAGCCCCACCGGCCATGTGAGAGTGAGTTCCTTGCGAGGACCCCACAATCACATGGCCGGGGGTAGCTGCCTCCTGCATTGCCAGCAGGGGGGCTGCCTGTAATGACAGGTGGTCCCCCTGCTGGCTGAAAATAAAATTTAAATAAATTAATTAAAAAGTAAAGTGTAAAAAAAAATATATATATATACTTAGATCTCATATATATATTATATATATATATTATCTAAGTATATATATATATACACATATACATACACACACATACACTGTCTAGGTGTATTTTACTATTAATATATATATAATTATATATATATATATATATTAATATCAAATTACACATAGACTGATACTGATTAAATATATATATATATAATTATTGTTATATATATATTTATATATAATATAAAAAAAAAAAATATGTAAATACGTTAAAAAATAAAATTTAAATAATAATTAAAAATTAATTAAAAAATATATAGATGTGTGTTATTTCATTCTAACTGTATTGTGATATTAATATATATATATATATATTTATATCAAAATACATGTAGAACGAAATAATATATATATATATCTACATACATAAATATATACGTATATATCACTATATATATACCTATATATAAATAAAAATATTTAAAAAAAATTATATGTATATACACATATAGATTCACATACATATATATATATACATATATTAATTCTACATATATATTTATGTAATATTTTTACATAATTAGGTATCTTAATTAATTACAATTAGCGGGACCTGCCTGACAACCCATGCCGAAAGTAAAGGGAATTTAATTTGCTAGCACTATATTTAACCCTATAACTTTCCAAGACACCATAAAACCTGTACATGGGGGTACTGTTCTACTCGGGAGACTTCGTTGAACACAAATATTAGTGTTTCAAAACAGTAAAATGTATTACAACGATGATATCGCCAGTAAAAGTGAAGTTTTTTGCATTTTTCATGCACAAACAGCACTTACACGGACGATATTATTGCTGTGATACTTTTTGCTGTTTTGAAACACAAATATTTGTGTTCAGCGAAGTCTCCCGAGTACAACAGTACCCCTCATGTACAGGTTTTATGGTGTTTTCAAAAGTTACAGCGTCAAATATAAGGCTTGCGTTTCATTTTTTTCACATTAAAATTCGCCAGATTGGTTACGGTGCCTTTGAGACCCTATGGTAGCCCAAGAATGAAAATTACCCCTATGATGGCATACCATTTGCAATAGTAGACAACCCAAGGTATTGCAAACGGGGTATGTCCAGTCTTTTTTAGTAGCCACTTAGTCACAAACACTGGCCAAAATTGGCGGTTTTTGCATTTTTCACACAAACAAATACTAACGCTAGCTTTGGCCAGTGTTTGTGACCAAATGGCTACTAAAAAAGATTGGACATACCCCATTTGCAATACCTTGGGTTGTCTACTATTGCAAATGGTATGCCATTGTGAGTGTAAATTTCATTCCTGGGCTACTATAAAGTCCCAAAGGCAATGTAACCAATCTGGCAAATTTCAATTTCAAATGTAATGTGCTATATTTGACCCTTTAACTTCCCAAAATGCCATAAAACCTGTACATAGGTGGTACTGTTTTACACGTGAGACTTTGCTGAATAAAAATATGTGTATTTTATTGCAGTAAAAGCAAACAGTATTATGACATTGACAGTTAAAATGTCATGTAGAACTAAAAAAATAAAAATAAATCTTATTTTCTCCCATTTTTTTCATATTAAATTATGTTTCATAGCTAAATATTTGATATTAAATGAAAGCCCTGTTTCCCCTGAATAAAATGATATATAATAAAGGTGGGTGTATTTACTATGAAAGAGTTGAATTACGGTTGGACAGACATGTAGCGCAAATGCCAGGTTTTGTTTACATTTTGTTTCGTTCACAACGTGTACATTTGGCTCCGTCCTTAAGGGGTTAAGCTAATGCCCAAGTAAGCAACATGTGATTCCCTCCACTAAAAATTTAATTCATCCCTGAGACCATCCATGACAGGTTGTAGAATATAAAAGGCCTGTGTGACGTAACGCCCTCACTGATTGTCATACCCACATGTGCCCCCCACTTGTCCAGTCACATTGGACCCCAAGGACTTGAACTGTAGACTCAAGGGGGTCCAACCGACATGTTGCAGGCCCATCGTGGGTCTGGCCACAGGTCTGTCTATTTCTATGGGGGGAGATTATGTGATGGACGGCCTGATTTGTTTGGCGCAGACCACAAGCTTGCGGCGCCATTTTTGGGACTGTTTTACATGTGTCTGTATATGCAGCTGTTGGTCAACAAACGAGGTGGGGGGCAGCAGCTCTGTAAAGTATAGTTAAGTGAAATGTATTGCTTCTCTGTGCCTCTCCCTAGAGAGAGAAGTGTTACATCCTTCCTCCCCAGTGGCAGTGTGAGGTGCAAGGAACGTAGACAGCCGGTCTTGTTCCCCAGCAGCAGTGTGTGTTCCATGGAGAAAAGCGTTCCATCCTTACTTCCCAGCGGCAGTGTGAGGTACAGGGAATGGAGACAACCAGTCTCATTCCCCAGTGGCAGTGTAAGGTTCAGGGAGCAGAGACAACTTGTCTCAGTCCCCAGCGGCAGTGGGAGGTGCAGGGAATGGAGACAACCGCTCTCGTTTCCCAGAAACAAAATTAGTTTGTGTGAGTGGAGACTGTTGGTCTCTCTCCCCAGCAGCGAAGTATGCTTGCTCCCTCCCCTTTGTCCCGAGCAATGCCAGGGGGAGAGCACAGTCAGCTCTCCTCCCCAGAAGCCAGCCACGTCCTCAGCAAGACACAGGAAGCAGAGCCGCAAAGGATGCCCCAAACAACACCCATCATCCTCAACCCATCGGGAAAACAGCAGGAACACAGGTGATGGAACACTTGCTTGGGTGGGAGTTTTGGCGGACTCAGAGGCCACTGTGTAAGAGTGTGGGCTGGGCTGCCTCCCTGGCTAAAGATGCTTTATGTCTAAGTCACCCTGTACCTAAGAAGGTACAGGGTGCAAAGCCGGCCAGACCCCAGGACTGTAGGGGCTGGACGAGGACAAGTGCTGTTGCGGACACTGTGTGTCCACTCCAGACAGCAGCGAGCTGATCCGTGTGGATCATGCTGTGGCTGGCGGAGTTGGACAAGGAGGAGATGTGTGATGGAACGCTGTCGCTGAGTGCCATACCCACATGTGCCCCCCTCCCACTTGTCCAGTCACATAGGACCCCAAGGACTTGGACAGTAGACTCAAGGGGGTCCAACCGACTTGTTGCAGGCCTGTTGTGGGTCTGGCCACAGGTCTGTCTAGTTCTATGGGAGGAGATACGTGATGGATGACCTGATTTGTTTCGCACGGGCCACAAGCTTGCAGTACCATTTTCGGGACTGTTTTAAATGTGTCTGTATATGCAGCTGTGGGTCAACAAAGGGGGGGGGAGGAGGAGCTCTGTAAAGTATAGTTAATTGAAATGTATTGCTTGTCTGTGCCTCTCTCCCTCCCCCTTCCTTTTCCTGTCACAGCAGGGCGTTGTCATGGGGACACTGCCAGCCCAGTTTTAACTGGCTGCTTTATCACACATCCATCCCTCATCAAGTTCTTGGGATTGAAATCCCTGGTGTACTGTGTTGGAGACCCCATGTAGAGGTCTGTGCATGTAAAACCATGTGTGACAAAATAAACAGAGTTCAGTTTGTTAGTGTTGTACTCCCGGAGCTGTGTCTCGTCCAGTTACTGGGGGGAAATTGATTTCTTGCTATTCTAAGTGGCTCCTGAGCGGCTGAAAGAAGTTATTAGCGAAGGTAACTGGTCGGGTTACCCGGGGTCTGCTACAGCCTGTGTCTTAGTTTTGTTGAATTTATAATAGGAAACAACCCCCAAATTGTTTTAATATGTGCTTCAAGGAATCAAGAGACGACAAAATTATATAGTTTGCAAAAAGCCCAATCTTATGAGTAACACCTTCAATCAAAACACCCTCTATCTGCGGGTCATTCCTAATTAGTTTGGCCAGGGGTTTTATCACCAGAATAAATAATAGGGGACAGGGGACAAGAGTTTATTTTCATTGTCAGATCAGGAGACAGCTGTGGATCTGTATGAAATACAAGATACAGAGAAACAATTAAATGGCAGATCTTATGTATTTGTACTCACATTTTTAAGAGCTAATACCAGCTCTAGTGTGAATGGCATACAGTGGTATAATCCCCACTTGTAGGATATGTATGAGGTAGTAGTCCGTGGGTATCTCAACAATATGGGGACCATAAAAAGCCATAAGAAATAGAAAACCAGGAGTAGCATATAAGAAATGTGTACTTACATTTTACTGAGCAGACTAACCACTCTGTGGATAAGGTGTCAGTGGTATAATCCCCACCTTGAATTTCTTTGGTGAGGTCCTAACTGGAAAAAAGAAATTTGGTGCCAGGCATTAAAACATAGCTTAAAACAATAAAAAAGGGAAGTCACACACAATATATAAGTAGCAAAAATCACTTTATTAAAATAGCAACACAGGGCTTTATTTAGATTTTTGTTTCTACTTGATAAAGCCCTGTGTTGGTGAAATGTGTTGTGGATCTATTTTTGCTATTTTAATAAAGTGATTTTGGCTACTTATATATTGTTAGTGAGTCATCTGAATAGTTTCCGCAGAGGAATGTTCAAGCTTAACACATAATTTGATGCAGATTCATTGCTCTACTCACTCTGTCATTTTGAATGTGGGGACACACAGTACACATGCTCATTTAATGGCGTCTAGCACCCCCACTGACTAGTGCAGTGAAGTTGCTCACACACGCACATTCCAGTCACTCTTCTCGGCTTCCAGGTTACATTAACATCGCACAAACTTTTATCAGGACATGATTGAAATATATGGGAAAAAAACACAGAATATGATGGATTAGCCTGATATGCACATGTTGTAATGGCACAAGTAAGCAAAACAATTTTGAGACTTGAGCTGGGACTAACCGAAAGGCAAGAAAAAGATCCGACTCTCTGTAGTTTGAACATATATCAAGTTGGTGTAATAATCAACTTCTCTATCAGTGATACCCGTTTGTTAAATATTTTCCACCATAGGATCAATTAAACAAAGTATGATTTAGGTTTATAGCAGAGCAGTTGCTGACCGCTTGACACCAGTGGAAAGCTTATCATTACCTTCAAACTGACTGCAGCAGCTCCCTTTCATACATGATATGAAATAAAAATTACTGGCAGCCTAATAAAAAGTAGTATATGCTTTTAAAAATAAACAGATAACTATATATTGGAAGGCTGGGCCTGAAGTTGTGGGAGGGGCTATGTCCCTTTAAAAGGGACTCCCCCTCCTACCTAACTTACCTACGGGTCCAGACGTACTTCTGGGCGGGACTTCAGGTTCTCATCGGGACTTCAGTTTCAGCTCTCAGCCTCCTCCAGACAGCTCGCCAGGTGCTTCGCTCCCCAGAACGCTCTGCCGACCGGCACTGTCTTTTTCCCGCCGAACAGTAAGTGAGCAGACCGGTATCATTGTACGGGTCTGGAGCTTGGACATAGCCTGACCCGCCGAGGTCCACAGCTATCATATACAACGGGGTACAGCAGACCCTCCCCACGGAACCAAGTCACGGAGGTATGTGGTATCCCTGCACGGCTGATTTTATCTTGTCACCCTCAGATCAACAGTGAGTACAGACGGGTACAGAAGTACACCTTAGTACTAGGGACACAGAGGGCCTTCACGCCAACATTTCTGGCTTCCAAACACCCTCCCCTAATATTAGGAATCCAGGCAACCTTCACGCCAGCCTCACCGGCTCTCAAACCCCCTTCCCTAACAGTAGGGACACGGAGGTCCTTCCAAACTCCTCCGGCCACCCTCATAGGGGCACAGAGGTTCACACACCAGCCTTGCCAACAATCAGCCTCCTTCCCCCACCACCTCCTATAAATTGGGGACATGGAGGCATGGCACAAACAGTCCAACAGGCACTTAAAACCCCCCCTTAACCCTCCCCCCCCAACAACCGGGGCACAAAAGGGCTTACTCACCCGTCCAAAGTATACTCTCTCTCAGGGTCGGCACCTCCCTCCACAGGTGCAGGTCTACTGTTAGCCGGCAAGCACGATCAAATAAAGCACTGCAACCGCAAAGCAGGCTGTACAAACGTCATTCTAACTCACATCACACTCAGACATTCAAAATTGAATTAAAAATATGTGGCTGGTTTATAATAAAAATAATAAATATGTGGCTGGTTCATAATAAGGATTACATACATGTGGCTGGTTATAAAAATAAGAATAATAATATGTGGCTTGTTATTAAATAATAATAATATGTGGCTGGTTTCATATAAGGTATACAGGTATGTCATATATATATATGTCATATATATATGTCCTGATGAAAGCTCCCTAGAGAAGCTGAAATGTCTATTTATTCTTCGCAATAAATGAAGATTTAAATATATATGGAAATCCTTGAGTGCCGTTTTTTTCCTTCTCTTATGGTTCGGCCACCAGAGCACCAGGTATCTTAATATTTTGTTATAGTTGGAGTGCAGGAGTTATATATGCTGCACTTAACCTACAAGTAACATCATACCCCTGCATATTTAATGTCAATTATAGCTTACAACCCAATCTCTGCCTGCAGCATTATGCAACGGCAGAAGGGCGATACACATGGGCACACCAAGCTCACCACTCTCAGCCATTTGCAGGCCTCATAGAGTGAGTGAGTATTACATCAGCAAGGGGTTATCCAAGATGTATTAACACTGCCTCAGGTTCACCTATGGCTCCTTTTTCTGTTTATGTTTAATCCATTGTCAGCATTTAATAATTTATTAATTATCAACCACATATCCCACACCCTAGTGGCCTTGATGCACATAGCCTCTGTCATATGAATAATGGTATCCCTATAAATAACTGAATCCTATGCATTTCTGTATCCTATGCATGTCATATATATTTCCATATCTTAAATCACATAATTCTCATACATACTGCTTGTTTATTTAGGCAGTATGGGATACAATTGTCCAGGTTGGAAAGTTATATACTCATTCCAGTATTTTACTACCACAACTTATTCTGACATGTGTTAAACTCAAGACACCAAACCTAGACAGACTTGGCCATCAGAACCTACATGACATACCAGTAATTATTAATAAGTATACTCACTAGCTATTTTATACTATACTGGATCAGCCCCGAATACAAATTGGAAGTCTGGGCCTGAAGTTGTGGGAGAGGCTATGTCCCTTTAAAAGGGACTCCCCCTCCTACCTAACTTACCTACGGGTCCAGACGTACTTCTGGCCCATCCTTCTCTCCCTCTATTCAATACTCTATTCAATACTCTATTCAATACTATTTAAGGTAGGCCGACTTATTTACAGGCCTACCACACATGTCGGTTTCGGCACAACTCTACAGACTTTTTATTATTGTAATAAGTATACTCACTAGCTATTTCATACTATACTGGAATGGCCCTGAATACAAATATATATATATATATATACACATATATATATATATATATATATATATATATATATTATCTCACAGTGAAAGCATCCAGAATTACAGTTGGTTTCAAATTTCACTAGGTAATACTCATGGTGATATAAAAAGCATGTTACCTTTACTAATATAATCGGTGTAAATCTACTTAACCAAGCTTGTCTAAAATATAAAACTGTGCCTGTTACTTCTCTGCCCCGCATGTTAAGTGAGGAATTACCTGAGGATAGCTTTCGGGGCACCTCAAAACTACATGTACCACTCTTATGCACTGAAAAAATTAAGATTTTTTTTTTAAAAAGTGCATGAGTGCAAATAAGTTGGATAATAATATATCATTTAACCACACGATGTATTTGTAAATTGGCAGAATATTAATGTTCCTGGTTGAATTTTATTTATATTATTATTATTATTATTATTATTAAATCCACTCGGTGAAGATGCTATTTAATGTGTGAGAGGACCAGCAATGTGATCTCTTGTGAGCAGTGGCTCAGGACCCACTCCAGTTTTCTCCAGACATATCTTGATATTCAGAAAAAACACTCTTCTTCCAGTTTGACTAAATGCAGCAGAAAGATTGCCCTCCCCGTCTTATTTAATATTTGTCATAAAGGGTCACTTGTGTTTTTTACTATATACTTTATATATTTATATATTTTTGACTATTGCAAATATTATTTTAAAATATCTTACTGTTTCCCTTGGGATATAATAAGTAAATGCCTTGTATTCATGTTTTCAAGATAAAGAATATACTCTGCATAAATACTGTTCATTTTTTGGAGTGTTACAAAAAACACTTTATGTGACAAGAAATGCTTAACTTTGATAATTGCTTCTAGAGCGGGATCATATGGTGAGAAGAAGCAGCCAGTAAGTTTGTTCTACTGTCTGTGCATGTGATATGTTATTTGACATTGCTTTTAATAGGTATCTGATGTGATTATGAGCCAAAAAATATATTTTCAGTGAGAATGCGCCCCCTTAGGGAAACAAGACTTTGTGTCAGCTAATCACTTTATCAGCAATGCGTTGTACTTCTGAGAGCAGATGGTATCGTGGAATGCTTTTAATGATGAAGACATTCGGATTAGTACATTATAACAAGTAATTGTTAGATTCCTAATCCTTATCTTCAAAAACATCATAGAAATTAGGGCATTACTTTGTATGTGCATTTTAGAACACCTTAGTTATCACAAACTCATTTTATTCTACAGCTGTTGTCCAGTACAAATTAAGCAGAGCATGAGTCATCCCCACAGCATGGGTGATACAGATTTTGCCTGTCCCAGGATGATCATGGTGTGTGTTTAATTTGCAGTTTGAGGGTGAAAATATAAAAATCCCTTCACAAAAGTAGTAAAATCCATTGACTGTTCAGAAATATTATTCCTGACACATTTTTATTTTAAACAGAGGTAAAGCATGGTAATACCATGGATTAAATAATAAATATTGATGCACACCATGGTTGCACTTGACAGAGGAGTCATAATTCTACTTTAATTCAGTTGCAGATACAGTTGTTTTAATTGAAGATATATTTCCAGCGCTTAACTACTTCACTAACTAAATTGAGTATAAATATATTTATATTTGAGTATTGAGTATATAATATATTTATTTTCATGTATTTTGCAGAATAAAATCTAGTCCATAAAGCCTCACTCACCCTCCTTTACACGTGTTATGGTTAAAATATCACTATAGTGTCAGGAAAACAAAGCGGTTTTCCTGACACTATAGTGCCCTGAGGGTGCCCCCACCCTCAGGGTCCCCTCCCGTGGTGCTGAATGGGTTAAAACCCCTTGAGCCACTTACCTTAATCCAGCACCGGGCTCCCTCAGCGCTGGTGACCTCTCCTCCCTGTCCGACGTCAGCTCCCCCGTCCGACGTCAGCTCCCCCGTCCAACGTCACTGGAGCCGAATGCGCATGCATTAAGTCACTAAAAGTCACTAAATGTTAGTTCCGTTAAATCAGGGGTTTAAGAAAATGGCTCATTTGGTGATCTTGGAAGCGGGCCAATATGGTCAGGGTCTCCGTCTCCAGGTCTGTCAGAAGGTTAAAAGTAGACAGGCCTGTGAGGCCCAATCCGAAATGTAGGCTATGTAATATGGGTAGAGTATGGGATTTTGAGATTAGAGATTCAATTGTGGGTATTAGACTGACATGTTTCTGAGCAGAATGTCTGTATGGGTGTTGTTTGCCAGGGTAGTGACTGTATTGAGCTCTTCAGTGATGGACTTTTTGACTGTAAAACCCAAGAGCAGTATAGGATTGGATTTTTCTTCTGGACTTCTGGGAGTGCAGTCATGGGGAAGATAGAGTAAATAAGAAGGTATTGGCAAATGCTGAGACTTTATATTTTGCATGTCCCACAGATAATCCTTTTATTCCATTAATGTTTCTGATGGAGGAATGGTTTCCTGCATAGGATAAATAAAAGGGGTGATCATGGGCATCTTTGGTGCTTGCCATTGCTTATAGTGAAGGGTCCTGAGTAGTGACCATTTATTAGGAATCTCACTGAGGGGTTGAGATAAAGAGAGTATATCCAATTAATTCACTATACTCTGAACCCCAAGTGTCTCCGTATGAAAAAGGAAGAACCAATCCACCCTGTCAAAAGCCTTTTCTGCTTTCACGGTCAATATGAGGGAGGGCAATATGGTTGTTTGTATGGAGTCTATTAAATTAAGCAATTTTGTGGTGTTGTCCTTTATCTCTGAAGGGTAAAGCTTGATTAATCAGGATGGACTACTCTGAGGAGTAGGGTTTGGAGTTGGGTGGCCAGGATCTTAGCAAACATTTTTTAAATGGATATTGATCATAGATATTGGTCTTATGCTTCCACAGATAAGTGTATCCTTGGCTGGCTTAGGCATTAATGAAATGGATGTTTCTGCTGAGGATGGAGGTAACTTAGGCTCAGAGGAGAGGAAGTGAAATGACTAGGAAATGGGGCTTGAGTTCTTGTGAATATACTTTATAGTATTTAGATAAATACCAATATGGTCCTTTCCCCCAGTGGGGTGGCCTTAACAGCTGCTCGAAATTTATTAATTGAGATTGGTTCATCTAGATCAGGGGTCAGCAACCTATGGCATGTGTGGCATGCATGGCACTCAAGGGGAATTTGCAACGCATTCATGGCTGATGGAGATAAACAGGCTCAGGCCTATCAAGATTCCCAGAGGGATTTCAGCTATTTGCTAGTGCAAACTGAGCAGTGATTTCAGGTGCTGAGGGACAATCCTCAATACGCATTGCAGTACTGATCTCAGATAACTATAAAATGAGCAAAACGCCTTGGTTATGTCGGGGGCGGAATGCTTTATTAATCCATCTTCTGATTTAATGTTTGTTTTAAAAGTGGATGGACAGCAGGCCTAAGGGCCTTTGCAAGTAATTTGCCACTTTTGTTGGCCTACATATAGCAAGTGGCTTTGATGTGGTTCCCAAACCAGTCCTCACTAGTCAGCAACAGTCCAGGTTTTGTCAGTATCTCCATTGGAACAAAAAAGGGAAATACTTAAATCCTGGATTGTTGGTGTGTCATGAGAACTGATTTGGGAAGCACTGGTCTAAAGCTTTTAATTTAGCAAACATTTTTATAAAATCTGGAAGATTAATTGAAACATAAAATGTGTAAATTTACATAGTTTTAATATTTGTATTTGTCTGCAAAGCAAACCACGAACAAAATTAAAG
Organism: Pelobates cultripes; assembly: GCA_933207985.1. Lineage (NCBI taxonomy): Eukaryota > Metazoa > Chordata > Amphibia > Anura > Pelobatidae > Pelobates > Pelobates cultripes. Next base: position 119,628,287 of record OW240914.1, on the reverse strand, counting down.
TGCAATAATACGTTTATATGCTAGTTAGAAATACCTTGCTTCAAATACATGTTATGCCTATGTTTTTCAATCAAAATGTGTTCAGTAGTAAAGGGGTTAACATATTTGTGTTTCTTAACTAGTGCTGCTCTGGGCCATTAAACAATCCAGCCAGTATTTACTTTAAGTCACTGTGAATGATGCTCCAAGTGGCACTCATTTAACAGAACAACCTAGGCAACAGTAGTCTCCTCTGTGGCATTGCTTACATGCCAATTATAGAGGTATATTCATTGCTAAACAAGCTTTTGTTATTATAAGTCACTCTTCATGGTGAACTAAACCCATTAAAATTTCATTGGTTTCTCATGACATCTGGCATGCACATGGTTTGAATGTAAATTCACAAAATAACGTTCTTATAAATGATAATATGATAAGATTTAAAATAATAATAATATTCAATTATTTAACCAACAAGGAGTTTGACCTTCATTTGTTTCTATGGGCCAGATCCTAAAAATTTAAATATGAGAATACATTAAAAAAACAACAACACTTTTTTAGTGCCTTTCTGCTCAGGCTACATTCTGTATTGTAATTTTGTATATAAATGTACACAGAAAAGTCCCGCTCTCTAAGAAAGATTATAGGTCAAGCTTTGTGTCTGCGGAGAGAGAGAGAAAAAAAGTCAGACACATAGAGATAAAGAGAGAGAATTTACTGTTGTTTATCACTTACATATCACAAATTGGACTTTAACCCCTTCAGGACGGGTGACGGACGAGGTCCGTCACGCAGGGGAGACCCTTAACGACGGGTGACGGACCTCGTCCGTCACGCGGTAAAATTAACCCCGGATCGCCGCTATCGCGGCGATCGCGGCGATCGCGGGGTTAATGGTGCTCCCGGTATGCCTCCGCATTGGAGGCATACCGGGAGCACCCGGTCAAGCTGCCCAGCACATGTGCTCGCTCTGACCACAAGTCGGAGCGAGCACATGTGCTCTGTATACTCACCTACCGGCTCCCTGCACTTCCGGGTTCTGTGTGAAGTGCAGGGAGCCGGATCAGTGCTGATCCTGCCCCCTGCTGTAAAAAAAAATAAAGTTTATTTAAAGTGTCCCCCCCTTACCCATTTTAATAAAAAATTAACCCCTTCCCTGCCAATTGATCACTGACTACAGTGATCAATTGGCAGGGATTCCATTTTACTATGATCTGATTTTTTTTTTTAACCCCTGAGGGTTAATTCTTTTTTTTTTTAACCCTCAGGGGTTAAATTAATTAAATTAATTAATTAAATTATTTTTAATTATATATTTAGATAGCTGGGGTGGGTGGAAGTTAGTGGGGAATTGGGGGATTTGGCGTTAGGCTAACTAGGGGTTAACGTTAAAAAAAAGTTTTAAAATAAACTTTAAAAAGTTAAAAATTAAGCTTAAAAAAATGTTTTAATAACATTTAAGTAAAAAAAACAAAAAAAAACACACTTTACCTAGTCCAAATAAAAATTAACCCCTTCCCTGCCAGTCGATCACTGCCTACAGCGATCAAATAGAGATCACAGTATTATACTGTGATCTAATTTTTTTTAACCCTTGAGGATTAACTTTTATTTTTTTTTTTAACCCTCAGGGGTTCAATTTATTTAATTAATTAATTTAAATATTTTATAACTATATATTTTGCTAGCTGGGGTGGGTGGGAGTTATGGGAAAATGGGGAATTTACTGTTACTGCTGCATACTGCTAGTTAGGGGTTAACGGTAAAAAAAAAGCTTAGAAAAATGTTAAATCTGTAAAAAAGTTTTAAGAAAGTTTAGGAAAGTTTAAAAAAAATTTATAAGCAAAGCAAAAGTTGAAAAACTAGTTTTTAAAAGTAAAAAAGTTATAAAAAGTAAAAAAAATACATTTTAAAAACGCTCATTACCACTACACCTGGAGCAAACTAGAGAAAAAATTATCCCACGCCAAGGTTCAAAATATGCCTTTTGAATTACCCCAGGGTGTATTCTTTAATAAATAGTATGTGTTTGTGGGGAAGTTTCAATAACCAACCATCTAAACTACTCCAAATTGGAACATGGACACAGCGTAAAACTTCAAAGTTAGAAAAAAAACTGAATGGCTGCGTCTCAAATGCGCCCCTTCAACATCCACATATACCTGGCAAAGGTACATACGGGGGTATTGCTGTACTCAGCCGACATAGCTGAGCAACATATGAAGTATTATACAGTCATAGCACACATAAGGTTTGCAAAATATACTGCGCAAACTCACTTTGTATGTCAAAAAGGCAGAAAAAATGCTTATTACCACTACACTTGGTACAAGCTAGCGGAAAAATGATCCCACGCTAAGGTTCAAAATATGCCTTTTGAAATACCCTGGGATGTCTTCTTTAAGAAATGGTATGGCTTTATGGGGAATTTGGATTATATAGCCTGGTAAAATACTCTAAAATGGGACATAGGCACAGCATAAAAATTCAAAGTTTGAAAAAAACTGGAATGGCTGTGTCCCAAATGTGCCCCTCCGATGTCCACACATACCTGGCAAAGGTACATACGGGGGTATTGCTGTACTCAGCCGACATAGCTGAGCAACATATGAAGTATTATACAGTCATAGCACACATAAGGTTTGCAAAATATGCTGCGCAAACTCACTTTGTATGTCAAAAAGGCAGAAAAAATGCTTATTACCACTACACTTGGTACAAGCTAGTGGAAAAATGATCCCACGCTAAGGTTCAAAATATGCCTTTTGAAATACCCTGGGATGTCTTCTTTTAGAAATGGTATGGCTTTATGGGGAATTTGGATTATATAGCCTGGTAAAATACTCTAAAATGGGACATAGGCACAGCATAAAAATTCAAAGTTTGAAAAAAACTGGAATGGCTGTGTCCCAAATGTGCCCCTCCGATGTCCACACATACCTGGCAAAGGTACATACGGGGGTATTGCTGTACTCAGCCGACATAGTTGAGCAACATATGAAGTATTATACAGTCGTAGCACACATAAGGTTTGCAAAATATACTGTGCAAACTCACTTTGTATGTCAAAAGGCAGAAAAAACGCTTATTACCACTACATCTGGTACAAGCTAGCGGAAAAATGATCCCACGCTAAGGTTCAAACTATACCTTTTGAAACACCCTGGAGTGTCTACTTTAAGAAATGGTAGGCCTTTGTGGGGTAGTTTGAATTTAAAACCTGCGAAGATGCTTGGAAATTGCACAAAATTCAAAGTTTGGTAAAAACGGATATGGCTTGGTCTGCTATATGGCACTGTAGCTTCACGAAATAGTGCCAAAGACATTCATATGGGGTGTCATTTTACTCAGAAGACTTAGCTGAGCATAATTTGGGGGTTTGAACTTAGTGGCACATATGAAATATACAAAACGCCCAGCAAAAATGCAATCCGTATGTAAAAAATGCACAAAATTATTTTTACCACATACTTTGGCATATATTGGTGAAAAAATGGGGGCATGTTAAGGCACAATATGCACCTTATGAGATACCCTGGAGTGTCTACTTTTACAAATGGTAGGCCTTTGTGGGGGGTTTTTGAACAGTCAAACTGTTATAATACCCCAAATGGAAGCTAAGGCTCATTAAATCCATCTCTCAAAATTCTACTGTGAATACTGTAAAGGACAGGTCTCCTATATGGCACTGTAGCTTCACGAAATAGTGCCAAAGACATTCATATGGGGTGTCATTTTACTCAGAAGACTTAGCTGAGCATAATTTGGGGGGTTTGAACTTAGTGGCACATATGAAATATACAAAACGCCCAGCAAAAATGCAATCCGTATGTAAAAAATGCACAAAATTATTTTTTACCACATACTTTGGCATATATTGGTGAAAAAATGGGGGCATGTTAAGGCACAATATGCACCTTATAAGATACCCTGGAGTGTCTACTTTTACAAATGGTAGGCCTTTGTGGGGGTTTTTGAACAGTCAAACTGTTATAATACCCCAAATGGAAGCTAAGGCTCATTAAATCCGTCTCTCAAAATTCTACTGTGAATACTGTAAAGGACAGGTCTCCTATATGGCACTGTAGCTTCACGAAATAGTGCCAAAGATATTCATATGGGGTGTCATTTTACTCAGAAGACTTAGCTGAGCATAATTTGGGGGTTTGAACTTAGTGGCACATATGAAATATACAAAACGCCCAGCAAAAATGCAATCCGTATGTAAAAAATGCACAAAATTATTTTTTACCACATACTTTGGCATATATTGGTGAAAAAATGGGGGCATGTTAAGGCACAATATGCACCTTATGAGATACCCTGGAGTGTCTACTTTTACAAATGGTAGGCCTTTGTGGGGGTTTTTTGAACAGTCAAACTGTTATAATACCCCAAAATGGAAGCTAAGGCTCATTAAATCCATCTCTCAAAATTCTACTGTGAATACTGAAAAGGACAGGTATCCTGTATGGCACTGTAACTTCACGAAATAGTGCAAAAGACATACAATGGGGGTGTCATTTTACTCAGCAGATGTAACTGAACACAAAATAAAACTTTGTACAGGAATAGCACACACCAACTTTACAAAATATACACGAGAATTTCTCTGTTATAAGTTTGTGTGCCAAAAACCAAAAGAACACAATTTTACTCCAATATTTAGCAGAGGTTGGCGGTGAAATGGCTACGTAGAAAGTGTCAAAATAACCTTAGGTAAATAGCCTGTGATGTCTACTTTATATAAATATATACTTTTGTGTGGCAATTTTGTTTTCTTTTATGGCTATTAAGCTTACAAGACAAACATACCAAATTCTAAAATCGCTCCACATTAAAAGTTTATTTTACTCCTTGTGCTTTGTGACCTGTAACTACCAAAAAAAACTTAAAATCCCAGACACATTATATATTCTGTAAATCAGAACAAATAAATAAATTTATTTTTAATTACTTTCCTTAACCTGCACTAATTATGCACACATTATTATTGCAAAAACTGTAAAAAAAACCAATATTTTTCATTTTTTTTGCATTTTTCTGTATTTTTTTTATAATAAGTAAGCATTTATATATCTATATGTTATATCAAATTAAAGCCCTTTCTGTCCTTTAAAAAACAGTATATAATGTGTGTCGGTGCAATAAATGAGAGAGATGCAAATTGCAGTTGAACGCAAACAGCAAGAAAATGCAAAAATTGCTTGTGTCATTAAGCGTAAGTCAAGCTTCTGAAGCTGTGTCCTTAAGGGGTTAATAGAAAGATCTCCTTGGGCACGTAAACTGAAGAAATTGTGTTTCCACAACTATTCCAAAGTTCCCAGCTTGACTTGCAAATGAGCATAGAGAGGCAATATGTGTTAGACATCATCCTCTATATTTCAGCAGGTACCCCTAGCAATGGATACTGTTTTGAACCCAGATATATATATATATATATATATATATATATATATATATATCACAGCTGATTTAAGCAGCATGGAGTCAGGTCTTGTCTGGAAGTTAAAGCCCCTTTTGAGAGCTTATAGCTAAGATATGCAGATGATGCACAAGTGTACGCAAGTTTGAAAGTCCTCCATGGGCACAAAAACTCAAATTATGTTTCCACAACTATCTCAGCTTGACAAGAAGATGAGCATCTACAGGCATTGTGTTTCAGACTTCACTTTACATATCTGCAGGTACCCTTAACTCTTTAGTGAGCAGACCATTTTTTAATTTTCTTACCGTTAAGGACCAGGGCTATTTTTACACTTCTACTGTGTTTGTGTTTAGCTGTAATTTTTCTCTTACTCGTTTACTGTACCCAAAAATATTATATATTGATTTTCTAGCCATTAAATGGTCTTTCTAAAGATACCATTATTTTCATAACATCATATAATCATTAAATTGGGTAGAACAAGGTGGAAAGGAGGAGGAACTATGTGAGTGCCCTTATCTTCAATCATTGTAGTGGTGGCTAAAAAGTGAGATTAAAGTGTAAAGTGAGTGTTAAGGGACTTATAAAGTAACATCCCTTATAAATATTGGAATATAGTGGGGAGTATAAAAATGGCATCAATGCGATCACCTCGCACCAGGGCCATAGAGGGAATTAATAAGATGGGTGTAAAAAAGTTATTTAATCTATGTAACTATTAATACAAATACTAATAAACAATTTATGAAAACGTTAAAAAGGAAAAGATATAAAATATATGGATGGTAGTTGGAAATTCCAGAATGGGATCAATAGGGTAAAATGACTAAATATTTAATTGTGTAATTATATTAAAATATGGGTAAAATGTGGATAAAACAGTGGATATAAATAAAAAAAAAATAAGAATAAAATGAATATAAAACAATAAAATAATTAAAGGATAAAAGTGTTTTGCATGAGTGGTCACATAAGCTGGGCAATGCAAATTTACGAGAATAAAACCATGACTACAATAAGACTATTGTGGCCATATGGCCCTGGCATCTCTGGCACAGTGTACCAGTTCAGGCCTACTATTATCTGTGCGTTTCTTTGCCTTATCTGCACCGCTAACTGCTCAAGTAAGCCCCACTGTTACGTTTACTTGGTAATTGTAAGTGTAGGACTCACCTAAGAGTTTTTGCCTTAATATGGTACGTGAGCTTACACTTAAATGGCCATTGGTGTAATACAAAAAACCCTCAATTTATGATACTACATACAGTCTAAAGGTTTTTGTTTCCCAAATATTTTTTTTTTTATAAAGGTTGAATAATTGAGTGAAAAATAAAATGGTGTAAATTTACATTATTTAATTTTTTTAGTTTGTCTGACAATAAATCTATACACAAAAGTGATGTTTTTTTATATGTTTAAATGCTAGCTCAGTAATGAAGGGGTTAATGGTGCAAAATAGCAACACACTGGGTGAAAGTGACCCCATAGTTCAAACTGCTTTTTTATTCTATTGCACATACTTAACATTTTCTTTAAACATATTTTACAAGGCTATTTAACCCCTTAAGGACCAAACTTCTGGAATAAAGGGGAATCATGACATGTCAGACATGTCATTTGTCCTTAAGGGGTTAAAATCACTTATATTCACAAACAAATACGGATTCTTAATTTTACTATTTGGCCATATTGTGTTAAGCCCACCGCTACGTCAAAGTACCCCAACATCGGTGGGACATACATTAAACATAAACATGCAAACTGCAGTACTTACTCCATACACTGCTTCCAGAATCTCTCCTCAATTTATGCATTTCCTGTGGTCACCTCTAGAGGGGTACCTAGAGTGGAAGGCTGTTCGCTCAATCCATCAGGAATCTCATCTGGATTTTAAGTATACAGAGAAAAAAGGGAATAGAGGGGTACACCACAATATCATTAATTAGTTACCTAATTGATTTGATTATTTGGTTATTATTTGTTTATTTATTAAATTGCTTTATTATCAGAAATTCACCCAACAAAAGTGGTGTGCTACAAAGATCTTGGAATCTGACATCTACATGATTATAAAAAAAGAAATGCATCTCCAATATTTGTTCACATGTTTTAGGTTCTTAACACTTTTTGGCTTAGCGTAAATACACAATAGCTCTACAATCTTCTAGAAAAGCTGCTATTTGAGACTTATTTTCACATAATCTCAATAGTTCTTATGTAATATGGTGTAATCTAATTCTTATAGATTTGTTGTGGTGTGAAAGCCATTCTCAAAGACTCTCAGCAGTTTTACTGCAACCAATATTAGAAGCTTTGGATGTTTGTGCCTCAAAAAAACTCTGAAATAATCAGTTCTACATTATACCAATATAACACCTACATGTTTTACCGTCCATGTAAAGGAACAGACAATTACAATTTTCTTTATTTAACTTAAATTATATTTTATTTCTTAGCAGTTTTATGATTCTATAAAGCATTTCTATGAAACACAACACAACAACAACCTAGCTTATGTTAGGCACCCTAGCCTCTTCTGTCTGAAGGATTGTGTGCCAGCAGCATGTAGTGTGCCAGTTGGTGTTAATTCCTTCAAGGGATATTACACTGTTTGTGCTAATGCCAACATAAATTCACCTGTTATTCCAGAACTTTTTTTCACTTCAGTAGAAAGGGAATTCATCCCTATCAATTATACAAAAATATGAAATAAAATAGACTTCCAATAAGCTAAAACGTAAGTGCTATTACTATGTCACATTATGATGAATACTTGTAATATCTAAATGTAATCATCATTTTAACCAGAAGTGAGCCTTTCTAAACTTGTGTTATCTTTTAAATTTTCATAAATGTTTCTATGGTGCTAACATACAGCATGTTTCTGGCAATTTTAAGAGATTCCACCAATATCTGCAACATCAACATAAATAAAACAAACCCCTTCCCCCCAAACAAAAAAAAAACAAAAAAGCAAAAAAACAAAAAACTAAAGAACAAGGAAGTATACAGAATGGAGAAATCAATGGGGTGATATTTTGAATCTACCACCTTTCTAAAACATTCTCAAAAAATTACATTCACCTCCTTTTATGACCCTGTTGTGGTTCTTGGTTTTGTATAAATTAGTTTGAGCAATTTGAAGGGTTTCACAATAACTTCAGTGCTATACTTTCAGGAGCATCACGATGGCCACCAGTCACGTGTCCAGGTGTAACCTAGGTACACTAACAATAGAAATCACCTAGTTACATTAACAACAGAGTTAATGGAAGCCTAGATATATTTGCAAGCATTCATAACCAACCCTTTAATTTTGTACAGCTTTAATATAGATTATTTACAGCATGAGGTATTTTGACAGAGCTACTTCCAACAAGTAACCCCCCCAAATGACAATCATTAAAAGTGCTGCAAAAGATAATGTTTAATAAAAAGATGTTAAAGAAAATATAACAAATATTAATAAACATATTCTAGCTAAACAATTGTTATACTAACTAGATAATTATATTTTGCAATCATATGTTTCCCATGATTGCATTTAAAACATATCAAAGGTAAGTTTTCAGGACCTGAGAACAGGAATTAGTAGGAATTGTCAGGAAGTGGCACACAATTATATTATTTAAACAGAATTGGTGAAAATGCCAGAGCATCCCTTAAATTGCTCATAGAGTTGCCAAGTTGCTACAGCACTTATTTCATCAATCTGACACATCTGAGTTATGTCCATTTAGAGTAAGTTCATGTGTAGTCTTGGCAAAGACTACTAGGTCCGAGTCCAGTTAAGGTGTGCATGTTCAAGTCCATCATGTATAAGCCCATTAATTCACAGCCTGTTGAAGTTCTGTTGATTTGTGATCAGATCCAATCATCTTCCGTCTCATTCTTCTCTGCTACAGTCCTGCCAAGTATGTCCTATACTATCCTTGTCAAGTACCAATTCCTCAGTTCAGCTACCTATTTCTCATCTTAGTTCCATCAGGAGGTTCTTACAAACCTCAGCAGATAAGACACAAGAGTTACTGTCTGTAACTCTTACATACTGCATCTTTATTGGTATTATCATTATTATTATTATTTGTAAAGCACCAGCAAATTCACGGACCTGAAAAAATGGGTGGACTATTAGACACGTAATTGTAACCAGGCAAGTTGGTACATTCAAGGCTTAAAAGCGAGATTCATGGAACACAAAGGTGGTCAGAGTGCCCAAAGCAATAAAAAAAAATGATATTTTTAAAAATAGTTATGAAGGAAAGATTTATATCATCAAACTGTAGCCTAATACGATTGAAGCATTTATATATTCTCAATATTTTGATTTTCACTCTTTATATAGTTGGAAATTTGAAAATGAGTACAAGCAAATGTACAAACATTATGGAAAAGTGTGGAGTGATAAATGCTTACAGTAATTGATGTAGCATACAGTTATAATGCATATGAATTTATGAATAGGCAGCAAAACTAATTTTATAAGGGTGCTGATTAGCTTCAATTACTCAAAAGGGAGACATTCCTATTGATCGCATGGAGATAAATAAGATATCTCTAGAGGTAAGGTTATTAGAATATATTACAATATTTAAATTTGCTCATTTTAATGCATTTAAATGCTATCATTTATCCTAATGAACTAACCTCCCAGCGATATAAGACTTTATCTCTCCACAAGCAGTTTATATGTCTGCATTTGTAGATGTATGAGCCAATCCGGCCTTTGCTAAATTGCCCTCAAAATATTGCTCACCCCCTCCCTGCTCAGATTATTCTGTAGATTTAACAAAAATCTAAGCAAATTATGTGAATTTAAAAGCGTATAACCGTTTTTCTCATTGCTGGGTTAATTCTAGGTTAATTCAACATTTTAGACTTGAAATTAAATTTTAAAACAAACAAAACATCTTTTAATTGCCTATCATGTCCATAGAATTAGTCTCTCCCTAAAGTAACTAGTGAAATGAAAACATGAATTTGTCGCAGTGTATACAGCCTGCGACATTTGCTTGAGCAGGACCTTCACTACCTTTTAAAACAGGTGTTTTTTTATTTTATGTGTATATTGGTTGCTTTGCAAATTCCCAACACATCTCCATCAAGAAGGACATTGTCATCTATACAGGCAGAGGCGTATTAGCCGCGAGGCAAACAAGGCATTTGCCTTGGGCGGCATTTTTCAGGGGGCGGCAAAAAAGCCGCCCCAAAATGCCCAGGGCAAATGTCTTGTTAGCCTTGCGGCAACGCTCATATGTCGCGAGAGGAAGACGGCGGAGCTGCCGGCAATAGCTCCTCGGGTCCTCTCCTGCCTCCCTCACTGCCTGTGGGTCGGTAGGGAGGGAGGCTGAGAGCAGAGCAAAGCTCAGGCAGATCAAAGCGCCGGCTCTGCCTGAGCTGACAGGGGAGATGCTGAGATCTCCCCTTCCGGTCTCAATACATAGGCATGCCGCGGGGATTAGGCACACCCGGCACACCCCGTGCGCACGCCTATGGCTGACACTGTCTCTGCACCTCTCCTGGTAAAAATAAAATATGAGTTAAAAAAATTATTAAATTACAGTTACAAATAAAATATACTTAGATCATATATATTATATATATATATGATCTAAGTATATATATATATATATATATATATATATATACACACACACAAACATTTACACATACACTAAGTGTATTTTAATATTACTATATATAAAAATATATTTATATATATTAATATCAAAATACACGTAGAAGGATATTGATTATATATATATATATATATATATATATATTTATATATAATAAAAAAATAAAATATGTTAATACGTTAAAAAATAAAAATTAAAAAATAATAATTCAAAAATATATATATGTGTAATTTCGTTCTACATGTATTTTGATAATATATATTGATATCAAAATACACGTAGAACGAAATATATATATATATCTATATACATAAGTATATACGTATATATCACTATATCACTACAGTTGCAAGAAAAAGTATGTGAACCCTTTGGAATGATATGGATTTCTGCACAAATTGGTCATAAAATGTGATCTGATCATCATCTAAGTCACAACAATAGACAATCACAGTCTGCTTAAACTAATAACACACAAAGAATGAAATGTTGCCATGTTTTTATTGAACACACCATGTAAACATTCACAGTGCAGGTGGAAAAAAGTATGTGAACCCTTGGATTTAATAACTGGTTGAACCTCCTTTGGCAGCAAAAACTTCAACCAAACGTTTCCTGTAGTTGCAGATCAGATGTGCACAACGGTCAGGAGTAATTCTTGACCATTCCTCTTTACAGAACTGTTTCAGTTCAGCAATATTCTTGGGATGTCTAGTGTGAATCGCTTTCTTGAGGTCATGCCTCAGCATCTCAATCAGGTTGAGGTCAGGACTATGACTGGGCCACTTCAGAAGGCGTATTTTCTTCTGTTTAAGCCATTCTGTTGTTGATTTACTTCTATGCTTTGGGTCATTGTCCTGTTGCAACACCCATCTTCTGTTGAGCTTCAGCTGGTAGACAGATGGCCTTAAGTCCTCCTGCAAAATGTCTTGATAAACTTGGGAATTCATTTTTCCTTCGATGATAGCAATCCGTCCAGGCCCTGACGCAGCAAAGCAGCCCCAAACCATGATGCCCCACCACCATACTTCACAGTTGGGATGAGGTTTTGATGTTGGTGTGCTGTGCCTTTTTTTCACCACACATAGTGTTGTGTGTTTCTTCCAAACAACTCAACTTTGGTTTCATCTGTCCACAGAATATTTTGCCAGTACTGCTGTGGAACATCCAGGTGCTCTTGTGCAAACTGTAAACATGCAGCAATGTTTTGTTTGGACAGCAATGGCTTCCTCTGTGGTATCCTCCCATGAAATCCATTCTTGTTTAGTGTTTTACGTATTGTAGATTTGCTAACAGGGATGTTAGCATTTGCCAGTGACTTTTGTAAGTCTTTAGCTGACACTCTAGGATTCTTCTTCACCTCATTGAGCAGTCTGTGCTGTGCTCTTGCAGTCATCTTTACAGGATGGCCACTCCTAGGGAGAGTAGCAGCAGTGCTGAACTTTCTCCATTTATAGACAATTTGTCTTACCGTGGACTGATGAACAGCAAGGCTTTTGGAGATACTTTTATAACCCTTTCCAGCTTTATGCAAGTCAACAATTCTTAATCGTAGGTCTTCTGAGAGCTCTTTTGTGCGAGGCATCATTCACATCAGGCAAAGCTTCTTGTGAAAAGAAAACCCAGAACTGGTGTGTGTTTTTTATAGGGCAGGGCAGCTGTAACCAACACCTCCAATCTCATCTCAATGATTGGACTCCAGTTGGCTGACATCTCACTCCAATTAGCTCTTGGAGATGTCATTAGTCTTGGGGTTCACATACTTTTTCCACCTGCACTGTGAATGTTTACATGGTGTGTTCAATAAAAACATGGCGACATTTCATTCTTTGTGTGTTATTAGGTTAAGCAGACTGTGATTGTCTATTGTTGTGACTTAGATGATGATCAGATCACATTTTATGACCAATTTGTGCAGAAATCCATATCATTCCAAAGGGTTCAAATACTTTTTCTTGCAACTGTATATATAAATAAAAATTATTTAAAAAAATTATATATATCTATATATTTATATATATATATATATATATATATATATATATATATACATATATATAAATATTTATATATATACATATATACACATGTATATATATAATAATTTTACATATATATTTATATAATAATTTAACAAAAAAGTATAAGGAATTTAATTTGCCAGCACTATATTTAACCCTATAACTTTCCAAGACACCACAAAACCTGTACATGGGGGGTACTGTTTTACTCGGGAGACATTGTTGAATACAAATATTTTTGTTTCAAAACCGTAAAATGTATTACAACGATGATATCGTCAGTGAAAGTGACATTTTTTGCATTTTTCACACATAAACGGCACTTACACTGACGATATTATTGCTGTAATACTTTTTACTGTTTTGAAACACAAATATTTGTGTTCAGCAAAGTCTTCTGAGTATAACAGTACCCCTCATGTACAGGTTTTATGGTGTTTTCAAAAGTTAGAGTCAAATATAAGGCTTGCATTTCAGTTTTTTCACATTGAAATTCGCCAGATTGGTTATATTACCTTTGAGACCGTATGGTAGCCCAGGAATAAGAATTACCCCCATGATGTCATACCATTTGCAAAAGTAGACAACCCAAGGTATTGCAAATGGGGTATGTTCAGTCTTTTTTAGTAGCCACTTAGTCACAAACACTGGCCAAAAATTTTCACACACAAACAAATATTAACGTCAACTTTGGCTAGTGTTTGTGACCAAGAGGCTACTAAAAAAGACTAGACATACCCCATTTGCAATACCTTGGGTTGTCTACTATTGCAAATGGTATGCCATCATAGGGGTAATTCTCATTCCTGGGCTACCATACAGTCTCAAAGGCAACGTAACCAATCTAGCGAATTTCAATGTGAAAAAACTGAAAAGTGTAACATGCTATATTTGACCCTGTAACTTTCCAAAACACCATAAAACCTGTACATAGGGGGTACTGTTTTACACGTGAGACATCGCTGAATACAAATATGTGTATTTAATTGCAGTAAACGCAAACAGTATTATGACATTTAAAGTTAAAATGTCACGTAGAACTAAGAAAATTAAAAAAATAAATATTTTCTCTCATTTTTTTTATATTTTATTCAAATTAAATTCCATACCTAAATATTTGATGTTAAATAAAAGCCCTGTTTCCCCGGAATAAAATGATATATAATAAGTGTGGATGTATTTAATAAGAAATAGGTAAATTATTGTTGAACAGACATATAGTAAAATTCTGTGGTTTGTTTACATTTTTTTGAATCACAACTTGTACATTTGGCTGCGGTCTTAAGGGGTTAAGGATTTTACACTCTTTTGTATATATTTATTGTTTTATCAAGCTATACACCAGATTATACAAGGAGTTTTACAGATGAGTTAAAATATATATTTTTGAGGTATCACTGTATATTTTTATACTGATTGAACTTATTCACAATATAGAGCTCCACTGTGTATTTGTAAGTGTTTATTTACTTTTTCTGAGTTTTGGGGAATTGCACATAACAGTGTGGCAGCGGCTTGTAATTTAATATTCATTGATTTATACTCTTATTTGATATGACTATATTTTTCACGACCATAGCGCGTGTATGCCATATTTATGGAAGTTTGAAAGGTCATCTAATATATTTTGTCATATGAATTACAGAAAAAAAGCTGAAAATAAAATATACAAGGGGGTGATGGTATATTTGTGAGACAATGTTAAATAAAAATATTAAGGCTTTACTGTACTAACACATACGGGAATTATAAAATGTCCAGTGAAAATTGAATGTGTAAAAACACACACAAGAAAATGTAACTACTAAATGGGGCCAGCATTTTTGATAAAGTGGCTAGTCCAAACAACTCAGGTTACACTGAAATACTCTTTATTACCTACTTTTAAAACTTATATACCATCATGTGTGGTGTTTTTCTTTCATGGGTTGCAAAAAAACAGCCTCAGAGGTGACTTAGAGGAAGAAAATCACTGTCAAATTTCCAGGTTGAAAGGGGAATCTAATATTTTTAACCCTGTGACTTGCCAAAAATTCTGAAAAACTTGTACATGGAAGAACTGTTGGTGAGACAATGCTAGGTAAAAGCACCAAAGCTCATTTACACTAATGCATTTTAGGATTAGGATATGTCCTGTGAAAATGAAATTCATGTATATGAAAAAACGCAAATAAAAGTATAATCACCTAATGGGGCCTGCAGTTGTGATAAAGTGGCTAGACCAAACATCTCAAAATACACCATTTGGAATACTCTTGGTTTCCTGCTTTTGAAATGGTATGCCATAATGGTGGAAATGTTATTACACAGACTGCCATACTATATCAAATGCGACATAGGCCCAGAAAATCACTTTGTCAAATTTCCAGGTATGAAGAATGAAATGGTAATGATTTCTTTTGACCCTGTAACTTTCCAAAACCCCATAAAACCTGTACAGTGGGGTTAATGTTGTACTTGTAACACCACGGAAAACAAACATGAGTGTTTTAAAGCATATGATGTCAATGTTGCCATGTGGAACTTTGAAAGAAACACATTTTTTTAATTTCTCACACTTTTTTAGAATCTATTCATATTAAATTGTGTTCCATTATATAAATATTTGATGTGAAATAAAAGCCCTATAACCCCTGAACAAAATGACATATAATAAGTGTGGGTGCACTTCATATGAATGAGGTAAATTATGGTTGAACCAAAATATAGCTCATATTCTAGGTTTTGTTTTGGTTCAGGACTTGAGCAATTACCTCTCTCCTTAAAATGTTTAATTAATGCTGTCACTAATTATGTAATTGGATGTGTTAGTTTTCTCTCAGTATTAAGAGAGAATTGAGGCTAACAATGAAATTATGCATCAATCAGACCATACCTTTTTTTTTCAGTCCCAGTCAACACTTCCAAGATGCCCCTATAAATGTTCATGTTTAAATATATTTATTTGTAATTGAACGTGTTTCTCTATGCATGCTAGACTTGGAGATTTGTTCTGTTATGAACTGCAATTCGTGTGAATACGGACCAATAAGGTGATCATCCTAATTCCAGATATCTGAAAAGCTTTATAGGATAATCATAAAAGAAATGACTCATGTAATGGGCATGCTTGTTTTGGTTCTTTATTCATAGTGCCATAGTGTCCCAACACTGCACCATTCCACTGTGCTAAGGAGCTGCTGGCTAAGGCTGCTAAGAAAATCTACAACAACAAGAAGACAGTCTTAAATTAGAAGGGCAAAAGTTTCAAAATAATATCAGGAAGTATTGCTTTACTGAGAGAGTAGTGGATTCATAGAATAATGAAGACATAGAGGTTAACACAGTGAGGGAGTTTCAGCATGCGTGGGATAGGCATAAGGCTATTCTAGATATAAGATAAGGCTAGGGACTAATAAGAGTATTTAGAAAATTGTGCAGACTAGATGGGCCGCATTGTTCTTATCTGCCATCACATTCTATGTTTCTCTATTTCTAATTCAGCACAGATTTGTGAAGTGCTCCTAGTGACCAGCATGTCTTCCTCTCCTTGATAGCACACTGGTGGCAGCCAATGATGCCAGGGCGCATGGCAATGGCAGTGGAGCAGGTCCAACCTTAGCAGCATGCCAGGCTGGAGTGTATCCTCTCCTAATTGGAGAAGCAGCAGAAAAGTCTATATTTATATATTTATAATTATATATATATATATTACGGTTGGATACTGAAGCCCTGGTAATATTGCACCCGGCCATTGACTTATATACAGCCTGAGTGCAAGGATCTACAGTACTGCAAAATATGTACTGCTAAATATACACAAAATCACATAATATTTATATTATGTATATATTTTGCAATACACTGATTGCCCCATTTTTGTTCCTTGTTGGTTCATCTGATTACCTTCCACGGATTTCTGACAAGCCCTGCTGCCACACACACTAAAATCTGTATTTATTTTTGAATGAAGTAGTTCGTCAGAAACTATTTTTTCCTTTATGCTCAAGTCTAATGTATACACGTGTGTATGTGTATATAGAAATATGAGTGTATATCCAAAACTGAGTTAAACAGAAGTATCTTCTATGTTTCTTTAATATCCTTCCTTATGTTAAAACCTGAGTAAATTGAAGAGTAGAAAGAGAGTGAAGATGGCCAACTCCCAAAGCTTACATCCCAGTGAACGAGAAATACAGAACTAACCTCAATGAGATAGTAAAATATGAAGATGTCATTAAACCACTCTACCCAGCTTTATAGCATAACTAACAAATGACATTTAAATGGCATTGAACAGTGTGATCCTGCTCCTCCGAGAGTTTTATTATTTTTCTGAAAACCTCATTAGTACATTTCTAATGAAATTAAAAAAGATAGAAATAAACTTTTGTGAAACAAATGCAGCTTGCCCCCTAGGGAGTTTCAGTGAAGAACTTGAAGCGTACAGATATATGATTGTCTAGACATGTATATATTACAGAAACAGAGAGCGAAAGGAACAGTGCATGTATAACTTATTAATACACAGAATTATAGCTAATCAAACGTTATACGGTACAGCTTGCATATATCTCTCCACTGACTGCTTAACTGCCTCAAACTCCAAACAATAGAGACTAAAACAGTGCTTTGGGTTTGTCTTTATAAAGTCATGTAAGTAATCTGGGCAAAAAGTTCAGTGTTGCAAGAGGATTATTAAAATGCAAATCTGGTAATACAATGGGATTGATGCCACTGTGATAAGACTGTTTATGATAATACATCATACCTGGAATACTGGAATTCATGTATACCTGGAATACTGAAATTCAGTACATTTGACATCTCCTAAAAGGAATAGGGTACGATAGAGCCATCCACAGAATGGGCGGTGGTTCTTCTGTGTTTATGTGTTCATTTATGTATTGATTTCAGTTTGTGTTGATATTACAAATAGAACCATTTTTATATAAAATCCTCATATTATCCTCAAATATTTTTGTTTTTTTATTGACTGATAATTCTCAATGCCTTTTGTGCAGCGTTTCTAAGAACTAGGTGTACCAGATATCTGCAGAAAAGGATTATGATCCTACAAGCCCTAGGCACATTAAGAATGTGTGACCCCTTTATTCTTCACATGGAGATCATGAATGGATCCAAGTAAGTTCATGGTTCCAGGGGAGCTCTGTTACCTGGACCCTAGTCAGCCACTTACATTTACCTTATGGTTATTGCAGTTCTGAACCAAAGAGAAAATGTGAATGTACAGTGTTACCAAAGCCATCACTGCCAGATGGTCATCTGACTTGATTCAGAGTGTGAAAGAGTTAAAAATCACTATTGGTCTGCACTAGACCCAAAATAATGATACAAATACATCTTAACACCATACATATATATTCCAGTATAGTAGCTGCCACCACCAAGACAACTTATAAATTATATTAAACCAAACAAGGCACAGATTACCAAAGATAAAATATTATACAAGTCCCTTTTTAAATGTGATTCTTAAACTAGGCAAAACTAGGCAAAGGAAATAAAGGAACATTTATTATGAACACAAAATAGTCATAGTGCACACAAATACAAATTATGTTACACACAATTTTATACCACACGAACATGATAAAAAGGAGAAAATTGACAGAACAGTCGTAATACTCACTGTACAAGTAATGTGTCAATGGAATGGGGAATGGTAAGGAAATGGCAAGAGACAATGAAATGATAAGGAAATTATATTCCACTGGAAATTTGAGTTTGTGCTCAAAATGGATTACAAAGTTTTTTAGGTTTCATCAGGAGATATTTTCACTTTCTGGCTCATCTCAGGTTTTAGGCCAGCTATCCCGAGGAGGAGCAAGGGGACTGTAGCACTTTCTGTTTTACCACGGGCAGTTAATGTATTCTAAAACCTGACTGAAACTGTACACTCAGACACACACACACACATACACACACACACCCACATTAACAGACACACACATACATACACACACACACACACATTAAAAGACACACACACATACACACACACCCACACACACACACGCACAGACACACACCCGGACACACACACCCAGACACACAGACACACACTCACAGACACACACTCACAGATACACACTCACAGACACACAGATACACACACACATACATACACTCAGACACACACACGCACACATACACTCACAGACACACACACACTCTCACAGATACAAACACACAGACACACACACTCACAGATGCACACACTCACAGACACACACACTCACAGACAGACACACACACACACATACACAAACTATTCACATTTTTTTTCAAATTTTAAAAATGTCCTTCCAGCCTCCCTACCTGGAGAGCTGGCGTGGACCTGTCCCTGGGGTCCAGTGGGGCTTCAGTGCAGCGGGCGCCTGTCTCGCTGTCAGACATGGCGAGAGGGCTGTGTCCCTCAGCTCTGCTCCCTCTTTCCATGTGGGCTGTCTACTGATGCCGGGAGCCGGAATATGATGACATATTTAGGCTCCCGGCATCAGCAAAGGCACGTGAGGGAGCAGAGCAGAGAGGACAAAGCTCCCTTGCCGCGTCTGACAGGCGAGACATGCCATCAGGCCACCTCTTGGGCCCCCCAGGACAGGGGAATACGGTTCTACATACAGAGTGTTTATGGTTAGTTAACATCTACAACCATAGAGTTACTATTATTCCCATAAATGTAATACTATATGTTTTATCACTAATGCAGTTGATGTGCCATAGACTATTACAAATGCAGATTTTGTTTTAATATTCAGTCATTATAGTGCCAAAATGATCTACCATTGCTATATAGTGCCAATGGATTGCAACTAATGCCAATAATTGATTGGTAAGTGTTATCACTATCACAGATGATATATCATAAGCAAGCCATCACGGCCAGAGGTGAAATGTCAAAACTTTAGACATCATAGCCATAGATAGCATTCTGCAGGCTAGCCATCAGCCAACATTTATTTAGCTAGCGTACCACAAGCTAGGCATCACTGCCATAACTACAATGCTAAAGGGTATGCATGTCTGCCTTAAAGAGTAGTGTCAAAGGAAACTTTTCGTTGGCAAAAACTGAGTGTTTAAGCTTAGCCATCACTGTGTCATGGTTAGTAAGGAGTCCCGACACAGATATCTAGGAAAAAAAGGAAAACAGTAGGCATTACTGGTCATTAGAGGTAGCATGGCTTAACATTTTAAATAGAAGCAAGAATTGTCAAAGACATGTCGATGTCAATGGATGATAAGAGAAGCCAAGGACAGGAGAAATCAGGTTCGTCAAATTAACAAGCCATGGTCAAATTCCATAATAAGCAAATGCAGAATAAAGCCACTCTTGGGCTACTAGTGACCAGAAAACAGGGTTACAGGTGTGCTGAGTTTAAAAAGACCTGGTGTCTGGCTTCTTCATTGCACGCAAAATGTCATTGACCTTCAACGGTGTCATGACACTAAACTTGCATCAATATTGGCTGTGAATCTGAAATGGACATAGCAGTCCACATTGTTTTTAATGCTGGATTGATTAGAGGTAGCTGAGTCAAGTTTCCTTATATCGATATCAATGCTGGATTGACATAAGATGTCATCAGGATTTGAGCAGAGTGTCACAATGAGCATTAGAATGAGAATAACTAGGCAACATGACACACTCCTACCAAAGCAGTCCTAAATCCATACTTTCATACAGGAAGCAACACAAATGTAAGCAATTAATACCACAGCTGCTTCTTATATATAATACTGTATGTGCATGCTTAGGCATCTAATATTCTTGTTATCATATTACTTCAGTTAACTGACATCGTGATATGAGAACTCAGCTGGTTTTCTAATATGTCCCTAATGTGTCAAGTTGTATTTAGTTTGGAAATCTAGCCATGTAAACAAACACAATTACTTGCTATTCAAACTTACTTTGAATATGCAGGGTGTTCTAATTGTAATGCAAATTGTTTTTTGCTATTTTATTCTTGCTGGAAGGGATTATTATAACATTTATTTTTAATTAGGGGGAAAACACATTCTACAGGGAGGTACCTGGAGAATTTAAGAAGAGGCTGATATAAAATATCATAACCATGCAGCTTGGTTACCAAAATAACCAATACACAATGCAATGTTTTTTTTTTTCATCTAGTCTCCAATGGCACAACAAGGCTCCCTTGCACTCTCTTGTTAAATTAATTTTAATAAAAGTTAATTGTGCTACTCGAACATTAAATGATCATTAATGGTTTGTTGATTTCACACTTAAAAGCCTTTAGGTAAAACAATGCAGCTTTGATCCATTGTAGTCTAAATGCAAAGACGTATGCTCAATCTGATTATGTTGGCATAATTAAAAAAAAAAAAAAAATGACGGCAGTTTTTTTCTTTTTTAATTCTTCTTGGTTTTCCTTAATGATTTCATGGATGAATTAAATAATATGTTAAAAATAAATTACATTAATTCAATGTATTTAATTAATGGTCCCTTCAACTTAAATGTGTCATTGACTGCAATGAAGTAACAGCTTGTACTGGTGAATTATAATTAATAAAGTAGGAAGCACTGGCAAAGTGTTATCAGGCGATAACAGAGTAAATGATACCAAGTTAAAGTTGGAAATTGTCAGCCTATTAAAGGGCCTTTGGATCCCATTTGTATGTTTGCCATGGAACAAAATGAAACCAGACACTCATGTTACAATACAACTAGTACTTTTTATCCATTAGAGGCCACTGACAGCTTGGGCAATTTAACGTGTTAAATCAGCAACTTTATTGTTTTAAAACATTGGACATTCATCATATGGTTTTGTCTTCTCTGCTTTAATACCCTACTACATGGCTACATTAGACATGTATTTTCTATTTATCTCTGGTGTACTCTTTCTCTGCAAAGAATGTCTGTAACTAGAGACAGCTTAACATAAGAAAGACTAGTAGTAGGCCAGGTTTTTAGAGCTCTAAACACTTACTGAAGAGGGAGACCAACATTAAGACGGTATAATTCAGATATCTCCATGTATTGATTATGGGCAATTATAAATGTTCTATTATTGTGTTCCTATTCATGTGCAATAACTTATGATACCATTAGGGGGTGTAGTGAGCTATGTGACATTAAGAGCAAGAATATGGCTGCTGCATATTCCATGAGACATGTGCTTTAGGGAGGAAGTGACCTATAGGTGGCCTAGTGTGCACTGTGACGTTGAGTGAATAAAGATGGCTGCCGCATTGTCATTGAGACATATCCTTTAGGAAGGAAGTGAGAATCTGTGAGTCACTTCCTTTCACAAATGATTACATGTTGTATCCGCCTCCTAGAGATGCCCATTAGGTATTGGTTATGATACTTCTGTGGGTGGATACCAGATGGGAGGTTATTTAAGGTGTTACCAGTAACTATAGAGGAGTTTCACGACTGGGTCGGAAGAAGCCAGGTGTCTTTTGAGGTGCCCATGTACATTAATGGAACATGTGGCAAGGAACTCACCTCATTGTTCTGTGTGTTATGCTGATTCAATTATCCTGTGTCAGCTGCTGAATCTCCATAAATTAAGCTAAATAGATTTCTTAACTGATTGCATTGTTTATAGTAGTGTGTGTTTTAAAGTATTTGTTTTTTGCTTGATAATTGTATTCCCAGTAAAGTTTTGTTTATACTTTCATCAAAACTTTGCCTCTTGTCTGTTCATTCAAGATATTCACCAATATTTATGTAATTGACCAGTATACCTTTTATTATTTCATTTTTGGTATTATTTCATATTTATGAAATTCAGAACTTAATAAATATAAAGAAATTACTTAATTTACCTTTTCACTCCATATATAACAAAGCAAAATATATGATACTTTAGTGTTAAATGACTAGGGCACATTGTGGGTAAAAACAGTCTTATTGAGAAAATAATTAATACAAAAGACTAAAATGGTAAATGATGGTGACTCCCTAACTGTTAAAATCACTGCTGGATGTCAGACAATAACTACATATAGTGGAACTCTAGACAGGATAATATCTAAACAGTAGTTTGTTATTTTTTTTACAGACACCATCTTCACTGAAAACAAGTTCTGGCACAACATTTTGGATTATCCTACCCAGAGTACTTTGCCAGTCAGCAGATGGCACATCATCCCATGAAGTGTAATCCAAAAAACAGCTGGAGGGACAGGATTGGACATATTTAATGAAGCAAATTATGTCAGTGTCGTGACATTCACTATCTCTGGGGAAAATACTAAATGAATCATGAAAAAAATATCTAGGAAATATGTAGATAATTATCTTCTGAAATTCACTAACTTAAGTAAAACATGATAACAGAGCCCAGGTAAAATGGCACACAATTACCTCCCTACACATAAATTACCCTTTAATGATTGCAAACCAATTTTCTTATGTTTTATTCAAACGTGTCAATCTAGGAATTCACGGGGAGTAGAACATAATTTATAATTTAATTCTTATTTTTTTTCCCCATTACAAAACTCCAGGGGTAAAGAACTAGTATATGGCGTTTGATACATTATAGACATGATATACGAAATGCTTTAGACAGCTGATGTTAAGAATTAATTAGCACTTTTGTTGCATCCAAAGAGGGGCATTATCATTTAATTTAGTCTAACGCTACCAATCTTTGAATGATAATGACCTCAACACAATGACATTCATGGGATTGGAAAGGATAATTACACCCACTAGATGGGTAAAAAATGATTGATTGATTTTGCAGTATGAGAGAAAATTGATTTACGAATTATCTACAGAGTTTGCTTTCAGTTATATCTTGCAAAACTGTATTACTATTATTTTCCATTCTGTTTTGCTTAAAATAACATATTTTTATGTATTCTATTGCACTTGCTAAATTAGCCCTCTTATTTGCTTTGAATATATATTACATTAGTACATCAGTGTTCAATTACACTTTTTCTATTTGGAATAAAAATTCATACCCTTACACCTTTTATTTTATATATATTGTAGATTATATAAATATATGTGTTTAAATATGCTTTGTTTTACATGTGAATAGAAAATAGCAATGCAATACTCAATCATACAAAAGGTACAGGCCAAAGAGAATAAAAAAAAAGGGTAGAGAATAGGAGAAAAAAAGAGAGAGAGAGAAGGTTCCCCTATTTCCCAAGTAATGGAGATCTATGCGTTCCTGATTGATCTGGACATTATTGTTGCATTTTGTAAATAGCTGTACGGAGTCATGAAGGAAATAGGCCATGTGTTTTATTGACATAGTGTTAGAAAAGTTCATTTAAATTATTGTAATGACAAGACATTAACACTACACAAACTGTACACTATCACCAAGTGTGAAGATAGACTAAAATGTAAAATTCATTTTATTTCTATCAATGGCTCACACTTTTTCAATAGTGCTTGTTGAAGTGCTTTATGAGTGAACAGTATGTCCTCGTTTGATTAAATCATAATTTATAACCGTGTTACACCTCCCTGGCTGTCAATTAGACAAGTGGTCTTCTTACTTCCTGGTTTGTTTAGCTCTGTGGAGGCAGCAATTGCCTAGAACACCTGCCTTGCATAGACTTCCTATTGAGCTGCATGGGGACCTCTGTGGTTGGACAACCACATAATTTTAGAATGCCTAAATTTTGCAAAACTGGGCTGGGAGAGAAGGGGGAAGTTTGGTAAGGCTTCAGACAAGACATCTGCAGTTTTTGTAAGCAGTTTTTAAAACCCAACACAAAAATATGTAATTAAATGCATTTAGGTTTTCATTGGGGCTATATCAATTAAACAGATTTTTTTGTTTGTTTTTGGATTTGGGCAGTGGAATGTCCATTTAAGTTATATAGTGACTGGTTAGGTCTTGAAAAAAGTGAGCATATAGTATGGATTTTTAAAATATGGGCTCATATTTTGATTGTTCAACTCAGGATTTCAGCAGAAATCCAGATACAATTCTGGATTTATGAAACCAGTTCTGCGAAATCCAGACATTGTAAAATAGTGTTAGCAATGCCCATATTTTTACATTCTGAATGTCCCAGGATAGATCAGAATGATTTTAAGATTTTGGACTTCAGTGAATAATCCATACAACGTTGAACTTAATTATTATACAAGGTCTGTCTGGAAAGTATCTTTTTTTTTTATACTCTTTTTTTTTTTTTTAAATGTCTGAAGAAAGATAACAATAACAAGCCATTTGTACATATTTCAAAAGCTTACAGTTTTGCATGAGACAGCCCTTTCAAGTTTTGTAACAATTTGTAACAATTTATAAATATTTCAGTCTTGCACTTTTGAACAAAACATCCCTTTTAATGTCACAGGAATCATGAGAAAAAAGTGTCCAGCCATGTAATATGATAAATAGAGACATTTATTGAAGAAGATACAAGACGCATTGTACATAGGACAATAATGCTTCAGTCCTCTTCAAAGTAGGCACCTTGGGACCTCACAACTCTTCCAGCATCTCTTCTACTTTCAAAACACTCTAAAAAATCATTTGCTGGAATTTCCACCACCTTCCTCATCGTATTTACCTCGATGTCATTGAGAGTCTGAAATCTCTTCCCTTTCAAAGGGAAGTTTAGATTTGGGAAAAGCCAGAAGTTGCAGAGCACCAAATCTTTCAACAGATTGTCAATCATCTTTGAAGCATTTGTGCCACACTTTTATTTGCGATGCACTCATTGCATCATGCCCGAAAGCCCGTGGAGGAATGTTCAAGATTAATGCAACATTTGATGCAGATTTGTCTACTAGCTCAGTCATTTTGAATGTGATGGCCACACGGTACACATGCTCAATCAATGGTGTCTAGAGCCCCCACTGACTAGTTCAGTGAAGTTGTCATTGTTCACGCATGCGCATTCCAGTCCACTCTCCTTGGCTGCAAGTTTACATTGATATCACACAAACCGTTCTTGTTATATTAACAATGGCTGAACTTTTCTGGACAGACCTCATATTTTATATGTATATATTTGGTAGGACAACACTCACCTTTTTGTTCTCTTTGGACTTTGGTTTCTGTGTTTAACAAATACATCATGTTAATTTGAGTTTTGAGCAACAGTGAAAAATAATAGCGAGAACACTGTCTAGCTAGGAATGCATGGACCCTAGTCCTGTACAAAAACCAGCAGTATATACAAAGAAACAGACATCCAGCACAGTCCTTTCTGTAATTTGCCAAACTGACAGGTGACATTTTGGTCTCTCAAGGTCTTCAAATCTCACCCATCAGTTTGGCACCTTATAGTAGAGTTTTGCAGCAACTAGAGATATGTATTATCTTACATAATTATTGTGAATTAGTATTAATCATATTTAACTATTAAATAATAATTCACTGGAACTGCTGGAAGATCACATGGAGTATTAGCTCTGCAGCAGCTTGGCCTAAAGTGGCTCACCATGTGACTAATTTTGGTTCTGGCGGTGAAAAGTATACTGTACAAGGTGATGGTACCCCCTCAAAGACCCCAAAAGTTCACAAATTGACAAGGAGTCCAGATGGTGGAGGCATGAGGGTGGCTACTCACCTCTCTGATGCAGGTTTCGATATGTACTCGACAAGTGTGCCGAGCAATGATGCGCCAGTTACTGAACATAGAATGGTTGACATGCTTCAAGACCTGAGATCCTCACTGAAGAATGATGTAACGGATCTCCTGGCACCCCGACTGGGTACTTCCGTTGAAGGATGCTCCTTCCTGAGGACTCCAAGCACTCTGGCAGACACCACAATCACTGAACCGGAGAAACAAATAAATTCTCCCAAGCATATGAATGCTGTAGACATTTGAATAGGAACCATACGAATAGGTTTACTTTCCTAGCAGTCAAACTGGAACAGCATACAATATGCTTGGGAGAATTTATTTGTTTCTCCGGTTCAGTGATTGTGGTGTCTGCCAGAGTGCTTGGAGTCCTCAGGAAGCGCTAGGAGCATCCTTCAACGGAGGTATCCAGTCGGAGTGCCAGGAGATCCGTTACATTGGTGGCAAGCGGTGGGATGGCATCCTAGTGCGAGGTAAAGCAGCTCAGAGACACAGTTCGTTTGGAGTTACAATTTGAGGGCAATGCCAGTACCCGTACAGTGCCCCATCTACAAAGGAACTCAGAAAATGGAGGAGAAGTTGCAAGATAGATTGTACTGTTACGTATCCCTGAGGTCGGGAGCAGTGTCAGAGGAAGACATGTTGAGGTACAGAGAGAGTGCCAGAGCTGGGTTGTGGGACGAAGCCCTAGAGGAAGTACAGTATTCGCGAGGGGATCGGCGCCACAGCAGAAGGCAGCGAATCCTGGCTCGAATGGCAGAGCGGATGCCCCTCCTGAGGAAAAAGACCGAAGAAGCGTGGGTGATTAGACTCGAGATTTTAGTATATGCAGAACTGGCGCTCGATGACGCATACCAAGCAATACAGTGGTACGCAGCTCAGTGTCCCCCCGAGTTGACAGAGTATGAGTTCCCAGAAGGCGGAGGTTATGCTGGCCCTGGCCTATTTTGGGACAATATTGACGATGAGGACTTTGGGAAAGCTACTGACTCTCGTTTTTGGGACCTGTGTTACGACCGAGAAGATATGCTGGGGCTCCCTAGCGCTATTGACCTCAAGGCAGACATACAGTATTTGGTCACCAAGGAATGGAACCTGGAGTGGGATTACCTGCGACTCATCAATGAGGCCCGGGAAGAGACAGCCGGTCCTCTTTCCCAACAGCAACCAGCGGTACCCGAGGTAGCGGACCTCCTAGACTGGTCCTGCGAGGGTCCCCAGCGGCAGTGTGTGTCCCAGGGAGCTGAAGGTGCCGTCCTTCCTCCCCAGCGGCAGTGTGTACCCCAGGGAGCAGAAGGTGTTGTCCTTCCTCCCCAGCGGCAGTGTGAGTCCCAGGGAGCTGAAGGTGTCGTCCTTCCTCCCCAGCGGCAGTGTGTGTCCCAGGGAGCTGAAGGTGCCGTCCTTCCTCCCCAGCGGCAGTGTGTACCCCAGGGAGCTGAAGGTGTCGTCCTTCCTCCCCAGCAGCAGTGTGTATCCCAGGGAGCTGAAGGTGTAGTCCTTCCTCCCTAGCGGCAGGGTGTCCTGCAGGGAGCAGAGAACGTCAGTCTCGCACCCCAGCAGCAGGACAAAATATTGAAAGTGGAGAAGGTCGGTCCCCCTCTCCACCAGCAGAGAGAGTGTCAGGGAGAGGAGCCTGCTACCCCCTCTCCCCAGCGGCTGAAAGGATATATGGTAGAGGAGCTGGTTACCCCCTCTCCCCAGCGACAGCTTGACATACCCAGGGGAGACAGTAAGCCCCACGACCGTGCAGATGGGACCATGGTCTCTGCACTTACAGCACAGGGGGTAGGGAACAGTCGATTCTACCCCCCAGCGACTGGGCTCCTTAGCCAAAGGGGAGACAGTCGGTCTCCCCCTCCGGCAGCAGAGCTGTGTATCCAAAGGGGAGACAGTCGGTTTCCACCTCCAGCAACCAGGCTCCAACCAGACTACTCCCGTGGTAGTGCTGGCACCAGGACAGAGTACCGCTGGTCTCTGCCCAATCACCAACCCACCCAGTCCGCTTACCAGTCACCCACACAGCCATGGTGAGGCACCTGGACATGGACAACGCTCTCCTCTACCCAGGTGTAGTAACCAGTTCTTGTGGGTGGGCGGTATTACTGATTGTGTTTTGTGGGTGGGCTGCTGGACTAACAAGGGCACTGACCGGCATGAGGTCAGATACCCTGTTAGTCTGATTGGTAAAGGGGAGAAGTGTGGCAAAACCAACCTCGCCACTGTACACTGGAGAAGCCTGGTTGCTCGCCTGCTGCCTTTGGACTATGGCCCCATGTTAAAAGACATCTTTTTCCCAGCAGAAAAGACTTATTCGTGCTTTTCTGCCGGGTGTTCGGTAGATTCAATCTACCGAACAACCGCATGAATGAATAGACCACCTGGGAGCTGGAGTGTGCTGGCAATTAACCTCCCTGAAGCTGCTTAATTGACGAATACTGGGTGGCCGCCATTCGTATCACGAACACAAGGTCGCAGCCATTTAAAACATGCGAATGCACAGCGGTGTTCGACGCTTAATTCATGGAACTGAAATCGGACACAGTTTTGCGCGAACACCCCTGAAGCCGCCGACCTCCCTTCTTGTTCGGTGAAAGTGCACGAACGGCCCGGTGTTCGGTAGTTTTGTTTGAGTGTGTTGTACCCCAGATAGGAATCCCATGGAGCCCATTCGCATGAAACTGACTGTATAAAGACTTTGGCTCCATGGCGATTAAACTGTATTCGTGTGGTCTGAGCGCCATTCGCTTAATAATGTGCGCTCAGACCTGAGCTATCTGGGGATATGTAGAACGTATATGTTTTATGTACTGAATGTAACTGTAGGTAATTTTATGTCTTTTACTGTTTGTTTTCTGCCATGTGGTTAATGGAGTTTTGCCTCTGTCTTTGGAGATAATTGAATTACTTCCCAAATTATCTCCAGGGCAGAGAGGAGGGATTGTGATGCATTGTGGGATGGTTGAAATGTGTAAGTCTGTGATTGGTCCTTTTACCCTTTGTGTCCCAGTCTCCCATTTGGTCCCCTAGGGGAGTGTCCACCAGGTGGGA
The DNA here is from genome assembly GCA_933207985.1 of Pelobates cultripes. Classification (NCBI taxonomy): domain Eukaryota; kingdom Metazoa; phylum Chordata; class Amphibia; order Anura; family Pelobatidae; genus Pelobates; species Pelobates cultripes. Next base: position 119,598,615 of record OW240914.1, on the reverse strand, counting down.
GACCTGCATAAAAGCCGGGCAGTTAGCCCCAGTAAATGAGTTCCTGTTTTAACCCTCAAAGTGAAGTGTCGTCTCATTATTGGGGGAAGGATTTATTGTATGCTGTTCCAGTTTGACTGCTAGGAGAGTGTGACGGAACGCTGGCACTCCGACTGAGTACCTCCGCCAATCGATGCTCCTAGTGCTCGCTGAGGACTCCAAGCACTCCAACCGACACCATCAGCACTGCAGACCCCACTTCCAGCGAAGCAACTGCGCCGGGGTCTCTGCTGTTTCCACCCACCCTGGACCCAAGGCCAGGATCCAGCTTCCAGTGGGTGAACCTCTCTTTCCCCAGAGAGCAGGAACAGGAACATATCAAGCTATTGCAAGAGCTTCCTCTGGGGAGTAAGTGATTATAGCAATCCCCAGAGTGTAGGTATCCCTTCCCCCAAACATGAGCCAAGGCTTAATGCTGGAACAAGACTGATTTACTGGCACACAGAACTCACAATTTATGCAACACAAAACTCCTCCTCTGGGCCAGGCTAGATAATTGAGTTTCTACAATACACAAAGCTCAATTATCTGCTGGCCAGAAATAATACAGTTTCATAAAACACACAGGGACCCCAAAACATGCAATAACCCCATAAAAATATATAAAGTATATCATTGGAACCGGGGGATCTGGGTTAACCACATATCCAAAATTCACCCAGATCCGTTCAGTACTTTGGAAAATACAGTTTAATGCAGATTCTGCAGAACATATACAGGCTAAATGAAAAACAATCACTTTATAATGTGTCCCCTGCTGTATAGTCCAAAACCACTGCACGATGTCTCTGTGCACCAAATACTGGCGAGATGGCACCGTGTTGAAAAGTCCAAACAGTGTCTGTGAGTTAAAATGGCCGCCATCCATTGTTCTCACCATGTGCTTCTGATACAGGAAATGGTGGCCACCCAGTAACTCCACAGTATGTCCCCAGATGGTTCTTAAAGGGCCAGCAGCAGCACAACACAAATCCATTATGCCCAAATCATGTCTTTAAAGTGCAATACATCCCAGGGGCCATAGTCACAGGGCAAGATGCGGGCAAGCAGTCCTCTCCAGGCACAAGTGGCGAAGGGCACTTCGTCACAGAGAGTAAACCTATTCGTATGGTTCCTATTCAACTGTCTACAGCATTCATATGCTTGGGAGAATTTATTTGTTTCTCCGGTTCGGTGATTGTGGTGTCTGCCAGAGTGCTTGGAGTCCTCAGGAAGCGCTAGGAGCATCCTTCAACGGAGGTACCCAGTCGGGGTGCCAGGCGATCCGTTACATTATCGCCACAAATGACTTTAAGATGATCTCAAAGGAGCCTCATAGAGAGGTACACAATCTTGGCACCAGAACAGAGTCCCTATGTGTAGCTAACAAGGATATCATACAAATTAGCTAAGATGGATGCAGACCACAATGCTCTGTTGGGAAAGAGCAGATTTGGAAGACTTCTCCCATCGCAGCAACTTCCGTTGCTATGATTATGGTTTTTTTTTTTTAAGGATAATGTTGATGCAGGTCTAAAGGAACACTATGTGCCTCGTGTCCTTAATATCAGATTATGTGGCATGAGAGACCAACCTTATAGTTGTTGGCATAGCTTAAATACTTGATTTTGTAATTTATAAGTTGTTTGTCATGCATAGTGGGGCTTATATTGGAAAATTGAAAGGTAATTCACCTATTTAGTCATTGTGGATGCAGGTGTATAATACTCCTAGACCCTACTCAAGGGTGCTTTCAGTTTGGATGTCTTACTTCGCTACTTGCACTCTCGCCCTCACTCTACTTGCACCCTCGCCCTGATTGCTACTTCCAGAAAGTCTTAGCAACCTGCAGCCATATGCAGCCTTCTAATCCAAATAGGAGCAAGATTGAAAAAAGAGGTAAAGTTAGACCACCAAACCTTAATCAAATCTCTGAGGGAAACAGAAACCCCACATAAAGAACACCTAGCAAAAATAATTGGAAAGCAAATTACACATGATTCTTGACACAGAAAAACTCCTACTCCAAATTATGGAACGTTGCATGCATAAATTGAAACACATATTATTCACAGGGCAACAGAGCCGGCATATTACTGGCTTCACAACTGAAGCAATGGTATACCCAGTCTAAAATTTCATTACTGACCGGGGCGAATGGCACTAATCTTTTGAATCCAACACACATTCTAAAATAATTTTCAGGCTTTTATAAATCATTATATAACTTTAAATCAAACCCTATTGTAGTGCAGCTAACTCAGAAGGATATAGATACCTTCCTAGATCCCTTTATATGTGCCGTGGTTGCCACCTCCTCTCCCAGCAATTTCTATTTAACTTGAGGGAAACAACATGTAATTATTTAGCTATTCAACTGGCGTTCTCCAAACAGGCAAAATATACAACTGATAACTAAGTTACAGGATAATATGAAATGACAGGCTATGGACCTCATGAATAGGTCGCATTAACTCAGTAAAAGGTATGATATTACCTCAGATCCTCTTCTTATTTCGTACTCTTCCATTAGACATTCCAAAAACTATTTTAACAAAATTCCAAAATCTGATTAACGCACACATTTTAAAAAAGTGTTAATCTCCATGAGTATCAACACCATGGATATAACATTTCATAAAGGGAGATTGTGAGTTCCTATAAGTCTCAAATATTACCTTGCTACAGTGCTTTCCCAAATACTTAGAATTAATAAAACAGTTGACACCCCGATATGGTACACCTGAAAAATCCTGTTTTGACCTTGCACTATCTTTCTAACCATTCATGGATTCTCCATCATTTGCAACCTCCTAGCTTAAATTCCCTAGAAACAACTAGACTGTCACTTAAAATTTGGCCTACCTGGGCCGACACATTCATAGGTACTAAATTGATACTGTACTGTGCCCCGTTGCCATGTTTACAATATTTGACCGACTGACATTTGCTACAATCTTGGGAAAAGGCATGGATCAGGACTGTGTCTCAGTTGTTAAATCAGACAGGGATCTTCTCATTTCAAGACTTAAGACACACTTACCAAATCCCAAACAGTGCAATTTTCATTTATTTAGGAATAGAGTTGAGTGGACACGTGGATGTTCGGGTCCGGTGGGTTCAGTCGAACTTTGAAAAAAAAGAACTTCGAGCTTGACCCCGAACCCGAACCCCATTGAAGTCAATGGGGACCCAAACTTTTGGCCACAAACATGCCTCTAAAGAGTCCTGGAAAGGGCTAGAGGGCTGCAAAAGGAAGTAAAATGGGGGTAAGAGTAGTACAAGTGCCCTGCAAACAAATGTGGATAGGGAAATCACTTAAAATAACATAAAAATTTAAAATACAGCTGAGCCATAAAATAGCACTAGATGGAATCTATGATTTTGGCTTTGGAAGAATCAAAATCTAAAGCATGGCTGTCAGGAGGATCAACAGAATTATCCATTTGAGAGAGGGTTGGAGTGCAGGGTATTCTCTTTCATTGTTCAAATTGAGCTCAACTCCTGATGCATGGAGAAAAGGCCTTCACAAGCCTCTGCTATTGTGTACATAGTTTATACTAAGTGACCCATGGGTTGAGGAGGCAGTGACCATGGCAGTGTAGGTGGAAGCGGCGGTGGAGGAGGAGGAGGAAGCCAACACTATTTATATATTTTTTATTTTAAATGGGGTAGCCCCCAAAATATTGGGACATACAAAAAAAGAAAACTGTTCGGCAGAGCGACTGATCCGTGCGTGCTGCATCTGAAACTCCACTATCACCTGCTGCTGCTCGCACAGTCTCATGAGGCGGTGAGCGGGAAGGCCGAAGTTACGCTGCAGCGCAGACAGGCAAGGAGCAGCAGGGTGAAATGCCAAATGCGTGCACAGATGGCCTTCACTTTCTGCAGCAGCTCTGATATATCTGGGTATACACCGTGGCATCACAAGGGCCACCAAGAACTGGCTCAACTCCCATCAAGCCAAGTTCCCGGAGGAGATCACCCAGCTCATCACGCTCGAGCACTTTTTCAATGTGCTACCCTACGAGAAGGCGACAACGCATTCGTATGTCAATCCATATCAACTTTCGATGCCATTGACTGCACCTACCATGGTGACCACGAATAACGGGGAATCAGGGTTCCATTCCATTCCAGAGACCCTGACAAATGGCTACCACATGCAAGGAAGGGAGAAGGCGTGCAAATGACCCACTCCTGACACGGGAAGGTAGTGACGACAAATAACAATACAAGACTTTTTAGAGGCCCTGTAATTGTAATGAGTACACTTGAAATCCTTTAACTCTGATCAATTGGAGGGAAGTCTGGTGCAGAGGCACTGACCCGTGCGTGCTGCAGCTGAAACTCCACTATCACCTGCTGCTGCTCAGACAGTCTCTCCAGCACGTGCAAGGTGGAGTTCCACCTTGTGGGCACGTCGCATATAAGACAGTGAGCGGGAAGGCCAAACTTACGCTGCAGCGGAGACAGGCGAGCAGCAGCAGGGTGAGAATGCCGAAAGCGTGTACAGCCACTACAGTGAATGTCACATCCTGTTCCAAGTTGCGGATCAGTCTGGTGATGGCTTCTGGTATCCAGCACTCTTTTTACAGAAGCTGCATCAGGGTCCTGGTATGTGGCCACACATACGCTGGTGCTCAACACCAGGGGGCATGCTGTTACCCTGCACCAGACCCTGCTAATCCATTCCACACTGTGACTCCTAACTTCAACATCAGGCATACTGGGTCCCGGTCGTTCCGACCACCGCCCAGAAAGTGTCTGGGTCCCGGTCACCGGACTGCCCACCTGACTGTGAAATTACGAATGAATCGTTAAATCTGGTACGAACCCGAACTTTGCAGTTTGGGTTTGCTCAACTCTATTATGGATCCTTTGATCGCTACATCTATTACTTTGATAACTGGTAATTCTCGAGCTAATACATGTCTGACGAGCGCTAGTGGACGGCCGCTCCGCTTTTGCACCCTGCTCCCTCTTATGCTGTGCTGGTGCCTCTGTGCGACCAGCGCCTCTTCCTCCAAACTGTACACATCACTCGCATGACCTTGATTCCATGTGGGGTCTAGAACCTCATCATCCTCCACATCATCTTTCACCCACTCCTCAACCCTGCCCTCCTTGCCGGTATGCACACTGCAGAAAGTCACAGCAGTTGGCACCTGAGTTTTTCCAGTATGTAAAGTCTGCAAAGGACATGTGGAAATTGTTTTAGAATTGTATCCAGGGAACAGTTTTCCCTATAAACTGATCTCTCAGTTTGACTTGTGAGGGTATTGTCCCAGAATTACAATATTGTTTAAGTACCTCTTAGCTATTGATAACTGGTTTAAATATAGCAGCTTGTTATCTGGTAGTCTCTAGTGTAGAAAATATCAATTTGTTTTCTGTCCCTTAGATCTGTGTAACAAGTGTTGTAGGTGTGAAACAATATTACAAGTGACCGATTTGACTCTCAGATATTAAGAGCAGTCCCCAAAATGTACCATTTAGCAGATTAGCACCCAGAAAATTAGAATGTTTACAAGTGCGCTTACAGCGCACTATAAGACGCTTCTATTTGACTCTCAGATATGAAGAGCAGGCCCCAAAATGTACTATTTAGCAGATTAGCAGCAAAACAATTAGAATGTTTACAAGTGCGCTGTAAGCGCACTATTAGACACTTCGATTTGACTCTAAGATCTGAAAAGCAGGCCCCAAAATGTACTATTTAGCAGATTAGCAGCCAAACAATTAGAATTTGTACAAGTGCGCTGTAAGCGCACTATTAGATGCTTCTATATGACTCTCAGATATGAAGAGCAGGCCCCAAAATGTACTATTTAGCAGATTAGCACCCAGAAAATTAGAATGTTTACAACTGCGCTGTAAGCGCACTGACACTTCGATTTGACTCTCAGATATGAAGAGCACGCCCAAAATGTACTATTTAGCAGATTAGCAGCAAAACAATTAGAATGTTTACAATTACGCTGTAACCGCAGTATTTGATGCTTCTATTTGACTCTCAGATATGAAGTGCACGCCCCAAAATGAACTATTTAGCAGTTTAGCAGCAAAACAATTAGAATGTTTACAATTGCTCTGTAACCGCAGTATTTGACGCTTTAATTTGACTCTCAGATATGAAGAGCAGGCCCCAAAATCTACTATTTAGCAGAGTAGCACCCAGAAAATTAGAATGTTTACAACTGCGCTGTAACTTTTCAATCCGGGTTCGCTCAACTCTATTTAGGAATCGAATATATACTTCAGAAATATAGTTTAACTAGCACAATAGAAAAACAAAATACCCACTTTAGCAAACTCTGTTTAGGGAAGGCCGAAAGGTTTGCGACCTGCTATAGAGAACTTGTGGTGGTGACTAAACAATCTAAGTTGAATTTCATGTACCAATGGGAAAAATAACTTGTTCAGGGATTCATGGCCGATCAATGGAGGCTGGCGTTTTTTACATACTAAGTCAGAAACTCAATGCTTAGACTTAGAATTGACTTAGGGTTTGGCTGAGATGATATTTAACACCAAACAAACTTGCATGCATATATCCCAACATATCCTCTCTATGTTGAAGATGTGGAGAAGCAATGGGAACCATATTTTATATATTTTGTCACTGTAACAAAATAATCACATTTTGGGGGAATATTCAGTCCCTTATACATACCATAATCGGCCACAAACCAGCTCTACTTCTGCAGGTATTTTTTTTTACACAGACTGACTCCCGTTATACAGATAAATGAAGCATTGCAGGATTGTGGAAACAAAATCAACCCCCATTGATCCCCATGGGGCAAATGTATGAGGCAATATCCCACAGATTGACAGGCAAAAAGGAGTTGCACAATAGCATATGGGTCAGATGGCTCTTAACAAGGCATAGACTTGCAAAACTGTAAGACTAAACTTCACACAAGACACTCTGGTGTTGGTAATGCAACCCAAGTTGGAACTTCGAGTATAGCATTTAAGCCGACTACAGACCCTTGACATACATAACCCGAGACATTCTGTTGTTTGATCCAGCATCAACTATCATTTCTTTTCTTATTGCTATGTTATCCTTTATTATGTTTATTTGATTTTTTTTTTTCTACTGTTATATATGGAATTCCATACTCATTCAACTTGGATCATCATAGGTTGGTTATTTAGCACGTGAGAGAGGCTGCATTACATATAATTGCTCATTAACAATGTTATTGTGGGCATACTATGTTTGCCCAACCACTTTAATAGTAAGATTCTGTATGCAATGTATTTGCTCATGCGTCCACTGATGTAATTTGATCCTTTTTGTGCTAAATCTCTGTAATTTATGAATGTTAATCTGAACATTTCAACTGTTGTTCATTTAAAACATGATGAATAAACGAATAAATAAAAACTATTCATAAAGAAAAAAATACTTATACATGTAAATTAGTGATATTTGTATCCAGGTTTTTATCAATGGTAAGTGCTAGTACTTAAAGTTATAGAAAACATATATGTCAATACGTAGGTTCTTTGTATTTATTCAGAAAACCATACATGTATCCCTATAATATATGGCTTAATATGGTAAATTGTCAGAGGACGCTGTAGAAAGAGGCAATCTGGTGTAGAGATGGTGTTAATATAGATTTGAGAATGTGTAGTTATTCAATTTTTCATTGGGATACACTAGCATTGATGGAAATACTGTACGTATCACATAGATGTGAAAATAAAACAATAAACTATTGTACATGTGCATGTGCATGTATGCACATCCATTTACAAGTTCTTTTTTTTTTATTTTTACAATACCATATTGTTGTAGTAAAAGATAACATAGCAACCAAATATACCCACAGACAGATATCAACATTATTTCAAACAGTATAATAAATGTTGTCAAACTTAAACTATCTGAAATGGTATGGAATGCATAGCAATAAAGCAAGCATCTATTTTAGTTATTAACGACAAGTCACTTGTATATAGTAATTAAAATGTGAGTCTAATCATTATATATGTACTGTATATGTCAGTTATACTAAAACTGTGTTTCCTTTTCCTAAGTCCCTGCAGTTGTCTGCCAGATGCTCAAGGTAACAATGACATACCATATTAAAACAGTAATTTAAATTGAAAATGCTGTTGCTTTTTCAAAGATCGTGCATAATCCAATTAATGAAAAGAGGACCCAGTATAAATCCCAAAGTACTTTGCTTATACCTTTTCCCATTTTTTTTTATTAATAATGACAGCAATAATGTTCAGTTGTACATTATTTTACTTTGCAATCCAATAGCAAACATTCATCCTGAAATCTATCTTTAAATTTGAATTGTATCCTTCTGGGAATTATTTACTACAAATCAAATTAGATCATATTCTCTGTAACATTCTGATGTACCCCCAGCTTCACTATGTATACAATGTAATTATGGTAGTATCACATGGTCTGGCCTTCAAAACCTTATATGGCTTACTTACTGGTTTTACTTTTTTTATGAAAAAATATTTCAAGTAATGCTGGTTTAATCTCCCCTACAAGTGTTTGATGCCCTTTTTTGAATTTAGTGTAACATAAACTTATCTAACGTAAATTAACTTTCATACAGCCCAGAGAATGTTTCGACCCTTGATGGATCTCTTTATCAAAATAAAAGTCAGTGTGTTACAGACACACTGGCGGATCCGGGGGGGGGGGGCGGCTAATGCAGGGCTGTCACTGTCCAAGCGTCAGCCCTGCAATGTAAAACACTTTTGATAAAGCCTATCCAAGGAAAAACGCATTAAGTATATTGTTTATAACTTTTTTATCACTATTTTATTTTATTATATATTGTATTACTTTTATTATAATTTTTTTTATATCACAGTGCTTTTTTAATTGCTTTGCTGCTGTTAGATTGTTTGGAGCTATATCCCTGGAGGGGATCATACCGCCCAAGTGCTTTTGATTGAGCAAACCAACACTTGCTCTTTAGCATGTGAGTATGTTTAACTTATTTATTTCTGCTTACACTCCTTTTTACGTGGAAAACTATTGTGGTTCTGTTTGTTTATCTCCACATATACACGGACGGAAGAATTTATATTTACACCTGTATCCTTGAGTGGGGATCATACCACTTCAAGTGCTATCAGAGGAGCCAGGTTTTACGGCTCCATTACACGTGAGTGTACATTTTATAGCTTTTACCTACCCTTGCTTCATAGGTCTACATACTTCACCATATATGATTTTTATTTGTTTATTTTTTTATGAGTATACCCCCTACCACACCTATAATTCAAAGAATTACCTCTGCACTTGATCCATAGGCGGGGATTATTCTGCCCAGGCGCATACACTGGAGCTGTATTGAAGCTCCAGGAAAATGTCAGTGCATATCTTTTATTTTACCTATTAAGACTACAGTTTTAAATACTACACTATTATTTCTTCTCTGGTTCTCTCCACATATACCTTGTCAAGGATTACTGAAGCGCTGAACCTACCCCCTGTTTTTATCCAGTTTTCTGATCGGAAAAGAGAGACACCGTATTGGTGTTCAAGCTGCTTTTGGACTATTATCACTTTGCTTGGGTGCTGAATTTATTTTTGTGTGATTGTGCAGCCATGCAATGTGGCTTCACGGACCAGAGGGCACTGTGCTGGCAGCCAGAAGGGGAGGAAGGGAGAGAGGACCTCGGAGCTCCGCTTGCCTCTGGGTCCTTCTCTCGCGAGCACGGAGCATTGCCAGATCTCGCGAGAGTGAACTCTAGCCCAGGGATTCCCCACAAACCACCAGGGAGAAATGTTCCCCCTCAGTAAAGGTAAAAAGTGGGGGGAGGGGCATAAATTGATTTATTTTTATTATTTTTATTTTGTTATAAAAAGCCCCTCTACCCTCCTCACATTCACAAACATTGTCCCCCCATACACACACTGCTCCACACACACTGCCCCACACACACATTGCCCCCCATACACACACTGCCCCATACACATACACTGCCCCCACACACACATACACTGCCCCACATACAAACACTCCCCACACATACACAAACACTGCCCCCCATAGACACACTGCCCCCACACACACATACACTGTCCCCATACTCACACATCTCCACGCACACATACACAGCCCCCATACAAACACTGCACTCCCACACACATACACTGCCCCCATACACACACAGCCCACATACACACTATGCCCCCACACACACATACACTGCCCCCATACACACACTGCCCCCCACACACATACACTGCCCCCCACGCACACATACACTGCCCCCACACACCATACATATTCACACACTTTCCCCCATAGACACATTGCCCCACACGCACATACACTCCCCCATACAAACATACACTGCCCACCCACACGCACCCTGCCCCCCCACACACACACAGCCCCTCATACACACATTGCCCCACACACACATACACATCCCCATACACACATTGCCCCACACACCATACACACACTACACCCCCCACACACACACTCTGAACCTTTCACACACACTGCACCCCTCACACATTGCACCACTCACACTCATCACTGTTCCTATGCCCTACTACAGCCCCATATCCCAGCAGACCCCAGGTAAGTTGTCAAACTGTTCTTAAATGGTTTGACTATTTACTTTGGGAGGGGGTCCCAGCACTCCAAGCACCATAACCACTACACAGAGCTGTAGTGGTTATGGTGCATGGATTATTTCTTTAAATAGTCTACAAGTGCCCCTCCCGAGATCAGGCTCTGGATCTTACTGTACAGACAACCTTTAAATTATGTACATAAACATTTGCAGGTGATTCATTAATTCTCTTCAAACACAATTGGGTCTATTTACTAAACACAAAATCTTGTCTAAATGGAGAAAATTTGGCAAACATTACAGAAATCTCTCTCTCAATTCTCTGATTTACTAAAGCTGCCAAATACAGATAGAAAGAATTGAGTATTAATAAAATGAGGACCACATGCATTTGCAAATTATAATGAATAAACTAGCTATTTGCTAATAAACTTGTGATCTAGCTCATTGTTAATACAACAGCTATTGCTGCCAAGTTACTATCAAACCCATCCTATGGGCACCGGCCCAGTAAATTATTGGGTTTACCCGGCAAGGCACTAGTTCCCCCTTTTCCCCTACTTGTAGGCATCAGAAAGGGTCTACATTTCAATAAAATGGGGTGAACAGGTTACTATGCAGCACTCTGCCCCCACCCATGGTGAGCAGGAGCTTAATAATAAAATATGGGGCACATGCGGTTGTGCTTTCCATGGGAGTGAATGTGTGCCCCCAGCTCCCACCCATGGACAGCAAGTGGTGGCTCTAAAATATAAACCAAGAGGACATGCTCTTGTCCTCCTCCCCAGCACCCACTCATGGGCTATAGGTAAGAGCTATTAAATAGATATTGGGGATATGGCTTATATCCTCATACATCTCTAGCCACCCCCATTAAATACAACCCTTCTTACCCCCTTACCCTAATATTTTTGAGGGCGAGCATTAATGTAGTAAAATGTTTTTCTTCTAAAGTCTTAATTTCTTCAGCCCTAAAAAAGAAAAATCCAAATAAAAAAGTGACAGAAAAATTTAAATCTAAATGTCTTGTTACTTAGTCTTTTCGTAGCATTTTTATATTGTATATGAAATGTTGCTACTTCATGTTCAATTTTCTATTAACATATTTTTTTACATAAGATTGTATGGTAAGGCTATTATGATATAATGGGATAATGGGATCTGCCTAACCCGTTGTCATTAAAGAGTTACATTACATATACCTCTATCTTAAAACCCAGCATTTGTGGAATATGTATAAATATATATGTAATGCATTTTCAAATTGCCATCAACTGCTTTTGTACAACCTTATTTATTTTCTTCTCACACTTTCTTTTACAATGGATTGTTTATACTCTTGTGGCCTGAAGGGTTAAATGCATTTTGTGATATAGAAGATGTGGTCAGTGCTATACTACTGATCTACAGGGACCTATGGAGCACTTTGATGAAATTCAGCTCGATTACCAGACACTTACACAGGGAATATAGTTTATTTTAATGTGGAAATATTGCCAGCAGTACATATTTTGGAGAACACCAATCATCCAAACGTCAGACGCCGCCTCAGCTTCCAATCCATCATTTCAGGGCATTTCTTTATGGCTTGCTGCCTTTTATATGTAACCAGTTGTTGGCTACATTGAAGAATTTACCACCAACCATTTACATACAAGCGAATGATATTATTTCTCTCTGAAGACTAAAGGTTGCAACCTTTTAATAGGTTGCACAAAGAAATCTAGCATTATTTTGTCTTGGAATACTGTTTTGTTTTGTTTTTGTACATCTTCATTTACCATTTTCTCTGGACCTCAGAAAATGGAAACTATTTTCAAGATTTGCAAGTTAACAAATAAGCAGAGTACTTAAATCTTACATAACCAACAAACTTATGTGACAACTTGCTCCAGGACATGATACAAAATAATCAGTGTAAAATATCCATTTAAAACATCTCTATATATTTAGTTTTATTGCTGGAGTGTTTCTTTTTTACTCCAGCTGTCTAATTTTCATTAAAAAAACAACCATTAAATTCACCTTTTTTCAACCATTGGATAGTCTCTGCTTTCCAGCCACACTGAGGACGTATGAAGTATGTGCAATAATCTCTGCTCTCTGCCAGTTTGACTCTGCTTTTTAAAAAGTAGTTCAACTATACTACTATAAGCCTCATGGAACATACAGTTAACCACTAAAGCACTTCCTGAAAGCACTTATTATTATTATTATTATTTTATCATAAATCAAAGGTATTTGGAATTGTTCTATTTTCCATGCACTTTGTTTACCTTCCTAAGAAAAGCATGGCTAAGGATCATGGATTTCGATTCCCCACAAACCCATACTGAGGATTATGGGAAATGTAATCTACAGGCATCTATGTAAATACTTTTTAGATGCTAATAGTTATATTGAGAAAACCAGCTGCCACCACAGACCGTGGCTAGACAATGCCCCTAAGGGACAATTTCACAGAATCTGACGCAATGGCAATACAAATTCAGACTTCATAGAACAAGCAAATTATTTGAAAAAATAATTTCTAGAAAAGGGCTATGAAGAAAAATCACTAGAAAGGGATCTGAAGGAAGTAGAAAAACAACCACGTAAAGATCTCATTAAATATAGACAAATGAACAGACCATTCAACACAAATGAAGTACCTTTTATTTGTAATTATTACGGACAAATACAAAATATAATTAGAAAACATTGGCACCTATTAAGATATGACCCTATTTTAAATAAAATCTTACCCAAGGTACAGAAAATCACTTATAGAGGAGCAAAAAATTGCAAAAACATTTTAGTTAAAAGTAATTTGAGTCCAAAAAGAACTAATCATTTTCTAAAGAATCTCACAGGATTCTATGGATGTGGTTTATGCTTACCGTGTAGAGAAACCAAAAATAAAATAAGGCATTTAGTGGAAAGAAGGGATATCACCAAAAAAAACATATATTATTATTATTATTATGATATTTATAGAGCGCCGTCAAATTCCGCAGCGCTTTACAATGGGTGGACGAACAGACATGTAGTTGTAACCAGACAAGTTGAACACACAGGAACAGAGGGGTTGAGGGCCCTGCTCAATGAGCTTACATGCTAGAGGGAGTGGGGTAAAATGACACAAAAAGGTAAGGATGGTATTAGACTAGTGACAGTTGCAGAAGAGGAATCAGTCAGGAGCTATTAACAGTTTAATTGATACGCTTTTATGAAGAAGTGGGTTTTTAACGATTTTTTGAAGGAGTGGAGACTGGGTGAGCATCTAACGGAGGAGGGAAGCGAGTTCCACAGGAACGGTGCAGCCCTCGAGAAATCTTGAAGGCGAGCATCAGAGGTGGGAGTACGGACAGAAGATAGACATAAGTCTTCAGCAGATCGTAAGGGAGTAGATGGGACATACTTGTAAAAATAAAAGACCATCTGACTTTCATTCCAAAGCAGTGACATATATATAAAAATGTTCATGCAATTTATTGTACGTAGGTAGGACTATTAGGCCATTGAAGGTCTGTATTGCTGAACATGTCAGGAACATAAAAAACAAGATAGAAACACATTGCGTCTCTCTCAGCACTGAACTAATGCACAACCAGAACCCAGAAGGCCTATTTTTTTGTGAAATAAAAAAAGTGAAGAAAGATTCGAGAGGAGGTGATTATGTGAAAAAAATAGGTAGAGAAGAAATTAGATTTATATTTAATTTCCATACTCTAATTCCAAATGGATTGAATTCTGACTTTGAAGTTTGTCATTTTTAACAACATCTTCAACTTTAGGGAATTTTATAATTTATTTTTTCCACATATATGTTTTGCACATAGTAGCACTTGACTATTTATATGGATCTGGGACAATATAAAAGATTTTTTTTATTACCTTAGCCCTCTATTTTGTTTTATTATATTTAACATTTAATCTTATATTTTTGTTCTTTGATATTTTGTAAATGTATCCTTCTATAATAATTGTTTTGAATATACATGTATATAATACATAATTCTGTGTTTCTCTCTTTAATACACTATTGCTAAAATAATTTTATAGAATCATTTTAATGACATATATCTTATTTATCATTCTGTCCCTGCTCCTTTTCCCCATAACATATGCCAGGCTGAGCCTTATCATGGACAATTAAAATTGTGAAGCAGGTGGTGGAATGCAATAATGCGTTCCAATTAATGAAAATATATGAGCGCTATACAGGAAGTGGACATAATCGTAATGGAACGCCAGGATGCATTCCAACTTCCACTAAGAGAACCAGAAGTACGTCGGACGCATAGAAACGCTGCGCACGCAAACCAGGAACAGGAAGCATAATTCTGAAATTGAGGACACCGGAAAGCGGCGGGTATTCAATCATTTAAAGAAAGGTAGCAAGAAGGACTGGATCACAGCAACTGAGGACGTCCCCTCCTCAGTTGAAAGGACTTACCACACATACCACACATACCACACATTGAAAGGACTTACAACACATACTTTAAGGACCTTTTATTCTAATTTTATTGTTTTTTAACTTTTATGCATAGTTTGGCAAATAAAGCACTTTGAAGAATCACTGGAGTGGTGACACAACATACAGAAGAGGGAGTGGGACCCTAAATAATCACACAATGCTTATAGTTTGAGCCGAGCTTTAACTGGCTCTTTATTTGTGAGTGTAAATACTTATTTCCATTTACTTTCATTTTTTCATTCAGACAATATTGCGCTAGTGTTTGTTTTCCTTTTTCTAAATTACAGGATCACATTCCTTAAAGGCTAAAGCGCTCAGAAACTATATGAAAGATACTCCGCCTTGTTTATATTTGTATTGTTTATTTGGTTGTGTGTGTTAACCCCTTAAGGACTGAGCCAAATGTACACGTTGTGATCAAAACAAAACGTAAACAAAAACTTGAATTTGTGCTATTAGAGATGTCGCGATCTGCCTTCAACATGGATGCTGTCCAGGAGGTGGGAGGGTCTGTGAGGGAGGGTCTGCTGAAGATTGGCCGGGATGTGTCAGCTGACCGGAGCTCGCCGTGAACGGTTCGTGGCGAACCACGTCGAGCCGTTCGCGGGAAGTTCGCGAACAGTTCGCGACATCTCTATGTGCTATATGTCTGTTCAGGCGTAATTCGCCTCTTTCATATTATGTGCACCCACACTTATTATATATCATTTTATTCAGGGAAAAACAGGGCTTTCATTTAACATAACATATTTAGGTATGAAACATAATTTAATATGAATAAAATATAAAAAAATGGGAGAACATAAGAATTTGTAAAAAATGTTTTGTTCTACGTGACATTCTAACTGTTAATTGTAGAAAATAATCCAGGCACTTCAAATTGTTCCAAACGATAGGCAATTTTTATTGGACCCAAGAACCACACAACGTTTTGACCCCTCAGGACCCTAAGGGGTCGAAACGTTGTGTGGTTCTTGGGGCCAATAAAAATTGCCTATCGTTTGGAACAATTTGGAGTGCCAGGATTATTTTCAACACTTATGCTTCATTTATGGTCTCTTTGGTACTGGGACTGATCCAGCAACACCCTGAGAGTCCAAAGCGAAGGGTTGAGTGTAGTTCCACCATCTATATATCAAATTCTAACTGTTAATGTCATAATACTGTTTGCTTTTACTGCAATAAAATACAAATATTTGTATTCAGCGATGTCTCATGTGTAAAACAGTACTTCCTATGTACATGTTTTATGGTGTTTTGGGAAGTTACAGGGTCAAATATAGTATTTTACATTTTTCAGTTTTTTCACATTGAAATTTGACAGATTGGTTACGTTTCATTTGAAACCGTATGGTAGCCCAGGAATGAGAATTACCCCTATGATGGCATACCATTTGCAAAAGTAGACAAACCAAGATATTGCAAATGGGGTATGTCCAGTCTTTTTTAGTAGCCACTTGGTCACAAACACTGGTCAGGGAGACAGTCAAGCAAGTTTTAAAAAATCCATAACCTTAAAAAATCAATGATTTTACAGTTGACACAAAATGATTCTGTCCAAATGGTGCAGATTCATTGGGACTGACCAAATTCTGACAAGAAATGGCTTTAGTAAATATGACAATTTTGTCTGTATTTGACTATTTTCACTAACTTCAATCCATCAGGACAAAACTCTTTGCATTATTCTGTAAAGTGAGCATTGATGGGATTTCAAAGTGATTTTCAAATGTGAGGACAAAGTACACAAATTTAATACAGAATTGATAAGGAAAATTATTCTACAGGTATTCCTCACTTACTGACCGGGTTCTGTTCCTACGATCTGGTTATAGAACGAATTGGTCTGTAAGTGAGAGGTTAAGGGATTTCCTGCTCTGATGCGCTTGTCTATGTTCGGGGAAATTTCCCCCGAACATAGACGAAAGCACCAGAGCAGGGAATCCCTCTAATCTATGTTCGGGCAAATTTCCCCGAACAAAAATTAGAGGGATTCCCTGCTCTGTTGCATTCATCTATGTTCGGGGAAATGTCCTCGAACATAGACGAACACAGCAGAGCAGGGAATCCCTCTAATTCCCACGTTGGCTCGCACTTACCACCCCGCAAGAGAGCTGGTCGTAAGTGCGAGCCATCTTAAAACAGGTAGGCCACAAAATGAGGACAACCTGTAATTCTATTTTAAACAAAATTTTGAAATATACTTTGAATTATTTTAAAATTCCTGCCAATTTTCAGTTTAGTGAATAATCCTGTCTGTGTTTAGAAACAGACCCATATGTGTGATAGGAGGGTAATAATAATTCACTAGGTCAAGTCAGGGTTATTTAGATAAACACTGGCCCCCAGAGTGGAGGAAGATGGAGGCCACCCAAATACTGCCCTTTTGGTTAATAGTGGGATCATTGGAACCTCACATATGTTTTTTAACACATCATCTTGCAAAGGGTCGGGTTAAGGTACTCTCATATCTCCCATGTTACTCTTGCAGTCTCACTTTTTTATATTTTTGTTTAGCATGTGTCAGTTAAAATTGCAGCATTGTGGCTAAAACCAACATAGCTATTTCAATGTTTGCATCTGTAATTTGCAAGTTCAGCATGTTTTCTCTTAATAAGTAGTGATGTCGCAAACCCGAAATTTTCGGTTCGCGAACGGCGAACGCGAACTTCCGCAAATGTTTGCGAACCGGCGAACCGGGCGAACCGGGCGAACCGCCATAGACTTCAATGGGCAGGCGAATTTTAAAACACACAGGGACTCTTTCTGGCCACAATAGTGATGGAAAAGTTGTTTCAAGGGGACTAACACCTGGACTGTGGCATGCCGGAGGGGGATCCATGGCAAAACTCCCATGGAAAATTAAACAGTTGATGCAGAGTCTGGTTTTAATCTATAAAGGGCAGAAATCACCTAACATTCCTAAATCACAATGAATATGGATTGACACCTGACATATGACATATTGACACCTTGACATATGGATTGACACCTGTCCTCAGAGCCCCTGATGCACACGGACACAGAGCAGAACAGGGACTGTTCCCCCTACATAGGGTCACTTGGCAGATATGGATTGACACCTATCCTAAGGATCCCTGATACACACTGACAAAGAGCAGAATAGAGACTGTCCCCCCTACATAGGGGCACTTGGCAGGTATGGATTGACACCTGTCCTCAGAGACCATGATACACACTGACACAGAGCAGAATAGAGACTGTTCCCCCTACATAGGGTCACTTGGCAGATATGGATTGACACCTGTCCTCAGAGCCCCTGATACACACTGACACAGAGCAGAATAGAGACTGTTCCTCCTACATAGGGTCACTTGGCAGACATGGATTGACACCTGTCCTCAGAGCCCCTGATACACACTGACACAGAGCAGAATAGAGACTGTTCCCTCCTACATAGGGTCACTTGGCAGATATGGATTGACACCTGTCCTCAGAGACCATGATACACACTGACACAGAGCAGAATAGAGACTGTTACCCCTACATAGGGTCACTTGGCAGATATGGATTGACACCTGTCCTCAGAGACCATGATACACACTGACACAGAGCAGAATAGAGACTGTTCCTCCTACATAGGGTCACTTGGCAGATATGGATTGACACCTGTCCTCAGAGCCCCTGATACACACTGACACAGAGCAGAATAGAGACTGTTCCCTCCTACATAGGGTCACTTGGCAGATATGGATTGACACCTGTCCTCAGAGACCCTGATACACACTGACACAGAGCAGAATAGAGACTGTTCCTCCTACATAGTGTCACTTGGTAGATATGGATTGACACCTGTCCTCAGAGATCCATGATACACACTGACACAGAGCAGAATAGAGACTGTTCCCCCTACATAGGGTCACTTGGCAGATATGGATTAACACCTGTCCTAAGGATGCCTGATACACACTGACACAGAGCAGAATAGGGACTGTTCCTCCTACATAGGGTCACTTGGCAGATATGGATTGACACCTGTCCTCAGAGACCATGATACACACTGACACAGAGCAGAATAGAGACTGTTCCCCCTACATAGGGTCACTTGGCAGATATGGATTGACACCTGTCCTAAGGATCCCTGATACACACTGACACAGAGCAGAATAGAGACTGTTCCCCCTACATAGGGTCACTTGGCAGATATGGATTGACACCTGTCCTCAGAGACCATGATACACACTGACACAGAGCAGAATAGAGACTGTTCCCCCAAATAGGGTCACTTGGCAGATATGGATTGACACCTGTCCTCAGAGACCACAATACACACTGACACAGAGCAGAATAGAGACTGTTCCCCCAAATAGGGTCACTTGGCAGATATGGATTGACACCTGTCCTAAGGATCCCTGTATTGGGGAACATTGCCGCCCATCAATTCCGAGCTACAAATCCGGACTCTTTTTTTGGCAAAGATACACACTGTGCCAGAATTTAAAAGATTCTGGGCATTGACTATGCTAATGGGCATCATAAAGAAGCCCTCCATCCGCTCCTACTGGAGCAGTAGCCCCATCTGCTCTACCCCCATTTACCAATGTATGTCGAGGAAGAGGTATGAAATGATTCTGCATTTCATGCACTTCAGCGACAACAGCCTTAGGGAGCATCCCCAGTTTGACAGGCTGTATAAAATCCGCCCCTGATTACCCACTTTGCTGCCAGGTTTGCAGAGGCTTATACACCTGGAAGGAATATATGCGTGGATGAATCCCTGATGAAGCATAAGGGAAGGCTGGGATTCAAGCAGTATGTTCCTTCCAAGTGTTCTAGGTATGGTGTAAAGATGTATAAGCTCTGTGATAGCGAGACTGGGTATACTCAGACCTTCCGGGTGTATGAGGGAAAGGATAGCCACCTTGACCCTCCAGGTTGCCCAGAACATATGGGAACCAGTGGCAAGATTGTCTGGGACCTGATATTCCCCCTGATGAACAAAGGGTACCACTTGTATACTGACAATTTTTATACAAGTGTCCCTTTGTTCAAGCTACTGTAGTGTTTTGATACAGTAGCTTGCGGCACAATTAAAAAGAACAGCACAGGTTTCCCAGGACAACTTGCACGCACCCGGCTACGAAGGGGGGAGACCTCAGCTCTGCGCCAAGAGGAGCTGTTGGCAGTTAAGTACAGAGACAAGAAGGACGTCCTGTAAGCCTGTGTACTTATGCACAAAGCATTGTACGATCAGATTACACACATGTGCCATGCACGGCACATGTGTCAACTTGCCCAACTTCAATGCAGCCAAAAAATTTGTTCCGTTGTCAGAAACCACTTTGCCGATCTCCAGTTGCTGCGGAGTCAGCCACTTTTCCACCTGTGCGTTCAGGGCGGACATGAGTGCTTGTCCGGTGTGACTCTCTGCTTTCAAGCAAGTCAAACACAAGACGGCGTGACACTGCCGTATCCGGGATGTGGAATAGTACCTGGGGAGCTGGGGGGTGCCGTTGATGTGGAGCAAGACGCAGCAGCAGAAGAGGACTCAGCCGAGGAGGTTATGGAAGAGGATGGAGTAGGAGGAGTAGAGGAGGTGGCAGCAGGCCTGCCTGCAAGTCGTGGCGGTGTCACCAACTCCTCTGCAGAGCCACGCATTCCATGCTTGGCAGCCATCAGCAGGTTTACCCAATGTGCAGTGTAGGTGATATACCTGCCCTGACCATGCTTTGCAGACCAGGTATCAGTGGTCAGATGGACCCTTGCCCCAACACTGTGTGCCAGACATGCCATTACTTCCTTTTGCACAATTGAGTACAGGTTGGGGATTGCCTTTTGTGAAAAGAAATTTCGGCCGGGTACCTTCCACTGCGGTGTCCTAATAGCTACAAATTTTTTGAACGCCTCAGACTCCACCAGCTTGTATGGTAAAAGCTGGCGGGCTAATAGTACAGCCAAGCCAGCTGTCAGACGCCGGGCAAGGGGGTGACTTTCTGACATTGGCTTCTTACGCTCAAACATGTCCTTGACAGACACCTGACTGTGGGCAGATGAGCAGGCCTGACACACACCCGCTTTGAGACAACTAACTGCTATTCAATCAATAACAGTTTTTTGGTTTTAAATGCACGCTATAGAGAAACCAGATATGAGTGGCAAAGTACACGGGCAGAGGTCTGCAGAGCACCTACTGAAGGCCTGACACCCGCTTTAAGGACACTGACTGCTATTAGCTTACACTGAAAAACTTTTTTTCTTTGTAAAAGCACGCTATAGAGACACCAGATATGAGTGGCAAAGTACACGGGCAGAGGTCTGCAGAGCACACGCTGAAGGAGGCCTGACACCCGCTTTAAGGACACTGACTGCTATTAGCTTACACTGAAAAACTTTTTTTCTTTGTAAAAGCACGCTATAGAGACACCAGATATGAGTGGCAAAGTACACGGGCAAAGGTCTGCAGAGCACACGCTGAAGGAGGCCTGACACCCGCTTTAAGGACACTGACTGCTATTAGCTTACACTGAAAAACTTTTTTCTTTGTAAAAGCACGCTATAGAGACACCAGATATGAGTGGCAAAGTACACGGGCAGAGGTCTGCAGAGCACACGCTGAAGGAGGCCTGACACCCGCTTTAAGGACACTGACTGCTATTAGCTTACACTGAAAAACTTTTTTTCTTTGTAAAAGCACGCTATAGAGACACCAGATATGAGTGGCAAAGTACACGGGCAGAGGTCTGCAGAGCACACGCTGAAGGAGGCCTGACACCCAGACGCTTGCAGACAACTAACTGCTATTCAATCTATTACAGTGAAAACAATTTTTTTCTTTTTAAATGTCAAGCTTAAGCTATTGTGACACCAGATATGAGTCGTGGCACTGGGCAAATGGGCACAGTATCCACTGTGAGCCTGACACAGAAGCTGGCAGACAAGTAACTGCTATTCAATCTATTACAGTGAAAAAAATTTTTTTCTTTTTAAATGTCAAGCTTAAGCTATTGTGACACCAGATATGAGTGGTGGCACTGACTGGGCAAATGGGCACAGTATCCACTGTGAGCCTGACACAGAAGCTGGCAGGCAACTAACTGCTATTCAATCTATTACAGTGAAAAAAAAATTTTTCTTTTTAAATGTCAAGCATAAGCTATTGTGACACCAGAAATGAGTGGTGGCACTGACTGGGCAAATGGGCACAGTATCCACTGTGAGCCTGACACAGAAGCTGGCAGGCAGGCAGGCAACTGCAATTACATTACACTGAAAAAAAAAACGCAGACTGATGTTCTAGCCCTAAAAAGGGCTTTTTGGGGTGCTGTCCTTACAGCAGAGATCAGATGAGTCCTTCAGGACTGTAGTGGACACTGAATACCCTAGCCTAGCTATCAATTTCCCTATCTAATGAGCAGCAGCTACACTTTCCCTCCTCTCACTAAGCATGTAGCTTCAGAATGAATCTAAAATGGATGCTGGGAGGGAGGTGGGAGGGTCTGGAAGGGAGGGTCTGCTGCTAATTTGCTGGAATGTGTCTGCTGACCGTGAGTTTGCTCAATGATGACGAATAGGGGGCGGATCGAACCGCACATGTGTTCGCCCGTGGTGGCGAACGCGAAGACGCTATGTTCGCCAGGAACTATTCGCTGGCGAACAGTTCGGTACATCACTATTAATAAGGTGCAAACTCATATGCTGCAAAAGTGAGTTATGTTTGGAAGTCAGTCTATGAGCTTTGCTAGTAAATGTTACAGTTTTTATAGACTTCAGACATAATATTTTTTTTAAATAATTTTATTTTTTAATGTAGTTATTTGTTTTCCCCTCTGACTCTGCAAAAGTAAGGAAATATATCTTTGAACAAGATGATATTTACATATATTGGAAATACAAACCAGTCTAGTTAAAATCGTGTTCAATTCCACCTTTACAAATCAATAATGTCTGTCTGAATGATAAGACTACCAGAATGTTTCAGCAGTAAAAACAGCCACAGTTTTCATTTAAATCTGTGCTGCCATTTAAAATCCCCATAACCACATCATGAGCACAAGAGAAAACAGAACCTTTCTCAGCAGGAATTTGAGGAGCAATTTACATTAATGATGCGGGCTTCCAAATAGGGGCAGATGCCAGTTTCTCCACTGTGCTTATTTCAGTGTGTATTTCAGTGTATTTTAAAAAATAAATGTATGAATTGAAGAGATTTGTTTGATAAAACTCAATGAATTACATCGATCTAGAATACCTTCATTGCTGCATATTAAAATTGGTGATAAAATCACTTTATAAACTTTCTGATTAGCACAATCCTGCTGGTGATTCTAATTCTTGGTTTTTGGTTAGTAGGATGTTAGTTAGTAGTAGCATTTACTGTCTAGACCAGAGGTAGGCAAATGTTGGCACTCCAGATGTTGTGGACTACATCTCCCATAATGCTATTATGGCTATAATGCTGGCAAAGCATTAGGGGAGATGTAGTCCACAAAATCTAGAGTGCCGAAGGTTGTCTAGCCCTGGTCTAGACCATTTGATGGCAAACCTTTTTTGAGCCTGCGTGCTCACACTGCGATTGGAATCTACCTTATTTATCTCAAAGTCCCTAAAATGACAATTAACCATGAAAACAGAAACATGTATTATATGTGTGATGGGTGTTTATTTTAATTTAACTGCATTAATACAATAAAATTAAAACAAAAATGTTTTACCCCCTCTCCTGCTTACCTTTGTTTTGCAGGAACAAGGCTATCTTCTCTGGTGGTCTAGTAGAGTTTAATAATAAAGTGGAACTATGGTGGTCCACTGGAGTTTATAATAAATCTCTGGTGGTCCTGTGGTCTTAATAACAATTCCTTGATGGAGTGCATGATCTGCATGTCCGCCTGGTTAATCAATATTTCTAGTAATGGCACTCAGTGATGAAGCTGGAGGACAGGCTAGGAATCCTGGTGGCTGTGCTAAATCATGCACTGAACACTGAAGCCTTTTGGGTATGGTAGGATTACCGTAATATTTAATTTTTTGCTATTTCTTTTCCTTGTACACCCATTTCAGAGTTGAAACATTTGTCTTTCCATCATTAGTCTGTGTTTAAAATGACCATTCTTAATAATCTATTTTATTTATTTTTTCATTTAGAGTAAAGAATGGAACCACTCAAACTAAATTAACACATTTTTTCAGGGAATTATCTCCCTTTAATACACCCCTCCAATCTAAAACCACAGTCAATTTTGTTCTACATGATGCCTTTGTGACATTGCCATGTTTGTAGATGTTAGATTTATTACTTTAAAGAAACTATGTGTCTATAGAAGATCAAGGTGTTTCAACTCTGAACATAGCAATAACAGTAGTTCTTTTGAAGGGGTTAACCCCAACAAACTGTATTAAACCAAGACACATCCTCTCTATTACTCAGTCCTTCTTCTCAGTCACCCATGCCCCCTACTTGCAGTGATTTTGCTTTTGATGTGTAATGTTTAAGAGAACTGGGTTTCTTGTCCGTAATCTTTCCCTGCTTAGATGTTAACCCCAGCTGACTGATGAAATGCAATTGTAAAACATTGAAGGTCAGATCATTGAACTCTCTTGGATAAGATTTGATAATATTGTTTTGACCGGACTAACGAATAATTCAGTTTTCTTGTTTGCATTTTACAAAATAAACTATTCATATTTTTTAATGTGAGTACATTTTTTTTTTTCAAATTTCAGAGGAAAGTACTTTCTGCCAAATTTCTGCCATATCCCTAAGATTCTGATGATTTCAATAAACAACTTGCGGCAGATAGGTTAGTTTTAAAACGACAAAAGCCAAAATTGAAAAAAGAATAACAAATCTTTTTTTGAAAAAAGGGGGTCCTAAGTCAAAAGACTATGGGTAACAATTCTCAATATAATTGGTAAGAAGCAAAATATTTAAATATAAACATTATAAGTATTTAAAGGGAATATCTACATAATAGTGAAAAAGAAAAAAAAAACACAAATAAAAAACACAAAAGTGACTTGTGAAAGTGTAATATTAAAAAGGAGACACCTAGGGGGTCTGCCTATCTGGCTTGTATATATGAATCACAGCAAGTGTGAGAAAATATACTAATTCTTGATCAACCCATGTAGAAAGATAGTATCAAGAAAGACATCTGTTTAGTAATAAAATGCTTTTCCAAGTGGAAGGCTAAAATGTAGCCAATTAAATAGCAGCAGTCTATGGGGATTGCAAGAATACAGTTTAGCATTTAGATTCAAAATTAAATATATTTTGAAAATTAGAGATATTGGAAATATTAGAGATATTCAAAAAGGTGAATGAAAGGTACAGGAGGGTAGGTGTATAGAGTGTTAATTCATCACCCCCACCTTAATAATAAGACCAAACTCCACTTAAAAGAGGGTGAATATGGGATTTTGCTCTGTAGCTCCTCGAGTTCATCCTAACACATAATTATTTTATATTCAAAAACAAGTTCTACCACCAAGTGAGAGAAAATGCGATAGGTCGACTTGTGCCCCATCATACCATACGCCAACCTCCACCTGGGTTGGTGGGAGGAAAATCTTATTCATTCAGAGGTTATATCTAAATACCTCCCCTCTATTTATTTATGGCGTCGGTATATAGATGACGTCTTCATTGTGTGGCAGGGTGAGCCCAAGGAGTTCAACAACTTCGTAAAACATCTTAGTGTAAACAAAGAAAATTTGAGGTTTACGAGCAAAGTAGGCGTTCTAGTCACAATTTTTTGGATATAACAATATCGATCACAGACCAAAACACTATTCAGACGACTCTTTTTAAAAACCTTTGGCCTCTAACAACCTTCTAAGATGGGACAGTTTCCACCAAGAACTTTGAAGCAGGGTATCCCTACAGGACAGTACCTTAGGGTGAGACGTAACTGCAGTACAATCAAAAGGATACCCCAATAAGTGTCTTAAACAAGCCTATAGGAGGGCATTAGAGGCCGACCGCAAGGGTCTGTTAAAAGAGACTGATACAAAATTGGTACCCAAAGATTCTGGGGGGACCATTAGGTTGATACTCCAATGCTTCCGGCCCATTCTCTTAAAAGCGGTGTTCGCCCCCAATGTGACTGCACGAAGGGGGAAAAACCTCTGTGACTTGTTGGCCCCTAGTCACCTTCAACATAAATAGCCTTCATTAACAACATGGCTCCAGAACCCTTTAGTTGGCATCTTTGCATGTGGAAGGTGTGTAGTGTGTAAAGGGACTCTAAAAGTGTTATGGATAGTGAGGTTGGAAATGTGTTTAATATCACATCCTTCTTCAACTGCAATACGGCAGGTATAGTATATTTACTTAAAGGAAAACGTAATTGAGAGTAGAGCAGTATATTAAGAAATGGTGATTATTTAGGTGATAAACCCTAAATATATATGGAATGTGAGGGAATAGAGGTAATTAAGAATGATACTTAGTATTTAAGAGATGACCTCCATGTAGTAATTCCCTTTCTTTAACCAATCTATAATTTTCTTTTACATTACTATTCTTTAAAAAACAATCTAAAACCTTTTTTTTATTTATATCCCTTAAAATTACTTCTTTTTAAACTATTCTAATAATAATAATAATAATAATAATAATAATCTATTTCACCCATTTGAATTGATAATTAGGAGCATTCAGCAAACATACTATAAAACATAGTATGTTTTTATCTCTATACATTAAATAGTTTTTACAGGTACAAACTTTAAACAAGGTACAAAAAAAGCTATGCATGAAAATATATGAAATTATCATAATATTGGTGGGACCTAATTATGTTTCAATCTGAGGATAAGGATATTCTGCTTCTATTGCATATACTGATATTTAAAATGCTCAAATTGATGCTTTTCTAGTGTGGTTGGAGAGGTAGGGGCCTAACCCAAAGAGCCAGATCATAGTTCAAAATATTCAGAATCAAATAAGGAAATTGGAAAAGTCCCATTTAGAACATGCAAAGATGTCAGAATTCATCAATGGACACATATGTTCACTCATAAATCAGTATATACTTTAAACAGACACTTTAAGCCAGGTGTAAACCACCTTCGGCATACCAGATTTTGTTGGCTACATCTCCCATAATGCTCTCAAGGTAGATGCAGTTCAAAAGATCTGGAGTGATGAAATTTTCCTCTGGGCACTATAAAATTTTGTTTTAGTGCTTGACATCCACTGTCTCTTTCCCTCCATTCAGTACTAAACCATTTATTGAGTAGTTTAACACTAAATAAGGGACCCTGGTCACACACAGCATACACCTAACTGGAGCTATGGCTAAGTCAGAGATTATACACTTCCTTTTAGCCATAGCAGTTTGAACCAGCAATGGTGGTTGTGTTAAGCTTAACGCCATCAGCAGACACACCCAACTGATCACAACTTACTATTAATACTCGATTTAATGTTTACTAATTAGCTTAAACAGCAAAGGGGAGAAGCTGTCGGGGACTCTCATTTGGTATTAAAACATTAAAGGATTACTCTAAGCACTGTGACCACTTCAAGGATTTGAAGCGGTCATGGTGCATGGAGTCTATATGTGCTTTTAAAGGTCGATACCCAATTAAATGCATTACTTAAATGCAAGTAACACCTTGTCATTTTATCTAATTTTTAAAAAGGGGTGGGATTAGAGATAAAACTAATTAGGTTTATGTTATAAATTGACATGTATTAATCTGTCCTTAACTCTTTCTCCACAAGCTTTAATAAAAGCGAATGATGCCCATGTATCTCAAGTCTCACTTATAAAATGTTATTAAAATATATTCACCTTTGTTTCAATTAAGTCCTTAATTTTTACAAGTAGCATATTGAACATAGCCCCCCTGCTAATATACAAATGTTGTGCCTATGATCCATTATAGTGTCCAGTTAATATTACAGCAATTATTGTATTACCAAGAAACAGAACTCTGCTATGGGTCCTAAGATATGAAAACCTATTATACGCCTGATATTTGATTCCTTCCTTCAGAAAGTTGAAATCCAATCAAACAGTTCAAGGATGAAAGGTTTTCTAAACCAACTCCCTGTTGTGTTAAATGGAAAAAATAAATATGTCTGGAAAAAGAACCATGTGATGTTCTGCAGACATGATTAGAAGTGCTTTTGGGGAAAAAAAGCTTGCATTGAAGAGTGCAAACATAAAATTCAGTTCTAAATAGGAAGAAATAATTGATAGCAGAGTGAATCAAATCCATGAGATTATATTTTACTGTATAATGTACTTTGGCTATCATACCATTTCCCACTGTCCTGGCCAACCAGAGAAACATGGAACAAGATAAGCTCACAGTAAATCAAGCGTACTTACAAACATGGAGATGTTGTCTTTGGAAAAAAATTCAGTATTGTAGTATATTGTAATATAATAATCTAGGCTGAAAAAAGTCTACCACATTTACCTGTTTTATCAATCATATTTGCTATTCTTGACCAAAAATACATTTTTATTAATCATTAAAATAGTATCCATATTATAGGCATTCACAAAATATACCTGTGCAACATATCTAGGCAATTAATTGCATATGTGTATTGCTTTTACTTTAAGAAACTATATATTTTTTCTGTAGGTAAAATTTCCTTTCCAGAAGTCTTAAATGTTGACTGTTGTCATTTACACAGTACTGTTTTGAGCAGGGCATCAGAGGAATATTTGTAATCCTGCTTTATATATTTTCATCGTATTCAGTAATAGACACATGTTTTTAATATTATAATAATTTCACAATTATACTTACTTTTATTATTTAAGCATTTAGTATACTTATTTAGGAAATCCCTATTACCTTATCACTTGAAATGCACTTCTCTAAGCTAAATATCATATTGTATTAGCCCCCTAGTTCCACTAAGTCTTTCTCTTTTTAATTTTCAATAACAATAAAATTGTGTGTAGTATTGCATCAAATGCTTTACCAACTCAAAATGCATCATATGTTTATACTGATGTATTCCTAGAACTAAATTAAATATTTCTGACCTAATCTGGACAGCATAAAGCCAGGTTTTGTTTTATTATGTTAAAGACATTTTAAATAACAATGTTTCCTCATATATATTAAGCAGGATTCTATCACAGAAATATACAAATGGTTTCTGCAAAAACAACTGAAAAATTATAACTGGGTGACTCAAGGCAAGGTAATGCAGCAACTAACGGAATTTAATGTAAACAAAGCTCTGGGGCCTGACAGTTTTCACCCATGAGTACTTAAGGAGCTAAGTATGGAAATAAGTGAACCTCTGGTTTTAATCTTTCAAAACTCTTTTCTTTCAGGAATTATACCGGAAGATTTGAGGATGGCAGATATAGTTCCTATTTTCAAAAAGGGTCCAAAACCTTTGCCTGCAAATTATCAGGGGTTCTGTTCTGGGACCACTTCTTTTTAACATATTTAGAAATGATCTTGAAATAGGCATTGTTTCAGTGTTTCAGTATTTGTAGATGATGCAAAACTCTGTAAAGTAATACAGTGTAAGCAGGATATTGCATTCCTGCAGAGGGATTTAGATATTAGATGACTGGGCACTCAAAAGACTAATGATATTTAATGTAAAATATTGCAATGTTCTGCACTTCAGGGTAAAGATTGCTCAAGCAACTTACATCCTAAATGGTAGTGAATTAGAGATAACACATAAGAACGAGAAGGATTTGGGAATTGTTATAGACAGCAAACTAGGCAACAGTTGTAAGGCTAGTACAGTTCTGTCATGCATAAAAAGGATATTAACTCTTGGCAAGAGAATATAATTTTTTTATCTTTATAAATCCGTGTTAAGACCACATCTTCAATATACTGTACAATTGTGGACTCATGTTCTAAAGAAGAATATTATGGCACTAGAAAAAATGCACAGGTGGGTTATAAAACTAATAAAAATAATGGAAAATTTTAGTTATGAAGAAAGGCTAGAAAATGTTAATCTCTTTAGTTTGGAAAAACAGCGCATTAGAGTTGATAAGACTAAGAGTATTATACATATACATTCTGGACCTTTACAAATTGTCAGGAGATCTATTTATAAACTGGAGGTCACACATTTAGACTGGAAGAAAGAAGATTTAGTCTAAGGCAAAGGAAAGGGTTTTTACAGTAAGAGCAATAAGTATGTGGAATACTGTCTGAAGAGGTGGTTTTATCACAATTGATACAGATGTTTAAAGAGCAATTGGATGAATACTTGCAAAAATATAACATTCACGATAAACATTTTAATTTGTTGGGTAATAGCTTATTTTCCAAGGAGAGATCTGATGTCCATTCTAAGGTTATGTACCCGACTTTACACTGTATTACCAGGCAAGTCACCTGCTGCGGGTGGTAGAGTGAGCAAAAGCAGGGATACATAAATCATGGAAAGCCATAGAGGAACACCAGATGGGCAGGCCGATGTCAGCGCCCCAGTGGCTGAACTCCCAGGTGGGTCAACAACTGTTTTCATCCCAACCTTTTGTTAGGGCCATGATGGCGGTTTGGCACTCACTGGCCCTGAACATGGGTCTTTCCACCTTCCTCTCTCCTCTCTTGCCAGTAACCTACAATCTGGACTTTTCCCCTGGTGAAGGCAGAAGGGGACTGACTGACTTACTCCCATAGAACATGTTGCAGATCCAACACATGACTGAAAATGGTAGATTCCTCTCGCCAAACTCCCGGACAGCAAAACAACAAAATCTATTTAGGGACCTAACACCATTTGAAACACTGTGCCAGGATCCGGACCCCTCCAGTCCATGGGATATCCCATCTATATAATAAGTATTTACTTAAATAGGTGATGAACCGGCGCTCTAAAAATCCTTTAAAAGGATATATACATAAAAGGCAACAGCAGCACCTTAAAAATGTTATACCCAATAAAATTACACTTGCAACCTTAAACAATATAAACAAGACAAAAGGTGTGCTGTGCCTTTAAGACCAAAATATATAGTGCAAATAAATATAAAAAGCTGCAATATATACATAAAGTGCAAAAAATATCCTTTTATAGCACTTAGTGATTGTGCTACAGTAAATGTAAAGTGCAAAGTGCAGTGAGGAGATGTGCAAAAGTAATTATAAACTCACTTCGCACTTACAAAAAATACCTTTCCTCAAACCCACTCAGAGAGATTCCACAAATTGTAGTTGGATATCCATACAATAACAGAAAATAGAGCGGGAGAGAGAATATATATGGTATAATATTGTTATGAAAAAATATATATTTTGAAGGGTATCCATTCACAAATGTAGAGCAGATGAGTTTGCTCTAACTGTACTGGAATGCAGTCAAAGGAATGCAGTCAAACATCAGGCTGTAGTAGATGTAATCCTTATTCCAAACAACCTTAAACAACCTTAAACAACCTTAAATTCAGCAAAAACAGGAACCATCTTCCCCTTCGCTTCTCCCGTTAGGCTACTATCCAGTCCCTTCAATTTTGGCCACAATATCGGTTCCGGACTTCAGAGGTAGCTTGTTCCTTCCGGGAGGTAGGAT
Organism: Pelobates cultripes; assembly: GCA_933207985.1. Lineage (NCBI taxonomy): Eukaryota > Metazoa > Chordata > Amphibia > Anura > Pelobatidae > Pelobates > Pelobates cultripes. The sequence goes on along the minus strand of OW240914.1, from coordinate 119,567,062 downwards.
CGTAGAGCACTTGTGTGCATTGTGACGTTGGTAGCGTAATGACGCATTTCGCCATGATTGATGGCTTCCTCAGATCTTCCTTCTCATTGCCCACATAAATCTCATTCCCCAAAATTGAAGGGACTGTGTTTACATTTAATGTAGCAAAGCACTGAGATAGTGCTATAAAATGAAATTTTTTGCACTTTGTAAATGTTTATATTAGCACTAAATATTGTGGTATTAAAGACACAGCACACCTTTTTTATTGTTTATATCCCATCTATCCACAACTCTTCAACAACAGGGACTCCCACCTCCCTTGTTTTTCTCTAAATAGGAACAGGCCTTAGGGGAAACATACATGGAAACACAATGGCATAAGATATGTGAGCTAGTACACCATTGCACAATAGCCAGTAAGACCCAAGAAACAGTTTTTTTTTTTTTCAACCTCTCTTCGTTAAGATGTATAATTAACATTTATTATGACAAGATATACTGCAAAATCAAAATTGTTTGTGATGGTCCTAGAAAGACATTTGATGAATAGCAAATAATAACAAAATGCTTATAGGGAGGACTTGTCTTAGTAATTCAGCTTGCAGGCTGCAACATTGTATAAAAACTCAAACTCTGGCCCCCCAGATGTTGCTGAACTACAACTCCCATGATTCTCTGGCTATCTACGTAATTTAAAGAATCATGGGAGTTGTAGTTCAGCAACATCTGGGGGAGTTTGTGGACCCCTGCTCTAAGTGATAGATGGCTATACTTAATGGGACTGATTCCTGGTATTGCCCATAATTACTCTAGCTATTAGGTAGCATTTCATAGAAATTCTTTATCTAGATTTACAGTACATCTCAAAAATGTGCAGACTTTTCTTCACATCTACCTACACCTTCCTTAATATACTTAATATTATACTAACTAAAGAATTGATGAAATACAGATCAAATGCAGAAACTGATATATTTTTGATTTGCACGTCTAGCCATTATTAAACAATTTGCTATAATTTGAAAATCTCATCTGTACATACTTCTCAAAATGTACAACACATAATTTAAACTTCATATGATAAACGTAGAGTAAAGGTGATACATATTACTGTTTCTTCATTAGTTAATTAAAGAAATCTAGGGTGCAAGTTTTAAAGAGTACTGATGTCTCTTCCATCAGGTCTGTAGAGACAAAGCATGGTGAGACCATTTAGGGAACAATTGTAAGGGAATTGCATAACTTTAAACGTTTAAAATTGTTCCTCTTCCAGAAATGACTCTACACAGCCAGTTAACCCTACCTAAGTGTAAAGGGGTTTGGCTCTCTAGGATCCAGATAGAGCTTCCTTCACATGCAGAGTGTCCATGAGTAGGAGTCCTCTTACAAGTAAACCACTGAGTTACACTGGGAAACAATGTTACTCACAATAAGATTGAGACTCTGGATTGGTCACTCCCTGTCCAGATAGGTAGGGAACCTAACACATTAATCCACAGGATTGGTCATTAGAATGGCCGGGCTTAACGAAATACAGTGGTCAGAGTGATAGCCAAACTCAAGAGTAGGAAAAATCAGGATACCCAGAAACAAGCCAATTAAAAGGAGTTTAGAGGTCAGGATAATAGATAAACAATGCTGCAAAGTCAAATAGCAGGGAAACAGAGAATAACAAAAATGCATCATTGGGAAAAAAAGAATCACAACAGCGCAAAGTTTGGGACAGGTAAGTTTAAACAAGTAGAGGCTGTTTTCCATTGGGTAGTGTTTCCACGGTGCTCCAGATGACGCGTGGGTGGTGAACAGACGTATTTATATAACCCGCATTATCATTGGTACTGCACCTGATTTGATCCAGCGGAAATGTCTTTCAGACACAAATGTGGATTTGCCTCCGGATGTGAAAAAAAAGGCACATACTGGACACGAGCAATGTCTGAGAAAATACTGGGGCAGTGTAAGAGAGCCTCAGTGAATCTGACAACCCCAGAACACATAACTATCTGCCTGATTTTTCACTGTGGTCACTCATTTTTCAAGATGCAGTCTCCAAATAGCCCACCAAGTTCGAATCACTTTCCCTGCCAATTGCAGCCTCCATTAAAGGGAATTTCCATGAATTTTCATTTCAAGGGACTAAATCTTGCTCTAGGTATTATTGGGAACATACCACTGAGAATCACCATCAAAGGCAAACATTGGATAAAAATATTTAAATTCGACCATAAATGTTTCATTTCCTCCAGGGTCAGAGAACAAAGACTATTTGATGCCAATATAACTCAGTAAAGATCCATAATGTTCCAACAAAATTCCAAAACATGGTAGCTATATCTGCTAGGAGTTGGTGTACCCAATGCTGTCCATGCCTTATTGTCGATATTTAAGATCTTTGCAATTTCTGTTTGGTTGTTCTAGCAAGTAGTTTGCTATGTCTGTTGCCATGGGCATAAAACAAGTATTGTGTAAGCAACAGTGTTAATTTTACCTTATAGAAAAGAAATTAGAACTGGTCTCAGACACAATTTTACCACGATAGATATTCAGGTCCTATGTTTAGCAAAAATGTGAAAAAAAAATGTGAAAAAAAGAAAACTTTATTAGATGGCAATGACATATTGGCGTGCCACAAAAAAAAAAAAAAAATGAGCCACAGGTAAACACTTAATTGTGATAGTGTTACACACAGTGAAAAACAAAAGTGATTAAAAAGGGAACAAATTGCTGTCAAAGATATACACAAAGTAGTGTACACACACACACTATGTCACCTATACACACACACACACACATTACGTCCCCTTTAACACTATGCCCCCTATACAATGTTTTCATATCTCGTCCAAGGCATTGAACTATTTCACTATTTTCAGCAGCAGAGAGATTTTTTTATTTATTTTTTTTAAGTGTGTCGGTTATTATGGATTTTTTAATTGGCCTTTTTTGGGGCTGAAAAAGAAGATTTTAGAAGAAAGAAAATATCAAATGGTAAGTTTTTTTTGTTTTTTTTACAGGTACTTAGTTAATGGTCCCCCCCCTCATTATTTTTAGGGTGAGGGGGTAGGTAGGGGTTAGTATTTTTTGGGAGGGGGTGACTAGGGGTTTGGGGACCCCTAGTCACCTGGGGAGGGGTGGTTAATTTTTTATTTAGGACATTAGGTCCCCCCCTTATTATTATTTAGGGCCCCCTCCCACCACTCAGGGGTGGGGGCCAGGGTGGGAGGACATTAGGTCACCCCCTTATTCTAATTTAGGGCCACCACCCACCATTCAGGGGTGGGGGCCAGGTGGGAGGACATTAGGTCCCCCCTTATTAGTATTAAGGGCCCCCACCCACCGCTCAAGGGTGGGGGCCGGGGGGAGGACATTAGGCCCCCCCTTATTAGTATTTAGGGCCCCCACCCACCGCTCAGGGATGGGGGCTAGGGGGGAGGACATTAGGTCCCCCCCTTATTAGTATTTAGGGCTCCCACCCACCGCTCAGGGGTGGGGGCCAAGGGGGAGGACATTAGGTCCCCCCTATTCTAATTTAGGGCCCCCACCCACCGCTCAGGGGTGGGGGCCAGGGGGAGGACATTAGGTCCCCCCCCTTAATGGTATTTAGGGCCCCCACCCACCGCTCAGGGGTGGGGCCCAAGGGGGAGGACATTAGATCCCCCCTATTCTAATTTAGGGCCCCCACCCACCGTTCAGGGCCGGGGGGAGGACATTAGGTCCCCCCTTATTAGTATTTAGTTCCCACCCACCACTCAGGGGTGGGGGCCAGGGGGGAGGACATTAGGTCCCCCCTTATTAGTATTTAGTCCCCACCCACCACTCAGGGGTGGGGGCCAAGGGGGAGGACATTAGGTCCCCCCCACTTATTCTAATTTAGGGCCCCCACCCACCGCTCAGGGGTAGGGGCCATGGGGGAGGACATTAGGTTCCCCCCTTATTAGTATTTAGGGCCCCCACCCACCGCAAAGGTGTGCATGAGGCCATATTGTATTGGGATGACTTAGGATCTCAGGCCAGTTTCTCCAAAAATATTTATCTCTCTCAAATATTAACTAGAGGTGGGATGTCAGGACCCCACAGTAGTGTTTGGGGTTTTAGTAGACATAGAGTCGCTTTTATTGTTGCCTATCAAGATAAGAGATGAATGGTGGTTTAGAATAGCTCACTATGCAGTAGAAGCTGCATCCTTGTACATCTGCTTTCATTTCCATGTGGACAACCCCTCAACCCCCCAAATTCTTTGGTAATATGTTGATTATGTGAGTACATGATCCTGAGTACTTTCTACGTCCACATTTGAAAAAAATTTTATAAGACACCCTAGAGCTTGCCCATCAATCTAAATGCTGAACTGTATTTATACATTCCTCTCGTCTCCATTGGGCCCCTCAAAGACTTGAGATGGAATGGATATATGTAATTTACAGAAAGTACCTGCAAGCACTATACATCTTATGTTTAATACACTCATGAATCTAGTTAACACTGTGTGATTCATTCTGCCAGACAAACAGTTACATTATTCAGATTTTGTCACTGCATGATAAGCAGACCTGACATTTTCCATTTTTTTCCCACTAAAATAAACTTACTAAAAAAATATGAAAGAATACACTTTGTCATAATTATATCATTTAATTATATTATTCTTTCTTTTTGTTTTATTTAAACCTCATTGAAAGCTGTCAATAATCCAAAACAAATAAAAGATTAAAAAAAAAAGAGTGAACTTTTAATTCCAGGTTTCGACTGAATTGCAAGAAGCTCAGTTTGTGCTTATAAAATGAATAAAATGTCTTTACGCATCAATGGAAAGGTACACATTCCTTGTGTGTATTTATTGTTTCAATATATTGGATAACAGACAAGTCTTTGTGCAGATACACTGATCAACCACAACATTAAAACCTCCTCCCTATTATCTTGTAGGTCCCTCTCATGCTGTCAAAACAGCTCTAATGTGTTGAGGCATGAATCCCATAAGACATCTGAGTTTGGCCTGTGGTATCTGGCACCAAGACATTAGCAGCATATCCTTTAAGTTCTGAAAGTTGTGTGGTGGGGTCTCCACAGATCATATATCAATCTGATTGAGATCTGGGGAATGTGAAGTCCAAGGCAACACCTTGAACTCTTTGTTATGTTTTTTAAACCATTCCTAAACAATTTTCGTAGTGTGGCAGGGTGCATTATACTTTAGAAAGAGGCCACTTGCATCAGGAAACACCAATGCCATGAAGAAGTTTTCATGGTCTGCAATAATATATAGGTAGGTGGCACATGTCAAACTAACATCTACATAAATATCAAGATCCAAGGTTTCCCAACTGAACATTGCCCATGGGATAATGGCCTGCCTCTCTTGGCCTGCCTTCTTCCCATAGTACATCATTCTCATTCTCTTCCCTAGGTCAACTACGCACATGCACCATCCACTTGATCTAAAAGAAACAGTGATTCATCAGACCACACAACCTTCTTCCATTGCTCCACAGTATAGGTCTGATGCTCACATCCCCAATGAGAGCACTTTTGATGGTGGAAAAGGGTTATCATGAGCACCCTGACCTATGTGTTCTGAAACCATTGTATCATGGCCATTGTATCATGGCTAGCATGAAGTTTTTCATCTCTTTGAGCTACAGTACCACGGCTCCCGGTGATTCTGTTGGCGTGGTTGCACACAAAGTAAGCAATCATGCCGTCAGAAACAAATATTACTTACCTTGTTCATGGCAGATCATTGCCCAACCTTCCTCCGGTCCTGTCCCCAGCGGGTGTGACGTTCTTAGGAGCACCGACCACTGCGGTTTGGATTTTTGTAAAAGACTTGCCTTCGCCCACAACAAAGATGGTGCCAACATGCGTGCGATGTCACGTAATAGACGCGCATGCACATTTTGGGGTCAGCGGTCGGAGGCAGCCAATTACAGGCAAAGGAGGGTTATTTAAACCCAAATTACCTTTTCAGTGCCCTGTTGTGGTTTACCTTAGTTGGTTATCAGAGAGTGTGTTCCTGTTCGTTTAAATTCCGTTTTTTGACTTTGGTTTCGTTTTGACTTTTGGTATCCTTGACTTTTGGCTTTCTCTCATCGTTGTGTCTCCTTCTGTGTCCCTGACCTCAGCAAGTATTCTGACTATTCTCTGGTAAGTTAAGTCCAGCCATTACAATGTCCGGTAAGATGTTACCTTTAGTCCTAGGTGTGATATAATTCTGCGTGCTGGATCAACCAGTAATCCTGACAATGCAACAGGGCCATAGATCATGCAGAATTGTGTCAGCACATAGCAGCTTGCGAGAGAAAGCTGGAGGAGAATGATCACCATATTGATCAATTTGCCCAGGCTTTCAGTATGCTTCTTACTCGGACAGTGCATTTACAGCCTGAGGTCCCTCCGATTATCTCACCTCCACCTAATATACCTCCACCTATAGTATATAAAGATAGTATATACTATCTCCCAATATCTTCCCCCGCATTTTAATTAATATTAATATTATTAATATTCAAGAATGCCGGGGATTTCTGAATCAAATTGAGTACCACTTTGAGGCCTCACCGGGATATTTTCCCACGGACAGAGCTTAGATTGGGTATTTAATGAACCAACTTAAAGGTAAAGCCTTAACTTGGGCCAATCCATTATAGGAGAGTAATAGGTGTATTGCGTATAACTACCAGGAATTCCTTGCAGAATTTAAATTAACATTTGAACCATTAGGAAGGAAGGATGACGCTTCCACTGCCCAAATGCGTATCAAACAAGGGAACCTGTCTATCTCGGATTATGCCATAGAATTTCGTACCTTGGCTTCTGAGGTAGACTGGACTAATAGCGGACTGATTTCTGTATTTAAAGAAGGATTATGAAATTGCTGCCAAAGATCTACCTAAGAGATTAAATTACTTCATCACATTTGCAATGCAGATTGATAACAGACTTAGGACCAGAGAAATTATTAGAAATAGAACCAGATGTATGGCTATGTCACTGGCACCTTGTTTTTCCAAACCTATTATCCCTGACCTCTCTATACAGTCCGAACCCAAACCTATGCAGTTAGGGGTCACTAGACTGTCAGAGGCAGAGAGACAGTATAGGAGAAAGGAGGGTCTTTGCTTATACTGTGGTAAAAAAGGACATATGAGACATGCTTGTCCCATACACCCGGAAAACTTCCGCACCTAAGAATCTTAAGGAGACAGGTCTTAGGTGTGATGGATACGTCCTCTGGTAATAATCAAAATAGATTTCTCCTTGATATCACTGCCCTTTGCAACAAGAAAAACTTTTCATGCAAAGCCCTGATAGACTCAGGTGCGGCAGGAAACTTTATCGATATACAGTTTGTGAAAACACCATAGCTATAAAGGAGATATCATCACCTCTGGCCGTTGAGGCTATTGATAGGAGACGTCTCTCTCAACCTCTGATTACCCACGAAACCATGCCTATTAACATTTCTATAGGAGCTTTACACAAGGAAAACATATCATTCCAGATAATTGCTTCTCCTTCTTGTCCTATCATATTAGGATTTCCTTGGCTCATTAAGCACAATCCTCATATTGACTGGGTTAAGGGAGAAATACTGGAATAGGGTAAAGACTGTATAGAGAGATGTGTGGTATCCATTACTAAGAGAGTTGGCATCGTTACTTTGCCCACCGCTACACCTCAAACCTCCAAAATTCCAATACAATACTGGGAGGTTAAAGAGGTGTCCAGTAAGAGTCAGACTAATATTCTACCTCCTCACAGATCATATGATTTCTCCATAGATCTGCTACCTGGCGCTATGCCCCCTAAGGGTATGTGCCTTATCCCCACAGGAGAGAAGAATCATGGATGATTATATCAAAGATTCTCTAAATAAAGGCCACATACGTAAGTCATCCTTGCCTGCTGGAGCAGGGTTCTTTTTTTGTATCCAAAAATGATGGAGAATTACGGCCATGCATTGATTACAGGGCTTTAAACAAGATCACCATAAAAAATGCCTATCCCATACCTCTTATCTCCGAATTGTTTGATAAGCTCCAGGGTGCTTAGGTATTTATTAAACTTGACCTTAGGAGTGTGTACAATTTGGTAAGAATTAAGGAAGATCATGAGTGGAAAATGGCATTTAACACTAGAAGTGGGCAGTACATTATGTAATGCTCCGGCTGTATTTCAGAACTTTATAAATGATGTGCTCAGAGACTACATTAATTCTTTTGTTCTAGTATACCTGGATGATATCCTTATTTATTCCACTGACCTCCAGACTCATCACAAACATGTCAAACAAGTACAGCAAACTTTGCTTAAAAATTGTCTTTATTACAAACTTGAGAAAGGCATCTTTGACCAGTCTAAGGTACAGTTTTTGGGGTATAATATCTCCGCCTCTGGTTTCCAAATTGATCCTCGTAAACTGGAGGCTGTTCTACACTGGCCTTTACCTAATGGGTAAAGCCGTTCAAAGCCGTTCAAAGGTTTATTGTTTTTGTTAATTACTACAGGAGATTCATCAAAGCTTTCTCTTCTGTAATAACTTGTAATTGTACCTGTAATTGTTTGCTTCTGCTGACATTTTGGTACATCCTGACACTAGCAAATCCTTCGTACTGGAGGTTGATGCCTCCGAAACAGGAGTGGGGGCTGTTCTTTCTCAGAGGGAGAATCAGGATACCCCTTTGCATATCTGTTGTTACTTTTCTAGAAAGTTGTCTCCGGCAGAGTGTAATTATATTGGCAACAGAGACTTGTTGGCCATTATACTAGCGCTTAAAGAATGGTGACATCTTTTAGAGGGTTCCAAGGATCCTGTTTTGATCATAACTGATTTACATAAATTTGGCATATATTGGTGATGCTAAACAACTGTCTTCTAGAAAGGCAAGATGGTCTTTGTTCTTACAGTGCCTTGCAAAACTATTCACCCCCTTGGCATTTTTCATGTTTTGTTGCCTCACAACCTAGAATTAACATGGATTGTTTGAGGACTTGCATCATTTAATTTACAGAACATGCCCACAACTTTGAAGATTTTTATTTATTTATTTTTTTATTGTGAAGCAAACAACAATAGGACAAAATAACAGAAAAAGTCAATGTGCATAACTCTTCACCACCCCTAAAGTCAATACTTTGTTGAGCCACCTTTTGCGGCAATCACAGCTCCAAGTCACTTTGGATGGGTCTCTATGAGCTTGCCACATCTTACCACTGGGATTGTTGCCCAATCCTCCTTGCAAAACTGCTCCAGCTCCTACACGTTGGATGGTTTGCGCTTATGAACAGCAATCTTTAAGTTTGACCACAGATTTTCTATTGGATTGAGGCCTGGGCTTTGACAAGACCATTCCAACACATTTACATGTTTCCCCTTAAACCACTCAAGTGTTGCTTAATCAGTGTGTTTGGGGTCATTGTCCTGCTGGAAGGTGAACCTCCATTCTAGCCTCAAGTCATGCACAGAGTGGTACAGGTTATGTTCAAGAATATCCCTGTATTTAGCACCATCTACCTTTGCCTCAACTCTGACCAGTTTCCCAGTCCTGGCTGCTGAAAAACAACCCCACAGCATGATGCTGCCACCACTATGTTTCACTGTGGGGATGGTGTTCTTTGGGTGATGTGATGTGTTGGGTTTGCGCCAGACATAGCGTTTTCTTTGATGGCCTAAAAGTTCACTTTTAGTCTCATCAGATCAGAGCACCTTCCTCCATACATTTTGGGAGTCTCCCACATGCCTTTTCGCAAACTCAAAACGTGCCATTTTGTTTTTTGCGGAAAGTAATGGCTTTCTTCTGGCCACTCTGCCATAAATCCCAACTCTATGGAGCGTATGGCTTATTGTCGTCCTATGTACAGATACTCCAGTCTCTACTGTGGAACTCTGCAACTCCTTCAGAGTTACCTTAGGTCTCTGTGCTGCCTCTCTGATTAATGCCCTCCTTTCCCGGTTTGTGAGTTTTGGTTGACGGCCGTCTCTTGGCAGGTTTGCTGTTGTGTCATGTTCTTTCCATTTGGTTTTGATAGATTTGATGGTGCTCCTGTGGATCATCAAAGATTTGGATATTTTTTTTATAACCTAACCCTGACTTGCACTTCTCAACAACATTGTCCCTTACTTGTTTGAAGAATTCCTTGGTCTTCATGGCAGTGTTTGGTTAGTGTTGCCTCTTGCTTAGGTGTTGCAGCCTCTGGGGCCTTTCAAAAAAGGTGTGTATATGTAATGACAGATCACGAGACACTTAGATTGCACACAGGTGGACATCATTTCACTAATTATGTGACTTCTAAAGGTAATTGGTTGCACCAGAGCTTTTTATGGACTTCATAACAAAGGGGGTGAATACATACAAACATGCCAATTATATGTTTTCTATTTCTAAAAAATAATTGTATGTATATATTTTTCTCATTTCACTTCACCAACTTAGACTATTGTGTTCTGATCCATCACACAAAATACAGATTAATAAAACATTGTGTTTTAAGTATGTTGGATTTAGTTATTGTGCACTTTTTTATATGTATATTTGATTTTATGGTACAGTGGTGTTTTTTTGCAAATGTTCAATTGTTCAAAATGGTCCAATTTTATGCACTGTGTATGCAACAGCAGTATTTGCACTGTAAACTTTTTTTATTTATATAAAGTGTGGGTGAACTTAAACTGTATGGCTATGCTGTGGTTCCTGTAGGCTTTGCGTGATTGGGGGGGGGGGGGCTTAGGGGCCTCCATGTCCATTTTGCTTGGTGCCCCCAAATTCCTTCAAACCACCCTGTCTGTATCCCTCCTAAATGCTGTTATTTAATAAATTTTTCACTAAGATATAGCATATGAAGGGTAATAGATAATTTTTTTATTTTTAAGTCAATTGTTTCATGGGCGTGGAGCTTCTGTTAATCTGGCCTTGGTCAGATTATTATTATTATTATTATTATTATTATGATGTTATTATTTATATAGCGCCAACAATTTCCGCAGCGCTTTACAGTGGGTGGACGAACAAACATGTAGTTGTAACCAGGTCTGGTCCCAAAAATGTTAAAGCTGATGCCTTATCAATACAGTTTGATGTTGAAACTGAACAAGAGAAATTCCCTATTTTTCCTCCTGAGTGTATCATTGCTTCCACTGTTCTTTCCTTGTCATCCCCTCTGCTTTGTGCTATCATGGCAGCTCAACCCCAGGCACCTTGCAATAAACCTTTTGATAAATTGCTTATTCCATTGACTGAAAAAAGAGAGCATTCCACAACAATTTGACTGCTGGGCATTCGGACATTAATAAAACAATGTCCGCTGTCTCTAGATCTTTTTGGTGGGATTCACTCAGGAGAGATATCAAAGAATATGTGGAGGCCTGTTCTGTATGTACAGTTTCTAAGGTTCCTCATAAACTTCCGTGTGGATTGTTGCATCCACTTCCTGTACCTAGTGTTCCATGGTCCCACTTGTCCATGGATTTCATTGTGGAACTTCTGAGTTCTAATGGTCATACTGCCATCCTTATGGTTTTTCCAAGATTGCTCATTTTATTCCACTCAAAAAATTGCCATCTTCACAAGATCTGGTTTTGATATTTATATGCGACATTGTCAGACTACATGGTATCCCTCAAAATATTGTGTCTGACAGGGGTTCTCAGTCTGTGTCTCGATTTTGGAGAGCTTTTAGCAAACAGCTGGGTATTGAATTGTCATTTTCTTCCTCTTACCATCCCCAAACCAATAGTACGGCTGAAAGGGCTAACCAATCCTTGGTACTGTATTTACATTGTTTTGTGAATAGCACTCAGGATAATTGGTTCTCTGACACTGCTATCCTGGCTCTGGATGATCACCTTACTTCTATTGGTGAGACTTCAACGGTTTACTCCATTCTTGAGACTTCAGCTGCTTGTTTTAAATTTCAGGCTGATAAACAGCGGGGTGTCAACCCTGTTTACCAGGTGGGTGATAGGGTGTGGTTATCTTCAAGCAACATCAAACTAAAAGTTCCTAGCATGAAGTTTGCCACCAGATTTCTCGGTCCATTTCGTGTTGTTCGGAGAATTAACCCTGTTTCTTAATCTCTGGCTCTTCCAGCCTCCTTGCGTATACTAATAAATTTCATGTCTCCTTACTCAAACCGCTTATTTGCAATAGGTATACTGTCTCAATTGTTCCCACTCATCCTTTGGTCATTTCTGGACAGGAGGAATACGAAGTCTCCTCCATAATTGATTCCAGGTTTTCTTGTGGTTCCTTCAGGGCCGGATTAACATAGGGGCTGATGGAGCTGCAGCTCCAGGCCCAGGCCCATGGAATAGGCTCATTTAAAAAAAAAAAAAATGTTTGTCACCTGACTGGTATTGTAAGGCACAGCCGGTATTTGAGGCTGCCTGGTTGGGACGGTAAGGCAGTAATATTTTTCTGAGTATAACTGAGATTACTCTGCAATACCAGCACTGGCAAGTAGGGGTCACTGTGTATGGAGAGAGAGGCAGGGATAGGGAGTTACAACATCTCCCTGCCTCTCTCTACTCACTGATCCACGGGGGAGCAGCTACACAGCACAGAGAGTCCAGACAGCAGCTCCCAGCCTGCAGAGACAGACTACAGCTCAGGTATGTGAAGGATGGCGGGAAAGGCAACGGGGTGACATTGGGACACTGAGACACTAGGGGACACTAGGGGACACTGTGAGACATGGGGACACTCAGACACTTGGTGACACTGGAAAACATGGGGACACTGAGACACTAGGGGACATTGTGAGACATGGGGATGCTGAGACAAATGGGGATGCTGTGAGACATAGGTAAACACATTGGGACACAGAGACACTAGGAACACAGTATCTCCATGTCTCCCAATATCCCTATGTATCCCAGCCAGTGTCCCTAGGTACTCAGTGTCCCCATGGCTCCCAGTGTCCCCTAGTCTCCCAGTGTCTGTGTCCCCATATCTCTCAGTGTCCCCATGGCTCCCAGTGTCCCCATTTCTCCCAGAGTCCAAATGTCTCCCAGCCAGTGTCTCAATGTCCCCATGTCTCCCAACCAGTGTCCCTAGTGTCTAAGTGTTATGTCCCCATGTCTCTGTGTCTCTAATGTCCCCATGTGTCCCCCAGTGTCTCCAAATGTCTGTGTCCCCATGCCTCCCAGCCAGTGTCCCTAGTGTCTCAGTGTCCCTATGTCTCCCAGTGTCCCGTAGTCTCCCAGTGTCTGTGTTCCCATGTCTCTCAATTTCCTTAGTGTCTTAGTTCCCCAAATGTCTGTGTCCACATGTCTCCCAGTGTCCATGTCCCAATATCTGTGTCCCTAGTGTCTGTGACCCCATTTATCCCAGTGTCCCCAAATGTCTCAGTGTCCCCATGTCTCCCAGTGTCCCCAATTTCTCAGTGTCCCCAAATGTCTCAGTGTCCCCATGTCTCACTGTGTCCCCATGTTTCTCAGTGTCCCCTAGTATCCAAGTGACACAGGACACACTGAGACGGGGTAAATGGGGACACAGACACTAATAGACTAGGGGACTGGACGACATGGGGACACTGACACTGTGATATATAGGGACACTGATGCCAGGCTGGCCTTCCAATTCTTTGGACAGACATGCCCCCTTTTTGGGCATGGTCGTCCATTTTGGCAGTTCTGGTCACGTGATTTGCGTCAGTGGCCCACCATTTTACCCCGCCCATTGACTTCCTGCTTCACTGGACACTGCTGTTAGGGGGTATGGATTTACTTGAAATATGAAAGCATAAATTAGATAAAGAGATGAGCACAGTGTATGTTTTCTTAAAGGTGCATCCTTGGAGTTTCCTTCCAACACCAACTTCACCAGATACATGATGCTTTAGAGGTAATGACTGTTTTAGTGTTTTTGGTCGATAAAATTCTGTAATTAGGCCCCATCATAATTGTCAGCACCAGGCCCACTGGGCTCTTAATCTGGCCCCGGGTTCCTTGCAGTACCTAGTTTATTGGAAGGGGTATGGGCCTGCCAATCGTTCTTGGGTTCCGTCTTCTTATATCCATGCTTGTCGTAAAATTTGTTATTTCCACACCAAGTTTCCTCTCAAGCCGGTGGGTGGTCTTCAAGTAGGGAGTATTGTCACAGCTCCCGGTGATTCTGTTGGCGTGGTTGCACATAAAGTAAGCAATCACGCCGACAGAAACAAATATTACTTACCTTGTTCGCAGCAGATCACTCCCTGACCTCCCTCTGGTCCGGTCCCCAGGGGGTGCGACGTTCTTAGGAGCATCAACGGCTGTGGTTTGGATTTTTGTAAAATACTTACCTTCGCCCACAACAAAGATGGCGTCAACGTGCTTGCGACATCACGTCATAGACGCTCACCCATGTTTTGCGGTCAGAGGTCCGAGGCAGCCAATTACAACCAAAGGAGGGTTATTTAAACCCTAATTACCTTTGGTTCAGTGCTCTGTCGTGGTTTTCCTTAGTTGGTTATCAGAGAGTGTGTTCCTGTTCGTTTAAATTCTGTTTTTTGACTTTGGCTTTGTTTTAACTTCCCTGAATTCTGGTATCCTTGACTTTTGGCTTTCTCTCATCATTGTGTCTCCTTCTGTGTCCCTGACCTCGGCAAGTGTTCTGACTATTCTCTGGTTCGTTAAGTCCGGCCATTCTAAGGTCCAGTAAAATGTTACCTTTAGTCCTAGGTGTGATATAATTCTGCATGCTGGATCAACTAGTAATCCTGACATACAGTAGCTCTTCTGTGTGATCAGACCAGATGAGCCTTGATCACTCATGACCCTGATGCTGGTTCACTGGTTGTCTTTGCTAGCACCAATTTTGTTTGGTACTAACAACTGCATACTGGGAACACCCCACAAGACTTGCAATTTTGGAGATGCTATGACCCAATCATCTATCCATCACTACTTGACCCTTGTCAAAGTCACTCAGATGTGTGTTCGGTTATATGAACTGCGGTCACACAGGGAAAGCACTTGAATTAATTGCGCATTTGTGGTTAACAACCAAGGGTGGTCGGTGATTATGAAGTGTGAACAAGCGGACCACTGTAATAACTGGTCTGTGTTCTCTCGGTTAAATAAGTCTTTTATATATATAGATATATCTTCTTTGGTTAAAGTTTCGCAACATTAATATACGTCTATATTAATGAAAAGTACTAATACGCAATCTGACTTACGGTTTCTTCAGGTTTATTCCTAGAGTTATGGATACATAATAAAACAACAAAGGATGTTACATGATCATGGATGTTCAATAGCAGATGGTAATTGCTGGACTCCTGAAGGGAGAGTTACATTGTTAAATAACTGTACAGCAAGAAGAGCCAAGACAGAGAGAGACCTTGTGTCCCTTTGTTCAGTTACCATATAGATATGACCATAATGACATCAGAATATAACCCTAGCCATATAAGGACAAGATAGATAAACATGTGCACACACACACTGACAGGTGCACACATACACACTCACAGACACATACACATACACTCACAGACAAACACCTACACACTCAGACACACATATAAACACTCACAGACACACGCACACACTCACTCACAAACACACACATACACTCATAGACACACTCAGACACACACACACACACACATGTACTCAGACACTGACAGACACACACATACACATACACTCACAAAAACACACATTATTCATATTTTTAACATTTACAAATGTCCACCCAGCCTCCTTACCTGGAGAGCTGGTGTGGACCTGTCCCTGGGTCCAGTGGGGCTTCAGTGAGGCGGGCGGCAGAGTTTCTATCAGACGCGACAAGGAAGCTGTGTTCTCTCTGATCTGCGCCCTCGTGCCAGGCAGGCTGTCTACTGATGCCGGGAGCCGGAATATGACGTCATATTCTGGCTCCCGGCATCAGCAAACAGCATGCAAGGGAGCAGATCAGAGAGAACACAGCTCCCTCGCCTCATGGTTAGTGCCTGCAGAAGCAACGGGAACGGCGTTCCTGCTGTGAAAAAAAGTACAGGAACGCTGTTCCCACGCGTTCCTGCAGGACTCGAGCCCTGAATTCCATGTTACTCACCAGATCAGTTATTTCTGTCTATTTCATTGTTTCATCCACACAGCTGTGCAGTTCTGGACTTGGATCTGGAAACTTGCCAATCTCTGCCACGTGCTTGCTTGTGGAATTCACAATGCATCTTGTGCTTTTTTTCAGTTGTAGAAAATAGTCTTGTACAGTCTTTCTGGTTTGAAAACTTTATTTTTCTTACAAACACACAGTTCTTCACACGGTACTTTTTCTGTGCAAATGTTCTTAGTCTCTGTGACACAGTCTAAATTATTTTTCTACTTTTTCTAGATTCTACTAATATGCAATCTGACTTACAGTTTCTTCAGGTTTATTCTAAGAGTTACAGATACATAATAAAACAACAAAGGATGTTACATGATCATGGATGTTCAACAGCAGATGGTAATTGCTGGACTCCTGAAGGGAGAGTTACATAGTTACATAACTGTACAGCAAGCAGAGCCAGGATGTGACCATAATGACGTCAGAATATAACCCTAGCCATATAAGGACAAGAACCCCAATCCACATTCCAGACTTCTCAGACGAAGAAAACCTTGTGACTTATTGATACCATATGTTACTTATGCCAATCCAGGCATCCATAAATAATCCAAAAAGCAATGTGTATACACAAACCACAGTGCAATAAGTGCTCAATAGATAAATAGCAGAAAAAAACCTCCCTGAACCAGGTAGGATTTTCCCCAAAGACTTCCTCTTGTCTTCAATAGAATATATGTAGCAAAAAAAGGGGATGATCTGCTAAATGAATAACAAGAACAATGCATAGCGCATAACTGTGTGTATGAATAAACCAAATGTATAAATGACAAGTGGCCACTCACACTTTTGTTGAAATAAGAATGCCTTGAGAATAAATTTCTTTTTTCAGCATAAATGCTTTTCCAGGAAAAGTTCTTCCACCACTTTTAAACTCTCATGGAACAATTAAAAGGTGTGTGCTCAAAAAGAAAAAAAATATAGAACTGTAGTACACATTTAAAAATGTAGAAAAAATAATTTAATCACTTACATCTAAATATAAAACAATGGATGTATTCTCACTGTCACCACCAGGGGTCTTACGCGTTTCGTCCGTATGTAGGACTTCCTCAGGGACTTCAGTGACCAGAAATGACAGCATACAAATGAACAATATAAAAAAACCTTCCCTCCTCCACCCTTTATACCCCTCCCAATGTCCACAAAACTCTTCATTTGATCCAGGTGTTTTCAGTCCGGCGGCCAGTTTCTATGACGTCATCCTATGCGCCCGTCTATCTCACATGCGTTCCACCATGCGTTCCACCGCCGAAACCCGGAAGTACTCCAAATCTTCAATTCACAAGTCACACATCTTTTTTTCTCTTTCAAAGTCCCTTTCAAAAGGCACAAATTCAGTGTATATGGACCGGAGCAGAAAAAAGAGAGTGGGGGAAGGTTACACACTTCAAATGGCACTACAGAATTCTAGTTATATAAGGTTTACTCATAATACACCAAACTCAATCCTAATTAAACTTATACAAACTATATGAGTATATAAAATAAATTAAGAGTTGAATAAAATAAATTAAATAAACAATAATTAAAAAATAAAAATAAAAATAAAGATAAAATAAAAATAAAAATAATAAATAATAAAAAATATATAAAAATATATAAAAAATATATAAAAAATGAGAAATAAAAATAAAAATACAAGTGCACACACATTTATAGGGTGAACAAAAGGTGATATCCCAATTTATGCTGCATTCTTTCAAATATTCCATAGGATATAAAATATCCATAATACTTTATTCTTTTTCTCCTCTTTTTTCTTTGATTGAATATCTCAAAAAAAGAGTGTTTAATCAATTTTAGAAATCAATCTCATCAATCAATTCAAAAAAATAGTTCAAATAGATTAGATTAAAGAATTAAATTGGGTCATATAGTATAGAATAGAAATAGTTCAAATAGATTAAATTGAAAGATTAAATTGAATCATATAATATAGAATAGAATTCAATGAATAAGAATAAATATATATATATATATATATATATATAATTAGAATTCAATTGAATCCCAGAATTTAGAATTCAAAATACAAAATAGAGATCAATGAATGTAAATTTGATATAATTAGAGCTAGATTTGAATATAAACAGGGGGGGGGGGACAATTTATTTATCCCTAGACCCCATTTGAATTTAAAAGTATGGAAAGAGTTCAACTTTCAATGGTATGGAAAGAAAAATTATTCTACTGTCCATACTTTGAAGGATATAGTAAATATAGAAAAAATGCAGCATTTACATTAGTGATACAGAAAGAAGCAAGGTACATATATATCTTAATATTCAAAAAAACTCCATAGGTCTATATCTAGGTTTAGTCCATGTGGTTGCAACGTCTTTAATTTATTTATCCAGAAGGTCTCCCTTTGCGAAAGTTTCTTCATTAAATTGCCCCCTCTCCAGTACGGGTCAACCTGCTCTATACCCATGAAGGAAAAATGTTTCCAATTAAATTTCCTGCAATTAATGCAGTGAATCGGTATTATATGTTTCGTTGACTTTTTTACTATATGTTTCGTTGACTTTTTGTCATCCATAAATAATCAATAGAAACATAGAATATGCAATATTCTACAACCACACAGAGTTGGTTTAGTAAAAGAACGGAGGGTGTACGGACAGCTGAACAAAAGGAATAAAAGTTAATTTCATGCATTCCATTCTGCTCCCCCTTAACCACAAGCCGGCATACACAGTCTGATCCTTAATGGATCAGCTTGGGGATGTCCGGGGAGCACTCATGGATCACTTTTCTTGTTCTGTTTGTCAAGATAACCCATCAGCATTGCCATTCTGTTTCCCGGGGCAATAGTGAATGGTAAAGTCATAGCGCAACAACTGGCCACTGTCCCCTGCCACTCGATTTAGCCATACCAACAGGTTTTGATCCGTGGAGTTTCTTAAGACCCACACCCCAGCCAGGCATTCCTTTTCGATGCCGGTGTAGCTCACGTCCCTATGTAGGAGTTTCCTCCTTAGATAATCTGTGTGATGTTCTCCGCTATCTTCTTCGACTTAACTCAATACTGCTCCCAACCCAAACATTGAAGTGTCTGTGTGGACAAGAAATTGTTTAGATTGATTGGGAGCAGCTAGTACAGGGCTGTTGACAAGGGCCTGTTTGAGTTGCTGGAATGCCTACTCAAACTCTGGGACCCATACTACTTGGTGGGGTAAGTTCTTCTTGGTGAGATCTGTGAGGGGTTTAGCGAGGATGCTATAGCTTGGGACAAACAATAGTGGCCGGTAGTTCCTAGGAAAGCTAAACCTGGGTTTTGGTACAGGGAGTGGGTCACTGAGCTACGTCCTCAACCTCAACCTTTGCCGGTTCGGATTTCTGTTTCCCATGCCACACCAAGTGTCCTACATACTGGACGTCTGCCTTCCCAATGTGGCATTTGCTCAGCTTGAGGGTTAAGATGGCCTCTCTAATCTGGTCTAGTACCGCTCCTATGTGTCTTAAGTGTTCTTTGCAGGTCTCGCTAAAAATCGCAATGTTGTCCAAGTATGCACACGCATACTCTTGGAAGCTATCGAGCAGCCGGTCCACCATAAGTTAGAATGTGGCTGGGGCATTTTTCATCCAGAACGGCATGACCTTAAACTAGTACAGGCTGAACGGTGTGATCAAGGCCGATTTTGGAATGGCATCCTGAGCTAGTGGAATCTGCCAGTACACCTTACATTAATCGATGGTTTAAGGTATTGACCTCTGGCCATCCTTTCTAAGAGTTCATCTATCCTGGGCATGGGGTAAGAGTCTGACACCATCTTGTCATTTAATCTCCAGCAGTCCACACTTGCAGTTGTTCCATCCTGTTTCGGCACTAAGACTACTTGAGAAGCCAAAGGACAGTCAGACGCTTCTATAACCCAGAGACGGAGCATCTCTTGGATCTCTTGTCTCATATGTTCCCTGACAGCCTCGGGGATGTGATAGGAGGTCTGTCGGAGTGTTGGCTGTTCGGGAGTTTCTATCTGGTGGGTGGCCAGCAAGTGTACCCAGGTAAGTTCGAAAACGTTGCTTCCTTTATGGCTAGCAATTGCCGTACCTGGATACACTCTTGGGTGCCTAGCCATTCTCCTAGCTGGATCTCATCTAGAGAGCCTGAATTATCATCTTCCCCCAGGAGATCAGACAGGGAAAATTTTTCAAAGTCATCAGAAGTGGATGCACATATGGCTGCCACATCCTCAGTTTTCTCATAGAAGTTTGAGCATGTTCAAGTGGAGCATGCATCTCCCCCCACTGACAGAGTAAGGGCCAATCACGTAAGTGGTGTCACATCTTTGTTCCACCACTTGGTATGAGCCCTGCCAGGTGGCCTGTAGCTTGTCGTGGCAAACAGGTATTAAAATCAAAACCTTTTGGCCAATCTGAAAGCTACATTCCCTGGCGCCCCTATCATACCATTGGCGTTGACGGGTCACGTTCTGAGTCAATTACTCCAAATGGTCGCGGAATTCCAGCACATAAGGTATGATAGAGGTCCCATCCTGACCTACTGCTCACTCCCAATGTTCCCTGGATTAAATCTAGGGGTCCCTGTACTCTCCTTTCGAACAGTAGTTCAAAGGGCGAGAATCCTGTAGATTCCTGTGGTAGCTCCCGGTATGCGAATAGGAAGTGCAGTAGGAATTGCTCTCATTCCCAACTCAGTGCCCTGAACGTACAGAGTATTTGTTTTAATGTTCCATTGAACCTTTCACATAGGCCATTTGTCTGGGGGTGATAGGGAGAACTGAAAATCCGACACTATCTCCCGGGGAAATCCTGGGAGAAGACTCACATCAGAGCCTCAGCCACTGTCTCTGTGTGTATGCTCATCAGAGCCACAGCTTCTGGGTATCGGGTTGCATAGTCGACAATAGTGAGGATATACTTTAAGCCAGACGGGCTTGGTTTGGATAGGGGTCCAATGAGATCTACCGCTACCCATCCAAATGGTTCCTCTATGATTGGTAGGGGTTGTAATTTGGCCTAATGGCGATCTCCCCTCTTTCCTACCCTTTGGCATATGATGCAGGTTTGGCAATACTGCTGGATGTCTTAGGAGATACCAGGCCAAAAGAAGGTGTGGGTGAGCCGATATTTGGTTTGGCTGACCCCTAAGTGTCCAGACAGGGGAATATCGTGGGCGAACTTGAGTATCTCTCTCCTATATTTCTGAAAGATGACTAACTGTTGGGTAGGGGCTGGTATGAAGCTGGCCATCATTCTCTCTGCATCACTGTACAATAACCCATGGTGCCAGGATTACCTCTCTCCCTCTAATCCTGCCTGTGTATTAGCCACTATCTCTATATACCTATAGGGTAGGGTTGCTAAGAGTTTCCTGCCCAAATTCTGTGGGGGTTTTCCAGGGTAGGGGTGAAATGATTTGGGGAGGTTTTCCTACCTGGACCTAAGTGTGGAAACGGATATCCGTAGTGTGAGCCTAGGACCAGGTGATGATGGGGTAGGTCTCGTCGGCGGGGAGTTCCTGTATTAACACCACATCGATCAGACCTGATCTGGCACCCCAATTCAAGTGTACTCTTGCAGTGGGTAGCTGGTGAACTGCTCCCACTGCTACCCGCACGGCTACTGAACCTTCAGTTCAATCAGCATCAGGGACAAAGTGTCTCTTTACCACGTATGTTCAATACTATTCATACAAAGAGAATGGCGTTCGGTAGAAAGACCTCTCGAAGCACAGGGACTATGGGAACGTGCGCACAAACTACCATTTACCTGAATATGCTGTATTTGGGTATTCCCGAAAGAGACCAATCGCACAACCTGATTTCAAGGAACTATTTTGGGCAGGCGCCTCATGTCTAAACTATACCCCGGTGGCGTTTTGGCTACATTGGTGGATCTGAGTGATTTCAACACATGTTGGGCGATCAGACCCATGCTATCCGGGGAAATAGAACTTGAAGGGGTACCTAATTGTTAAATGTGTATTTTGGGGTATTTGTATTATGCATGACTTGGACCTGAGAGGTAATGTAATTATATTTGTGCTTATGTTGCTATCCCCTCTCAGGAATGTGTCACCAGAAACCCCTTGCATGAGGACTTACATAAAAGTCCAGCTGTGGCTCCGTTAAAATCAGTTCTACTTTACCCTCAACACAGAGCCTCATCTCTTGTTTGTAGGAAAATGATATACAAGCTATACATGCTCTTCTCACTACTTGGATGACTACTTGGAATCCTGTAACACGACTCACACTTGGGGGAAGGACGTCTCTGGCGGTGGAAACCCCTGTACTCACCGGGGTGACCGCTACAGCGTTGCTTTAGTTTTGTTGCTGGCTATATCTTGAAGCTAAATGAAACACTGTAATAATCCAAGACCTTACCCCCCCCCCCAGCAACTAGGCGACACATAGGGAGTCAACTTAGCCTTATTTGGCCACACGCAGCTTTTATGCATGGACCCCTAGCATGGGGTCTACATAACAACATTGCACAGGTTTCTTCCCAAGATTCTCTGTTTCTGAGAGATAATTGAGCTCAAAATAAGATAACTTAATTATCTCTCAGTTACAGGAACTAACATAAAATATCACAAATCACCCCAAAAATACACCATGATAATGCAGGAACCCCACAAAAGTCATATAACTGAATAACTTGAGTCTGAGCGCCCAGTTTGTCAAAATAGCGCTCAGATCCCTTTGGTAGTTTGGGTTCACCATTCAAATGAATTTTTGACCGGTCAGCCACAAGGTGATGTCCCAAAATAGCTCCACAGAAAACAAGGCAAAGACGCGTCATCTTTCAGGGGTTTCCATATGAATACCAACGAATGCTCCTCCTGGCTGTTATGGAGTGAATGCTCCCCATGTTAAGAAGTTCATATCTCCCAAATGTCATTCTCCTAACTGTTCAGGAAGTTGAATATGCAACAGTACCAGTTTCCCAGGTGTTTTCGGGGTTGTGTATCCGACATACAGTTACATGCACTTGATGACCATGTACTGCTACAAACTGTGGCCACATAGGGAAAGCACTTGAACTAACTGCTCATTTGTGGTAACAGCCAGGGGTGGTCGGTGATTATTAAGTGCGAACAAGGGGACAACAGAGTTGGTTTGGGTAAATGAACGGACAGCCGAACAAACGGACAGCCGAACAAATGGAATAAAAGTTTATTTCACAAATCCATTCCGCTACACATGCATTCCAAAATAACTATCCCTCTCAAAAATTTACTCTTTCTCAATCAAGATAAATACATTATATATATATATATATATATATATATTATGAATTGGATTAGCGGTATTAGTCCAGTAGACTTTATTGGCAATATATATATATATATATATATTTATAAATAAAAGATGCCAAAAAAGTCTACTGGACTAATACGGCTAATCCAATTCACACTATATATATATATATATATATATATATATATAGTGTGAATTGGATTAGCCGTATTAGTCCAGTAGACTTTTTGCATCTTTTATATATATATATATATATATATATATATATATATATATATTGCACATAAGTCTACTGATAATACTAATCATATATATAATATATATATATATATATATATACTATATATATATATATATATTTATATTGTGTGTGTGTGTGTATATATATATATATATATATATATATATATATATATATATATATATATATATATATATATATATATAAATAATGTATTTATCTTGATTGAGAAAGAGTTAATTTTTGAGAGGGATAGTTATTTTGGAATTGGTATACTTATATACTTAAAAACAATTATAGTTGTTACTAAGTTAAATATATGAATAAATTAATCTATGAAATTATCAAATCCCCAAATGAATAAATGATACTAACATTTGTTAAGATATCACAATAAAGCTGCTACAAATAAGGTCAATGTATTGATAATATGGGGATATTCACTAAATGAAAGGAGTCAAATGAAGTTACTATTGATTCATTCACTCACATAAGCAACAAGTGAATATATCAATATTTGTTTAGACAAAATATCTATAAATTGACATTCATGTGGATTTGTGTTTTCATTTGGATTCCTGTGTTTATATTGCAACTAAGTTGGATACTCTTTACCAGAGCACCTGGAGTTACTTGGGTAAGTGACTAAATGCTTAAGTGGTTTCTGGAGCACCGTGAGTTAATCTTATATACTTTATGCTATTCATCATATTGTTGCCACAAATTTGGAAGTGTCCATTAGTCTAAAATGTATTTGCATCCTGTAGTCTTAAGCTTACCCTTCACTGGAACGAATGAGTTTAGTCCATACCCTAGAAAACAGCCCAGACCATTATTTCTCCTCCTCCAAACGTTAAAGGTATTCTACATTCCACTAAATAGCATTCTCCTGGCGTACCTCACACCAAGATTCTTCCATCAGATTGTTATTTTGAATGCGTCAGAAAACACATTTTGAGTGCTTCAGAGTCGAGCAGCGATGTGTTTTACCCAACTCAAGATAACACTTGGCCTTTCACATGGGAATGTGAGGTGTGTGTCCAGCTGCTAGGTAATGGACTTGTACATAGTGGGATTGGTTGGTTCAGCTGAAATTTTTTTCCTGAATCTTTAATTTTGTTCAGAACATCAGACTGTTGTCCATGGGAGAATTCGGGTTTGTGGAACATTGTCCATGAAACAATATTTAGGAAATATTCTGGGGAAAAAAAAGCCAAACAAGCATGAAAAAAAGTGCCTATTAGTGTGCTGTAACAGAAAAATGGTTACATTATTGACCAATCCAGTGGTCCCCAACCAAGTCCACTTGGATCATGAGCAGTCCAGGATTTATTTTTTTATTTTTTTATTCAAATGGGGATGCTGACAAAACTTGGACTATTGGTGGTCCACGAGGACTGGGTTGGGGACCACTGGTCTAGCCTAATTGCTGATGAGTTGTCAACTCATTTTAATGACATAGTAATGAGGGTGATATACTATTTTTGGATAAGCTTTTCAAATAAGTAATTTTTTTGGATAAACATTTAAAATTATATTTTCTAAATATTACATTATTAGAAAAGCATATCATATATATAAAAATATATCAATATATATGTAAAAAATAGCAAGGTCTATATCCCTATTAATACGAATTAAGGACCTGGTTTCATAACATAAAAAGAGGCAGATAATGCCCAGGTGAGTTGTGAAACCTGAGAGTATGCTACAAAAGATTGTTGTGATTATGATACCTGAAGTGTTCCTTTAACATAAACTTTGACTATTACCATATATAAGAGAATTGATTGATTCTATAAAGCCATTTGAATAAGCAGGGTATGTTTTATGCCAACAGACAGCCACATCTTACATTTGACCAATGTGTAGTTAGTGCTGCTATCTTTAATAGTTTTGTCAATTGCAATTACTTGTGGTAAAGAAAAATAATTGAGTTAGAAAATCATTGGTGCCTTTTAATTATATCATATTTACACTATATTTGATTTATAATCAATACCTTGTAAGTTGCGTGCAAAATGAAAAATGTGTGTCAAAATTATACACAATGAAGTGGACATTTTTTGGCTGTCACTGCTTGACATACATACATATATATATATATATATATACATATATATATATATATAAATAATGGGAATTCATTGAAACACGTTGAGGTAAATATCAATACTAGGAACCATTTTTCTTTCTTTTGTTATCTGAGTCACATTGTGTATGCTTGATGTGCAAATATGTGTTTGACATTCAAAGTCACCAATAAAGTTTAATATAGTTCAAATAATTATGAAGACAAAGAGTGAAATAAGTTTGGAAGCATGTTGCGATTTCTCTTAACTGATAACAATTATGAAAAGTTAGCAAGTTTGTTAATTCAGTAACAGGTTTCATATTCGTAATCACTGCTGTTATCACTAACAAAACCAATTCAGTAATTGGCTTTTGAAATTCAGTCACTACTTCAAGAAGGTCCAGACTGGGATTAAAATCTGGCTCGGGCATTTTTCAATCACAACAGCCCCCTGAATAATGACAAGCACACCCCCTCTCAAAGTGAGCATGTTGATTCAATGCGCAGAGCCCTGCTGAAGAGCTCTAGCATGAGAAAAAGGCCATGTATTTGTTCTGCTCAGCACAAGCAAATGTAATAAGCTTGCGCTGTGTTTGCTTTTAACTTGTCTCTAGTATCTCCATAAGTGGGATACCAGAGGACAAAAGGGACAGGAAAGTGTATCATGCATGTGTTTGGAGTCTGCTTGTGGGATTGTATGTGTGTAGAGTGAGCTGATTGTGGTGTGGTATTGTGTATATAGGTTGATTTCATTCCTGTTTGTGGTGTAATATGTGTGCCTAGGGGCTGTAGAGAGTGTATGTATAGGGGATGTAGCGAGTGTGTGCATACTGGCTGTAGTGTTTGTGAATGTGTGTGTGTGTGTGTATAAGTGATGTAGTGTGTGTAGGGGTTGTAGAGAGTATGTGTTTAGGGAATGTGAATTTGAATTTGGTAATCACACAGTAACTCGTGTAGGTGTGATTTATAGGCCCCCAGGACAAATTGAAGAGTTAGATAATCTACTAGTTCGGGAAATAGCTAAAATGACAATGAAGGGAGAAGTTATCATCATGGGTGACTTTAATCTTCCTGACGTAATTTGGAAAACAAAATTAGCTACTTGTGCCAGGAGCACACATATTCTAAACTCCCTACTGGGATTGTCTCTAAAACAAGTTATTGAGGAGCAACTCGTAAAGAGGCCATGCTAGATTTAGTGTTAACAAATGGAGATTTGGTATCAGATATTACTGTAGGTGAAAGTTTAGTATCCAGTGATCATCAGTCAGTGTGGTTTGATATAAGAACAGTGACTGAGTCACACCACACAAAAACAAAAACAGACTTTTCTAAAATTGGAATAAGGGTAGAGGAGTCATTATCAGACTGGAGCAATTTAAATGGAGTCCAAGAGAAATGGGATTATTTAAAAGTTGCACTATTGAAGGCAACAGAAAATTGCATTAGGCTTGTCAGTAAAAGCAAAAAATTCAAGAAACCACTGTGGTACTCCACAGATGTGGCCAAAATAGTTAAAAACAAAAAGTTAGCATTTAGGAATTATAAAAAAAACCAGAGTGAGGAAGACAAAATGATCTATAAGATTAGGCAGAAAGAGGCTAAGCAAGTTATAATAGCTTCCAAATCACACACAGAAGAGAAAATAGCACAGTCAGTAAAAAAGGGGGATAAAACATTTTTTAGATACATAAATGAGAAAAGAAAAGTAAAACAAGGATTAGTTAGATTAAAAACAAAAGAAGGAAGGTATGTAGAAGAGGATAAAGGTCTAGCTGACTGCCTCAATGAATATTTTTGTTCTGTATTTACAGATGAAAATGAAGGAAAGGGACCTCAGTTAAGAAAAAGGATAAATGAGTCATTAATTACACGTGAGTTTACAGAGGAAGAGGTTCTATTTCAACTGTCAAAAGTCAAATAAGTCAATGGGACCTGATGGAATACACCCAAAGCTATTAAAAGCAAAACCATTAACAGATTTATTTAACCAATCATTGTTAACAGGAGTAGTCCCAGAAGATTGGAAGTTAGCAAATGTTGTGCCCATTTACAAGAAAGGTAATAGGGAGGAGTCGGGCAACTATAGGCCAGTAAGCCTTACTTCAGTAGTGGGGAAAGTGATGGAAACCATGTTAAAGGATAGGATTGCTGAACATCTAAAAACACATGGATTTCAAGATCAGAGAAAACATGGGTTTACTTCAGGGAGATCATGCCAAACTAATCTTATTGATTTTTTTGATTGGGTAACTAAAATTATTGATCAGGGTGGTGCAGTAGACATTGCTTACCTAGATTTCAGTAAGGCTTTTGACACTGTTGCACATAGAAGGCTTATCAATAAACTGCAATCTTTAAGTTTGGATTCCAATATTGTTGAATGGGTAAGGCAGTGGCTGAGTGACAGGCAACAGAGGGTTGTAGTTAATGGAATATATTCGAAGCTTGGACTTGTCACCAGTGGGGTACCTCAGGGATCTGTACTTGGACCCATTCTCCTTAATATTTTTATTAGTGATATTGCAGAAGGTCTTGATGGTAAGGTATGTCTTTTTGCTGATGATACTAAGATATGTACAGGGTTGATGTTCCAGGAGGGATAAGCCAAATGACAAATGATTTAGGTAAACTAGAAAAATGGTCAGAATTGTGTCAACTGACATTTAATGTGGATAAGTGCAAGATAATGCATCTTGGATGTAAAAACCCAAGGGCAGAGTACAGAATATTTGATAGAGTCCTAACCTCAAAATATGAGGAAAGGGATTTAGGGGTGATTATTTCTGATGACTTAAAGGTAGGCAGACAATGTAATAGAGCAGCAGGAAATGCTAGCAGAATGCTTGGTTGTATAGGGAGAAGTATTAGCAGTAGAAAGAGGGAAGTGCTCATGCCATTGTACAGAACACTGGTGAGACCTCACTTGGAGTATTGTACACAGTACTGGAGACCGTATCTTCAGAAGGATATTGATACCTTAGAGAGGGTTCAGAGAAGGGCTACTAAACTGGTTCATGGATTGCGGGATAAAACTTACCAGGAAAGGTTAAAGGATCTTAACATGTATAGCTTGGAGGAAAGATGAGACAGGGGGGATATGATAGAAACATTTAACTATATAAAGGGAATTAACACAGTAAAGGAGGAGACTATATTTAAAAGAAGAAAAACTACCACAACAAGAGGACATAGTCTCAAATTAGAAGGACAAAGGTTTAAAAATAATATCAGGAAGTATTACTTTACTGAGAGGGTAATGGATGCATGGAATAGCTTTCCAGCTGAAGTGGTAGAGGCTAACACAGTAAAGGAGTTTAAGCATGCGTGGGATAGGCATAAGGCTATCCTAACTATAAGATAAGGCTAGGGACTAATGAAAGTATTTAGAAAATTGGGCAGACTAAATGGGCCAAATGGTTCTTATCTGCCGTCACATTCTATGTTTCTATGTTTCTAATGTAGTATGTGTTTGCTTACAAGGAATGTAGTGTGTGTATAAGGGATCCAGAGTTTGTATGTCAGGAATGCAGTACGTGTAGGTGGTGCAGTGTGTGCATGTGTGTGTGTGTAGAGGATCTAGTGTGTGAAGGACCCAGAGTGTGTATAGGAGACCTAGTGTGTGTGTGTGTGTGTGTGTGTGTGTGTGTGTGTGTGTATAGAGGATTCAGAGTGTATATAAGGATCTAGTGTGTGTATGTGTGTGTGTGTGTAGATTAGATTATCCAGAGTTGGGTAAGAGATCTAGCGTGCATCTGCAATGAAATCTGTGCAGTGGTGCAGTGTGTGTTTGTAAGGGGTGCTGTAGAATATATATATACATATATATATATATATATACACACACACACACACACATACACACATACACACACACACACGCACACCCTGTTCAAAATTATTATGCAAATACTATTTAAGTGTCACAAAGATTCAATATTTTGTTTTTCAGTTTAACTCATGGATGGCATTGTGTCTCATGGCTCTTTTGATCACTGAAAACAATCTCGGACACCTGTGATAATTAGATTGCCAGGTGAGCCAAATTTAAGGAAAAACTACTAAAGGAGGGTGTAACGGCACCCCCAGGCATAAAAGGGGTTAACAGCCATTTAGTAGATCTTCCCCTTCCAGAGACATAGGCACAGCTACTGTAGAACACCAATCCGCCGAACAGGAAACCATATGAATGCCGTAAACAGCCGAATAGGAAAAACCATACGAATAGGTTTACTCTCCTAGCAGTCAAACTGGAACAGCATACAATAAATCCCTCCAAGAACGAGACAAAGCTCCGTGTTGAGGGTCAAGCAGTGAACAGTCAGAGGTGTGGGTTTATTGTGTTTATGTACACATTCTTACACATTAGTACCACCCACAGGGTTTTGGAACACAACCAATAAACACATACAATACACTCAGACACTCCCACACAAAATCCTCCCCTCTGCCTGTGATACAATTACCTTACACTATGGGTAATGTAATTATAACAAGCAGAGAAATAAAATTTTTCCACATTATTCATTACTTGAAAAGTATGCATCACATTCACATAAAACATTTCCAGAATCAGCATACTCCAAATACAAACATATGTCAAAATCATCCAAATTGGTCCAGTGGTTCAAAAGATAGATCGTAGTCCTTTGTGACCAAAGGAAGCATGGCTTTTCTGCCCGAAACCAGTTCCACAGAGTCTTCTATCCTGGAGATAATTGGGAAGTAATCCGATTATCTCCAAGGACAGAGGCAAAACTCCATTGAACACATGGCAGCAAAAGACAATAAAACACATAAAAACATATAATTGTGCACAAAACAGGTACATTCAACATATCCCCAGATAGCTCAGATCTGAGCGCACATTATTACTGAATGGCGCTTAGAGCACACACATACAGTTCAATTGCAATGGAGCCAAAGTCTTTCCCATAGTCTTTCATTATACGAATGGGCTCCATGGCATAGCTATCTGGGGTATCACCGCTCAAACAGGACAAGCACCAAATGACCTGGCTTTCATGTCTTTGCAGGGGAAAATCCAGCGTTTCAACATGGGGCCATAGTCTAAAGGCAACAGGCGAGCAACCAGGCTTCTCCAATGCAATGTGGCGAGATTGGTCTCGTCACAGAGGGTGTTCCACATTATTAAGCAGAGCACCATTTTCATGCAATATGGGGAAGAAAAAGGATCTCTCTGCTGCCGAAAAGAGTGAAATAGTTCAATGCATTGGACGAGATATGAAAACATTAGATATTTCACAAAAACTTAAGCGTGATCATCGCACTATTAAGAGATTTGTGGCTGATTCAGAGCACAGACGGGTTCGTGCAGATAAAGGCACATTGAGGAAAATTTCTGCCAGATCCATGCATCGGATGAAGAGAGCAGCTGCTAAAATACCATTACATAGCAGCAAACAGATATTTAAAGCTGCTGATGCCTCTGGAGTCCCACAGACATCAAGGTGTAGAGTCCTCCAGAGTCTTGCTACTGTGCATAAACCTTCTATTCGGCCACCACTAACCAATGCTCACAAGCACCAACGGCTGCATTGAGCAGAACAATACATGAAGACTAATTTACAAATAGTCCTGTTCACTGATGAGTGCTGTGCAACCCTGGATGGTCCAGATGGATGGAGTAGTGGATGGTTGGTGGACGGCCACCCTTTTCCAGCAAGGCTGCAACATTAGCATGGCAGTGGTGGAGTCATGCTTTGGGCCAGAATCATGGGAAGAGAGCTGGTCGGCCCCTTTAGGGTCCCCGACGGTGTAAAGATGACCTCTGCAGAGTATGTGGAGTTTCTGACTGACCACTTTCATCCTTGGTGCAGAAGGAAGAACTATGCTTTCCGTAAAAAATCATCTTCATGCATGACAATGCACCATCTCATACTGCAAAGAATGCCTCTGCATCAATGGCTGCTATGGGGATAAAAAGAGAGAAAGTCATGGTGTGGCCTCCAGCCTCCCCTGACCTCAATCCTATTAAGAACCTTTGGAGCAAAATATCTTTGAGGGTGGGAGGCAGTTTACATCCAAACAGCAGCTCAGGGAGGCTATTCTGACATCTTGCAAACAAATTCAAGCAGAAACTGTCCAAAAACTCACAAGTATAATGGATGCAAGACTTGTGGAGCTGCTATCAAATAAGGGGTCCTATGTTAAAATGTAACGTGACCTGTTAAAATGTTTAAAAAGTTAAAATGTTGTTATGAGTTTGATTGAAATAGCTTTTTATTTCAGTTATAATGCTGAAAACACAACTATGGCAAAAGCGACCTCATTTTTGGAGGGTACTGATTGCCAGCATCATGCCTTGGGACTATGGCCCCTGGGAGATTGGACACTTTAAAACAGCATTGGGGCTTATGGACTTCTTCTAGACTGTGTATGGCCCTTTAAGAACTGTATTTGGAATTATTGATACTTTTGGGACAATACCCCTTTATGACGGCATCCCCAGTGTCCACAGACTTGTTCATATTTGAAGTATGCTGATTAAGAATATGTTTTTATGAAGATTGGATGTATAGTTTTAAAGTTATAGTACATGTGTAAAAAGTATATTTTTCCTGCCTGTGATAATTACATTAACTCATTGTATACAGTAATTATATCACAGGCAGTGGGGAGGATTTTGTGGAAATGAATGGGAGTGTTTTACTATATATTACGTGTTTGATTGGTTATTCTTAAAAACCCTGTGGGCAGTACTATGTATGTAAAATGTGCATAAAAGCAGAGTGGTTCCGTTACAACAACAAATGACAATTTTCAGTTCTTTACAACCTATAAAGAGTTTTGAAACTTACTGTGCGTAATAATTTGGAACAGTGCATTTTGTACATGTGTATGTGTAAGAGGTGCTGTGTGTGTGAGGGTGTGGTGTGTGTGTGAGTGCTGTGAGTGTAAAGGGGGTTGTGTGTGAGGGATGGTGTGTGTATGGTGTGTGGGCTGTGAGTGTGTGAGGGTATTATGTGTGAATATGCTTGGAGGGATTGTGTGTATGTTGGGGTGGAGCAGTTTAATTTAAATATATTTTTGTTGTTGTTTTTTTTTTTAAAACAAACAAACTTTATATCCCCCCCCTTCTTATATGTTGACTGGGAGGGGGACCGTGCTGCCATCCCCGGTGGTCCTAGTTGTAAGGGTGAACTTTAGCCTGCGTGGCTAGAGTTCACTCTCGCAAGATCTAAGTGTTGCAATGGCAACCGTGGCAAAGCTCCAACCTTGCGAGAGGAACCCGGCGGATCTACTGACTAGAGCTCCCCTGGGTCCTCCACTCTCTCCCCCACCGGCGGCCACATGTCAGTGCCTGTGGGCTGGTGAAGGGAGATCTTTGATCTCTCCATTGGCAATCATGGCACACAGCATGAGCTGACAGGGGAGATCTTGTGATCTCCAACGCCGGTCTTGGCCCATGGCCATCGCGGCCCACAGGGCATTTGCCTGGTATGCCCAATGGCCAGTCTGGGCCTGACTTCAACTAATAGCAAAAAGAAAAGCCCAATTGTTGAAATAAAAAATAATGCTTCTTCAACATGCACCAGTAAGATTCATTTTTTTTTTAAAACCATTCTTTTGCAGATTTCCACAGACTGCAAGGAACTGTGATCATCAATAAACTTGCAAAGACAATACTTATTGTGTGCTATCCAGCAAAATGAAAATATTCATGTATTTATTGGGTTGCTTTTCAATTATTTGAATTTATCCTAGAAACAACCACAAAGACTAATGATGGAACATGGATATTTATCTTTCGATATGAATCACTGTTTTGCAAAAGAAATCAGTAGAACAGCAAGCATCAATAGTCCTGAACTGGCGGAGAACATTTATCATATTAGATGCTCAGTTATAAACACTAAGATCTTTTCGACGTTGGCACAATACTTAATCTACAAACTAACGTATATGTAGTCTGGTTTTCTAAGCCCTTGTGCTGTAGTAAACTCTTATACAAAGTTTAGCATTTACTAGAAGCAGACAAGGGTTAACCAAGGCGGTAAAGGGTTAACCAAGGCTGGTTTAGGCAGGCTTTTAAACTCTAGGGAGTTCACAATACAACAGAGCAAAGAGCCCAGGGTCGTCCGGGTTGTAATAGGGGAGAGGGAATGGGAGCCCCCCCCACGAGGATCTTTCTCTGGGCATATGTAAGCAGAATGTGGATATTGATTTGTGCCCTTTTTTTAAAGGATTATTATAAATACATTATTAGAATTAATTTTTTCTTATAATCAATATTTTTATATTTTAACACTTTTAAATTCCTCAATATGTAGTGTAATTTTTTTGTCCTCTAAAAACATTTTGCTCACGTTTTGTATTTATTTACTACTGCCCCTTTAAATCGCATTAATTCATTTTGATATCAACCACCACTTTTTATAGCATATCTTTTTTAACCCCTTAAGGACTGGACTGTTTTTGCGATGTTGTACATTTGCGACCAGGCCTATTTTTACACTTTTGTGGTGTTTGTGTTTAGCTATAATTTTCCGCTCTCTCATTTACTGTTCCCATACAAATTATATATTGTTTTTTCAGGATAAAAGGGGCTTTCTTTACATACCATTATTTATATAATCTCATGTAATTTAATTTAAAAAATATATAAAAAATATGATGAAAAATTTAAAAAAATACATGTGTTTTGACTTTTACTTGAAAAATCTTTTACTGATCTACAAAAGCGAATTAAAAAAAATGCTAAATAGATTTAAAATTTTGTCCTGAGTTTAAAAGTGTTTACGTGCTTTTTTGCAAGTTATAGGGCTATAGGTACAAGTAGGATATTGCGGTTTCAAAACATACATTTTAAAAATTTATCAATAGTGACATTGTAACACTATTATCTGTCATAAATCTCTGAATAACACCCCACATGTACATATTTTTTTTAAAGAAGACAACCCAGGGTATTCAATATGGGGTATGTCCGGTCTTTTTTAGTAGCCACTTAGTCGAAAACACTGGCCAAAGTTAGCTTTCATATTTGTTTGTGTGTGAAAAAAGTAAAAAACTAAATTGAACACTAATTTTGGCCAGTGTTTGTGACTAAGTGGCTACTAAAAAAGACTGGACATACCCCATTTGCAATACTTTGGGTTTTCTTCTTTTGCAAATGGTATGCCATCATAGGGGTAATTCTCATTCCTGGGCTACCATACGCTCTCAAAGGCAATGTAACCAACCTGGCCTTTTTCAATGTAAAAATATTTGACCCATATACTTGACCCCACTTTCAAAAACACTATAAAAACTGTACATGGGGGGTACTGTTATACTTGGGAGACTTTGCTGAACACAAATATTAGTGTTTCAAAACAGGAAAACATATCACAACAATTATATCATCAGTGAAAGTGCTGTTTGTGTGTGAAAAATGCAAAAAAAATGTGATATGATGTGATATGTTTTATCACCCCATGTAAAGGTTTTGGGGTGTGATAGAAGTTACAGGGTAAAAATTAG
The DNA here is from genome assembly GCA_933207985.1 of Pelobates cultripes. Classification (NCBI taxonomy): domain Eukaryota; kingdom Metazoa; phylum Chordata; class Amphibia; order Anura; family Pelobatidae; genus Pelobates; species Pelobates cultripes. The sequence continues at coordinate 119,531,953 of OW240914.1, read as the reverse complement.
TGCTAGCAAATTAAATTCTCTGGACTTTCGACCTGGGTTGGCAGGCAGGTCCCTCAAATTGCAATCAATAAAATTACTTAATTATATAAAAATATTACATAAATACACATGTAGAAATTAAATATATATATGCATATTTATATATTTGAAGTCTACGTGTATATTTATATAATTATTTATGTAATTTTGTATATGGACATGTATATTTCATATTATTATTTATTTATATATAAATAGATATATATACAATTTCATTCTAAGTGTATTTTGATATAAATATATATAATGAAACAAGGGGGGGTTGGCTGCACTCACCTGAACATGCATAAATGGGGGTGCTGCTGGGGGCCAAATAATACAAAACACAAGATCACCTATCCACTAAACAGCAACTTCAATGTTGAAAGATTTTATACGTTTTTTAAAAACACCTAATCTAGGCAAAAATAATGGGGGTTTAGTTACATTATATGATCATACATTGCATAAGCCTGCCACAACGTCAATGTACCCCATCTTTGGCAGGTGAGTGCAGCCAACACCCCCCCTCCCGACCCCCCTTGTTTCATGTTTCCATTGCCGACCAGTGACGGTCCTGAACCGTCCTCAGTCCTGAAGGGGTTAAATAAGATTCCTAGTATATAGAATTTACTTTATGAGTTAATTTAGATTGATTTAATAAATTGTAAAAATATTTAATCTGATTGCATTATGTTGGCTTTTATCTAAATAATCTTTTATCTCCTTTTTTATATGTGTATGTGATCAAATAGGACTGTTCCATGATTTAAAGCCCTGTAAATCATGTTTGTGGAGTTACATTGTATAATATGATCTTGCAATATAGCCTTCCTAGTTGTGTTAGTATAACAAAGTTCTTTATTATGGGCTAACTACGAACATCGTAAGAACTGCATTGAACATTTTAGTTCCTCCTTTCAAAGAAGGACATGCTGTTTGAGATCCACGCTCTCAGGGGATGCCATTACACTAATCAGCTATGAGGGTGAAGCGTAATACCTACACCCACTGGAGGTGTGCTGAAAGACTCCTCTTTGATTCAGTAAACGAAGGATTACACGTGAGTGAGCAGGAAAAAAAAATCAGCGTCTTCAGAGTCTAGTGACATGCTTATTGCTAAAGCTTTGTGTTGGAAGTAAAACATGTCTTAGAGGGAATTGCCAGATAGAGAAAATTTCCTACGTTTTTATTTTTATAAATGTGTGTATATTATTTTTAAATACATATTATGTTCTCTCTCTATATACATACACACAACACAATGTAACTCCAAGTCAATCACACTTCTGTGAAATCAAACTGTCCACTTAGGAAGCAACACTGAGTGACAATCAATTTCACATGCTGTTGTGCAAATGGGATAGAAAACAGGCGGAAATTATAGGCAATTAGCAAGACACCCCCAATAAAGGAGTGGTTCTGCAGGTGGTGACCAGAGACCACTTCTCAGTTCCTATGCTTCCTGGCTGATGTTTTGGTCACTTTTGAATGCTGGCGGTGCTTTCACTCTAGTGGTAGCATGAGACGGAGTCTACAACCCACACAAGTGGCTCAGGTGGTACGGCTCATCCAGGATGCAACATCAATGCAAGCTGTGGCAAGAAGGTTTGCTGTGTCTGTCAGCGTAGTGTCCAGAGCATGGAGGCGCTACCAGGAGATAGGCCAGTACATCAGGAGATGTGGAGGAGGCCGTAGGAGGGCAACAACTCAGCAGCAGGACCACTACCTCCGCCTTTGTGCAAGGAGGTACAGGAGGAGCACTGCCAGAAGGCCTCCAGCAGGCCACAAATGTGCATGTGTCTGCTCAAACGGTCAGAAACAGACTCCATTAGGGTGGTATGATGGTCCGAAGTTCACAGGTGGGGGTTGTGCTTACAGCCCAACACCGTGCAGGACGTGTGGCATTTGCCAGAGAATACCAAGATTGGCAAATTCGCCACTGGCACCATGTGCTCTTCACAGATAAAAGCAGGTTCACACTGAACACATGTGACAGACGTGACAGAGTCTGAAGACGCCATGGAGAATGTTCTGCTGCCTGCAACATCCTCCAGCATGACCAGTTTGGCAGTGGGTCAGTAATGGTGTGGGGTGGCATTTCTTTGGGGGGCCGAACAGCCCTCCATGTGCTCGCCAGAGATAGCCTGACTGCCATTAGGTACCGAGATGAGATCCTCAGACCCATTGTGAGTCCATATTCTGGTGCGGTTGACCCTGGTTTCCTCCTAATGCAAGACAATCCTAGACCTCATGTGGCTGGAGTGTGTCAGCAGTTCCTGCAAGACTAAGGCATTGATGCTATGGACTGGCCTGGCCATTCCCCGGACCTGAATCCAATTGAGCACATCTGGGACATCCACCAACGTCACATTGCACCACAGACTGTCCAGGAGTTGGCAAATGCTTTAGTCCACGTCTGGGAGGAGATTCCTCAGGAGGCCATCCGCCACCTCATCAGGAGCATGCACATGCATTTTAGGGAGGTTATACAGGCACCTGGAGGCCACACACACTACTGAGCCTCATTTTGACTTGTTTTAAGGACATTACATTAAAGTTGGATCAGCCTGTAGGGTGTTTTTCCACTTTAATTTTGAGTGTGACTCCAAATCCAGACCTCCATGGGTTGAAAAATTTGATTTCCATTTTTAAATTTTTGTGTGATTTTGTTGTCAGCACATTCAACTATGTAAAGAACAAAGTATTTCAGAAGAATATTTAATTCATTCAGATCTAGGATGTGTTATTTTTGTGTTCCCTTTATTTTTTGAGCAGTGTATATAGACACATAATATACACACCTTAGAGTCATCCGTAAAACACTCATTATGGTATAAAAGTGTTTTTACCTAGAACCGACTGAATTGCATATACTACACTATATTATTTCATCTCGATTTACTTTTTACATGTAAAATAATACCTATTAAACACTATATAATGTGTGCTACAGACCACGTAGTATACATGACTACATGCCCGTGTGGACTTTCCTACATAGGAAAGACAGGCTTAACCCTGAGAGACCAAATTAGAGGACATCGGTCCGGGATCACTACAGCAAATACGAGACTTACATACAGAAAAAACAGTGGCCAAGCATTTCCTGGCAGCACAAGACTGTCTTTCCACGTTACGGTTTATAGCGATTGACCATGTCCTTGTACTCCCTGGTGGAGGGGACCAATCTAAACTATTACTCCAGCGTGAAGCTTCAATGTAAACATTATATTTTCAATGCTCCTGTGATTGACCACCCTCTCTCTATTTTGAGATACAATTTAGGCTGCTACAGTAGATAACTAGTTATCTGCCATTCGGCCATATGTTTATTACTTAAGACAGTTTCTTTATTTATGTGATTGAGTATGATCTGGTGTAGGTGGATTCTACTGTACCCAGCGACATTAGGTAACCCACAGGGGTCTTCATTATGTATTTAGTTGAGATAGAACAATCTCTCTGGTAGATAGTAAATACATTTTGTTTTTCACTATAGCCCCTGATCATTAAGTTTTGTACCCTTGCGTGTCTTAGTTGCTGCAAACTGTCACTCAGCTTTCTCGAAGAGGTATTTTACACTGTGTTGTCGCACTTTATCATAGTTTCGCTAAATTATGTTATATCCTTGGGAACATAGCTTATAACTATGTTTCTGACTCCTTGATCTGGATTACGTTCATTATACTGAAGTAATATCAATATGTTGCAAAGTAAACTTAGGTTACTTTTATATAACAGTGTATGTAGTACATTTTGCACACCTACTCATTGGTGTATGGTTTAATATTGTTTTTGATTACAGGCATTTATTTTCTTTCCATCTTGCCCCTTCTTCCCCCAATGTTCCATTCACATCCATCACCCTCATCCATTGTGTTAGATCTCAATATATTTTATACATTGGTTTCTGCATGTCTGCATGTATATACCGATATTTCCTCCATGTTAGATGTCTCGGATCTCGGATTGTACCAATCCTATGCCCTTATCCACTTAGCTATTATGGTTGATTTACATGAAGGTGTGTTGTGTAGTTTCCTAGCAGCCACTTTAGTCATGCTCACGTGATCACATCACATGGGATTCAGACACTTTTGAGTGTAATCAGTCCTTGAGCTGTCTTCACATGCTATTGGTAAGTTTTATTTTTTATTCCTTATATAAATTCGCACTTACACCTAAACTGTGATCCTGAAACAGACCCTAAAAGGGCTGAAAAATGTATTGTTTTATACACAGAAATGATGAATATTTGATGTTTTTCAATAAATATACCAGTCACCTTTAACCTAAGATCTGTGAGTGCATCCTATTTACTTTTTTGTTACATATTTAAACGCGGGATATCCGCACCCAGGCAAGAAGTTTCATATTTTTATATTTTGGTGGAGTACCTATCAGACTTTTATTGGGGGTGAAGTGGGAGACAATGACGACGAATACCCCTTTACCCCCGCCCCGTAAAACACTCCCGAAGTAAATCCCATGTGGTTTTACCTGTAACTGACTGAATTGCATATAATACACTATATTATTTAATCTGTTTACTTTTCTATATGCAAAATACATGAGAAGAATCTTTCTTAAATTGTATTCATATTTTCCAGCACTCCACTTTTTTTGGTTTTCACTTGTTTCTTTGTGGTGTTTAACTGGAGAGGTTTAAACACAAGTGTTTGTAACTGCTTCTGTGTAAAACATGTGTGGTATCATTATAATTACTATTGAGTCACATTTTAATTAGTTTGTTTTATATCTTACAATGTGGCTACATCTATTTCCTGAAAGAAATTTAGGCTATACTTACTAATCAGTGATTTATGGTAAACTAAAAAAAAAAAAAAAATCAGACGAAAATAGCTAAGCTATGATTATTGTTAAGTTGGAATGTTTTTCAAAGACAAATATTTTGGCAATCTGGTTTTCCATTCACTACAACTCATTGTCTAGTGAATACGCCTTTGGTTTGTAGATCTATCACAGGCTGTTTAGAACGTTAAATAGAGTTAAAAAATAAAATGCACTGAGCGATGGATAAAACATAGATGCATTGTACATAGAGTGTGCATCTAAATATGAATGTAAATATTTGAAGAGGTTGGGTCTTGAACTCAAAGGCAGCGACCCCCTAAAACTAATTGAGCCCTTTGTGATGAATTTCTTTTTTAAAAACGACAACCTTATATCTGTCACTAGAAAACCATAAAATTCTTGAAGAATTATCATTGTCCTTCACCTGCTCTGTTGTCAACAGAACAGTTTGCACAACACTGCAATAGGCATAGCAGGGATGGATTTGGACTCAAAAGCTGAATTATGATAGCATCTTTCCATTAAAGGATTTTGAAAACCATAAATAAAGATTAGGAGAGACAAACATATATTTTGCCGTCAAATCCACTGATTACTTTTCTCGTCGGGAGTAATTATATTGTCAGGGGTGCCTGAGGACATTACATGCCTTAAAGATATGCTCGAAGACAAGATAATGATAGCAAAACGTCCATTTGTTTGTTAATCCCAAATCTTCAGCTTATGGTTGTGCAGCTTAATGTACAAATCTGCTGCAGAGTTAAGCATTCACCATAATGGGGTAAAAATTAACTGTATGTCATTGTGCAGTTTTACGATAATGCAGGTTAAAAATCCTTAGCGTACTGAAAACCTGGAGAAATTTGCTCTACACCACAGGTAACCATATTACTGAAAGATATAGTTACTGCTAGGTTGAGTGAATGAGTACTGTGAGGCAAGGAACAGTAATGCAACAAGACTATTAACTGAACAAAGAATTGTGGGAAATTGACAAGGGAATTGCAAATTATATGAGAAAAATATTTTTACTATTTATCATTTATATAATAGTTCTTGCAACACTCTTGTGTATTCTCTGTATTTCAAAGATTCGTGAATAAATCAAATGTGAAGTATCTCCACAATGACAGAATTAATTAACACCATTGCATTAAAAGACATAGTAACAACCATCTACTACACAATGCATAGTGTGAATGCACTATATTATACAGTAATGTAAGCATTGTATAACCACAATGCAGGCATAAGACTGCAGAACATTAACTTAGCTATATTCCAGCACAAAGGCAATATCAATACAATGCGAAATATCATTACAAGGCTGGTATAAACTCTTTAAAAAAAAGTACAAAAGTACTTGTAAAAAAAAGTACTAGTAAAATTATGAATTGGCATAAATATTGTTTTCCTACAAGTCAGGGAAAGGTATTGTTAAATAACAGGGTACTATTTATTGGCACAGCAGTATAAGGTTTGCTAGAGGGCAGGGTCATTTTTACTAGAATAAAAGGAAAGATTTTTCTACATGACATGATATTTTCTTTTTCTATAAGTCAGGGAAACGTTTTAATACAAAGCTTAGTGAGGATTTAGTGCAAGGCTGGGTGTATGTTTGTTTAACTACAAGGCAGTGAATGGTTTTCCAACAAGGTAAGATATTACTGTAAGCCTTGGAAAGGGTTTACTACAAGTTTGGGTGGTTTATTGCTTTGAAGTTGAGTAAGGTATTACTACAGGCAAAGGTTTTCATACAATTCAGAGTAAACTTTAAGTACAGAGTAAGGTTTTACAAGAAGGAAGAGTACAGTTGTGCACAAAAGTTTCATACCCTGGCAGAAATTGTGAAATTTTGGCATTGATTTAGAAATTATGACTAATCATGCAAACAAATTAGTTTTATTGAAGAATAGTGATCATATGAAGCCATTTATTACCACATATGTGTTTGGCTCCTTTTTAAATCATAATGATAACAAAAATCACCCCAATGTTTGGCCTTGTTACAGACACACAAGGTGACACACACAGGTTAAAATGTCAATTAAAGGTTAATTTCCTACACTTGTGGCTTTTTAAATTGCAATTATTGTCTGTGTATAAATTGTCAATGCCTTTATTAGCTCTCACATGGATGCACTGAGCAGGCTAAATACTGAGCCATGGGGAGCAGAAAAGAACTGTCAAAAGACCCGCGTAACGAGGTAATGGAAATTTATAAAGATGTAAAAGGATATAAAAAGATTTCCAATGCCTTGAAAATGCCAATCAGTACTGTTCAATCACTTAAGAAAAGAAATGGAAAATTCAGGGATCTCTTGATACCAAGCCAAGGTCAGGTAGACCAAGAAAGATTTCAGCCACAACTGCCAGAAGAATTGTTCGGGATACAAAGAAAAACTAACAGGTAACCTCAGGAGAAATACAGGCTGCTGTGGAAAAAGTCAGTGTGGTTGTTTTAGGGAGCACAATACGATGATACTTGAACAAAAATGAGCTGCATGGTCGAGTTGCCAAAAAGAAGCCTTTACTGCACCAATGCCCCCAAAATCTCAGTTACAATATGCCCAACAACACATTGACATGCCTCACAGCTTCAGGCACACTGTAATTTGGAGTGGCAAGACCAAAATAGAGCTTTGTGGTCACAGCCATAAGTGCTATGTTTGGAGATGGGTCAATAAGCCCTATATCGAAAAGAATACCATCCCCACTATAAAGCATGGGACGGTGAGCTCTAAACTCACTGGGAATCTTATGAAAATTAATGGCAAGATGAATGCAGCACGTTATCACAAAATACTGACAGACAATTCGCATTCTTATGCATGAAGGCTGCACATGGGACGCTCTTGGACTTTCCAGCATGACAATAACCCTAAGCCCAAGGCCAAGTTGACCCTCCAGTTGTTAAGGCAGAAAAAGATGAAGGTTCTGGAGTAGCCATCACAGTCTCCTGACCTTAATATCATCAAGCCACTCTGGGGAGATCTCAAACATGCGGTTGATAGCAGCTATACCACCTGCAAGAATTTGGGGCCTCATAGACAACTATTACAAAAGATTGCACGCTGTCATTGATTCTAAAAGAGGCACGCTGTCATTGATTCTAAAGGGGGCAATTAAGAACTAAGGGTATGCAGACTTTTGAACAGGGGTTATTTCATTTTTTTTTCTTTGTTGCCATGTTTTATTTTATAATTGTGCCATTCTGTTGTAACCTATAGTTGAATATGAATCTTGCAAGAAATAAAAGAAATGTGTTTTGCTTGCTCACTCATGTTTTCTTTAAAAATAGTACCTATATTACCAATTCTCCAAGGATATGGAAACTTTTGAACACAACTGTAAGTCATTGCTGCAATATTGTGTAAGCCAGGGGTGCCCAAAATGTAGATTCCCAGACGTTGTAAAACTACAACTCCCATGACACTTTGCATGCTCTTAGAATGCCTTTAAAATGACAAAGCACCATGGAAGCTGTAGTTTTAAAGTATCTGGGGATCTACCTTTTAGGCTTCATTAGTGTAAGATATTGCAAGGCAAGGTAAAGTTTCACAGCAAGGTTTTGGTTAAACGTTTTCCTCATGAATATGCTAAGGCATTTCTACAAAGGAATGTGGACTTGTGCAAGTTGAAAAATGTAGTTCATCTGAATCTTTTGGTTCTGAAAATTTTAATTTGGATGCACTGAATTTTGTCAATGTGGCATTTCGGGTCAGACAGATTTTGTAATTTCATGAAATACGCTTCAGATAAACCAAAATTGTGCAATAATTCACCTATTAGTGTATGGCAAAATAAACACATAATATAAATATTATAAAAGAGAGAAAAAAATGAGGTGCAGTAAAAAAAAAAATCAAAAAAAATCTATGTAGAACATGTAGGTCCTGTCACATAACCATCAAAACATAACCATAACCAAAACATAACCATCAAAACCAGCAAAACAAAAAACAAAAAACTTGCTCATTGTCTGTTTTCGGTGTTTCATGATTTGACCATATGACAACTTGGAGTTGTGGAATTCAGATAAATCGCTGATTGCTCAAAATGCCTACAAATACTGATTTGTTTGAAACCAAATTCACAAGTCTAAAGGAATGTCCAAATTATCAATACAAAGTGAGATACATTATCAATCCAAAGAGAGTAAAGGCAGTGCAATGAAATGCCTTCTCACGTTTTGCCCACACATAATATTCCTGAAACATGAAACCACTTTAAAGCAAACACTACATTTCTGCTGCTACCTATTAAACCTGGAGGCACAGATGCACAGGGAGTAATTTACTCAAAGCCCCACACTTACTTCGGTAGCTTGTCAAGACTTCTAGAAACTCTGGGTCTTAGAGTCACCAAAATTAGCAAATCTAACAGAAGCAAACCAAATTTAATCAGGGTGTCAGACAAAATACTATAGGTAATATCTCCCATCCACAACCCTTTATACAGTATAGCACAGAAATTACAGCAATGCAATGCAGAAAACTTGTGTGTGGTATCACTAACTAAATGAGCTTACAATAAATCAGCCACAAGGAGTTGTTACATAGTTTAATAGGAAACTGTAACAATACAGGAAACACAATTATGGTTACAGCCTGGTATAACATAAAAGGGGGTAAACTGAATTGCTAAAATGTAGTCTTTCATGTTGTTAAAGGATCACTATAGGGTCAGGAACACAAACATATATTCCTGACACTATAGTGTTAAAACCACCATCTAGCCCCCTTGGGCCCCTCATGCTTCCATAAATATAGCAAAAATTTACTGTATTCAAGCCTGAAGCTGTAACTCTGCATACTGCTTGACCCAGAAAAACAAGCAGTCTGCTGACATCATCAGAAGTGGTGGCCTGATCCAATCACATTGCTTCCCCATAGGATTGGCTGAGACTGACAAAGAGGCAGATCAGGGGCAGAGCCAGCATGATTCAAACACAGCCCTGGCCAATCAGCATCACCTCATGAATTGAATCAGTGACTCTCTATGAGGAAAGTTCAGTGTCTGCATGCAGAGGGAGGAGATACTGAAGGTTTGAATGCATTTTAGGTAGCCATGACCCAGGAAGGATCTCTAACAGACATCTGAGGAAAGGCCAGTGAAGTTATCACTAGGCTGTAATTTAAACACTGCATTTTTTTCCTGAAAAGACAGGGTTTAGAGCACAAAGCCTGAAGGTAATGATTCAACTCACCAGAACAAATCCAATAAGCTGTAGTTGTTCTGGTGACTATAGTGTCCCTTTAACTTGAATTGTCCTTAAATAGTCTGGGAGCATGGCCTAGCTACTGCCGTAGAAGCTACAACCACTGTATTTTTTGGGATGATGTATGTATATCCCCACTTCAAAAAAGACACACCAAAACCTTTGGTTATGTGATTTTGAAAACAGCTTTTTTTTCCTCACCCTGGATCATTTCCTCCAGTTAGATTTTCTCATGCTGGGATGCTGCTAGGCTAAGGCAACACAGGAGGCAATTGATGCCTCAATCTAAAGTTACATTTTTGCCAGTCCATCTCCTGAGTTACTAGGCTCTCCGAAACTGAATATGCCTCAGGGCATTAAAATATCTACCCCAGAAGAAATGTTTACAGACTGCAACAATAGATAGATATTTCAGACAACCAATTAGATTTTTGAAATTTTTAAAAATGTTAGCCTTCTGAAATATTGTATTATAACTTACAATAAATGTGTTTTATTGGGATCAATACATCATCAGAATCATTACATTTATGAAAAGAAGAAGGCAATCTCTATAGATATTTGTGTAAATCGAGGATAATGGATCTGATCCCTAAAAAATTTTTTTTCCAATTCTTCATTTAGTTATGAATGAGAATTATAATAATAAGATAAAATCATATTCAGCAATTCATTCAAAGTCAACATAAGCAATTAAAAATTGCCCCTCGTAGCACAGTTACGGTTTTGTGGATCAATTCCTCTATTGATTTACAGTGAATAGAGAATCTCTAATTTAATTTATCCAGACAAATTCAAGGTGGCAAAGTATTTTAAATGGTATTTTTACATTTAAATAATTCTCAATAATCAATTCTGCCTAGAGCACATAACTGTAAATTGTAGAATATTAATTATGACCTTTTCTTTTTCAGTGTATTTATTTAACACTTTCCTGCATATTCAGTTAATAGTCTGGGGAAAATCCAGGAAACAAATGCATTTTATTGTTGGCTAAAGAACATAAGAGATAAAGAACAAAATAGAAGCTTTATCTTTAATCAGCAAGTTCCATTAATACAGGCTGTAGGCTTCTTTACTACTTTTATTTTTATGATGCTATTTTTTTAGTACATGTGGTCTGTGTTTTCAGACTTATTCATTTAAAGTAATTTATATCTCAGCAACAGGCTAGTTAAAGGACCACTATAGTGCCAGGAAAACATACTCTTTTTCCTGGCATCTTAGTGCCCTGAGGGTGCTCCCACCCTCAGGGTCCCTCTCCCGCCGGGCTCTAGGGGTGGGAAGGGGTTAAATCACTTACCTTTCTCCACCGCCGGGCTCCCTTGGCGGTGGGGACTCTCCGCCTCCTTTCCCCATCATTGGCTGAATGCACATGCGCAATGCTTTCCTATGGACGCTGGCGTCTTCTTACTGAAAATCACAGTGAGAAGCACGCAAGCGCCTCTAGCGGCTGTCAATGAGACAGCCACTAGAGGCTGGATTAACCCATAGATAAACATAGCAGAAAGGGTTAATCCTAGATGGACCAGGCACCCAGACCACTTCATTAAGCTAAAGTGGTCTGGGTGCCTATAGTGGTCCTTTAAGTGACTGACTTTACAGGGCAACTTCATTATGTCTATAACAGAAACAAATATTATTTTCCAACTTCTTCTAAACTTCAACTAATTTCAGTAACATCATAGGCTACAATTTTGTCTTTCTGTATTATGATTCATTATAGCCATATTTTTCACTGATTTGGCCAGCGTATCTTTGTTGGATAGGAGTAAGAAAATGGCTAGTGCGAGATACGCAACTTACCAGGACTAAATGCATCATATACCGTGATAATTTTTTATGTAAACTTATTTTGTTCCTAATAAGAATCAGGAGTAGCTTGGAGAAAAAAACAAATAAATAAAAGAATCAGCATATGTGCAGGCAAACATTGGCCAAATTTCAAGGGGTACAGTGTGAGCAATGAGCCATGGCTTACATTTCACTTTTAAAGGGACACTATAGTCACCAGAATAACTACAGTTTATTGAATTTGTTCTGGTGAGTAGAATCATTACCTTCAGGCTTTTTGCTGTAAACACTGTCTTTTCAGAGAAAACGCAGTGTTTACATTACAGCCTAGTGATAACTTCACTGACCACTCCTTAGATGGCTGTTAGAGATCCTTCCTGGATCATGGCTGCCTAAAATGCATCCAAACATTCAGTGTCTCCTCCCTCTGCATGCAGACACTGAACTTTCCTCATAGAGATTCATTGATTCAATTCATCTCTATGAGGAGATGCTGATTGGCCCGGGCTGTGTTTGAATTGTGTTGGCTCTGCCCCGATCTGCCTCCTTGTCAGTCTCAGCCAATTCTATGGAGATGCACTGTGATTGGATCAGGCCACCACTTCTGATGATGTCAGCAGACAGCTTGCCATGGGCATCCGCAGGAATTTTTCCGGGGGGGTGGGGGAGGGCATAATTGTCATGACATCCATCCTTGGCCCCTTTTTGGCAGTGTCATGAAGGGGAGGAGCATAGTCATTATCACATAAAGCCAGGGTGAATAGCGTTTTCACAACTATGGTGTCAGGAATACATGTTTGTATTCCTGACACTATAGTGTTCCTTTAAGCAAATTAAAGAAACATTCTGGTCATCATAACAACTTCATCTAAATGAAGATGCTATGATGCCAGGAGGTCCCTGGGTGCTCTCTTTCCTTTAAGGGGTTAAACTGCTCTCAAATGGTTTAACCCCAAAAGGCTTCCTCCAGCTCCAGAGCTCCAGGTCGCTCGGTGGTATTCGGCTTCTGAAACGGAGTGTCAGGAAGTGCAGATTGACGTCAGGCATGGGTGCCTCTGGTGCTCTAAGCCAGATCGCTAGTTCCCGATTCATAACATTTTTTTACGAGTGCCAGTGTACCATTGTAGCCAATCAGCGGCAGCCCTACCTAGCAGCCACTGGCGTACATACCAGGGTCGCAGGGGTCGCGACTGCGACCGGGCCCGGCCCACCAGGGGGCCCGGCCGCCCCTGCGACCCGGTATGTAGCCACAGGGCCAGCCTCTTCCCCTGGGGGGCCCAGGAGCCGGCCACCCCAG
>OW240914.1:119495103-119518705 GCA_933207985.1 Pelobates cultripes | reverse complement strand
TGACACTGACTTGCTATTCACCCATAAATGCGAAAAAATATTATTTTGTTTTTAAATCCAAGCTATTGTGACACCAGATCTAATTAGTGGCACTTGTCAGCGTATCCACTGTTAGCGTAACACACCCGCTTTAAGGACACTGACTGCTATCAATCTATAACAGTGAAAAAAGATTATTTTTTTTTTAAATCCAAACTATTGTGACACCAGATCTAATTAGTGGCACTTGTCAGCGTATCCACTGTTAGCGTAACACACCCGCGAAGGACACTGGACTGCTGGTCTAAATCTATATGGGGAAGAGGGAAAAAGTGTTTGTTTTTTTAAATCCAAACTATTGTGACACCAGATCTAATTATTGGCACTGGTCAGCGTATCCACTGTTAGCGTAACACACCCGCTTTAAGGACACTGACTGCTATTCAATCTATAACAGTGAAAAAAGAGTTTTGTTTTTTTAAATCCAAGCTATTTGACACCAGATCTAATTAGTGGCACTGGTCACCGTATCCACTGTTAGCGTAACACACCCGCTTTAAGGACACTGACTGCTATTCAATCTATAACAGTAAAAAAAGTTTTTTGTTTTTAAATCAAGCTATTGTGACACCAGATGTAATTGGTGGCACTGACTGGGGAAATGGGCACAGTATGCACTGTGAGCCTGACACAGAAGCTGGCAACAGTGGCAGACAACTGACTGCTATTCAATCTATAACAGTGAAAAAAGTTTTTTGTTTTTAAATCCAAGCTATTGTAACACCAGATGTAATTGGTGGCACTGACTGGGGAAATGGGCACTGTGAGCCTGACACAGAAGCTGGCAGCAGTGGCAGACAACTAAGTGCATTTACATTACATAGAAAAAATAAAAAAAATAAAAAAGCATACCCTTATCCCTAACCTAGCTATGCTTTTCCCTATCTTATGAACAGCAGCTACACTTTCCCTCCTCTTACTAAGCATGCAGCTTGAGAATGAATCTAAAATGGATGCTGTCCAGTAGGTGGGAGGGTCTGCTAGGGAGGCTGTGCTGCTAATTGGCTGGAATGTGTCTGCTGACTGTGAGGTGCAGGGTCAAAGTTTACTCAATGATGACGAATAGGGGGCGGGTCGAACCGCGCATATGTTCGCCCGCCGTGGCGAACGCGAACATGCTATGTTCGCCGGGAACCGTTCGCCGGCGAACCGTTCGGTACATCACTATTAGAGATCCTTCCTGGATCATGGCTGCCTAAAATGCATCCAAACATTCAGTGTCTCCTCCCTCTGCATGCAGACACTGAACTTTCCTCATAGAGATTCATTGATTCAATTCATCTCTATGAGGAGATGCTGATTGGCCCGGGCTGTGTTTGAATTGTGTTGGCTCTGCCCCGATCTGCCTCCTTGTCAGTCTCAGCCAATTCTATGGAGATGCACTGTGATTGGATCAGGCCACCACTTCTGATGATGTCAGCAGACAGCTTGCCATGGGCATCCGCAGGAATTTTTCCAGGGGGGTGGGGGAGGGCATAATTGTCATGACATCCATCCTTGGCCCCTTTTTGGCAGTGTCATGAAGGGGAGGAGCATAGTCATTATCACATAAAGCCAGGGTGAATAGCGTTTTCACAACTATGGTGTCAGGAATACATGTTTGTATTCCTGACACTATAGTGTTCCTTTAAGCAAATTAAAGAAACATTCTGGTCATCATAACAACTTCATCTAAATGAAGATGCTATGATGCCAGGAGGTCCCTGGGTGCTCTCTTTCCTTTAAGGGGTTAAACTGCTCGCAAATGGTTTAACCCCAAAAGGCTTCCTCCAGCTCCAGAGCTCCAGGTCGCTCGGTGGTATTCGGCTTCTGAAACGGAGTGTCAGGAAGTGCAGATTGACGTCAGGCATGGGTGCCTCTGGTGCTCTAAGCCAGATCGCTAGTTCCCGATTCATAACATTTTTTTACGAGTGCCAGTGTACCATTGTAGCCAATCAGCGGCAGCCCTACCTAGCAGCCCTCTGGCTTTCCTGACACTCAGTAAATCAAAGTGAACACATTAACACTGATCTGTTTTTTACCTGGGTAAATGAGACGGTCCAAAGTTTCCTGCCAGGCCCAGGTACCAAAGCCTTATGATGTGGTGTCCAGAATGAAGTGGAGGGATCACATCACTTGTCCTTCCTGCTCCAATCTAATTTTCTTCTCCATTTGACACAGTCTTCTTTTTCTTTTGACACTGTCTTCTCTCCTTCTTGGCTCCTTCTGCTCCTTTACCTTTCTGCTACTTTCTGCTTATTTTGCGGCCTTCTGCAACTTTCTCTTTCTGATCCCTTTCTGCTCCTTTCAGACCCATCCTGCTCCTTGCTGACACTTCCTGCTCCTCGCAGACCCTTTCTGCTCCTTGCTGAACCTTCCTGCTTCTTGCTGACCTCTCCTGCTCCCTGCAGACCCTTTCTACTCCTTGCTGACCCCTCCTGCCCCTTGCAGACCCTTCCTACTCCTTGCTGACCCCTCTTGCTCCTTGCAGACCCCCCCTGTTCCTTGCTGCACCTTCCTGCTCCTTGCTGCCCCTTCCTGCCACTTCCTTGCTGACCTCTCCTGCTCCCTGCAGACCCTGTCTACTCCTTGCAGTCCCTTTCTGCTCATTGCATTCCCTTTCTGCTCCTTGCTGACCCCTCCTGCTCCTTACTGACCCTTCCTATCCTTGCTGTAGCTTCCTATCCCTGCCTTTCTCCATTCACACGCCGGTGCCAGTATTGCAGGTTATTATCACACAAGCAAAAAATAGCAGCACAAGCTGAAAAATCCAGGGGGGGGGGGCAAGTGCCCCCCCCTTGCTCCCCCTGGGGACTCCCATGCAGCTTGCTATACTGAGGCAAACAGCATGCAGTGTTTCAGGCTTGAATACAAGTAAAATTTTGCTATATTTAGGGAGGCATGAGGGCCTAGGGAGGCTAGATGGTGGTTTTAACACTATAGGGTCAGGAATACATATTTGTGTTCCTGACCCTATAGTGTTCCTTTAATGTAAGTTGGTTATGTAATTACACAGCATCATTTAGCATATTCTGCTAGTATGCTTTGAAGGGTATTTTTACAGGAAATCCACAAAAGAAAAAAAAAACTTTTTTTATAATGATTTGCTATTTAATTTACCTTGAAGGGCTCTTTGATTTTAAAAATTATAGGAAGGTACCAAAAGCAAGAAATAAAAGTCTATCGATTTCAATTTTCTTCAAGTATTCATGTGATGTCTTGGGTCAAATCTTCAACAGCATATAAAAAAGACAAAAGCAGAGGGGACCAATGGTCAAATAACATAGATAAGTTTGACTACAGACAACACTGAGCTTTTTGAAGAAAATTATTGGTCTTTATTCATACAACACTGAGGTTAAAAAGTGCCAACTCACGTTTAAAAGAGCTATAACCAGCTCCAGGTAAAACAGTGTACAGTGGTATTTAAACTCCCCACATATAGGATATTCCTCTGACGGTAGTTGCAGTGTAGGTCATATTGGCACACCTATGTAAGTGCAGAATGTAATAGGAGAGGGACTTACAATTTTAAGAGCAGACAAACCACTCTATGTTTACAGGCGTGGGTGGACCATATAAATGGATGCTGCCAGGTAACTGTTTTATTACACTTGAAAAAGCCTTATTGGGGTGAAATGTGTTGTGTATTTTATATTTTGTTTAATAAAAGTTATTGTTTTTACTACCTATATATCTGGGTCAGTCTTTACACTTTTATTTTACATTTTTAATATCTACCTATACCTGGCATACTCTACTATCTGAAGCACCAGAACCATCACCAAAAGAATCCTATGTGGGGATTGTTCCACCCAAGCATACTGGCAAATAGAGCAGTTTGTCTGTTCTTAAAATTGTTAGCACATCTCCTATTACATTCTGCACTTACATATATACTTTTATTACATATGTGTCACAGCTACTAATATGATACAACACGCAAAACTATGTAACATCTACATAGAATAAAAAAATTGAAGATAAACCGGTCCTTAGAATGGCTGGATTAATACGTTGAAAGACAGAGAATGGTCAAGGGAAAGCCGAGGTACAGGAAGTCAGAAATACACAAGATCGATAAGAAAGCCAAGTCAGGGAAACCAGAGATCAGAATAGTCTGGAATGAGCCAAAGTCAGAATACCGGGAATATCAGTAACAAGGGCAACAAAACGCACTCTCGGAAACCAGGAACAGAAACCATGGCAGGGCCATGAGCTAGGGAAATTCAGGGGTTTAAATACCCCTCCTTGGGTTGTGATTGGTCAGAGCTTGGCCTCTGACCCCAGAACGTGCGTGTTCATCGACGTTGCATGACATTTGGAGGTGGAGCTATTCATGGCCGCAACCTTATGGTCGGTGCCATTTTGGCTCCCGTGTGTGTAGGGGAAGGATGCCCCAGTGGGTCAGCTCCTGGCTTGTTGCTGAACAGGTAAGTTCTCCAACCTGTCAGCGTGGGCACACTGATCTGGTGTGACCACGTTGTAGTGGAGCTTCAATATTAAATCCCACAATCTCTGCTGGTTAAGAAAGTAATCCAAAGTAAAGCGCTGGAAAGTAAGGCAATATCCCAAATCCCCCAGTAACTGGACGAAACACAGTTCTGGGAGTCAACTGAGGTTTTTATTCACAGCAACCAGTATTTATGCAAGTCCCCATGCAAGGGGTTTCCTGAGTCACATCACAGGGGTATTACAGTAGGGGACTACATAGGGGACTTAACATTCCGACCTTTTCTCCCATCAGGCACTGCTGCACGAGAGGGATACTCCCGCTAGAATATACCGTTAAGTGGATTATCCCTCCGTGCAGCAGAACCGGCATTTTACATTTAAATCCATAACTTTAAAAATACTTGGTAGATTTAAACGAATGGATGTTCGGTAGAGAGCTGAGGTCTGAGTGCACAGTTCGTGAGAATACCGCTCAGATCCCAGCTAAAACAACCGAACGCCGCACGAAACACACTTTGCCATTGAGTTCGCCCCAAAGTAGCGAACACTGATGGGGAACCCTAATAGCGAAAGACCGGAGCTCCCGAACGGCCTGGAAGTCCAGCGGTGTTCGCGCCATCGAGTAGCCGTTTTCAGTTCCACGCGCTCGACGACCAAAACACCGCTGGGGAGACAAAGGATCCAAGATGGCCGACCGCCGCTTGGTCGGTAGCCGAACGGCGGCCACCTAGGAAAGCCTCTAGTTACCGATTGCAACAATGTTAATGAGCGCCACACGTCCCTCTCTGTGTGGGCTATTAGGGGGTAGCTCATTCGGTTCACGAACAGCCTGTAAAGTGGCTGTTCGTGAAACAAAACACATGAATGCTAGCGGCTTTCGGCTGCTAGCATATGAATTCAATACAAACATACATTTCCACACAGTAAGCAGAATACATTTAAACATTGTAGTGCAGCAGTGTTCCGGACAACCTTTAAAGTCACAGCCATATAATCTGAAGTGGCTAGGTCTGCCACACACGTGCAGCGGAGAGCCGGGGGCCGTGACAATATGACCTACACTGCAACTACCATCAGAGGAATATCCTACATGTGAGGAATTTAAATACCACTGTACGCTGTTTTATCTGGAGCTGGTTATAGCTCTTTTAAACATGACTTGGCACTTTTTAACATCAGTGTTGTCTGTAGTCAAACGTATCTACATTATTCCACCATTGGTCCTCTCTGCTTTTGTCTTTTTTATATGCTGCTGATGATTTGACCCAAGACATCACACGAATACCTGAAGAAAATGGAAATCTATAGACTTTCATTGATTGCTTTTGGTACCTTCCTACATTTTTTAATATCTAGTTTATTTATCTGTTTTATTTGTTGCACCCTGTATCCGTTGATCTGTCATTCCAGTTTTTTTAGAAGGGTTCAAGGGTTACCCTTTCCTTCAGGTGTGTGCAGCCTCCTTCACTATAGTGATCGGTTTTGCAGTGCTGTTTCATCCCATCTCTCTCTTTGATTGTGTTGGGCCCATCGGTATATATATATATATATTTTTATTTTTTTTTGGCACATATATTGCAGGCATCTTGCCTGAGCTATCTTTAATTTCTTGAGGAGATTCAGGTGTTCTGAGTTACTGATAGATTTTTAATACCAGCTACCCTTCATTGAGTGGCCCTGTAGAAGCAAAGAGGGCAAGTAAATATATATCGAAGTACTTGGGCTGTCTGCTAAGCTGCTGTTCATTTTAGTAGGAAATGAATCAACAACACGGTAAGCTGTTACTGTGGAATATGGTCACTGCAAAATTTAAGACCCTTATTCCATCATAAATGAAACACTGGGTCTTAAAGACAATATCGTTATGCACTGACTATCTCTAACTGCTTAAATTTCACGTTGGCTGCGTCTCAAGAGAGAGGAATTTACAATTGCTGTATATTTCTATTGAGTTGTACTGCACTACTTAATCTAATTTTGCCTGACAATTTATGCCATTACCTTACAAGGATTTTGGAGGACTTAGAAAGAGATGTTGGATACTTAACTTCAATTGGGGGAATAACAAGACTTGTGAGGAGCAGTTAAAATGAAGATAAAATGAAAGAACATGACTAGAATGAAAAGTTAATAGCATGTACAATAGAGTGAATTATGGAGTAATCACTGGGATATTTTACCTGCAGGGTTCTGTGACGCAGCAAATGCCTTGTTTAGTATGAACACTGTCTGTAGGACTGCAAAGAAATCTTATTATCCTTTCAATCTGATATAGCTTATTTATTCAGGCTTGCCGAATCTGCCTTGTTCCTTCCCAGAAATTGAGGTCTTAGCAGACCTGTATGGGTGTGAAGTGCATAATTATCCAATTTATATACACATTTTTACACCCCATAGCTTCTTGTTCCTGACAGTAAAGAAATTCAGAATTACTTTGGCATAGGCACTTGGGGAGGATCAATTGAACAAAGGATCAGAGATCAAAAATCTTGTGTTTTACACAGTGATAAGATGGGCTATATTCACTCCATCTGAAATTTCATTTTTCAGAGAAGGTCAAATTTTAACTGTAAATATTCTAGGCATCAATGCTCAAAAGTAGTCATAAAATACTGATGTATATAAAGATGCTAAGCAAACAAAAAGTCCATTAATATAATTGAATACTTAAATGTGAGGTCGTAGTATTCATGTCTCCTCCAGACTGTTGCCCATGATCCTATACATCTCAAGCAAGCACCACAACCTAGTTTGAAGTGTCTATCTGTTTTTCAGACTGGTTTTATCTACAACCACCACAAACAGGACTGGTAATTATATCTATCACCCTTTGTTTAATAAATACACTAGCCACTGGCTGGTTGTAGTTCAGTGCATTATTACCTACCACACTTTGAGAACATCCTTATGAAAAGATATAAACTTTTCAATTTCAATTTGTTCCCTTGTCCATTGGATTTGCCTTTATAAAATGATTATGTCTGCTCCCATGGTATCTAATCTAAATTCTGAGGTTACTGGTGGCCACAAGTGCTTGAGGTCTCAGACTTTACCTAATTCTGGAATGTCTTCTTTTACCATGCAAGTCCCTGACACTAAGAATTATTTGTTTGAAGTCAGGAAAGTCAGAACTTTATCTTTAACCCCTTAGTGACCAGACCATTTTTAATTTTCTTACCGTTAAGGACCACATTTCTGCAGTGTTTAGCTGTAATTTTCCTCTTACTCATTTACTATACCCACACATATTATATACCATTTTTCTTGCCATTAAATGGTCTTTCTAAAGGTACCATTATTTTCATCATATCATATCATATAATTTACTATAAAGTATGATAAAAAAAAACAAACACACTTTTTCGAACTTTGACCACCAATGTTACATTGTAACATTGACATCTGTCAGGAATCCCTAAATAATCATTCACATGTGTATATATATATATATATATATATATATATTTTTTTTTTTTTTAAAGAAGACAACCTAAGGTATTAAACTTGGAATATTTTTACTCTTTTCATGCAACCATTTTATCACCAATCTATGCCAAATAAAAAAATTGGTGATTTTTTGACACACATAGTAACTTTAAGGGTTACTGCCAAATAACACCCCAATATGTGTTCAACAACATCTCCTGAGTACAGTGATAACCCCCATGTATAGATGTGTTGTGTTCTCTGGGGGCTAAAAGATCTTATTTGGAGGGTGTGCATTCCAGTTTTCCAACTTGGAATTTTCTCAGCTGGTCATCATGCATCCATGTCCTATTTGGAACATTTGTAAAGACGATCAGTGTAATTTACCACCATCAAACCATGTATTTTTGAAAATTAGACCCCCTAGAGCAGTGATGGCGAACCTATGGCACGCGTGCCACAGGTGGCACGCCGGGCCCTTTCTGTGGGCACGCGGCCACAGGTCCGCCATCAATGCAGAGTAGGCGCCTGTCTGCCCGAAACGGCAGGCGCCTACTCTGCTTCCGGGTCGGGAGGCAGGGGGAGGGCTCTAGGAAGCAGCTCCCCTGTCCTCCCGCGCGATGCTGTGTGGAGCGTTGCCGCGCGTTACCATGGCAACACAGCATTGCGCGAGAGGACAAGGGAGCTGCTTCCTGGAGCCCTCCCCCTGCAGTGCTTACCACCACCGGACCACCAGGGATGGCTGTGTCCCCCCCCTCCCCCCTCATTAAAGGTAAGAAGGAGGGGGGGGGTATACTGACACAGCACCCTTACCCCCCCAGAAGTACCCCTACCCCCCCAGCAGAACCCCTACTCCCCCAGCAGTAACCCCTACCCTCCCCAGCAGTAACCCCTACCCCCCCAAGCAGTAACCCCTACCCTGCCCAGCAGTAACCCCTACCCCCCCAAGCAGTAACCCCTACCCTCCCCAGCAGTAACCCCTACCCTCCCAGCAGTAACCCCTACCCCCCATACACAGTACCCCTACCCCTCCGCAGCACCCTTACACATATAGCACACACACACACACAGCACCCCTCACATACAACACTCACACACACACGCACCCCCCACCTCAATGCAGTATGTGTGTATTCAGCAGTCTGTGTGTGTGTGTGTGTGTGCGTGTATTCAGCAGTCTGTCTGTGTTTGCGTGTATTCAGCTGTCTGTGTTTGCGTGTATTCAGCTGTCTGTGTTTGCGTGTACTCAGCAGTCTGTGTGTGTGTGTACTCAGCAGTCTGTGTGTGTGTACTCAGCAGTGTGTGTGTGTACTCAGCAGTCTGTGTGTGTGTACTCAGCAGTCTGTGTGTGTGTGTGTGTACTCAGCAGTCTGTGTGTGTGTGTGTGTGTGTGTGTACTCAGCAGTCTGTGTGTGTGTGTGTACTCAGCAGTCTGTCTGTATGTGTATTCATCAGTCTCTGTATTCAGCAGTCTTGTGTGTGTGTATTCAGCAGACTGTGTGTATGTATTCAGCAGTCTGTCTGTGTATGTATTGCATTTGTTGGAGATACTAATAAATATAAGCTCAATTTGATCTATTTATATCATTATTTAAAATTTGCATCATTGAACTCTGTGTTCTTTTAAAACAAAAGTTATTAGTTCGGACAACAGTACGAGTTGTTTTTATCTAAACTTAAACCTCAGTATTTGGGTTTAATTGCCGTGTTGGCACTTTAAGGAGAAAAAATGTTGGCATGTATTGCGGTTTGGGCACTCGGGCTCAAAAAGGTTCGCCATCACTGCCCTAGAGTATTTCAAATGGCGGTATTTTAACACTTTCCATACACTAATTCTACCCCCAGTCTTTGTCAAACCTTTGGGTAGTCATTTTTGTGTGTTATTTTCTCTCCCATTGTACTCTAGGCATAGATTCTCAGTTCCTGTTAGGTGTTACTGACAAAAAACACCCAGATATGTGTTCAGCAACATCTCTCGAGTATAACAGTGCCCCCAATGTACAGGTTAATGGGTTTTTGCAAACTGACAGGGGTCAAATGTAGGGCTTTCCCCATTTCCATGTTTGCACATTGAAATTTGCCAGATTGGTTTGCTGGGCCTATGTTGCCTGTGAGACCATATAGCAGCTCAGGAATAAAAATTAAACTCATCATAGCATTTATAAAAGTAGACAACTCACGATAATCAAAATGGGGTATGCCCAGTATTTTGTAGTAGCCACAAACGCTTGCCAAAGTTAGCATTCATATTTGTTTTTTGCATTTTTTTTTTTTTACACCAAAAATTGCAATTTTACTGGTGATTTCATGGTTGTGAAACACTCGTGTTTGTGTTCATCAAAGTCTTCAGCGTATAACAATACCCCCATGTAAAGGTTTTGTGGTGTTTTGAAAAGGTACAGGGTCAATATAGGGCTTGCCCAATTCAAATTTCCCTGATTGGTTTGCTGGGTCTCTTTTGCCTTTTGAGACCATATGATAGCCCAGGAATGTGAAATAACCCCATCATGGCTTACCATTTTCAAATGTAGACAACCCAGGTTACTCCAAATGGGGCATTTCCAGTCTTTTGTAGAAGCCACTCAGTCACAAATGCTAGCCAAAATTAGCTTCTAATTTGTTTATTATTATTATTTTTTTAATAAACAAATTAAAACGCTAAATATATATCTCTCTATCTATATCTCCACGAAGAAAGGCACACGCTGGGCTTTTTGAAGAAAACTATTTGTCTTTATTCATAACACACTGGTTGAAGCAAATCAACGTTTCAGTCCATCATAGGACTTTCATCAGGATCCTATTATGGACTGAAACGTCAATTTGCTATAAGCAGTGTGTTATGAATAAATAAATAATTTTCTTCAAAAAGCCCAGCATGTGCCTTTCTTCGTGGAGATTTATGTTGATTTGGCTGAAAGAGCACCGTGGCACATACTACAAATGTGAGTGCAGGATTATGGAATATATATATATATACATACATACATACATACATACACACACACATATATAATACACGTGTGCTGGTAAGTACTTTCAGTATAATATAGTACAGGTTGCTTACAGAATTATGCAGAGTTGCAGTAGTTGAGACAGGTAAGTACTTCAATATATTGTAATACAGGTTGCTTACAGGATCTTGCAGAGATGTAGTAGTTGAAGCAGTTAAGTATCTTTAATATAGTAGATCAAGCAGGTAAGTCTCTTCAGATTGAAATAATACAGATAAATACAGGATGTTTTCAGGAGCCAGGATCAGAAGTTCTATGTCAGAACACTGACTTCAATGTAAAGGCCATGTGAAGAGTTGGATGTTTCCTTTTATGGGAGACTTGGAAGATCATATGAGGCAGGTGAGAGCAAATGAGGATTGACTAATGGCTAGGGAGGCCACTAGAGGCGAGAAACAGGTATTGCAGCAATAAAATAAAACAATATCTTGGTTATACATTCTTACACAAAAAGGACTGCCCACAGGGTTTTGAAGAACAACCAATCAATACGTTACAACAAAGCTAAACACTCCCATTCATGACATCAGAAATCCTCCCCTCTGCCTGTGATACAATTATCTCAACACAATATACTAACTTAATCACAGGCAGAAACTATACAGTTTTTACAAAATATTAATAAACTTCCGAAATATACATGCCATTCACGTAAAACATACATTTTCAGAATCAGCACACTTGAAATATATACACTCAAAAATCATACAAATTCCTCCAGTGGTTCATAAGTTAGTCTGGAGTCATTTTCCTGCCCAAAACAGTTCCATAGATTTGGGCTGTGCGGTCGGTCAATTTCACACAAGAAAAATGTCTAAGTCTCATTCGAATGCACGAATGGGGCCGTTCGTGCAAATAGTATAGCATAACCTGACTTTCGAATTGTCGAACGCACTTCGACTTTAGCCGAAGCGTCGAAGTGGATGAGAAGGTAAACTTCAGCAGTGTTCAGTTCCATGAAATCGACGGCAAAACATGGCTGACCACGTACGAATGAACTAAAATGGCCGCCACCACGTGTTCGGCTGTTGAATTGCGGTCACTTCGATTACTTTGGTACTTCGGCTGTATCCGAAGTGCCATAACAAAGCTGCAGGTCTTTTCCCAAAGTACTTAAAGGGCCAGAAACAGTGCAGTAAAATACAAAATGCCCAAATACGGTCTTTAAAGGGCAATGCCCCCAGGGCCATAGTCACATGGAAGGAGGCGGGCAAGCTGGCCCCTCCAAAAGTTAATGGCAAACTCTCTTAAAGGGGAGTGAGTTTGCTACAGTTAAAGCATTTTATATTATACATATATAATGCATATATTTGATTTTATTATGTATCTATCTCAAAGTACACTTATAATTAAATCATATACATATGTATTTTATATGTATAATATACTATAAAATGCTTTAATTATAAAATTATATATTATACATATGTATAATATATGGAGATTTTTTTTTTTTACTTTTTAGCAGCCTGGAGGACAGTCCCCCTGCTGGCAGTTCCTAGATTCCTATTGCGGCGATGCGGTGCGGCAAGCGGTGATCATGGTCATAACAAGGCCCTGGAGGGCCGGGGTGGTCGGAGCTGCTGCAGGGGGACTGCTGGGGTCTCCTGCAGACCCCCCCCCCCGATGTGATCATCGTGGATCACCGGTCCAGGTAAGTCCAGGGCTCGTATTTTACCGCGAACTTACCTAGTACCTTGTAGTCCTTAACAACCGAATGCAGGGTGGTCGTCATTTGTATGTCGACCACGAGGCGGTGCCCATTTTAAACCATGCGAAAGACCAGCGGTGTTTGGCACAGATTCTATGGAACTAAAAACAGACACTCTTTCTGCCGAACACCGCTGAAACCCACAGACCGCCTTTCTCAGTCGGCAAGGCATGCAAACACCGGCCATTCGGGAGTTTGGAATATACGAATGGACTTGACCCAGATAGCCTTCCCATGGAGTCAATCTCATACCGAAAGACTGTAAGAGACTTTGACTCCATGGCGATTGAACTGTGCGTATGGGATCTGAGCGCTATTCGCTAAGAATATGCACTCAGATGCAGGCTATCTGAGGATGTGTTACACGAATATAATATATTTGGTAGTTGTGTAATTACTTATTTTTATGTGTTTTTTAGGCTTTATTTAAAATGGCGATTTGCCTCTGTCCTAGAGATAATTGAATTACTTCTCAATTATCTCCAGGGCAGAGGGGAGGAAACCAGGATGCATTCTGGGAATATTGTGTGCATGTATGTCTGGAAGTGCCATATGTCTGTCTGCCATTACAGTCTCCCATTTGGTCCCCTAGGGGAGTGTCCACCAAGCGGGAGACCTGCATAAAAACAGGCGGGTAGGCCACAGTAAAGCCAGTTCTTATTTTACCCTCAATACAGAGGTTAGCGACACGGTTAGCGACTGATTGCTGGAACCGTAAGCCGCTTGGAGGATATATTTGTTCGGCTGTTAGCAACGATTCGTGGATTATTGTTCAGGAGTTTTGAGCATCCGTAGGGGTTCCGTTCGGGAGCTTGACACCTTCCCCTGATTGCAGTTCGTACGGTTGGAGTCTATACGAATGGAGCTTGCATTATTGCGAAAGGGGAAGCTTAACTAAACGGCGGTTTCACTCTTTTGTGGCAGGGGTGTCTTAACAGTCACTAAGAGGTTAAGTATTTTTTGATTCTTACACACTACATAGGAATATGAATGTATCTCTGTGTAAGAGACTTGTCAGAGTAAAATTTACAGGACAGGGAAAAAACTGTTCCTCATGGAGCAAATGCAGGAGCTCTTTAGTCTTAAAACCATTTAGCAAATAAATTAATGTATTTACCACAGAGGAGAATGAGACTGTTGTAAGAGGAAATCTGGAAAATTATATTTGCAATGTTTTAACAAAATTATATAATTTAGAGGAAAATGTGCACTGGAGGTATATATTTACCCATTGTGGCCAATGGCTTTAACTCCACAATAGAGGTCACATAACTAGTAATAATAAGTTATTATAACAAGAAGTTATTAACAACAAGTTATTATACATGTTTTTTCTTAAAACTCCAACCTATTCTGAATATATATACAAATGACAGGAACACAATGTGATTGCCTGGTGGCAGTAACAAGTGTGTACATATCTAAAAGAAATTGCCAATTTGCAGGGTCAGAACATTGTTACATAAGTGGCAAGCATGTGGTGATCAAGTTACGCTTATCTATACAGAAGAGAATCTTGCATGCCATTCTGTTTATTGTCAAGTGCCAAATTGGGATACAATTTACACAGTATTAGTGGAGGGAATATTAATAAGGAATAGGCTGCTCTATCTTGAAAAGATGTGTGCAAAACACATTTTAAGGCTGCTTCCTTGAGGGCCAAGCATATCTGCAGCAATTTCTAGATGCATTCAGTGTCCGGCTTCAAATCAGTGCTTTTGAACCCTATACAAAGCACAGTTTCTCTAGCGCCGAATGCATCAGACAGGATGCACATTCACAAAATTCATGCAAGTGGATTAATCATTTGAAGTACTATTTGTCTGTCGGCAGTGCTAGCATCCAGCGGGCAAATATTTAAAAACTCTCTAATGTAAGGTTTAATTAAGCGGAGACTGGCCAGGACATGCAAAGTTACACATAAATAAATAAATAAAAACCCCTATAGGGTCAATAAGGCCTCCTTATAATTGTAAAATAGATTTTAAATCTCTCTATGCCCCAGCCTGCCATGTGGCAGATGAGGTATATCTCCTAAATGTTTAAAATAAATCATTGGGCAATCATTGCTATCCAGTCACTAAAAAGGCCCTTATCCCTGTCTGTGGACATCAGGTGGGGGACACTGAATTTAAATAAATGTGGGGACATCCTTATTTCCCCCCCTGCTTCCCATGGCCATTGGCTGGGGGCTACCAATTATGTGTGGCAGTGGGTGAGAACTCTATTAATAAGGGGGGATGCCTAATATCCCTATTATGGCATGGTTCACTCCCTGACTGCACATTTTAGAGTGGCCTTTTATTGTGACCAGCCTAAGGCACACATGTGCAATAATCATACTGTCTAATTAGTATCTTGATATCTCACACCTGTGAGGTGGATGGATTATCTTGGCAAAGGAGAAGTGCTCACTAACACAGATTAGACAGATTTGTGAACAATATTTGAGAGAAAAAGGCCTTTTTGTGTACATAGAAAAAGTCTTAGATCTTAGATCTTTGAGTTCAGCTCCTGAAAAATGGGGGCAAAAACAAGTGTTGCGTTTATAATTTTGTTCAGTGTAAATAGACCCTACATACCCCCTCAGCCTTATAATAGTGAGGGATTAAGGGCCAGTAAAACAAATACATGTAAAATAAAAAAATATATACTTAGCATACGATCTTTAGCCCCCCAAAAAGGCCAAATTAAAATTCATAATACATGCAAAACTTTTCAAAATAAAATACAAATTGATTTGCATAAAATCAAACATAAAAAATTAAAACCATAATGCAAAAAATGAAATCCATCTTCAACCCACAAGGGCTCTGAGCAAAATGATCCTTTAAATTGGGAAAAGCCTTTATAAGTGTTTTACACAATTTGAATTCTCATTAGAGCACTCTGATTGGTTGACTTGTAAGTCAACCAATCAAAACACTCTGACAGGCAAGTCTCGCTTCTCTTGCTGTAGCTGTTATGATGCCTGGAGTGTTCCTTTAAGAAATATTCACTGCATATAGATTTAAATTATAACTTGACTTGTGCAAGAGGAGTTAATTTGGCTAGGAACAACTGCAGTACCACCTGCTTTGGGAACTGAATATTAATATTATGGCCCAAACTTATACCCACAGGGGGCATAAGTGGTAGGCTAAATACTGTGAACAATATCTGGATTGTCTAGCCCCTGTGACCCTGAATGGTTTTACCCCATTTGGTACAGTTCCATTTGGACTTTAGGAAGTAAATCCCTTGGTGTAAATGGGCAAGTTCTCAGATTGCATGAGTAGAATTGAAAGCTAAAAGGTTGAATAAGAAAGTTTCTTGAACGTGCCCTAAGACTTGCCCCTACACAAAATATATATGTTATGCAACAAAACATATTAAAATAACTGTAGTGTGAGATGTAGGTCATACAGGTCATATGTTGAGAAAAGTAGAGTCAAAAGCATGCTTATGAGAAAAGCTTCCAAGACTTGATGGAAGACAGGTAAAATAGCTCTCTGAGGTTAAATGTAAAATTTCTCATTCATTTTATCTCCCTCGTGTTAACCTCTAAAAATGAGAAACTGCCTTAGACTGTTAGATGAGGTACACCTTGCAGTCACAAAGGCATCATATAGCTGTAGGTCTCAAAACCATGGAAACAGGAAACAGCAATGCATATGTGCCAACAATCTGATTTTTCCAGGACTATCCCACATTTTGAGTTTCTATCCCTGCAAAAATGGGTCCGGGGGAACTGCGCTGCATTCTAACAGCTGCCCAGCCATCCATTGTCCATCCTGGATAGTGGGCAGGCTATACAGGTATAGATCTCCAACAAAACACAACAGGCCTAATGATATATAGGTAATACATTGATTAGAGGGTCACAGTCCAAAATTTCCAATTTGGCTGGGAGGTATTTAATGGTGGAGCTTTCATCTCAAGCTTAAAGTTTCTGGCGTAGGGTGGTGTAAATAAATACCACCTGAGAAAAATAATTACATCGGAGGGAAAAAAAAATACTTTAATAATTCTCACCTTTAGATTGAATATTTCTATGCAAAATCCAGTGACAGGTAATTGACTAAAGTGACAATTAAATCAAATTTAAGACCAAAGCAGCTGAACTAAAAGTATTGCTGGCTTAGAGGATGTTTCCATAGTTAAATGCATGCATTGGGTGTACATCTACTAAATAGCAAATTATTTAATTGTATTGGTGTAGGAACAGTTGATAGTCCCTTTAAATTAATTTGTAGTGGTCTGTGATGAGAATAGATATATTTGTCCTTGTTGCAATCAAAATTTAAATTACTTAGGAACCAAAAACATATCAGGTTTTCCATGCTAACAAAAGATTTGCATAAAACTCATCCATCAGGTTAATCATGTGTCTATACCAATATATTTATATTATAAATTAATTATATTACGAAACTGCACGAGGTGCAAAAAAGTCTACAGTGTGGTTACTTTTGTGTATAGGTGCACTGTAACATTATACAATATAATTTTAGACACATTAAGTATAATGATGTCAAAGCCCTGCTTACAATCTACTGTTTATGACACTTCCATACAAAATGACACAGAAAGCAATACATGTCAATTTTGTTTATTGCAGAAAAGTTAACTGTAATGCTTAATCTGAGCGATGTGCCCAGCTGTACTGGGGTTAATAAAATCTAGAAAAACAAGTGAAAATTTTATATTGAAAATATTTATATTGCATAAACAAAAATGCATGTGCCAACGCTATTAATGGATATGCTAGATAATAAATACCATAAACCTTGGAGACATTCAGTAATAATATCTTGCATTTATATAACACTATTTATTTAAATTGTGTCCCAAGGCACCTTACCAGCAAACATGGTAATTGACAGCCGATAACAGGCCATTTAGTCAAGACTTCCATTTATTTTCCATGCTTTATATAAATACTTAATTCAGTTCATCATTTTCATTTGGAGATTATACAAAACCATAGAACCAGTGTTGAGTTGGATAAATTAACCATGTTACACACATTCTTGAAACACAGCTAAAGTATAGCATTCTAGAGTAAAAAAAATAAGAATATTGGAAATAATACTAGTTGATTAGTTGGGTTTTCATTGCATTGCATTTATAAATATAAACCTGTAGCTTTCAACGTAAAGGATCACTTAACTCCTTAAAGGGACGCTATAGGCACCCAGGCCTCTTCAGCTCATTAAAGTGGTCTGGGTGCAGTGTCCCAGACCACTTTATTCCAGTTATTGAGAAACATTGAGAAACTGCAATTATTACCTTGCTGGTTAACTCCTTCTCTAGTGGCTGTCTATCTATATATATATATATATATATCTCAAATGTATATTATCAATGTGTTACCTGTGCTAATATATAATTTTTTATATATATATATATATATATATACACACACACATATATATATATATATATATATATATTAACACACAGATATACACACACTAAAAGATACACATACATATGTTCACAATACACACACACACAGATTCCCACCCTTTCACAGCCATCCTTGTTTTCTTACCATTTTGCAGCAGGTGGGTAATCCCCTTATAGCAACATTAGGAAACCGACTGACATTCACTAGTATATTCCTGTTAGGAGATTCAGTGTCAATTAGCTGCACATTGTTTGTGAATTATGCAAATGCAATATTTCTCAGGAAACCTGGCCATTAATATGAATGTAGTAGACAAGAGGTTATCTAGTGAGATATTAGAAAAGATAATTTCATATACAGCAATAAAATTGTTTCTTTACAATAAGAATAATAAAGATCTTGAACTCTCGACATAGAGAGCTCCATGTAGAGAGAAGTCATTTTATCAAAAACAATAGATGCTTTTAAAACAGGTCTATAGTAATATAGAGGCTATACTAGTTAATATTGACATTAAAAGCCATAATAACATGATTTTATAGAGGAAAACTGATGGCCCTTTTTTTGTTTTCTATGTTTATTTTTTACAGTGAGGGAAGAAAGTATTTGATCTCCTGCTGATTTTGAACATTTTCACACTGAAAAAAAAAATGATCAGTCTATAAGTTTAATGGTAGGTGTATTTTAACAGTGAGAGACAGTTACAAATTGATTTGCATATCAATGAGTGAAATAAGTATTTGATCCCCTATCAATCAGCAAGATTGGGGAGTGCTCCTACTCTTAGCTCATTACCTGTATAAAAGACACCTGTCAACAGAAACAATCAATCAGATTCCAAGCTCTCCACCATGGCCAAGACCAAAGGGCTGTCCAAGGATGTCAGGGACAAGATTGTAGACCTACACAAGTCTGGAATGGGCTACAAGACCATCGCTAAGCAGCTTGGTGAGAAGGCCACAACAGTTGGTGCGATTATTCGCAAATGGAAGAAACACAATATAACTGTCAGTCTCCCTGCAAGATCTCACCTCATGGAGTTTCAATGATCATGAGAACGGTGATGAATCAGCCCAGAACTACACGGGAGGATCTTGTTAATGTTCTCAAGGCAGCTGGGCCATAGTCACCAAGAAGACAACTGGTAACACACTACGCTGTGAAGGACTGCGCCCGCAATGTCCCCTTGCTCAAGAAAGCACATATACAGACCTATCTGAAGTTTGCCAATAAACATCTGAATGATTCAGAAGAGAACTGGGTGAAAGTGTTGTGGTCAGATGCGACCAAAATTGAGTTATTTGGCATCAACTCAACTCGCCATGTTTGGAGGAGGAGGAATGCTGCCTATGACCCCAAGAACACCATTGTAGCGGAGGCCTGGTATTTCACAGGTTAACTCCACTAAGATCCCAGTTAGGCTCAAGAACAAGTGATGAAAAATCCCATAAAGTAATAATTCCAGCAAGCAAGGTAATCCAAGAATTTCCCCATACAGATCCCAATGACTGGACAACAAACAGCATCAGGAGCAGAACTAATGTTTAATCCACACAGTCTCCTTATAAAGCCTTCTCCCATGCAAGGGAGGGATTTACAGTATTCAATAGTGTAACTGTTACCTCCCACACATCTCCTCCCCTCAGTATGACACTTAATCCCATTATACATACTGTAGTTTTCCCCGAGTTCTGAATGTACCCCAAAACAAGCAGTTACAATAATACTAACATATCCAAAATTCACCCAGATCAGACCAGGGGTTCGGGAGTTAGGTGGAGGATGTATTTTGACCGACCGCACACGAGGTGGTATCCGAAGAGGGTTCCATGGGTTTTGGCTCTGCGGTCAGTCTTCGTTCGGGAGGTAAAACACACATAAAATACTGCCATCCACGATTAATCTTGTATTCGTGTGAACCCCCTCGTTCGGTACTTTGAATCTACCGAACGGGAGGCTGATTATCCTTCCCGTTCGGGAGTTACGGAGCCATGGAGGTCTCAGCGGTGTTCGGGTAATCGAGTGTCCGATTTGCGTTCCAGACACTTGACGACCAAACATCGCTGAGATTTTCGTGAGTAAGATGGCCGCCGTCACGTGTTCATATACCGAACGGCGGCCACCCAGATACATCACTAAAGTACCGATTAACCTGCGGTTAGAGAAGTGTGAACGCTTAATAAGGTACACACTTCTCTCTGGGGTGGTCTATTGGTTCGGTAGTTTACATTCGTATGGAATACGCATGGAAACTACCGAACAATCATTTGAATCCCACATACATTTTAACCATAGAAACGGAAACAACACACGAATTGCAATATTATTCCAGTCTTTTAGGACAGCCCTGGTACCATCTGCTACAATCATTCCCACCATTAAACATGGAGGTGGAAACATAATGCTTTGGGGGTGTTTTTCTGCTAAGGAGACAGGACAACTGCAACTGCACCGCATCAAAGGGATGATGGACAGGGACATGTACCGTCAAATATTGGGTGAGAACCTCCTTCCCTCAGCCAGGGCATTGAAAATGGGTCGTGGATGGCTATTCCAGCATGACAATGACCCAAAACACACAGCCAAGGCAACAAAGGAGTGGCTCAAAAAGAAGCACATTAAGGTCCTGGAGTTGCCTAGCCAGTCCCCAGACCTTAATCCCATAGAAAATCTATGGAGGGAGGTTAAGGTTCGAGTTGCCAAACATCAGCCTCGAAACCTTAATGACTTGGAGAGGATCTGCAAAGAGGAGTGGGATCCCTCCTGAGATGTGTGCAAACCTGGTGGCCAACTACAAGAAACGTCTGACCTCCGTGATTGTCAACAAGAGTTTTGACACCAAGTACTAAGTCATAGGGGTCAAATACTTATTTCACTCATTGACATGAAAATCAATTTAAAACCTTTTTGACATGCGTTTTTCTGGATTTTTTTTTTTTTTAATTCTGTCTCTCACAGTTAAAATACACCTACCATTCAAATTATAGACTGATCATGTATGTGTCAGTGGACAAAAATTCAAAATCAGTAGGGGATCAAATATTTATTTTCCCTTACTGTATATGTGTATCTATCTGTGTGTCTGTATGTGTATCTGTGTGTCAATGTCTGCTGCTGTGTGTTTCTGTATTTATAAGTGTCCCAGTGTTTGTATCTGTATGAATGTCATTGTGTGTATCTGTGTGTCTGTGTTTCTGTATGTGTGTCAGTGTGTGTATCTGTACATGTGTGTACTTGTATGTGTGTCTGTGTTTGACTGTGTTTCTGCACGTATGTCCCTTTGTATCTGTATGTGTGTTAGTATTTGTATCTATATGTGTGTCAGTGTGGGTATCTGTGTATCTGTATATGTGTCTGTGTATGTATCTGTATGTCTGTGTATCCAGATATGTGTCAGTGTGTGTGCCTGTTTGTGTGTATATGTGTGTGAGTATATGTATCAGTATGTATGTGGCAGTTAATATGTATATATGCAAACATCTCAGCATTCAAACTCCAACACTATACACAAATACAAGCCTGCATTCAAATATCAGTACTACATACAGACACATACCCACATTCAAAGGCAAACACTACACACAAGTAAATTACTGGTTTCAAATGTCAACAGTACTTAAAAAACACACAGCACAAGACTACACACAAATACACCCCTACAATCACATACACATACTCCATACAAAGACATGCTTACATTCAAACATACAAACACTGTTCAATGCTAAATACAACCCTGCAAGGATAAGCAAATGGTAGATCCCCAGCTGACAAAGCATTGTGGGAGTTGTACAACAGACAGGGATCTACCTTTTGTTCCATCCTTGTGATTGGGGGCCCCAAAAACATTATTGCACCAGGACCCTATCTGTTTTAGTTACGTCAATGACACTAACACAAACTTGCTTCTTAAGCAAACCCTGTACTCTTACATACTTGTTCATGTACATTCCTGAGTTAACACATGCTGACACCATACACAAATTTACCTATGCATTTTCACCGATCCT
The DNA here is from genome assembly GCA_933207985.1 of Pelobates cultripes. Taxonomy (NCBI): domain Eukaryota; kingdom Metazoa; phylum Chordata; class Amphibia; order Anura; family Pelobatidae; genus Pelobates; species Pelobates cultripes. The sequence continues at coordinate 119,496,679 of OW240914.1, read as the reverse complement.
GCAAAACACCCAAATACAAATATGTATTCACAATATATACACACACGTAAAAACGCACGGCTTTATAAAAAGGAATAAATAAAATGTATTTAAAGGGACATTTTAGGTACCATCACAACTTTATCAGAATGACATTTATGGTGCAAGTAAGTTCTGGACACCATCTCACCAGAAGGGGTTAAACACTTAGAAAACAATTTAACAATTTAACCTTAAAGCCTTCATGCCAGTGCCCGATCTGATCCTGAACTTCCACTCAATGTCAATCGGGATGTCACAGACAAGGCACTACTAATCTACTGATTTTTGGCTACACAGGCAGAGATGCATTTTGCTTCCCCCCCTTCCAAAAAATTGCATCTTCACCTGTTACATAGTTACATAGCTGAAAAGAGAAGTCCATCAAGTTCAGCCTTCCTCACATATGTTTTTTGCTGTTGATCCAAAAGAAGGCAGAAAAACCTAGTCTGAAGCGCTTCCAATTTTACAACAAACTAGGAAAAAATTCCTTCTTGACCCCAAAATAGCAGTCAGATGTCTCCTTGGATCAAGCAGCTATTACCGCACTAATTAGAAATTATATCCCTGTATGTTTTTTTTTTGCAAGTATTTATCCAATTGCAGTTTAACCCCTTCAGACCGGAGGGCGTACTATTACGCCCTATTATAGGCGGCTCTAAATGCCGCCGGGCGTAATAGTACGCCCTCCGGTCTTTCGGTACTTACCCGGTCGCCGGCGGTTCCATCCTCCACGAAGCCCCCTGGCCATGTGAGAGTGGGGTCCTTGCGAGGACCCCACAATCACATGGCCGGGTATAGCTGGCTTCTGTATTGCCAGCAGGGGGGCTGCCTGTAATGACAGGTGGTCCCCCTGCTGGCTGAAAATAAAATTAAAACAAATAAATGGTGTAAAAAAAATAATAATATATACTTAGATCATATATATACATACACACATGTACACCGTCTAGGTGTATTTTACTATTAATATATATATAATTATATATATATTAATATCAAATTACACGTAGACTGATACTGATTAAATATATATATATAATTATTGTTATATATATATATATAATATAAAAAAATTAAAATGTAAATACGTTAAAAAATAAAATTAAAAAAATAATTAATAAATAATTAAAAAATATATAGATGTGTGTTATTTCGTTCTAACTGTATTGTGAAATTAATATATATATATATATATATATATATATATCAAAATACACGTAGAACAAAATAATATATATATCTATATACATAAATATATCATTATATATCACTATACATAAATATATACGTATATATCACTATATATATACCTATATATAAATAAAAATATTTTTAAAAAATTATATAGATATATACATATATATACACATGCGTATATATATACATATATTAATTCTACATATATATTTATGTAATATTTTTACATAATTAGGTATCTTAATTAATTACAATTAGCGGGACCTGCCTGACAACCCATGCGAAAGTAAAGGGAATTTAATTTGCTAGCACTATATTTAACCCTATAACTTTCCAAGAGACACCATAAAACCTGTAC
>OW240914.1:119132995-119494734 GCA_933207985.1 Pelobates cultripes | reverse complement strand
GTATGGGGGCAGCATGGGGGGCAGTATGTGTGTATGGGGGGGCAGCATGGGGGCTATGTGTGCATGTGTGTTAAGGGTAGGGTGGGCTTTTTTTATAAATATATATCTTTATTTAATTTTTAAAAAAAATATTCCCCCCTCCCTTCTTACCTTTATTAAGGAGGAGGGGGGACATATTTTCATCCCTGGTGGTTCCAGTGGTGATTCCCTGGTGGTCCCAGTGGTTACAGTGAACTCTAGCCCGCGCTCCCGGGCTAGAGTTCACTCTCGCGAGATTTGGAGCGTTGCTGCGGTAACCGCGGCAACGCTCCAAATCTCGCGAGAGGAGGACCCGGAGGAGCTGCAGACTGTGCTCCCGGGTTCTCCCTCTCCCTCCCCTGCCGGCTGTCAGCACAGTGCCTGCGGACCGGGGAGGGAGATCTCTGATCTCCCCTCCGGTCCGCAGGCACATTGCAGGGCTAGCACCTGCATGTGCTGACAGGGGAGGGAGAGGGAGACCGGCGGATTTCTCGGGGGGGGCAATTGCCCCGTTGCCCCCCCCCGGAACCGCCACTGGCTACTATACAGTCTCAAAGGCAATGTAACCAATCTGGCGAATTTCAATTTCAAATGTAACGTGCTATATTTGACCATGTAACTTCCCAAAACACCATAAAACCTGTACATAGGGAGTACTGTCTTACACGTGAGACTTTACTGAATACAAATATGTGTATTTTATTGCAGTAAAAGCAAACAGTATTATGACACTGACCGTTAAAATGTCATGTAGAACTAAAAAAATCGTATTTTCTCCCATTTTTTTCATATTAAATTATGTTTCATAGCTAAATATTTGATATTAAATGAAAGCCCTGTTTCCCCTGAATAAAATGATATATAATAAGGGTGGGTGCATTTACTATGAAAGAGGTGTATTACAGTTGGACAGACATGTAGCGCAAATGCCAGGTTTTGTTTACATTTTGTTTTGTTCACAACGTGTACATTTGGCTCCGTCCTTAAGGGGTTAAATATATGTATGGACTCTGATAAAACCACCTCTTTAGGCAGAAAATTCCATATCCTTATTGCGCTTACTGTAAAAAAAACTTTTCTTTGCCTTAGATGAAATCTTCTTCCTTCCAGCCTAAATGTGTGACCTTGTGTCCTATATATAGCCCTGTTTATGAATAGATTTCCAGATAATGGCTTGTACTGGCCCTCTCAGGCGCTGTTTTTTCCAAACTTAAGAGATTTACATTTTTTAACCTTTCTTCGTAACTAAATTTCTCCATTCCTTTTAGCAATTATGTAGCTCGTCTCTGTACTTTTCCTAGTGCCATGATGTCCTTCTTTAGAATTTTTACCCAAAATTGCACAGCATATTCAAGGGTTGGTCTTACCAACGATTTATAAAGTGGCAGAATTATATTTTCATCCCGGGAATTTATGCCCCTATTTATACATGACAAAACCTTACTGGCCTTAGTATTTGCAGATGTACATTGCATATTGCTGCCTAATTTGTTGTCTATAACAATTCCCAAATTCTTCTCGTGTGTGGTTATCCCTAATTCACTACCATTTAGGGTGTAAGTTGCTTGTGCATTCTTGACCCCGAAGTGCATAACTTTTCATTTCTCTATGTTAAATTTAATCTGCTATTTTAGTGCCCAGTCCCCCAATCTATCCAAATCCCTCTGCAGCAAAGCAATATCCTGCTCACATTTTATTACTTTACATAGTTTTGTGTCATCTCCAAACACTGATACATGGCTTTCAATGCCTATTTCAAGATCATTTATATATATGTTAAATAGAAGTGGTCCCAAAACAAAACCCTGAAGGACACCACTTACCACTTTTGTCCAGCCTGAAAATTTACCATTAATGACAACTTGTTGTACTCTATCCTTAAAGGATTACTATAGGGTCAGGAACACAAACATGTATCCCTGACCCTATAGTGTTAAAACTACCATATAGCCCCCCTGGGCCCCTCATGTCTCCATAAAGATAGTACAAATCTTAATGTATTCAAGCCTGAAGCTGTAACTATGCATGCTGTTAGACTCAGAAAAACAAACAGTCTGCTGACATCGTCAGAAGTGGTAGCCTGATCCAATCACAATGCTTCCCCATAGGATTGGCTGAGACTGACAAGGAGGCAGATCAGGGGCAGAGCCTGCACAATTCAAGCACAGCCCTGGCAAATCAGCATCTCCTCATAGAGATGAATTGAATCAATGAATCTCTATGAGGAAAGTTCAGTGTCTGCATGCAGAGGGAGGAGATACTGAATGTTTGGATGCATTTTAGGCAGCCATGACCCAGGAAGGATCTCTAACAGCTATCTGAGGAGTGGCCAGTGAAGTTATCACTAGGCTGTAATGTAAACACTGCATTTTCTCTGAAAAGACAGTGTTTACAGCAAAAAGCCTGACGGTAATGATTCTACTCACCAGAACAAATTCAATAAGCTGTAGTTGTTCTGGTGACTATAGTGTCCCTTTAAGCCAATGTTCCACCCAAGAACAAGAATATTCATCTAGACTAATTTATTTGAGTTTGAAGACTAACCTATTGTGAGGAACCGTATCAAATGCGTTGGCAAAATCCAAGTAGATCACACCCACTGCAACACCCTGATCTATACTTCTACTTACTTCTTTGTAGAACACAATTAGGTTAGTTTGACATGACCTATGTTTCATAAAACCATGCTGATTATTGCTAATAACAAAGTTCTTCCTAATGAATTCCTAAATATTATCCCTTAATAGCCCTTCAAATATTTTCCCAGTCACAGAAGTTAAGCTCACATGTCTATAATTTCCAGGCAAGGATTTTGAACACTTTTTAAATATAGGAACAACATCTGCCTTCCTCCGATCCTCCGGTACAATACCTGAAACAAAAGAATCTTGAAAAGTTAAATACAGAGGTTCACTTATTTCCCCATTTTGCTCCTTAAGTAATCGTGGGTGAATACCGTCAGGCCCCGGAGCTTTATTTACATAAATTTTCTTTTACTGCTGTAGCACCTTGTCTCGAGTCATCCAATCACAAGTTATCTGCAAGTTTTTTGCAGCTATTCTTTGCATATCTCTTGCCATAGGATCTTCATTAATATATACTGAAGAAAAAGTTATTTAAAATGTCTGCCTTTTCCTGGTCTTCATTAGCTAACAGACCCATCTCTGTTTCCAGTGGTCCTACACTACACTACACTACATTTTTTGTTTTTTTAGAATTGATGTACTTGAAAAAAATTTGGGGGTTGGTTTTGCATTCTTTGGTTATCAATTTCTCCTTTTCTAGTTTAGCCACTTTAATTGCCTTTTTGCAAGCATTATTGGCTTCCTTATATCTGATTTGTCCGATATATATGCTTTAAACGCCTTTTTCTTGTTTTTAATCTCTTTTTTTACCAAGCCACATTGGTTTTAATTTGTTTCTTTTATATTTATTACCCAATGGTACATACTGATAAATGTACCTTTCTAATATTTGTTTGAATAGTTTCCATTTATCCTCCATGTTTTTTTCACTAAGGAGTGTATGCCAGTCGATATTTTGTAGAGGTGCCCTAATCTTATTGAAATTGGCTTTTTTTAAATTATATGTTTTAGTATACCCCACATGCTTTTGCTTTTTTGAGTAAAAAAAAAAAAAAAAATTACCATATTGTGATCACTATTTCCCAAATGGTCCCCTAGTTGAATGTTGGTCAAAATATCAACATTGTTTGATATAACGAGATCCAGACAAGCATCCTTACTAGTTGGTGCTTGCACAAGTTGTGACATAAAGATGTCAACACATTCAAAAACCTGATTCCCCTTGCTGAAGTACTAGTCACTATATCCCAATTTATATCTCGGTAATTAAAATCTCCAATAATTAACGTGTTACCCCGATTTGCAGATTTCCCAATTTGCTCTAACAGCTGTTCTTCTTCATTAATATTTACATTAGGTAATTTTTCTAACATATCCCAACCAATAACTGATTTCCCTTCATTTGCCCCAACCAGATATCTACCCATAAAGCTTCCACATTTTCCTCATCACACTCCACATGCCTAGGATTTGACTTTAACTCATGGTTGACATACAAACATACCCCCGCCACCCTTCTTGTTTTTCCTATCCTTCCTAAATAATGTGTACCCATTTAAGTTAACTGCCCAGTCATGTGTCTCATCCCACCATGTTTCTGTTATGCCAATTATGTCATATTGTTTAGTGTATGCTGTAACGGCACCCCAGGTATAGAAGGGGTTAATGCCACCAAAGATGTTCCCTTTCCAAATACGAAGTCAGCTACCGAACACTCCTAAGTGCCGAATAGGAAAACACACGAATAATCCCCCCCCAAGTACGAGACCAGGCTCTGTATTGAGGGTCAAGCAGGAATCTGTTTAATGTTGGCTACATGCCCGTCTTTTATGCAGGTCTTCCAGCAAGGGACACTCCCATAGGGACCTTGTGGAAGACTGGGACAATTTTATGCATTAACCAATCACAGACACATGGATAAACACTCCCACATGGAGATTACAAACCCTCCTCTCTATCCTGGAGATAATTGGGTTAAGTGCTAGAAGTAACTCAATTATCTCCAGGGATTGAGCATAACCTCCATTTTACAGAAACAGTAAAATACAATAAAAATGTATAATTCCCAAACTACCGAACAGAATCCCCACATGCAACGTATCCCCAGATAGCCTAGATCTGAGCGCACAATATCACCGAATAGCGCTCACATCACATACACACAGTTCAATCGCCATGGAGCTAAAGTCTTGCACATAGTGTATTCGTCATACGAATGGGCTCCATGGGATGGCTATCTTGGCGGCTCTGTTCGTATAATCAATGTACCGAATGGCTAGGCGTTCGTATGAACCGGGAACAGGACGAGGAATGGTCGGCGACTTCAGAGGTGTTCGTATGAAATAGTGTCCAATTTTATTTCCATGGGTTTTGTTGATGAACACCGCTGGGCATTCGAATGTCAAAGATGGCTGCCACCACGTGTTCGTTCATACGAATGACGACCACCCAGCCGACTGTTCGGGAGTTGGAAGTGTCTGCAGTTAACTAAAACATTAATGAGGGCAAAAAGGTTAACAAGCAGCACACATCCCTGCTGGGTGGCCCGCCATTCGGTAGTTCTTTCGCATAAAGTGGAATGAAACATAGGGCCATACGGACAAGTGGCAATTACCAAACAAACAGACTAACCAGGGTTAAATCACAGTAATCCAAAGACAGAGAGGCCTGTCACATATGTTATTGCCTCTAATTCCCCCATTTTGTTATATAAGCTCCTTGCATTAGTAAGCATACATTTAATATTATCATGAGTCATTTGTACTTTTTGTGAATTTTCATCAATATTACATACCTCCTCTGTTCTGAGCTTTCCCCTGCCCCATCTCCACCACCCTTATACTGAGCTAAAGCCCATCTCTTTCTATCCTATCTCCATTTTTTAGATTGCTTTGACCCTCCCCCCGTACTACCAGTTTAAAATCTCCTCCATTCTATCTCCCACCACAGCAGACCCTCTTCCGTTTAGGTGCAATCCATTACGACTATACATGTTGTACCCAAGAGCAAAATCCGCTTTGTGCTCTAAAAACCCCAAACCATCTTTCCTGTACCAAGACTTCAGCCAAGCGTTGACCCCTCAAATCTCCGGCTGCCTTTCTGCTGTTGCGCGCAGCATAGGTAATATTTCTGAAAATATTAACTTGGAGGTCCTTTTCTTTAGCTAACTTCCTAGTTCCCTGAACTCATTCTTTAGGACCCTACATTTTCCACTGACTTTGTCATTGGTACCAACATGGACCATTACATCTGTGTGTCCTCCCTTTTTAAACCCCTTTTGTGTTTCTTATCGCCTCTTTTGAATGTTTTACCCCCCGTAGTGTATCTTACCCCATTTTGTGTCTTACCCCTTTAAGTGTATATTTTTGTGGTGGACCGCCTGTTACCCCAACTAGGTACCGCTGACAAACGTGATTCCTAGTTTTCATCAAGCTACCATAAGCACTTCGCCAGAATACCATAAGCACTTCCAGCTCCCTCTTCCCACCCTGGACCAGGGTTCTGGATACAGCTTCCAGTGGTTAGAGCTCTCCTATTAGAGAGTATAGCAGGTATAGCAAGAAATAGAGCAATATAGCATTCCCTCCCCACACATGAGCCAAGGCTTAATGCTGGGAAGTCATCTGTTTAATGGAAGCACAGACACAGAATTTATACAAACAATAAACTCCTCCCCTGAGTCTGAGAGATAATTGAGTCAGGAACTGTACAAACTCAATTATCTCCAGGAAGAGAAACATATACAATTTTAAAATACCCCCAAAGTACCCGCAAAATCCTTGGATAGCCCCGATCTGAGTGACCAACATATCCAAAAATCACTCAAACTGGTTCCATGGAAGTCAACTTTTGACCGACCGCACACGTGGTTTCTGCCCAAAATACTTCCATAAGAAAAGTGGTACCGAACATAGTCCATAGTTGTCACGTGGAGCTTGTTCACCTGATCCAAATGAATGATTTCACTGAATAGGGCTCTTGTAAGATGTAAGGAAACAAACGCAGGCGATTATGGAAGTTCAGCGGTGTTCGCGAGTTACAGTGTCCGATTTGAGTTCCATGAACTCAACAAAGAAACACCGTTTGTAACTCCAACTGTGGTTGGGGAGAGGGAGCGGTTGTCTCCTCTCCTTGCAGGACATACTGCCGCTGGGGAGTGAGACCAGTTGTCTCCACTCCCTGCAAGGTACACTGCCACTGGGGAGAGGGACTGGTTTTCTCTACTCCCAGTAACACCAGTTGGGGTTGGGGAGAGGGACCGGTTGTCTCCTCTTCCTGAAAGGGTAACCTGTTGCTGAACCGAGCTAAACAGGCATTGGTAACTCTGCTCCATGTTGGCCAGATGAGTCAGGTCTGGCCCTAGGTTATCAGCTCTAGGAAGACCCATCAGTGCTTCCCTGATACTGTGGATGTCCCAGAGCTGAAACTCTGACAAATTCACAAAGTCAATGTCCTTCTCAAAGGCCTCCCACATCAAGTCCGGTCCATCATAGTCCTCACTCTCTGGCACATTATCCTCAGTCATCCACTGGTCACGCCGGGTTGCGTACCACTCTAGAGCCTGGTAAGTCACGTCCAGCTACAGCTCCTTCCATACCAGGTTCTCCAGCTCTGTCACCCACTCCTCCAGAGGCTGCTCTCCCAGGAGAGGCATCTGCAGAGCCACTTGTACCTGGAACTGCTGCTATTCACTTGGGAGGCTCTCTCTCCGTGGAAGCTGAACATCCTCCAGGGCCTCGTACCAGAGCTCCTTCTGAGTGGTATCCCTCCAGTCCAGTCCGTATGCCCTCTTCTGAGACAGGACCATCCTCTCGAGCCAAGTTGCTCTGTAATCACCAGAGGAACTCCTCCTCATATGGGGACTCTGCCAGGGGGCTAGCTCGCTCCATCCTCCTGAGTTCCTCTGCAGACAGGGACGCTGCATGGATGCTAACGCTATATCTCTTGCCAGTTGTTACGGTACACCCAGGTATAAGAGGGGTTAACACCGCTAAGGACGTTCACCTTCCGAATGGAGAAGAAGTTAACGAAAGCTCCAATTAGCCAAACAGGAAACATATGAAATAATACATGAACCAAATAGTCGAACAGAAAATCATGCAAATATATATCCCCCCAAGAATGAGACACAGCTCTGTGTTGAGGGTCAAGCAGGGATCTGTTTAATCGGGGCTACCTGCCCGGTATTTATGCTGGTCTTCCACCAGGTGAACACTCCCCTTGCGGACCTGGTGGAAAACTGTGACAAATATAATGCAGTAGCCAATGGAAACACTTTGGCTATAAACACTCCCCTTTTACTGTACAGAACCGTCCTCTCTATCCTGGAGATAATTGGGAAGTAATCCAATTATCTCCAAGGACAGAGACAAAACTCCATTTTGGGCATGACAATAAAAATATATAACTTGCAAACTACCGAATGCCCTATACACATTAAACGTATCCCCAGATAGCTTAGATCTGAGCGCAAATTATTACCGAATGATGCTCAGATCTTATACATACAGTTCAATCGCCATGGAGCCAAAGCTTTCACATAGTCTTTCGGTATACGAATGGGCTCCATGGCGTAGTTATCCGGGGTAAGTCCATTCGTGTAGACAAAGTACCGAACGGGCCGGCGTTCGTATGCGGGATGATCAGAAGACGGGAGGTCGGCAGCTTCAGTGGTGTTCTTGAGAAATAGTGTCCGTTTTTAGTTCTATGAAATCGCTGACGAACACCGCTGGGGCATTCGTATGTCCAAGATGGCCGCTACCTCGTGGTCGGAATACGAATGGCGACCACCCAGCCAACATTCGACAATTAGGAAGTGTCTGCGGTTAACCACAACATTCTAATGAGGCCAAGAGGTTAACCAGCAGCACAAGTCCATGCTCGGTGGTCGGCCGTTCGGCAGTTTATTCGGGAAAAGGGTAAATAGACGAAAGGGCCATACGGACAGTCAATTAGACAAACAAACAGACGAACCAAGGAGGAATAAAAGTATTTTAAAGACAGATGAGTCTGTCACATCAGTAATCCATATTGTATTCCTGTGTCCCCAGGATGCTTCTCCACTCACTAGGAAGCCATCCCACCACTGCCACCAGATGTGACGGTGCTCCAGTATTCTGACCGAGTACCTCCACCATGTCTACTTCTGCGTAGCTATCAGGGATCCTGGATCACTTCAGACACAGGTGCCGAGGCTTGACTGGGATCACTGAGGGCCTTTTCCACCCTGGACCAGGCTACTCTGTATATAGCCCTGGACCCACTTTCCATCAGCAGATTTCCCCAAACACCAGACGACACTTGGTGAAGGTAAAAACAGAAACTTACTTTACTTTACTTTAGACATAGCACACCTATTTTAAGCCCCCAACAGCCTCATTTACATACAATAGGGTGCATAGAGTACTATAGTATAAGGAATGGTGGGGTCAAACAATAACAAGGGCTGATGGGAGATTGAGGAGGGACAAAGCAGCTAGTTTAAACTGGTCTGGCAGTGTCCCTGGAACAATGCCCTGCTGGGGAAACAATAGGACAGGAAAAAGGGGGAGAGGGAGAGGCACATACAAGTAACACATTCAACATAACCGGCACCAATACTGGGCACAGAGTGATCAAAACACAAGAGGAATCTGGGGACCTACATATAGGGTCTGACTTCTATTCCCAGTGACGGTAACTACCGTCACTATTATCCTACATTATTCCAATTTGTGTGTCCGACACTCTGCTTGTGTTTCTTTTACAACCCCCAATTTGTGCAAATTTTGTTTCCCTCCAGCCCCTTTGTATGTCTCTTACTTCCCTCAGCACCTTTTGTGTGTCTCTTTCTCCCCCCACCCCCTTTATGTGTCATGTTTCCCCTACCCCAACTCATTTGGGTGTCTCTCCCCCTTCTCCCGGACCCAAGTGGTCTCCCCCTCTAATGAAGTGACTGGCAGGAAGGGGAGTGCTGGTCATCCAGACATAACATCCCCCAGGCCAGTACTCCCAGATAAGCAGAATGTGTCAGGTGACACACTCAACTTATCAGTAGAACCCACTGAGAAAAGATTGCGAAAAAGATATGTACCTTTTTTTTTTTCTTTATGGGGAGCTACTATCAGCAGCGACTGTCTGAGCAGGGCTGCCATCAGGGCATGACAACCATGACGGTTGTCATTGGCCCGGCGACCCTGGGGGGCCCGGACTGCTTTGGGAGTTCCCGGCCCCACATTCCATATAGTGTTTATCGCTATCTATATGTGCACTGCAGGCCCCCGGCTACCTGTACATGGAAGAGGGGACTCAGCACATACAGCTGTCTTAACCTTCAGGGTGATCTTCCCTCTATAAATCTCGCAATCTCCGTGGCCATCAGAGCATTGCCACAGGTTACCATGGCAATGCTCTGCACAGCCCATGAAAGTAAGAAGAGCTGCTGGAGTGTTAAGATGGCACGGTACATGTACAATGTACCGTGGCTGGCCCCCTCCACCATGCCACTGGGCAGGGCTGCCATCAGAAATTTTGGGGCCCCTGACACAGCTCAAGGTCTGGGCCCCCCCGGTGCCTGCACCCGAGTCCGCCCAAAGTGCTTCCCCCCCCGAATCCACCCACAGGGATGCAGTGTCTGCAGGGCCGGTGCAAGGATTTTTGCCGCCCTAGACAAAGGTAAAGTTTGCCGCCCCCCCGTGTGACATCACAATGCCCCACCCATATGATCTGCCATGTTAACTAACGCCAGTGCTGCAGTGTCGCTGTGTTTACATTAAAAGGCCTGCAGGGACAAGCTAGACACCAGAACCACTACATTAAGCTGCAGTGGTTCTGGGGACTATAGTGTCCCTTTAATGTGAGGTAAATTAGAGATTAGTGCCACGAATAATATACTAGATTGCCTACTTACAACCAGATGAGCATGATGATGGGCTCTAGCTGCCGTCCAGCTCCACTTGTCTGGTGTAGAACAGGCTCTCTGGAGGCGGTTTGTAACTGTGGTCACAAAAATCACTGTTCTGGGAGAAAGGGAAGCAGCTCCATTTTTTTGAGGGCCCTTTACACAGCTCAAGGTCTGGGTCCCAGGGTCCACCTTCATGTTCCACCAATGAGTTTGTTCACAGGGAGTGGAGTGTGTGTGTGGGGGATGTCCTGATGTGTGTAAGGAATGCATTGTGTGAATCTGTGTTTGTATGTGTAAGGGCTGCAAGATGAGTTTGTGTATGTATGGGATGCAGTGTGTGCGTCTGTAAGGGATGCATTGAGTGTGTGTAAGGGGTGCATTGTGTGTTGCTGTGTGTAAGGGATGCATTGGTTGTGTATGTGTGTCTGTGTGTAATGCATTGTGTGTTTTTCTGTGTGCAAGGGGTGCATTGTGTGTGTGTGTGTGTGTGATGGATGTCAATCTCTCCCCCTCCCCCTGTCAATTTCCTTCTCCCCCTGCCCCTGTCAATTTCCTTCTCCCCCCCCTCCCTCCAATTTCCTTCTTCTCTCCCTCTCTCCAATTTCCTTCTTCTCCCCCCTCTCCAATTTCCTTCTTCTCCCCCCTCTCCAATTTCCTTCTTCTCCCCCCCCTCATTACCTTCTCCCCCCCTCCAATTACCTTCTTCTCCCCCTCCCTCTCATTTCCTTCTTCTCCCCCTCCCTCTCATTTCCTTCCTTCTCCCCCTCCAATTACCTTCCTCCTCTCCCCCCCTCAAATTTCCTTCCTCTCCCCGTCCCTCAAATTTCCTTCCTCTCTCCCTGCCTCAAATTTCCTTCCTCTCCCCCTCCCTCCCTCAAATTTCATTCCTCTCCCCACCTCAAATTTCCTTCCTCTCTCCCTCCCTCAAATTTCCTTCCTCTCTCCCTGCCTCAAATTTCCTTCCTCTCTCCCTGCCTCAAATTTCCTTCCTCTCCTCCCTCAAATTCCATTCCTCTCCCCCCTCAAATTTCATTCCTCCACCCCTCCCTCAAATTTCATTTCTTTCCCCCCCCATTTCCTTCCTTCCTCCCCCTCTCCTCAAATTTCCTTCCTCTCCCCTCCCTCAAATTTCCTTCCCTCTTTCCCCCCCCCTCAAATTTCATTCCTCCCCCCACTCCCTCATTTCCTTCTTCCCCTCCCCTCAAATTTCATTCTTTCCCCTCGTTTAAATTCCTCCCCCCCTCGATTTCATTCCTCTCCCCTGACACCCGCAGGCGGGGGGCGGCAGGAAGCTTACTCTCTTTGTGCTGCTCCTTTGCTCCTCGTGCGCGATACTGATGCCGGAGATGATGTCATCTTCCGGCTCCAGCATCAGTACGGTGCGCGAGGGAGCATAAGAGGAAGCACACAGAGGAGAGTGCTCCCTCGCGCGCCTGCCCGCCCGGCTGCCGGGTGTCAGCAGGGCCAGCCTCTGGGGGGCCCTGAGGTGACCGGCTGCTGGGCCCCCCAGGAGAAGAGGCTGGCCCAGTGGGCACATACCGGGGTCGCAGGACCCCCTGCGACCCCTGTATGTACCCACTGAATGTGGGGCCCGGACGACCTGAGCAGTCCGGGCCCCCCAGGACCGCCGGGCCCATGACAACCGTTGCGGTTGTCATGCCCTGATGGCAGCCCTGCCACTGGGCCACCAGGGAATGCATCTCCCTGGACAGGCAAGAAGTGGGGAGGGGGCAATAAAATAAAAAATACTCAAATAATTGTAAAAAAACTAAAATGCTCTTTATTCACCATAGAACGCAGCCCTTATTTTGCACTCTCTGCAGTCAACACACACACACTCGGCAGTCACTACACACTACATTCACTACACACTGTATTCTTACACAAACAAACACACACACCCTCTGCAGTCACTACACACACACTCTGCAGTCACTACACACACTGTGCAGTCCTGTGGGCGGACTCTGATGGCAGCCCTGTGTCCGAAACTTCCAGACTGAAAACTTAAATAATGAGTGGAAGTTCACAGGCAGAGTGATGGGCACCAACTTGAAGACTTTGGAGTTAAACCATTCATTAACAGTGTATAACACACTTAAAGCATTAGAACAACCTATCCTTCTTGCAAAGTTAAGGGTACAATGCATTAGTTCTACTAACAATTTACCCTTAGTCTCCTTATCTTAAATCCCTTAAACTTTACTATGAAAACACTAATTCTAATAATCCTAAAGACATTAGCTATATTTTGCCTAACTTGAAACTAACTTCTTTAATGAAGCATGAAAGTGGACTGCTGTACTTTGAAATGAATGCCTGGGCATTTACCCAGGCCAATCCTGCAGTGACCTTGCTCTTCATAGAGTGATAGAGTGCTCTTGCATTTATTTTATTTGGTTGTGCCAGTGGAATTGTGATGTATCTTACAAACATGCGTAACTGGAATTATGATGGAAAGCTGTCCCAAAACAATGTATTATTTTTGAAGAATTGATCATTACTAATCCTTACCTATTCCCCAGGAATTAGCAATGGATCAATGCATCAAACAGGCAAAATTATTTTTTATTCATGCCTTTTCACATCTAGTTCCAGAGACCATTCTGATTATTTTTGTAAGCTACTATTTGATGTGCATGTCAATATTTTGAATAACAGAGCACTGACCCTTTTTTCAAGGAAATAATTCTGTCAATATGCTATTTATAATGTGGCAGTTTCTGTTGCAGACATGGAGATTAGAGAATACAAAGCCTATGTAAATGTTTAAGTGTAATTGTTGCACAGAGTTATTGATTGAGCTTTCCCATTCTTCATCAAAAGTATTGTTCCACGCACCAGAAAAGGGGGGATGAAATGGAGAAGACGCTGTTTTTTGGGGGGGTTGGGAAAATAAGCAGTTTCATTTGCCATGATAGTTAAGAGGTCTGCTCAATCATGTGGCCTGTATCTGCTGTCCAATCAAGAGATGGAAAACAAAAGATGATTAATGGTTAGGGAACAGTCAGTAAATATCGATTGTATTCACAAACCAAGTTACAACTGACTACAGGAAATAGAGGGAAAAAGTAGAAGCAGTAAAACAATCTATACTTGTATGCTAACCAGCAACCACATTAAATAGTTAAAGGGACACTATAGTCCCCAGACCAACTACAGCTTATTGTAATTTTTCTGGTGAGTAGAATCATTCCCTTCAGGCGTTTTGCAGTAAATACTGTATTTAAAAAAAAAAAAAAATGCACGGTTTACATTAGAGCCTAGTGATAACTCAACTGGCCACTCCTCCGATGGCTACTAGAGGTGATTCCTGGGGCAGTGCTGCACACTGTGCACCACTGCCATTCAGTGTCTCCACCCTCTGCATGGAGACACTGAACTTTCCTCATAGAAATGCATTGATTCAATGCATCTCTATG
Organism: Pelobates cultripes; assembly: GCA_933207985.1. Lineage (NCBI taxonomy): Eukaryota > Metazoa > Chordata > Amphibia > Anura > Pelobatidae > Pelobates > Pelobates cultripes. Next base: position 119,480,827 of record OW240914.1, on the reverse strand, counting down.
AGGAGATGCAGATTGGCCAGGGCTGTGTTTGGATTGAGCTGGCTCTGCCTCTCATCTGCCTGTTAGCCAATCCTATGGGAAAGCATTGTGTTTGGCTCAAAAATCACTTCTGATGATGTCAGCCAAGCAGGCAAATCAGGGGCGGAGGCAGCAGCTGCAGACTTGAATGCAAGTAAGATTTACTATATTTAGAGAAGCAAGAGGGAGCTGGGGGAAGGTTTTAACACTATTTGTGTTCCTGACCCTATAGAGTTCCTTTAAAATAAATAAATAAAACCACCATATTACTCCCTATGCAAGCACCTGTCATGCAGCAGGTGAGAGCATGTCTACTAAACTTTTTAAACCTGTGACTGGGGTTTGGCTCAGGAATAGTGTAGCCTCAATGCAGGAGGTCATAGCAAACGTAATGGAAAATGTACTCATGGAGAAATCATCTGTGATTGTCTGCAATATGCTATGATGTTTGCTTTCTGTATCTTTCTGCTTTAAGTCTTAAATAAAGATTTTTTTTTTTTTAAAGTGACTATGCAGTCACTGTCCACCATTTTACTCATGTAGAACAGCACTGTCTTACACTGCAGAGTTACAACGAGAGGGATTAAGTGGTCTGGGTGCCTATAGAGTCCAGTTAAATACCCTTAAAGGATTACTACTCTAAGTTCCAAAGCAATATTAGCCTAATGAAACAGTTTTGGTGTATAAATCATGCCCCTGCAGTCTCACTGCTCAGTTCACTGAGGTTTAGGAGTTAAATCATTTTGCTTGAGGACAATGTGTATATTTTATACATTATTACCTTCTGCTCTCTTAACTGATCTTTAATCACACAAAGAAGACTGCTGTAGACACTAACAAGCAAATAACAAAGCAGGAGATAAGAAATTCTAAATAAACTATTGCACAATTAGCAGACATCCCAAGTCTACCGATAGTTCCGGGAGACTCCCTCATTTTGCATTCGGCTCCCTGACTCCCTCATATCATGTATAATATCCCGGAAATCACACACAATCTGACATGCAATGTATATCAGATTATGTGTGTTTTCTATGATATTATATATGATTTGTACCCCCCTTCCTAATACTCACTAAGCAGATCCGGTGGGGTGCCGGCACTTTAAGAGCCAACTACAGAATCAGCTGGCAGAGAGGAAGTGATGACAGCCTGTCACTTCCTCCCTACCTCACAGAGAGCGCACAGGAGGACTAGAGAAAGGAGGCAGCATGGGGGCAGAGGAGAAGCTGGAGTGAGCTGCTACTGCATGCTCTCTTGTCTCAGCCAGAGCTACAGGACACAAAGGTAAGTTAACATGATGGTGGCTGAAAATATATAACGTAAGTGTGTCAGTGTTTATCTGAGTGTGTGTATCTGAGTGTTTGTGTCAGTGTGTATATCTGAGTGTTTGTGTTAATGTGTGTATCTGAGTGTTTGTGTCAGTACGTGTATCTGAGAGTCTGTGCCAGTGTGCACAAGGGGAAACTAACATCAGGAGAGCTCCACTGTATAAGAAATGAGGAAGGGGGCCCTACCTTCAATCAATCTAAGGATAAAAAGGGATATGCAAACAAAAAATATAACTTGAAAAAAAAGGGAGATTTACTAAACGTGCCCAGGGGATCAATTGTCTGGAGTACTAGCTAGCATCTAAGTTCCCCTAGTCTCCGACTGATGTGAAGGTAGTGTAAATGAGGTCAGGGAGAGAGAAAAGGTACAGGGTCCCTAGAGAACAAGAACTGGTCTAAACGCAGATGAAAAGCCTCACACAAAAAATAAATAAATCTCTTAATTCACCCTAAGAGTTGACTCGATACCGTTGTCTGACCAACTCTCCCTACTAAAGTTATAAATAAATAAATATACACCTAAAAATTAATAACCATAGTGGTAACAAAAATAGAAAAGTGCTACCAAGTGCAGAGATTAAAGAACAAGAAGACACTCGACGTGCGTTTCGGCGTGTTCAAAGCGCCGTCGTCAGGAGCCTGCGAGACCCATGTGACAGTTTTGTCAGAGACCCATGAAAAATTGAACCGAAGGCCCCTTATGTCCTGAGTTTGATTGTATTTCAAAATTAGCTGACCAATCAGAGCACAGCATGCTGCACCTTCTACTTGCAGACATGAACATCATGTTCCAGCCTACTAGGAAAGGTTATCCAGAATCAGGGAGTAAGGATATTACCCTTCGCTATCGTGATAAAGTATAATTAATTCAAGCTGACATTGTAAGCTGGCATAAAATATGAGCTGTGGAAGAGGACCACAAAATTTACAATTTTTACAGAGATTCAGTTAATGTTCCTTTAAGATATGTAGCACTGGCAATGAAATGGTAGGCTATGGAAAAAAAAATCCACCAGCGAGAAACCTCATAAAGTTAACCCATCAAGATAATAAAATATATTTTGCAGCTGATGTCTTTTCCTATATTCTAAAATTTTCTTGATGAACTTTATTCATTTTGACAAGGATATTTTTAAGAAATATTAAATTACAACAGCTCATATATCCTAACCTGAAGAAAATGTTCAATATCATGTGATATAGAAAATGTATAAATTGAAATATATGTTATATGCTATCTTATAAGCAATACTATTTAAAATATAGGGGTTAATAGGTTATTGCTGAAAAAAATAAAATAATACATTCCCTCAAAATATTGTTTTTTTATAAAGGTTGTCCAATTCGCTCATGTTCCATTTAACAGGTTCTATATGTACACATATTAATAACATAACTTAAAGCTCTTATGACAAATGTCAGTACATGTGTTAACATGCATAATAGCCTTATAGAAGTATATTTTAATTATCATACTGTAATAGCATCTCACTTTCAATTTTACTATCACTCCTATACATGAACACCTAATTATATTTCTTTCTCAGCCTGCCACTCAACAGTTTCAGACCATGACCTCTTTTTCAGAACAGATCCTGTGAAATGCATTGCTATTCTATACTTAAACTAATCATAATATATATCTTTTTTTATGTTGCTCAGAAAAATTTGCCATAATTCTAACAAGTATTCATTGCATATATCCATGCCTAAAAAGCCACAAATTCTGATGATTCTGCAGGCTTCAAATGTATCCAGGCACTTACTAAAGATATGTACAGGAGTTCAGAACCTACACTAAAAAATTAAATTCATGCCCCCCTCCTCCCCATATGCAGCAAGCACTGGACATCAGTATGCATGTTCCAGAACCATATAATTTCCTTATAGATAGTTTTATGTCTTTGAAAAGGACTTTATGGGCTATACTTGTTAAAAATAATTCTCTCCTTGCCTATCTGGGACATGTGATTAGTTTATGTATGTCATGCTTTCCATAATCTCCCAAGTGGCAGAATAATTTAAGAAGGTACATTTACCTGATTTCAGGGCATACTTACATATTTTCCAGAACCACAACATTTTATTCCAAGACTTTTTATCAATTTAAAGGAGTCTTCCTGGGACATGGGATAATGTTAAAATTAAAGTCATGTCCTTATCTTTCTGGGGCATATGATCTCACTAGGGATGCCAGGCTTTCAAACATATCCCAGGTGGCAAAATAACTGAAGAAAGAAGAATATAAAAAAAAATAATGAATGGATTTAGGTTTGATACTTTGCGACTATTAAATACAAATTTGAAATATGTATTATTCAAAAATATGAAATCATATCCTGATGTCATGGTAGGAATGGTGTGAGAAATATGTAATTTAGATGTACATTCTATTTCATCTAAGTATGGAACTGGTTCTCAGACCAGATTGGTGTGTGTTATTCAGAAGTTGCACGATCTGACTGACCTGGAAAAAACAGTGCTGTGCAGTATATTAGGAACAAATTGATTAATCCTTTGCATTCCTAAATATATGTGCATGTGTTACCAGAATAAGTAAAAATATATGAGGAAGTTGGAGATACAAGGTATCAAAAACAAGAGGCTTGTATTCTTGCTCTCAAATCTTATTGGTGTTTTTTTTTCCTGCTGTCTGTATCCTTGTTTAAACTTTTGATTAGTAAGACATTGTATTAACTGATTTCTGTGTTATTTAATGGGTTAAGTTATGCCCTTGATTTGTACTGGAGCAGTAGAATGCCATATTGGCAGTGGTGGGGGCTTTAGGATTCCTTAATAAAATTCTATCCCCTTCAGTAGGGCCACAAATTAAAGTCACATGTAGGCAGATCCCCAAAGACCAATTGTTCTTTGAGATAAGCAAACTGCTCTTGGATGCCCTTCAGCGATCCAAATCGGATGCTTATAGATTCATAAACCTGGCATAATGCAAGCTGAAAAAACAGTCTACTAAGCATTGTGCTGTCCAGACAAACTCCGTCTCTATCTCACAAAGAGACCATAAGGTATATCTAATGAGTACTCCAATGGACTCTTGGTGATTATCTATTCCCAACAGAATTACAAGGGAAATTTGCCTGACATCTCATATGTTCATGTTTATATTAATCTGAATATAATTCTCCAAAACAATTTGAATGCTTATCTTTTCATCTAAATGGATACTCTGATGCAAAGCATAACATTTGCTCACAACAATAGATAAAAAAAAATTAAATACTCTCTGCAATTATATTTCCTTTTTAAAAGTTTTCAAATGTATATGATTGTAATTAGGAGTAGAGCGAAATTTTGATAAAAACCTCCTGGGATTTAGTTTATCTAGGCCATCAACTTCGACAAAAAATAGAAAAGGTGAATGAATGTTAGTGTAAGTAGACAGAAGTTTAGACAGTTAGCAATCTTAGAATCCCTCATTCAAAACACTAGTAAGGATCAACATAGTTACCAACTTGATTGACATGTTGCTATGCAAGTGAAGCAAGAAATCTGTATTTAAATAAGTTTTTTATCCCCAATCAATGTATATTGCTAACAATGCTGATAGCATAATATACAGATAAAATTGTATTTTCTACTGAAAGAAACAAACTAATATGAGCATATCAGAGAAACTTCTGGTGATATAATTAGGGAGAACTCAAAAAGTAGTTGGAAAAGTTAGAAGAACTCTGTTGACGCCTAAATAAGTAATAACAGTTTAGCAGCAAGAACATTTTTTTTTATTTATTTAACTGTTTTGTGTGTCAGATCAAAAAGTTTAGCAGCAAGATTTTTTCATGCTATTATTCATTTTACTGTTTTCTGTAGCAGATCAATGCCAAAGCAGCTCACTTGATGCTTATACTGCTGCTCCTTGACAGATTATTTTAACCCCTTAAGGACTGAGCCAAATGTATACATTTTGATAAAAATAAAACATAAATAAAACTTGGAATTTGACTATATGTCTGTTCAACTGTAATTCACCTCTTTCATATTAAGTGCACCCACACTTATTACATACCATTTTATTCAGGAGAAATAGGGCTTTCATTTAATATCAAATATTCAGCTTTGAAACATAATTTAATATGAATAAAATATAAAACAAATGTGAGAAATTAAGAAATGTTATTTTTTTAGTTCTACATGACATTTTAACTGTGAATGTCATAATATCGTTTGCTTTTACTGCAATAAAATATACATATTTGTATTCAGCGATGTCTCACGTGTAAAACAGTACCTCCTATGTGCAGGATTTATGATGTTTTGGGAAGTCACAGGGTCAAATATAGCATGTTAATTTTTTTTCACTTTTTTCACATTGAAATAAGCCAGATTGGTTATGTTGCCTTTGAGACCGTATAGTAGCCCAGGAATGAGAATTACCCCCTTTTACATATTAATTTGAGTTTGAGAGGCTATTAACCCCTTAAGGACACATGACGGAAATATTCCGTCATGATTCCCTTTTATTCCAGAAGTTTTGTCCTTAAGGGGTTAATTTTTTAAGCTGCAGAGTCTTAAACAGTGAGCATGATTTATTATTTTTAGGATTTAGCCAATCAACATAAACAAGCTTCACAATCCAACAGTTCTCTTTTTTGGTTTTGAGCTACAGTTTCACTAAAGAGCTGGGTTATGTCAGAAAGGGAATGCACCGGATAGCTAGGTGTGTTGTAGTTTTGAACAACAATGATTGGTTTAGAAAAGTAAAGCATAGCATAAGAAATAGTAATTAGATAGGTCATAGAGAAGCTGTGAGGACAAGAAGCGCATGCATGGTGAGCACAGCGTTTGTTTAATAAAATGCTTCTCGTAGGGAAGCTTTGAATACAATGCATCTCAAGATCAGCATTTAATGACATTCAACATTGAGTTTCACATGTCAAATCTGATCGTACCAATGGAAGCCCCATCTAGTGGCTTTAGGAAGATAGCCAGTAGAGGTGCTTTTAGCAGTGAAATGAAAACATTGCAGTATCTCCAAATCAGCATGTGTCCCCACCTCCCTCCCTGAGAAATGAGTGCAGGTGAGTCTCTCCCCTGCAAGCCCATGCAGGGCTGGAACTATCCAAGGACTCGCCCTGTTGTGTGCCTTCACAAACCGGAGTAGAGATTAGAGATCTCCCTCACAGACCCACATAAAAAAGTTATATTTGCTTTGATCTGCTTCCATAGCCCCCCACCACATACACAATACATAATACTGCCTACACATTTATACACTTCACACACTGACCCCCTGCCACACACACTGCTCCCCTATACACACATACTGCACCTTCGCACACACACACAGCCCCACACTACATATCTATGTTCAGGAAAGTTTTCCCAAACATAGATTCGCAGGATTCCATGCTCTAGTGAACTGGTATATGTTCTGGGGAAATACCCCACATGTAGACCTGCTTTCTAGCAAATGCTTGCTACCATTTTTCCCCCAAAAAAGACATCCCCCGAAAATAAGCCCTAGTGCATTTTTTGGGGCGGAAATTAATATAAGACCTGTGCTATTTTCAGGAAAAGACGGTAGTGTTGTCATTTTAAATTATGGCACTAGTACAAATAACATATCTTAGCTGAAAATTGAATGTAATCACTGTATATTCCACATACTCTCAAATAAACTCAAATGTTACCTTCTATTTGCCATAACATTTAGTGTTGTATTTGTATCTGTACTATTATATCATTGGAGCAGCTGTGAAGTTACTTTTGTTAACTTCAGTTACAGCATAACCTACGCCTGCTTGTGTTGTGATAGGTAGACAGATGGAAAATTATCTGTCCAATGAAGTCATTAGTTAATAAAACAGTGAAGCTTAATCTGAAGCACATTTTAGACCAACAGAAGACTACTACAAACAGTCGTACTGTTATCTGAGCCTGTCACCTCTCTACCTTTGAGATATGACTCTATGCTAGCTTTTATGATCATTATTTCTTTATTTGTTTATATTGTTTTAAAATTGACCTCTTTCTGAAAGTGGGACAAATTTTATATTTCCATACCATGGTGGTCACACTTAATGAAACTTATATTCTGCACCAGATGATCAAAGATAAATAATGTGGTTACATGTCAGTGTTACAAAGACGTGGTGGTCAAGTATAGATGAAATCTGATATGAATAGCGTGACGCACTGCTGATCAGAGGGCAGATTGAGTTCAACAAAGTAAAACAGAAGGTAAAGTCAATGAACAAAGTAAGCAATTTAAAGTTTAATATAAATCATTGTGTCCATTTTAATACAGGTATTTTAAGTAATAAAACAGCACTAACCCCTTAAACTAGTATTCTTCACCAATTAATTTTTAGAGAGTAAGTCAGTGCTAGCATTAATTAATACAGTCGAACAACGTCGAATTCAGGGATAAATGCTAACATTAAAGACAAGTTACTGCATAAAATCCAAACAATTGCTGAGATAGATCTTCTTTTAAATATACATAAATCCCAGAATTATCTGCATTGATGTTCAATTATGTCAACCATTGTCTACACAGGGGAGCCTTTATCTTTCCACACTGTAATTGTAAGTTATATACCCACTCTGTCCTTCAATAAAGGACAGAAGCATCCCTAGCATTTTGAATTACCACCTAAGCATTTTAAAGATGCTTCAACACAAATGGTATAAAATCCAGACACTCCACTCTTTCCAGTATCAATCAATAGTTGTTTATCAATTGATACATTCATTATTAATTACTAATATATCATTAAACATAGTGCAAAGAAGTAAAATAATATTTCTTTAAGCATGCTGGGAAGTTCTGCTTTAAGTTCTGTTTTCATGCCTTTAATGTTTTTTTTTTTTTCTTTTTATTGGCCATGTGTCATTTTTGCAGTAACCTTTTCTTATTGGTTGGAAATATTGTCCCAAGCAATTACTGTTTCTGACTTTGGCCTTTTGACTTAGATTGTCTTGTGGCTGCTGTCAGAACATCAATAAAGACAATGAAAACACCATGCATGTTCCAACATGGAACATCATTTTGTGTTCAAGACTCCATCTAAACTATACTGATAATGGAAGGAAAAGAAAACTCATTTTAAAGCTTCAATTAACTCTGAACATCAGAAGTGGATTTGAGAAAATAAACAACTATTATGAAATTTAAATATAAGAATTTTTAGGTCTGTTATAAATCAGTCTTAATGTTTTATGAAAAAGGTAATATAGCAGCAAATATATTAATTATTACTGAATAACTAAAATAAAACTACTAGTATAATTGGAAAACTGGATAATTAGCCAGATATGCCAATATAGCATTCAGTTTAATAATCACCCTAGCCTAGACCATAGGAAGACTTGTTTAAATTGGTGAAGTCACTAAGCAGGAAATATAATTGGTTTTGTCAGTGAGCTCCTAAAATTACAAGTTCTGGTAGAACAATAGCTGTCTCGCAGGCTGCAATAATCAATCACTAGAAGGCAAAATCTTCTAGCTGAAGACAGCAAGGTGAATTGTTAGTGTAGGACTCAAATGAGAGGTTTTGCCTTGACGTGGCAGGTGAGCTTACATTTGAATACTCCAGCTATTTAAATGTAGGGATTTGAGGTAGTGTGCAAGTATTTTTTTTCTTTGGCTTTTATTGCATGTATTGGGGCTAATGTGTACTATAGTCATTGTTGCCCCTTAGGAGTAGTGGAAGTTTGAGTGCAGGGCTTGATTTTGTATTTACTACTTATATTGAGCCTCACTTAACTAACATAGCTACCAATAACCAAACTATTCTAATGCAAACAAGATACATCAGAAACATACATTATCAGGCCAGAGCCAGGAAGTAAGCAAAAATCATTAATCTCAATTTGCATACAAAAAAAATATTATTATTTAGAAACATATATAAGTGAAAACAAAATTGCCATTTAAATTCAATACACATATCTCATCAGAAACATGTACTACTACGGTGTGATTATTACATATAAACTAGTTAGTGTTGTCTTTGCAGAGTTAAAGGGACACTATAGTTACCTTAACAACTTCAGCTTAATGAGGTTGTTCAGGTGAGAACTATAGCTCCTTGCAGCCTTTCACGTGTAAACACTGTATTTTCTGAGAAAATACAGTGTTTACATTGAAAGCTAGGAACACCTCCAGTTGCAGTCACTCAGAGTGAACCAGAGGGACTTCGGAGTCGATGGAGGCATAATATGCCTCAATCCACTCAGATCTGCTGTCAGCAGAGCACAGGGCAGCACTGTGCACAGCATCCTGTGATTCAGTATCTCCTCCCTCTGCATGCAGACACTGAACTTTCCTCATAAAGATTCATTGATTCAATTCATCTCTATGAGGAGATGCTGATTGACCAGGGCTGTGTTTGAATCATGCTGGCTCTGCCCCTGATCTGCCTCTTTGTCAGTCTCAGCCAATCCTATGGGGAAGCACTGTGATTGGTTCAGGCTACCACATGTCAGCAGACTGCTTGTTTTTCTGAGTCTAACAGCATGCAGGTTTACAGCTTCAGGCTTGAATACAGTAATATTTTTACTATATGTATGGAGGCATGAGGGGCGCAGGGGGGCTAGATGGTGGTGTTAACACTATAGGGTCAGGAATACATGTTTGTGTTCCTGACCCTATAGTGATCCTTTAACCCCTTGAGGACCAAACTTCTGGAATAAAAGGGAATCATGACATGTCACACATGTCATGTGTCCTTAAGGGGTTAATAACAATCTATTCATATAAACATTTTCCATTCCAAAGTGAGTCGTACGCAAAAAGTATCTTACTGAAACAGCAACTTTTATATGTGTTATTACCCAACTCAATGGTACTCAATGTATGGATACAGCTGCAGAATTAGAAAGCTGTGTTAATGAAGAACTTCTATAATAATGAATCTAACCATTACACTTCAAACCCTGTGTTTATAAAATGTAAAGTGTATATTCTAGGCATGGCAAAACCCATGCACTGACTTTTGGCTACAGATTGATGCTTTGCCTTGCATAGATCTGTACGGGTACAGATTTGTGAAGCTGTTTATATCAAAAGCAGTAGATTGCACCTTTCAAAATCCCATTTGGAAAGGACAGAAAAACAGTGCTTGAAAAGTCAGGAAAATTTAATTTATCACGCTATTAAGTTAAAGGATTGAAAAATCACCTTGCTTCCAAGTTGCCAACTTTGATCTTTTCAAATTGGTTTGAAACACGCTGCCCTCGGTAGAAAATGAAGTATGTTTCTATGCATGCGAGGGGGAGGGGGGAATCTAACCTCAAGCTATTACTTGCCATCTCAGCTTTTCTGAATAGAGCAAACTGCAAAAATTGTAAGATTTTAAACAGCATCAACAACTCACAATTTCCAAAGGAAAAAATTATCACAGAGAGATTTGACTTTCTAAAGTGAATATTATTAATTATAATACTATTGTTGTAGTTATTATTTTATTTATTATAATCATCATGGATATAGGACATGCATTCAGTGTTATTCAGTTTTATTGTGAGGGTATAAAATAACACATAAATGAAAAACAAATGTATGTGGACAGACACAATTCCAAGAAGACACTGCTCAAATGAACTTACAATGTACGAGAAAGTGGGGTAAAAGAAATCAAGAACAAGAGTATGTCAGAAGAGTAATGAGGATGTTTAGGAGAACTTTAAATCAAAGATGTAAACAAGTTACCTGTAGAAGCACTAGTTATGTGAGGAAAGAGAACAGGTGAAATTCCCGAGGTAGAAGTTGAGATTTCCAAAACAGATGAGTTAGGACTTCTAAAGGGTCTGGAAACTAGGGAAAAATCTTCAGGAACCAAATCATAAAAACCAAAAGGGAGCACAAATGGGCCAATCAGTGCACTGCAAAATATATACATAGTATAAATATTTTGTCATTATTTTAGCATTTTCTCATTATTTAGTGTAAAAAAAAAAATGTAACCAATTGACAGGGAAACAGGGGGACCAGTAAAAAAAAATATAATAAATAAATATAGATTATTTTACTGCTCCTCTTTTTACTCAGTTGTCATTTGACCTGTGAATAAAATCAACATTTGGTTACTGTCCCTTAGCCATCAATCATCATTTTTCTCATCAATCATCTCTTTGTTTCGACATTTCAAGTGGAATTTAGAATCGCAAACTGAAATGAACATACTCAGCCATTGCGCGTTTTGGTTGGTGTGTGATTCAGGCAATTTAAATTTTTGGAGTTTTGGGAATTTGACTGTTCACCTGATTGGCCCAAATTAGGACAAATTGTGTGAAACAAATCTTAAAGTCTTAGAAATAGAGGACAAGAGAAGGATTTGAAGGTTAGTGTCAGAAACATCAACTGACTCTTTGAGTGTGATGAAGAGTGAGAGGATCTAGTAAGGAGGATAGACCTGGCAACTGGATTCTTTACAGATTGTTGTTGGTAATTATGGACTTTGTGGAGTCTAATGAAGAGTGAGTTTCTGTGGCTGAGGCAAGAAACACGCTGTTTGTTGTAATGCTAGTCAGTAAAAGACCATGTCCAGAGTGAATGGAGTAAATGTTAGACCTAATTAGATCAATGAAAGATATTACTAAGCAAGCTCCTGTGGCAATGATAGGAAAAGTAAGTTAGCATATCAAACATGCATATATATGCATAGCATATATATATCTATCTTTACACAATATGATGTATATTATCTGTCAGAGCACAGTCGTTCATTGTCTCTGAAACCAGCCACAGTGCTATGAGTTAACATTCATAGGATGGATAGGCCTTTTTACCACCTTGAATGCTTAGCCTGCATGGAGTCCTCCATGGACACATATGCAATGTTAATTTAATTTTTATTTTTTTTACACAGTTTTTTTATTTTTTTATTTGGCATTATCTTTGGTGCCAATAAAAGAAGATTGAAGGTATATGATTTAGTAAGTATTTCTTACAGGAATTTTCTTGGCATCTCTTTGGCCATTAATAACTAATTCCAAATAACTGTTACTAAAAGAGGAAAAATGAAAATGAGCAAGTCCCTAAAAAAAATGATAAGGAAAGTTTATTCAAAATTAGACAAAAAAATGTATTGAAATCAGAAGTATTGAAGGAATCAATATTCAAATAGTCAGTAAAAAATAATAATAAACCCTTTACCTAACAGAAGAAAAAATATACATATAGAGTCTCCTAATTAGATCTCAGTCTATGAAGTGAATATAGGGAGAACATATGTTTATAATCCCACAAAGGAAAATTGCCCGGCAGTATAAACCACAATTGATCCTTACAAAAATAACAAAGAGGACTGTTACAAAAAATGCTACTTAATTAGTGTAGATCAAGCATGTCAAATACAAAGGCTAGCACGGGCCACATAAACAAGGTTTAAGTTTATGTGGGCCGCAAAAAAACCCCAAAACCTTAAATTGTCAAAGAAATTTAGCTTTGTTTTGAAAAGTATAGTATAAAAAAAAGAAAACATCCCCCTCTACTAAACCTCAGTCCCCACCCCCATGTACTAAATCCCAGTCCCCCCAATGTACTGAATCCCAGTCCCCCTATACTAAATCCCAGTCCCCCCCTCTCTACTGAATCCCAGCACCCCCCTCTACTAAACCCCGGCCCTTGTTTTAAAAAAATAAAAAATAAAAATATTAGCCAACAGGCAGACTCTGCTCACGTTGCCGCTGCCAGTATGCTACTCTGGAATCCAGCCTCTGGTATACCCCCAATAGCGCCGTCCCCACCCTGCGCCAAAGCGGATCCTCCCGCTACTCCTTGAAAACCTGTGAAGGTGGAGAATGTAGATGTCACGTCGGAATGTGTCGTGGCATTGCATCCGTGCATCTCCAGGTCCTCCAATGTCCAGCCACGGCCATCGCAAAACACTGACCAACACACACTTACAGACACACACTCACTAACAAATACACACACGCACTGACAGACACAAACACACACTGGCAGACAGACACACACTCTCTGACAGACACACACATACACATTCTCTGACAGACACACACACACACTCTCTGACACACACACACATACACATTCTCTGACAGACAGACACACACACACACACACTCTCTGACAGACACACACACTCACACTCTCTAAAAGACACACACACACACACTCTCTGACAGACACACACTCTCTGACAGACTGACACACACACTCTCTGACAGACACAGACACACACACACACACTCTGACAGACAGGCACACACACACACACACACACTGACAGACACACATTTCCACATTCTTGCACACATTAACATCATTTGATTTATTGCTCCCTACTTTTGGGAGCTGGTGTGGGGCCTCTTCTATCAGGAGCTCAGTCTTCCTGCCCCCTTACTGCTCCTTCACGAGTGCAGTTTAGTGATGCCCGGCATCACTACAGAGGGCGCGCGCCAGGGAGCAGGAAGACTGAGCTCCCTTGCTGCCACCAGGGACCTCTCCTCTCTGGCCGGTATTTTGGCAGAGTACGCACCTGCAATGTAAGGAGAGCAAGTGCCTACTCTGCCTTAGTAATCATGGCAAACTCGTGGCTCGCGGCCGCAAATATATTCATTGTGGGCCGCGAGTTTGACATGCTCACTGGGAGTCAAAATATTTGTCTGTCTAGATTTAATTAAACTTAAGGTAAGTATGTATCAATTGAGTCTCTGTAACACTAACAGTAGTAGTGATTAGGTATCATACATTTGACTACATTAACCCAGGAGATTTGGGGGAAAGGGTAAAACAAACCAAAAAAAAAACCTACAACTAACTACTAAAAAAAAAAAATTTCTAGGTAAAGGATAACTTAGCATTGAGAAAGGTCTGCTGCCCGAAACGTTTGCTGCTTTAACTTTGTCCTCAAATAACTTGTGGTAGCACCTGGGTGTGCACATCTATACTGGATGCGCAAGACTCTTGTTTGTTTTTTGGTTAAAGGATAACTTATGCCTAATGCTAAAAGGATACATTGAAAAGCATATAGCCTCCTAATACCACAAGCTGGATCTCCGACATAAGGATGTATCTAAGAGTGCTACCATGATTTACCATGATCCACCTTTTTACCTTGCATTTCCTAAGGCTCTCCTATCAATGGTTAAAAGGAGTCAAAATTTAGCTTTGCAATTACACATCACAAAAAGTTAGATTGTAGCTAGAGACTCCTACAGACAGATCACCACTCACATACCGTGAACAATTTAAAAACAACTAAGCTACCCAAAGAGCGTTTCGGCGCCTGTGTGCACCTTCATCAGGGGTTCAAGATTGAATGGATATCACTGGGGTTTATAAAGCAAATGTAATCAGCCACCATGTTCGCAATCTTCAATGATTCCACTGTATTAACAGTCCTTAATAAACCTATATTATACACTTATCTAAATGCATCAATGAGAACCTCTAATGATATTAATTTGGCAGATATGATTCATAAGCATCACCCTTCATGTGTCGCCCAACATTATATATATATATATATATATATATATATATATATAACCTTTTTGGTCTTTGCTTACCAAGCCTCATTAGCAATCCAGTAACCAACTTCATGCTGATGATTTGCATTAACAATGAAACAGCTGTCCATGAGTGGTTCACTGGCTTTGCATCTTTTCCTAAGATGTGTTTCAAAGCTGTTGTATACAGCAAACATAGACTCAAAGGAATCCATGTTTAAAATGGAATGAGGCAAACGTGATTGACTGGCTGGTGTGGCTTGACTGGTGTGCAGAGTTAATATTTGTCCAGGGTTTCATGCGGAGGGTGGGTACACAATAATGGTAATAATGGTCCGAGGAAAAGGACCATCTTCTGAGCCATTATATATTATATGACTATATTAAGTTTATCTCTTGTGTCTTGTTTAATAATTGTAGATACATTTGTTTATTTTTTTAAATATACTAAGAAGTAATATAGGGTATACACAGCCACTTAGGCATTTCAGTGTGCTGTAAGAATATCCCTTATAAAGTAGTACTCAATTTTCTGTTTTCCATCAATCATTTTTTTCCTAATCTCATACAGCCAAAAACAATTTAAGCTGAATTGTTATTCAATAAAGTGTAATATACCATATCTGAACTACTATATGGAAAGGTCTTTTGCTGACATCTGTACAGATTTAATGTGACCTCTACCTTTAAATAAAACACTTGGCAGCCGCAAACAGAATCTAGGATGTAGGGTTAAACTTGAATAAAATGATTTAGAAATGCTTAGAAATGAGTATCATGTGCACTAGTTATATTCATGTTTCAATTATTTTGTTTGGAAACTTTAAATGACATTTTAAAATATCAATACTTTGCAGCCTGCCGGCAAAATTAATTTTGAACTGTGTGTCAATACTCCAAAAAAAAAATATTTTTGAAGACTAATCGATGCCTTTTATTTTCATAAAGAAATCAATAACAGAAAATAACCATCAGCTAGAGTGTAGCTTGCTCACAGAGGTACACAGAGCATCTCCCTTTGTCCATTTCTTCATCCCGTCTCTGTTTTATGTTCAATAAAAACAATAATAATGATACTGTTGGTTCTTATAGATTGCTAAATACTCATTGAACAGGTATAAATTATTTGATACATTTTATTGCATTTCTATTCCACTCACAGCTTGATGGGGTGAAGATAATTTGGTTGGATATTTGTTGGGTGGGAGCTTGCTGTAAAACAGCTTGTGAAAGTAATCTTCTCCCCATAAATGACTACTCATTAAAACTAAGTGGAATCCAGCATCTCAAGTAATGATTCAGTTTCCTAGATGCATCAAGTTCTGAAAAAAATCATATGATATTCATAATATTCTATGGAGCAGGTTGATGAAATCATCTAAATAAATTATATTCGTGAAAATCTAAGCAGATAGAAAAGT
Source organism: Pelobates cultripes (assembly GCA_933207985.1). Lineage (NCBI taxonomy): Eukaryota > Metazoa > Chordata > Amphibia > Anura > Pelobatidae > Pelobates > Pelobates cultripes. Next base: position 119,464,614 of record OW240914.1, on the reverse strand, counting down.
AGTTGCATTCAATGTTGTGTTGCATTTCATGGGAGGTAAAATGAAAAAAATAGAGGGTTGTGTTAAAAAAAAAATGTCCTTGAAGGAAAAAACCAGGAGTGATAGTGTGGAAATGGGAGAGAAAAGATGCAATGTTAAAAGAACATGGAAGTCCTTGTAAAGGTAAACAAGAATAATGATGCAAGTGTTCCGTGGCCATTTGAAACAGGTAGCCTTCTGGAAGACTGATTCCCCTCCCAACCTACCCCTCACCCACCCGCTGAACTTTACCTTCTCTGGAACTTCGACTCTTCGACGGGAGTTGAACGGCGTTCCACAATACGAACGACACTTTAACTTTGACTAGGTGCATGAACAGTTCCCGTTCGACAATTTAAACAGTATTTGAACTACTGGAAATAGACCGGCTGCACAGCCAAAGTCTCTGGAACTGTTTTGGGCATGAAATCATGCGTGCGGTCGGTCAAAAGAGACTTCCATAAAACTTTTGAACCCCTGCTCTGATCTGGGTGATTTTTGGATCTGGGTGATTATACATCCAGGGATGTATAATTTATGGGCATATGTTTGAGTTTTGGGGTGTTTCTGAACTTTGGGTAAAAATTGATATTTTCTGCCTGTGGATAATTAAGTTATTAATTATATCACAGACAGAGGAGAGGGCTTGCTGACTGTATGTGGGAGGGTTACAGTAATAATTATTGTTCCTATTGGTCTATGTTCCTTGTGTCCCTGTGTTCCATCAGGTCCAGGGGGTGTGCCTCTGGCCTGAAAATGTGTATAAAAGAAATACCTTTGTGCTCAATAAACGAGACCTTCTTACCCTCAACTCGCAGCCTTGTCTCATGTTGTAGGGAACAGCTATAACCAGGGCTGGACTGGGAAAAAAATTTGGCCCGGGCATTTTTCAATCAGAGCGGCCCCCTAAGAAGGGTGGTGGGACCAGAGAGGGTGTGTTTTGTCATCACTAATGACAAGCACGCCCCCTCTCAAACTGAGCATGTTGGTTCAATGCGCAGAGCCCCGCTGAAGAGCTCTAGCATTAGAAAAAGGCCCTGGATTTGTTCTGCGCAGTGCGAGCAAATTTAAATTGTCTCTGGTGTCTCCACAAGTGGGATACCAGAGGACAAAAGAGCCAGGAAAGTGTATGGTGCATGTGTTTGGAGCCTGCTTGTGGGATTGCGTGTGTGTAGAGTGTGGTGTGGTATTGTGTAAATAGGTCAATTTAATTTGTGTTTGTGGTGTAATATGTGTTGCTAGGGGCTGTAGGGAGTGTGTGTATAGGGGGCATAGTGTTATAGGGGATGTAGCGAGTGTGTGCATACGGGCTGTAGTGTGTGTGTGTATAGGTGACGTAGTATGTGTAGGGGTTGTAGAGAGGGTGTGTTTAGAGAATGTTGTGTGTGTTTGCTGTATTGTGTGTGTAGGTGGTGCAGTGTGTGTGTAGGAGATCTAGTGTGTAAAGGACCCAGAGTGTGTATAGGAGATTGTGTGTGTGTGTGTGTGTGTGTGTATAGAGGATTAAGAGTGCATATAGGGTAAGGGATCTAGCGTGTATCTGGAGCGTAATGTGTGTAGTGGTTCAGTGTGAGGGGTGCTGTAGTGTATGTATATGTGTGTATATATATATATATATATATATATATATATATATATATATAAGAAAACTGAGATGCTTGCACTCCTGGATTAGAGAGTAATTGCCCGGTGCTGGTCAGGCACAAGATACAAAAAATGATTGGAAATGACCGCACTCCAAGGACTTGTTGATAGTAAAAATAAAATATAACTTTTATTCTATATCATATAAAAATATCGACGTTTCAGCCCCAATACATGGGCTTTCATCAGGATGGCAATACTCATCAGGATGGAAGTATTGCCATCCTGATGAAAGCCCATGTATTGGGGCTGAAACGTCGATATTTTTATATGATATAGAATAAAAGTTATATTTTATTTTTACAATCAACAATTCCTTGGAGTGCGGTCATTTCCAATCATTATATATATATATATATATATATATATATATATACATATACATGTGTGTGTGGGAGTGTGCTGTGTGTGTGAGTGTGGGTGCTGTCTGTCTGAGGGTGCTGTGTGTGATTGAGGGTGCTGTGTGTGTCTGAGGGTGCTGTGTGCATCTGATGGTTCTGTGTGTGTCTGAAGGTGCTGTGTGTGTCTGAAGGTGCTGGGTGCTGTGTGTGTCTGGGGGTGCTGTGTGTGTGTCTGAGGGTGCTGTGTGTTTGTCTGGGGGTGCTGTGTGTGTGAGGGGACTGTTAGTGTGAGTGTGAATTTATTTTTTATTGAAATATTTTTTTTATTAACAATAATAAATAAAATAAAAAGTTATATCCTGTGATTTCCCCTGCCGGCCTCGGCTCACGGCCATCGCGGCCCACCGGGCATTTGGCCGTTGTGTCCGATGGCCAGTCCGGGCCTGGCTATAACTGCTATATCACTGCTAGCTCTTGTAAGAGCTCTCTTCAGCTATACAGCTATACTCTCCTTTAGGAGAGGTCCTTCCCACACGGTTCTGAATCCAGAGGTTGGACCAGGGTGGGAAGGAGACGGCGAGACCCCTACCAAGCTATGGCGGTTCGTGGAGTCTGCAGTGGCTATGGTGTCCGGTGCAGTGCTGATGGTCCTTGAGAAGCACTGGGAGCATCCGTCGGTGGAGGTACCCAACCGAGGTACAGGAAGCTCCTTTACATGTACGTTGTTCGAGAAATCTGACTACCTAATGATGAACAGTTAGAAAAAGGTTAAGAAAAGAGCCATCTATCTAACCAATAAATTAGCAATGTGCAGGGGATATACTGATATTTGCTTTCTTTTAATAAATCAAAATATAAGAATCCATCAAACCATTGAATGTACCAGACAATTTTATTTTATATTATTAAAGGGCACCTGTCATGCCCCAAACAACTTATGCTTATTCGATTGAGCATACAGTTTTATATATATACATTGTGCTAGCAGTTCTGCTAGTGAATGCATAGATTAAGAGAAACACCTATTTAAAAATAGGTTTTCTCCCCCACCACCCTCTCCACACCCTCCCTGCCCACCATACACCTTTCTTACTTTCTATTCCTTTTCTCTCTCCTCTCATTACATAGTTACATAGTTACATAGCTTAAAAGAGACTTGCGTCCATCAAGTTCAGCCTTCCTCACATTTGTTTTTTGCAGTTTGAAGCACAATTTTGCAACAAGCTAGGAAAAAAATTCCTTCTTGACCCCAGAATGGCAGTCAGATTTATCCTTGGATCAAGCAGTTATTACCCTACATTAAAAGATTATATCCTTGAATATTCTGTTTTTGCAAGTATGCATCTAGTAGCTGTTTGAACATCTGTATGGACTCTGATAAAACCACTTCTTCAGGCTGAGAATTACACAACCTTTCCTTTGCCTTAGACGAAATCTTCTTTCTACCAGTCTAAACGCATGGCCTTGTGTCCTATGTAAAGTCCGGGATGTGAATAGATTTCCACACAATGGTTTGTATTGGCCCAGAATATATTTGTATAATGTTATCATATCCCCTCTCAGGCGACGTTTTTCTAAACTAAATAGGTTTAAATTTGTTAACCTTTCTTCATAGCTGATATGTTCCATTCCTTTTATTAATTTTGTAGCCCGCCTCTTCACTTTTTCTAGTGCCATAATATCCTTCTTTAGAACAGGTGCCCAAAATTGCACAGCATATTCAATATGTGGTTTTACCAGTGATTTATAAAGAGGCAAAATTATATTCTCGTCCCGAGAATGAATGCCCCTTTTCATGCATGACAATACCTCTCGCTCCCTATCCTCCCCCCAACCCAAGGACAACCCCCAGACACATATGACAGGACAACATGGGAAACCTTTACCCCATCCACAGGACAGACAGATACTACCTACAGCCCTCTCTACTACCACTCCCTTACCCCATTCGAGACGCGTAATACCCTACGACTAAGAAATAAGAGAAGACGAAAACCGTGACAACACCAATAAGATACACAAACGCCTCGGGCCTCACACGAGTTACCGGTTATACGTAATATGTTATATGTTTTAACCTAACCAATTTTCCCTTCTGTACCTTTCATTGTTTAATGGAAATGCAAAACAAGCCTCAGCACAAACACCATAAAGGTTTCATGTTAGCACAAAATACAGAATTTCATAGTGAAAACTAGTGACGAAGCTACGAAAAACAATGAACCAAAACCAGCACTATTATTCTTACCTTCTTACATTTTCTGTACCCCCACCCCACAAACCAACACTCCTGAACTTGGTTACGAATACCCATTTGCAGGTACTCACTGCTGTGAAAATGGTATGATATGCACTGCGAATGTAACGGCACTCTCACCCTCTCCCTCTTCTTTTCTGTACCCCCACCTCTTCCCCCCAAAAATGACAAAAACTTTGATATAAATGAAGAATTTATAAAAAAAATAAAAAAAAATAATAGGTTTTCTCCCTGCTGTCAGTCAATGCCTTGGTGTGCTGAGGCATTGACTAACAATGAAGAGCAGAAATGACCACCCACAGGAGGTCCCTCTTCTATCATCCCATAGCGCTTCCAGTATTAGGGAGTTAGGGAGTATAGCAATGGAGTGACAAAGCCAGCAATGGCAACAAAACCAGTGTTCCAATGTCACTGACGAGATATGCCCTGTTTGAGGATTTGTCCCAAGCAGGGCAAATCAACGAAGAACAGAAGTTGAGCAGTAGTGGCAGTATTGAGGTACAACCTTAGCAGCATGTCAAGTTGGGATTGGATCTATAGGGAAGCAGGTGTTTTGATCTCTCCTGCTACATGTTGAAATGTTGGATGAAAGCCACAATTCATCAAACATTATGCAGATATCTGAGAATACTGTATGAAATGGATTCTCGCCCCACACCCTGGAAGTTAATTGTGCCAGAGTATGAGTATTACAATACGCTAAGGAAAATGCTAATTTATCCTAAGCGGTCATATGTGTCTGCTTTGCACTGACTACATATTGCTGAGGATGGGATTTGGCAATTAAAGATTTTAACTATGTATGTTTTGGTGAATAAAGTCAATTTAATTTGCCTTTTGCTGCTGATTTTTGTTGACGTTTTTCTGTTTTTGAATGTCAGAGTTTCTGGTTTTGAATGCTGATTGCACTATTTATCATACGTGCTCCACACTTGTCAGTTGATCATACATACGTGTATACTTGCAGCATTACACTGTAGTGTTTATTGCAGCATTACACTATAATGTAACAGTACACCATTTGTTTACAGTATTTTTTTAAAAATATTTAATTTTGTTTTTAATCCCATTATATGTGCTCTTATATTGTCAGCAACAAAAGCTGAGCTTGATTAACAAAGAATTGGAAGAATTGAACTTACATGTGCAAAATAATTTTGTTAACATTGTTTGAAAAATTGATTAATTCCATATAAAAGGCTGAAATGCTGCTCAGTAAATGATCAAGCACAATTAATCTCGACTGTGGACAGCATGGAAAAGGCCGTCAAAAAAGCTAACAATATAAAGCTTAATCACCTAGGCAACTGGCATCCTTTGCTGATCCTATTTGATATGTCATAAGCAAGACTCTGGACTGGCAACGAGAACAATTTCATGGGGATAACTGCATAGCTCCTAAAGCTCATCACTATGAAGGAGATTCGTCAAAATTAAATGTCAGAATTTCTGTTCACAAGGGCCTGCTTATCTTAAATCTAATCCCAAAGGAGTTGATGGTAACTCCTTTGCTGCTGGTTAGGAAAACTACATCCAAAAGACTACCAAAGTGCCAGAGACTGACATACAATTATCCACCAAGCAATTTCAAAGGCAATGAGGCCTTGTAAAATGATCAATCCGACTGAGCATGTACATTAAATCAAACCGTTTAGAATGTTTTGGTATTAAACATGGAAAATGAAATCCATAATTTTTCCAAAAAAAATAAAAACCTTTCAAATTTAGATTCCAAATAAGGCACAATTGACATTGTTTCTTCGTTTACCTATATATCAGTAGTTAAGTGTCATAAGCTTATAATAAGGACTGACAGATATCAGAGTTTCAACAGTTAAAGTATGGTGGAATTAATAAATCACAATAAGCAAGTAGGTAAACTGAAATACAATAATAATACATAATAAAATAGAATAATTAACAAAATACAAAGAAAAGCTACCCTGAAGTATCAAGGCAGTCCGTGCATAAAACAATGCTAACCAAACATCTGTAATAGGATGTGATATAAAAAATATATATATATAATATTGCTAATAGTAATACATTTCCAGAAGACCAGTAGTGTAAAAATATTTAGATCCAAGAAAATAGATCTAGAATCAAAAACAATTGTATACAACATAGCATTTTTAAAAAACAAATGATGGTTAAAAGCAGAATCATACATGTCCATCCAGTCTAAGAATAATAGGTCTGTAGTACTGATGGAGATTCTTGCCTTCAGTTATCTGTATGAGAACCACGTAGCTGAGATGGTGCACGGGCCTGTAATCAGATAATACAACAGTTGGAGTCCATAGATGATATTCAGTAGGATGGTAAAACTGTGTATTACTCCAAGGTTTGCAACCTCTGGATTTACAAACAGTCACATCATTCTTATTACATTTGATGTGTTTTGTCCATCAAGACTTTGTCAAAGGACTACGTGTGATTACCATATAGTAGAATATTCTAAAATACTTGAAGCAGCTTGAACAATCCAAACCAAAGTCTCTCCTTTCTGGTCGCAGATGAATACCTAAAATAAAAGGGGGAGGGAAGCAGAGCCTTAGGGGTGTCATTTTTCTGCAGCTGAAAACTAGCTCCAAAGGTAAGCGCCTGGGCATTACAATCCCCCGCCTGTGGATATACTCGTTGTCCTGATCCAATGGGGGGAAATGCACTGAGTCCACTATTGGGGGGTATATCTCTGGGGAGAATCTGCTGCTATGTAAACCAATAGAGTGGGAACGCCTATATACCTTATTTTGTAGACTACCTCATTACAAGCGCATTACTGAGAGCAAATAGTGGGCTTAGTAAATTTTCCTCTATTGGATCAAACCACTGAGTATATCCACAGGAAGGGATTGTACCTCCCAGGCGCATACATTTGAAAATAGTTATCAGCTCCAGAAAACGGACACCCCTAAGGTGCTGCTTCCCTCTAACTTTTATTCTACAAGTATTCGTCTGCGACCAGAAAGAAGAGACTCTGGTTTGGATTGTTCAAGCTGCCTATCTCATACCGTAAACGGGCACTAGAAATCTTCCCCTGTGGACTGTTTTAAATATTCTTGAATGCCTACTTACTAATTTGTATTAATTCCACATGAATCCTTCACTAATTGTCAAAACTCTGATCGTTAGAGATACTGTAGTGTAGGGGTTAAGATTTAGTAATAGTGTAGTGTAATGGTTAATATTAGACATGTACATAGCGAAGAAAAAAAAGTTCAGCCAAACCATTTTCCCCCCAAAATGAATTTTTCCCTTCATTCAGTGGAAAAGAGCAACCAATTGAGGGTAAGACAGGAGGAGCAGTAAACAAAATTTTATTTATTTATATATTCTATATTTACTAAATATATAAAATATGAAAAAATAACTATAGATTGTTTAATGTTACTCATTTTGCTTCGCTGTATTACTGACTTCACCTTGAAATCTCACTTTAGTAAATAACCCTAATAGTGTGCCCTAGGCATTAATTATCAATCTTCTTCATTCATCTATTTTGTTTGGCTCCACTGGCAAAATTCAGAATAACTATATATATACAGTGATGAATTAATCTTGGGGAGACCTTTATTTAAATTGTTTTGGGTGGGGGGGGGGGTGACTAGGGGCTTGGGGACCATTAGTCACCCCTGGGGGGGTATTTTTATATTTAGCACCCACCTGTCGCCCATGGGTGGGTGCCAAGGGAGAACAATAGGTCCCCCCTTTTTCATTTAGGGCCCCCACCCTCCACTTATGGGTGGGGGCCGGCACGGGAAAACATGTCTCCCCAAGATTAATTCATCAATTTATTAAACACTATTCAGGCTTTTTTTCACATATAAACCATTATCTATAATTTTTTAATACTCTACATTAACTTTCTTACGTTTAGTTTATATATCTAAAAGTTGACTTTTTTTTCAATCTACTTCCATGGTAACTAATGCACTTAGCAAGCATCAATTTACTGAAAATTATAATTGATTTTCCTATTGTTATTCTTGATTTCCATTCATTTCCAGTGTTCATCTCCGTTTGTTCTCTGGTCTCTTTGTATCAGTACTGAGGAATGTGATTTCACTTTCTGTTATATGATATAAACCATGATTTTCCTGAACTATTTAATATACTACAATGCAATATCCAATCCACCATTCTCATGGCACCTCAGTGGAAGAGGTTAGAAACCAGCTGCAAGTAGAAGATTAGAGTGGATTTGTAACATTCAAAATTTAGATTTAGCTGTCTATCCATTATATGTTAAAATAGTCCAATGCCTTGACCAGATAATCCCCTTCTACTATAATATACTATATATTTAGCTTGTAAGATGTATTTCAATACCCCGGTGCAATCAAGGGATTTTGATGGAAAAAAATGGTGTAATTTATTGCATACAAGCAAAAGTTTAAAAGGTCCTGATCAACGTTTCGACCCCTCTATGGGTCTTTCTCAAGATCAACATGTGAAATATTCAAGCATGAAATATATACAATAAAACTACAGTGACTTACCAATCCAAGTGATGCTCCACTGTGTATCCGAACCTGGAAGTGTGACTAGGTAACTATGTTTTTGTAGAAGGTAAGATTTTTATTTTTATTTTTTTGCCAAAAGAGGGATCATTGATGTATTAAATATAATTCTTCAAAGAAACTTCCTACAGGAATTGATTGACACTTCAGTTGGACGACAAATTGCGCACAATACTTTATTTAATATTGCTCTACTTACTGGAGTGTCCACATTTGTATTGTTTATTGCTTTGGGGTATTTTGAAATTTGATGCGTGTATGTGTGAGTTGTAGCACCTCTAGTTACCTTGAGAGATCTTTTTATTTTATTATTATTTTTTTATTTTATAAGTCAGATGGCCCAGAGGTGAACAAAATAAGAGATGACAACATAAAAATAATATCTATTTGAAATTAAGCTAACTGGGTCTTCCTTTAACTAACTTAGATCTTATAAACTCTGTAATAACTAAGGGGAAATGCTCTGTTTATTTTCAATTCAGGTAAAAATTGAGAGTTGATGCAACCTGCTGGTTTGAAGATTTAAAGAATATTCATTACACTTTCTTTAAAAAAAGCACATCTATATCAGAAGAGTTAATGCACTCAATAACTACATATTTTTTCCCCTAAAAAATAGTAAATTAAAGGATTTAATGAGAATTTCAGATATTTTCCACCGTCTCTCATTTAGGGCAGGATATTTCCCCTTTCTTTGCTTCAAAGCATAATTTAGTACACACCCCATCAGAGTTCCATCTTTTTATTTTTTATTATTATTTGTTATTATTATTGGCATTTATATAGCTCCAGCAATTTCCGTAGTGCTTTACAATATTATAAGAGGGGGAGATTTAACAATAAATGAGACAATTACAAAAACGTACAGGAACAATAGGATGAAGAGGACCTTGCTCAAACAAGCTTACAGTCTAGAGAAGTTGGGGTACAAAACACAATAGGAGAGGAGAAAGCAATCAAATAAGGTGGGAGAGAGCAAGGGACAGGTATATGAGGTAGAGGTTACTCTGGGAGGCCATACGCTGTCCTGAAGAGATGGGTTCTGATTATAATTACATTTATTAAACTGAGTTGCTAAGAGTATAATGTTGAGTAAGACTTTAGTTCTGCATGTACTATCACTAGGTCAGTATTACCGTTCCATCTACATGTATGGATACTTCATTAACATGCTGTGTAAGAAACACATAATACATTAATATCCTGCATTAATATAAATTGCATGTTAAAACACAATGTTGTTTAAAAACGTATTTGTAGCTTGAGTTAAATTAAGGTGGGATTAGTTACTGTTAAATATAAAAGGACACTGTTTTCACCATAATCAGAACAGCTAAATGATTCTCTTGAGTATCTCTTCCTCTCTCTCAGGATCTGTTCTTTAAAACATAAACAAAGTAGGGACTATGGGACTATTTTGTCCTATGTATATTTCCTATGCCTGACCAGTTCTGACCAGCGGAGGAGCAAAGTGTGCTCCATTTCCTGTGGTCAAAGACATTTTCCCACAATTCTCACCTTTCCTCCGTGATCTTGCAATGCCTCCTTTCACTATTCCCGAACGTGCTGTCATTTACACAGAACACAGGCAAAACTACAGATTTTCGTCCTAACAGAATAAGAACAGATTGTTCATTCATGTTAGGATGACAATCAGTACTTTTAGGTCGGTTCGAAATTTAATTCTAATGAATGAAATTCTGATCCGATCCGTGCTGCATCTTGCAGCCGCTTATTAGATAGTTCCCTAATTTCCACGGTATCAGGGAGCTATCTACCAAAAGGCTGAAAGACCAAGATTGGTCTTTCAGCCAACTTTACTAAGATTGGTCTTTCAGCCAACTTTAAGTTGTTTTTTTTTTATTTTATTTTTTACCCCAGGTTTTTAATGTATTTTTTAAGTTTGACAGGTATTATGGATTTTTATTTGGCCTTTTAGGGGCTGAAAAAAAAGAAGGTTTTAGAAAAAAAGAAGACATCAAATGGTAAGTATTTTTTTATTTATTTACAGATATTTAGTTTTATTGTCTCCCCCCTCACAATTTTTTATTTAGGGTGAGGAATGTAGGTAGGGCTTTATTTAAATAGTTTTGGGTGGGGGGGTGACTAAGGGCTCATAGGTGGGAGTCGGGGGGGAGGACAATAGGTCTCCAACTTTTTCATTTAGGGCCCCCACCCGCCGCTCATGGGTGGGGGCAAGTGGGAGGACAATAGGTCCCCCCATTGTCTTTTTGGGCCCCCACACCACCCCCAGCCCTCACTCATAGGTGGGAGTCAGGGGGAGGACAATAGGTCTCCAACTTTTTCATTTAGGGCCCCCACCCGCCGCTCATGGGTGGGGGCAAGGGGGAGGACAATAGGTCCCCCATTTTTCATTTAAGCAAAGGGGGATACTATGTTCCCTGTTTGGTTGCATAGCCCCCACACGAAGAGCACGGGTGGGGACTAGGGGCACAATGCCCCCCCGCTAGTTAATATATGACCCACCATGGGGACATTTGTTTGGAAGAGGGGGGCTTCTTACTGTTTAGTAGACATGCCCCTACTCGCTACATAGCGAGTAGGGGCATTCGGGAGATTTCAATCTCCCTTATGCTATTATGGGGGTCATATTGACCCCTATAGAGTGAGGGAGGACATGGGGGGTTTAGGAAGTAGTGGGGAGCACAGCTTCCTGTTGCTTCTATTTTTATATATTACAAGGAGGGAGCTGCGCGCCGGTACCTCCCTCCTTGCAAGATAGGAGGTTTTTGTTTCTTCATCTGAAATTTCTATTCATTCCTTCATTTTTCTGACGAGTTAATAATTATACACGAAATTCCCATCTGATTTTCGGACAATAGCGAATGTCCAAGGGCATGCGCGGGAATTTCACAGCGCTATCTAGATTGGGCAGGTGATTTGTCCCACACAACGATGGAGGCACCCAGGACCTAGGTTCGGACACGAAATAAAGATTAAAACATAGGTAATTTGGGGGGCATAGGGGCATTTGGGGGCGGTTAGGGGGGCAATTAGATGTAGTGGAGTCAGGAGTGGGGTTTAAAAAACAACTGGATTTGTCCATGACAGTGCTGCTTTAATTGAATGCTTGCTAAAACATATTAATGACCATTTCTAGACGTGCAATTTGATCTGTTCCGGATGAAAATTTGATGGGATTCAGCAATTTTGAAGTTTCCAAATTCTTTCCAAAACATAACAAACTGAAATTAACAAAGGTGGTACACACTGAACAACAAGTTGGAAATATATGTACTAAGCAAGTGAAACAGCAAAATTAAATAAAAGTGATCTTTCTAAAGTTGGTATCCTATGTGGGATTGCCATAAAATAGGGTACCAAATTAAGGATTTATCTACTAAGCAATTGAAAGAGCAATATAATGCACTGTTTAGAAAATAACTCTCAAGTTTGGTACCATTATTTGGGATAACATTATAATAAACGTTTAGGTATACAAACTTAGGGAGCTATAGACTAAACACAACAGCTCTCTAATGTAGTACCCTTATGTGTGATTTCTACTTTTGTTAACCACTTAACGACAAGATAATTGTTTAGGATTATAGACAGGAGGATGAGGTTTTTTGTTTTTTTTATGAGTATGGGTGGGATTAAGAGTTGGTTAAATTGTTGGTTTGGATTAGGGACAAGATTAGGGGAAATGTATACATGTAATGTATCATTGTAACCAAGACTAGTAGCAGAATACAAATATGGGGTGTTTGCAGTTTTGGGACACATGTGATCTGTGAATGTCCCCAAATTAAAAATAAATCATTTGACCCAGGTTTCTAATAAAATGATTAAATGAAAAGTGTTAAAAAAATATGTTTTTTGTTACATGGTCTGGGGATGTACTTCCTGTAAATATATGATTTTATGTAGTGGTATTGGATTTTGTTACTACAATAAAAGTTGTCATCTCAATATGCCACATTTAGCAATTTTTTTTGTTTCAAAAAAACAATTCACTCCTTTCATTATTTGTTTTATAACCATTAATTGAAACTCTATACAGATTAGGCATTTTAATAATTAATTAGTTTCACTAATTAGTGAAACAATTTTGAGTTAGTTTTCTTACGCTTGGTGTGTAGAAAATATTAAATGTAAAACTGTCAGGTGTAATGAAAATAGTACACACTGCAAGACGTGATTCTACTCCCCACCGTTCAAAATCATGTGTCTAAATTGCACAATTTAGGCAAAAAGGAAGATATGTAGAAAATAATCTTTACATTTATGTTCATAGCTGTTTAAGTAGTATGTAGCCTATTAATTGTGGAACAATAGGTGTAACAAGAGGTGTAACTAAAGTAGAGAGGGCCATTTTTCGTACAACTCTCACAATGCTTTGACAGCGTGGTATCTACTAACTGCACATCCTTGTAGGGTTGTATTTAGCACTGAGCATTGCTTGCGTATTTCAATGTAAGCTTGTTTTTGTATGCCGTATGTGAAAGCAGTGATTTACATATGTGTAGTGTTTGCCACTCAATGTAGGGTGTGTCTGTATGTAGTGTTGAAACTTGAATGCAGGGGTGTCTGTGAGTATAGTGTTGGTGTTTAAAAGCCACACACACTGATACACATATACACATATACACACATTGACACTCATGCAGGTACAGACACACACTGACACACATTCAGATACACAGATACACAGATACACAGACACATATGCATATACACAAATACTGGTATGAACATAAAGACACACAAACAGTCACACACACTCACACACATGCTGATACACAGACACTAACACACATACAGATACACAGACACTAACACACATACAGATACACAGACACAGAGTATTCCTGAAAAGCAACCTGTAGAAAAGTGTTTTTTTCTTTATTTTTATGTGCCAAATGAACAGCCCATGTTAAAAAAAAAATTAACATACCAGATATTGCATATAGAGAACCTTACCTTCATTATAGGATGCCACAACACCAGTGTTAATCATTAATAATAGTTACTACTTTAAATAGAGGTAAATATGTAATACTTATTTAGTTTTTCAAAACCACCCCTTCAGTTATTAGTAAAGTGGTCAATGCACTACTGTATACTACTATCTGAATAAAAGACACAAGCGATTGGCAAAAATCTCGGTCCCAATTTTTATACCAAATAACAGAAAACGCATTGAGCACGCAAGTCATTAAGATTATCCTAAAGATGTAAAAAGGCTTGGAATTTATTACTGATGGTTATTAGAAAGGCAGAGATCATTACCATAATAATGGGAAAAGAGTTAAGTAAATGAGTAAATGCATATGTAATCTAAACAAGGTCATAGTGCATCTATCTTGCACTTGACATCATGATTATTACTTCTACTGTACGTATACATTATGGATAGAAGAAGAATTATAAATCTATTCAGAGGAGCAGTGTACAGAAAGTAATGTAACATAGAGCTCACTCCCCTCCAGTTCTTTCTCTATGGTTATGAAATGTATTGAACATTGTATTACTATACAAGTCTTGATTTTGAATTATTTGAAAAAAAAAAACAATTATTGTTCACATAGTTTGAAGAAATATGTATCTCGCTATGCGGAGGAGATAACTTTATTTTGGAATACATTGCCTATATAATGTTATAATGTTTCTTTTCAATTTTCGATACCTTTCTCTTTTCCCACATATATTTTATCTGTAACTGTTTATCAGAAGTTGACAGTATCCTACTTTTTGCACGCTACTTCTTTTGTTGATTTATTTGAATACGTCTGAGTTTCTCTCCTTGTATTGTGCTGCCTGTGTCATCCACTCAATCTTTATCTTACTGTCTTCTTCACATAGACTGTTTGTCTTCTTTAGCACCTCTATTCTTCTATATAAAATGTGACAGTATCATGCTGGGAGATACAAAGATTCACAACCTTTTTGTTTATAATAAGTATTTGCTATCTATCTCTCTTTTTTCTTCATTAGTGATTGTGTAGTATCTTTGCAATGTGCCTGGAAGTCTTGGTAATATTTGTGTGAATCACCATCTATGGTTTGATGGGGTGGTCACTCTGTCAGTTGGACACCAAACCTAAATACTTGCAAATCCTAATAATACAATCTTTTTAACATTAGATGATATGATTGTTTTTCCTATTAGCAAAAATGTTGTAGTTTTAGTCAGACAAATATATCAGCACGAATTTCATTACTTATTAATTCCCACTGTTCCTAAGCACTATGTGTGGTTGTTTGTGACTTTAATATTATAATGGCCAAGTGGCAGTAGAGATTTCTTATGCTCCTTTCCCAAGCTTTCTTGGCATTTCAGAGAAGAATAAAAAATAAAACATTTGGCAATAATCCTTATGAAAAACCATCTCACTAAAGAAAATGAGCCACAGTCTTTAGTAGTAACAGTTGCAGAGGAAAAACAAGTTTTATTATTGATTTTCACAAAGACTGCTGGTTGGGGATTGTGTATGGGCATCCGCATGGTTTTATACCATGCCCCCATGTATATGCCATGTAACAAGAATATCCCTCAGGGTACAAGGTCACCATGCAGCATATTTTTGAATTTGTTTTTATTTTTACTGTTTTGCTATTCTCTTTTTTTTCACTAGCCTGTTTTTAGATTGGGACAGGAACATTCAACTATTCATATATATATATTTTAGGTTAGGAATAATTTGTACCCTGGCAGCCACTAAGCCCTGGTGTGCGGCTCCCGACCCGCCGTGTGCCGCAGCCGTGCCCAACCAGCACGGCCTCGCCGACACCACGAGCTTACCTCTGCCTTCTCTGGGCATCGCACCCAAATCAAAGATGGCGCGGACCACGTGGTCACGTCCATCTTAAGCTCCACCCCTCAGATGAATACAAACGTGCGCGTGACGTCACAACGTCAAGGCATGCGCACGTTCTGGGGTCAGAGGTCACCCTCTGACCAATCAGAACCCAGAGAGGGATATTTAAATCCCTAATTCACTCTAGTTCCTTGCCCTGTCATGGTTTCCTGTTCCTGGTTCCCAAGAGTGCGTTTGTCTTTGTGAATCTGACTTCTAATCTTGGCCTTTCCCTGGTTATTCCGAATTCTGGTTCCCCTGACTTATCTCTAGCGTATTAGTCCGGCCATTAGGGGGGCTATGATAGAAATAAAGGGAATCAACACAGTAAAGGAGGAGACTATATTTAAAAGAAGAAAAACTACCACAACAAGAGGACATAGTCTTAAATTAGAGGGACAAAGGTTTAAAAATAATATCAGGAAGTATTACTTTACTGAGAGGGTAGTGGGTGCATGGAATAGCCTTCCAGCTGAAGTGGTAGAGGTTAACACAGTAAAGGAGTTTAAGCATGCGTGGGATAGCATAAGGCTATCCTAACTATAAGATAAGGCCAGGGACTAATGAAAGTATTTAGAAAATTGGGCAGACTAGATGGGCCGAATGGTTCTTATCTGCCGTTACATTCTATGTTTCTATGTTTCTATGTTTCACTCCGTCGAATCCATAGTGGCATTCATCTCCTTTTGCCACCTTAAACTTCAAATTATCATTAAACACCATAAAACTATACCTTACAGGAATACAACATCACATCCTAAGTGTCTATCCTAGCGCAAACCAGTTAAAAATATTCTGAAGGGATAAAACGCTTGGACAAACCCACAACCACTACCAGGCTTCCTATTGATGGGCCTATGTTTTGGGCACTTTGAGACATTCTAGAAACCAATCCCTTTGAAATCAGCACTAATCTAGTTACTAAAACATCAGCTTATCTAGCCTTCTATGGCTTCTTAAGGCCAAACAAATTCACTACCAATTACAGCTCGTCCAACCAATTGCACTTGAGAATTATGAGTCTACAAAAAGATTCAGACCATTACATTCTTACCATTGATCACACCAAAACAAATTAGTTAGGCCCTCCTACCAAAGTATGCTATTACCCCACTGGTAATCACTGTCTAGTTAAATTACTGGACATATATTGTTTTACACTTAACGGTCTTTACACAACTTCGCCATTACTCCTTTTACATGGCAAACCTCTGACCACTACTAAATTCATTTTCTACATAAGAACACTTTCATTAGACTTGGTCTTGACCCCTCAGCCTTTTCAGGCCACTCCTTCATAATTGGAGCCGCTTCCACAGCATCAAGTCACAATGCCCCTGTTCATATCATTAAAAGGTTAGGTCGATGGAAGTCAACAGCATACCCCAGTTATATACCACAGCCAGAACAGGAATTGAGATTAGCATTTAAAGGTTTAGCTTTGTAACATGTATGCAATAAAGGTGATTTGTTTACATCTACTTTTTGCCCTCTTTTATTACAGACCTACCTCATACATCGGTTCCGGCACACCACAACCAACTGGTGCTTACTTCTAATTATATATTATTGTATTCATTATTACGGTTTATGTCTCCAACTCAAATATGAAGGCGTAGCCTGTAATTGTGAGAGGGGATACCTGGCTATAAAAACTCAGGCCCCCTCCATGACAATACTGACACCACTAGGTTCATCTCTCTCACCTCTCCCATTTTTATTCAATTCAATGGGTGGGCCCTCATTTATTTCATGCCTACCCCATACGTCGGTTACGGCACACCACAACCGTCTGGTGCTTACTTCTAATGATATATTATTGTATTCATTATTACGGCTTATGTCTCAGACTACATACACATTATATATATATATATAAAACAAGAGGGGGTTGGCTGCACTCAAATAAAATCTTTCAACATTGAAGTTGCTGTTTAGTGGATAGGTGAGTGCGCTGGATCTTGTGTATTGTATTATTTGGCCCCCAGCAGCACCCCCCATTTATGCATGTTAAGGTGAGTGCAGCCAACCCCCTCTTGTTTTATATATATTTGGGAGTCTAGCCAACTCCTTGGGTTTGCACCCCTCCCTGTCACAGGTGCCTCATCCCAGGGCCCTATTTAGCCTTGTACTGCAGAGAGCCCCAGATGGATTTTTTTCCCTCAAGTAAGTGGTTAATCTCATAAGAGCAGACATTAGGCTGTTAGTGTAGGACCTGCCAAAGATGGGGTACATTGACGTTGTGGCAGGCTTATGCAATGTATGATCATTTAATGTAACTAAACCCCCATTATTTTTGCCTAGATTAGGTGTTTTTAAAAAAAAACTAATAAAATCTTTCAACATTGAAGTTGCTGTTTAGTGGATAGGTGAGTGCGCTGGATTTTGTGTTTTGTATTATTTGGCCCCCAGCAGCACCCCCATTTATGCATGTTCAGGTGAGTGCAGCCAACCCCCCTTGTTTCATATGTGTGTGTATATATATATATATATATATATTAATTTTTTCGCCTCTCTGGGGTGGGTTATATTCCTCATCCTCCAAGCTATACATATTAAGATCCTTTAACCTTTCCTGGTAAGTTTTATCCCGAAATCCATGAACCAGTTTAGTAGCCCTTCTCTGAACTCTCTCTAAGTCTCGCTAATCTGGTAATCTAAAGTGAATTTAGTGTAGAGTGTACAGTGAATGCTCTATGGAAAGCCCGTGATGTGTTGGTAGTGAGGGCCAAGCTGGACAGATATCTGCTGTGTGCCAAGAGGCGCTCTGGTCCAAGATTAGGTCTTGATATGAGGGAGTGCTGACTGGACAGATGTTGGCTGTTGGATGGGCTCTGAAGAAAACCTGCAAATTAGAACGAGACAACGCGTCAGCGGCTGTTTTGATGTGTCCTGGGATATGTATACAAGTGATGTGAAAACGCAGTGTAGCCGCTAACCATGTCAGTCGTCGAATTAGTCTCATGATGGTAAGTGATGAGGATCTGCCCTTATTTATAATGTCACATGCTGCTTTATCATCAGAGAAGCATTTCACTGCTTTCCCTTGCCATAGGTACCCCCATGCTTTGGAGGTTGCCACTATCGGATAAATTTCAAATAGGGCAGATGTCGTGTGGAAAGAGGGTAGACCACGTGTCTCGACTGGCCAAGAATCTCTTAACCAGGAGTCACCAAAGATAGCTGCGAACCCTGTATGAGCTGCAGCATCGATCCATATGACTGGGGAAGAATCAGAGATGGGTGGAAGGAACATCGCTTTCCCATTCGATTGTGAAAAAAATCCAAGCCATATACGTAGGTCAGCCTTGGCGTGTGTATCTATGGTTACAGTACTTTTGTCAGTATTGAGAAGAGGAAAAAGGCACAGCAATCTGGAAATAAAGGCACGGCCCTGTGGAATAATTATCATGACGAAGTTCAGAGTGCCCAGTAAGGATTGTAGGTCCACCCTGGTACACGTGTCCTTAGCCAGAAAACCTTCCACCAGCTTTTGATGTGCTATACTGTAAGAAATTATGACCCTCTTACAAGGATATTCTTTTAGGGAATGTGTGACAAATAAGACATAAACACAAGTGTATAATAAAATGTATTGTTAATATTGATTTAGGATACTGTTACAGATTTTAGAAGGATATACACATTACCCATTATAACCATATCCAGTACATAATCAAAAGATACATAATAAAAAGCCAATACTTAGACATTTAAATGAAGATCTTGCGCTTTCATCTTGGGTAGTCTGGGACAGTCATCTGTGCTTTCTGCGCTGTCCTCTCCAAAAGAGGGAAAAAAAGAGAGAGGACAGGGGCCCATCCTCCTTGGCTGTTGTCCTTTTTAAAGACTGATTCTTGCAGTCATTAACTAAAATTCCTAGAATCCCTTTCACCTCCAAAAAATGGTTTATCCAGCCTCCTCTTTCCAGAGAGTTCTGTCTTTACATAACTCTTTCCCTTTGATCTCTTCTCTGAAGTTACAGTACAACACTGTAAAAGGTGACCAGTTAGGGTTGGTTTTTGGGTAGATTGGACAGTATGGCTTGGTAAAACACATACTTCCATGGTTACACCTAGATGTTCATTACTCTGATCTCCTGATAACATGAATGGAAAACTGGTTGGCAGGAGAACTGCTGGAGGGAGGTAAGCTTTTGTTTTAGCTGGGTGTTGTAAAATGCAACTGAAAGCTTTGATCCTTATCACACAGAGCAGATGACCCCAACTTGTGAAACCAGTCACTTCCATAGAAGGTTATATACAATATTGCAGTTTTGCATATCAATTTCTTACAGTACCTTCTCCAATTTGGTGACAGAGCAATTCTGTATCAAGCCTACTCCAGTCAGTGTGGGTATTAAATTGGGTGAGAGATGCAGTTGCTTTTGCTGAAAAAGATTTATGATAGTCATAAAACGAGAAACCACCGTACTTGTGCCCTAGGTCCACCAACTTGTGCTTGTATAAATCCAACTCTTCCCTACAGTGAGGGGAAAAGAAGCAGATTACATCACGATAAAGGCCAAAGGCAAGGACAAATTTAGGTATGGTAAGTTTTCGGTTGAGTCTGGGGTCTCTGGCTTTCAAAATAACCGAAAGATTACCATAGCAGTATGCCTTGTTCTCAACTACGTCTTGAGGCAATCAGCAATGAAACTAAGTTTATATCCTTGCCTTCCAGGATGTCTTTGCGAATGGTCGGGGGCACGAAGTAAGCGGGCATGACGATTTGAGTGGAAGTGCTCGGTATTGGGTTTGTGGTGGTATCATTGCCATGAGAGGGAGCCGGCATAGGGGTCTCTATGGGCAGGACGGCTGTCAATGTTTGAGGAGATTCCAATTTCTCGTGCCTAACACTGATAGTATTAATAGAGGCAAGAAAGGACAACATTAAACACTTGATTTCTGTATAATTGTCGGGTTGAAGGACAACTCCCGGCTGGGGAGTACAGATATTGGTGATGAATAGTTTATAGAATTTAGCCTTGCAAGCTGTAGCTGGGAAAGGGACCCCCATATGCTGTAATTCTGCGAGCCTAGGGTTAGTCCAGGACCACAGGAAATATAGGCTGGATGCTTCCAGATTCTCAGTAAGGGTGCTTAAACCGGCTGGGGTGGAAGGCCTGGCCGGGGTTTTGGGTATAGCAAGTTCCTCATCTTGTTCTGGGGTTTGAGACATACTAAGAACATAAACAAGGGTTTAGATAAGGACTTTAGTTGTGAGCGATTGCCTGTGTCAACTGGCTCTAGCTAAGCCTAAGGAGAAAAATTATCTGGTCTACAAGGAAGATGAAGCCCTGCTAGTGCCAAGTGGCGAGAGAGAGACACTCTATCTATGAGGAGGGCCGAGTGGACGGGGGCCACTGAATGATGTGGCAGGAATGTTGGCCTCTCGGTGACTGTAACAAGACACAATATAATTAGGTGTAACTTGGTGAGGCCCTGACTAATAACCGATAGTGCTTAATGTGAGGCTATAACTATACGTTGGACTGAGGGGCGTATACCTCCGATAAGTATGGGTGTTGGCATCACGGAAGTAGATTAATTACAGTAAGCTAGGGACGAATGCTAGTAACATAAAGCCAGTTGACCAATCGTATCCTACGGAGGATGGGAATAGGGTGTAAAAATGGAGACATACCGAGCTTTATGAAATAGTTAAGGTTTTTTTATAGACAAGGATGAATACTTGAGGATCTAAAAAGAAAAATGTGGAAAATTAGGTATTGTTAGTGAAAACTCACCTGTGGAACGATGACAGTGATTCTTAGGGGATTGTTAGTAGTGCTTATCTGGGGATAAAACTATAGTTATCCTCTCATAATACAGTAAAGTATATAATGACAAGAGATGTGGTGACACTAGGTATTCCTGTAATGTGAGTGGAGTAAGAATCCAATTAATTCCCCAAAGTTCTGGGGGAGAGTAGTAACGGTAACAAAAGACCTATAATAGAGTATAGTCAAGAACGTGAGGGGACATGTGGTAACGCTCATGCATACAAAAGTAAATACATGGAAAAAATCTGACATTACTGCAAGGAATAAGCCTGAGTGTGCTAAAATGGTTTCCAGTATACTTGGGAATTTGCAAAATTAGAGGAAGGGGTGTAGGGGCATGCCATTTCATAGGAGTGTTGCCAGTGAATAGCCATTGTGGCGACAAGTAGTAACAGTGCGATGGAACTTATGTGGCTACGGATAAAGTGCCGTATGTAGAGAATTTTAAAACACATGATTATACATACCATGAGAATGGGAAAGATCTGTGTCTCTAATGGGTATTTTGGTGAACTGAAGGCAGTCTATTGAGACTGCGAGGAGTTATACGGTTTTTGATAAATACCTAGCGTGAGGGACAGGTAATTGGAGAGTTTAGGTAATTTCCTGAGAACATAAGCTGTAAACTTTATACTGTATAATATAACAAATCAAATGGATAAAATAGTATTCTCATGTCTGACCAGGATTTAACTACTTTATATGTCCAATGTTTATATATTATCACTAAAGTATTACCAATAACCTGACAACAGAAATCATAATATGAATAAAATATGCCTTCTTTAAACAAGAGAATACAGGGGAATACAACAGTTCATAAAGAGTAGTATTTTAAACACTGACATAATGTACTTTGGCCGCCAAGGGTCGTAGGTGAAACTGTTGAATGACCGGCTTGCCGAACAGTGTACAGAAAATGGTGAGTACACATGCGTGGTACAAATGGTCCCAAATTAACAAATTCGTATAAGTAAATGCTGAGTGTTTGGCACGAATGCCGTATGAATGGAAACCCTTTCAGGCAAACTCACGGTTCGTGTATACGAACAGGTCCCAAAGAGCTGTAACCCGGGCTGTAAGTCGTGCGGGGGTGAGAGTTTGGTGGTTCAGATTCATTAGCGGGATAACAGAGCTGGCTGTGCTGGTGGTGAAAATGCGGCCTCGGAGAGCTGGAGACCTGGAAGCCTCGCTGGTGGACCAAGGAGAGGCCTAGCCGGTAGACGGGCTGGTATGCTGTGTATGGACGGGTATTGTGTGCTACAGCAGGGAGAACTTGTCCTGATCAGTGTGGGAGCGAAGTCTTGGTGAGTGGAATGGAACTGGAAGTCAGAGGTTCTGAATGAACCCAGCGGAGTCAGTCCTGTCATGGAGGGGGCCTAAGTTTTTATAGCCAGGTTTTCCCTCCCACAATAACAGGCTATATATTTGTATATTTGTATATATTATATATATACATACATAAAATTTGATTTAACTTGTGCAATATTTCGTTTATATAAAACCAAAGAAGCAAACAATGGTGTGATGTAATAGAGGTACATGTGCAATTAGGATGTGAGTATAATACAATAATTAAACCTATTTACTTTTCCATATGTTGTTCCAGAATCCACATATACATGTTAAAGTTAAATTTTTCCATTTCTTTAATCACTTAAAATCACATTAAACACATAAAAACATAACATAGTATAGTTGTAACAACAACAAAATAATTATGAAAAAATATTGCACTCACAAACATGGTCAGAAGAGCATATCATAGGGTCTAAACGACCTGTAGTATTAGGCAAGTATGCATCTGGAAACGGATTCAGTCCTCTGTTCACCCTCCTGTGCTGAGTCCAGATCCCTTTGGTGGGGAGTGGGGGGGGGAAGGAATAGAAACAAAAATCCAAAAATGGAAACTGCCAAACTGGAGAATTACAAATTTGGATGGCTCCTCAATGCCGACCAGTTTCGTCTCCCTGGACTTTCTCAAGGCAGAGCTTATGATATCCAGTTATTCCTGAAAAAGAATCAGTACATGCAGTGCAGTATTCTCCTATGTTTATTTGCTAACTACGCATAACTATGCATTCAAAATTTTAAATGAATGTTATATTTTGTTATTTTTAAATTTTTAAACAAACATAACTTGGCAGTGAAGTGGTTAGATGCTAGTTAGATAGTGGTTAGATAACTGTGTTGGGAAAATGGCACACTTTTAGAAAAGAAAAACAAATTGCTCATTGGAATAACTAGCATTTGCACATTTCAGAGTCTGAAGCAGTTAATTAAAATATACTGTTTATTTTTGCAATAACTGATTATATTGATTTTTTTTTCTTTCCTGAATACATTCTTGATTTGGTTTTCATGAAAATAAATATAGTTTTAGCCTAAAACATGAATACCATAGTTATCCCTCATGTACTTTAAATAGTTTGTTTACCAGTATCTAGAAAAAACACATATGCAAAGATGAAGAAAATGGGGAAAAAAAAAACAAGTAAATAAATACAGACTTACATTTTAGAATGTAACTAACAAAGGAGAAAGGCATTTGCTCTAATGAGGACTCTGTTTTAACATCTAATCAATACATTCAGGTGACTTATTGTTCAAAGACAAGTTGATCTGCAGCATTGATAATTAAGACCTAGTCCAATGCAATCTGTTAATGAGCTGTAAAAAAAAAAAAATTACATATAATATCAAAGGTCAAAGCCTTAAAGGACCACTATAGTGCCAGGAAAACATACTTGTTTTCCTGGCACTATAGTGCCCTGAAGGTGCCCCCACCCTCAGGGTCCCCCTCCCCCTGGGCTCTAGGGGGTGGAAGGGGTTAAACTTACCTCTTTCTCCAACGCGGGGCGGGGGACTCTCCACCTCCTCTCCTCCTCCATATTGACGTCATCGGCTGAATGCGCATGCACGGCAGGAGCCGTGCGCGCATTCAGCCAGTCCATAGGAAAGCATTCTCAATGCTTTCCTATGGATGCTGGCGTCTTCTCGCTGTGAAAATCACAGTGAGAAGCGCGGAAGCGCCTCTAGCGGCTGTCAATGAGACAGCCACTAGAGGCTGGATTAACCCTATTATAAACATAGCAGTTTCTCTGGAACTGCTATGTTTATAGAAAAAAGGGTTAAACCTAGCTGGACCTGGCACCCATACCACTTCATTAAGCTGAAGTGGTCTGGGTGCCTATAGTGGTCCTTTAACCATTTTTAATTCACATGCCTTGATATTTTTCAAATGCAAAATGTAAAAGAAGGTACAAACCTTTTAATTTTTATCACATCATTTTTCATAGTTTACATTTTTATGTAGATGTTTATTTCAGGCCATTCAAAGAAAACAAAGGTATTTTATTTCTTTAAATATAGTGTTGGTTTTATGCTGTGTATGTGGTTTTAATATAAAAAGTAAATGCATTCTATTTTTTTTCCATATATGTGTTTTTTTTGTGTGTGTATTTATATTTTTTGGTGTGTATGTTTATGTATGTGTTTATTTCTATTACGTAGAACCAAGTAAGTGATAATCACAGTTATTCAATAATTCAAATCAAATTTAAGCAGATATAGCCTGCATCAAAGAAACCATGGAAGTGTAGCAAAAAGGGTTGCCATATTAGAGGCCTCCACCACTGATCACGAAACTAGGCTAACTACGGTGGAAAGAAAGCTGGAAGAATTACATCAACAACACATACACACTACAAACAGTGGAGGCGCTGGAGGAGCAGAGACGTAAATACAACCTAAAGTTCCGGGGTATGCCCGAGTCTATGGGTATTGACGACTTACCTCACTTCATTAGACGGCTTCTAGGGGCCTGTCTGCCACCAAAACAAGCCAAAATGGTGAGACTAGAAGGCATGTTCAGGATA
The DNA here is from genome assembly GCA_933207985.1 of Pelobates cultripes. Lineage (NCBI taxonomy): Eukaryota > Metazoa > Chordata > Amphibia > Anura > Pelobatidae > Pelobates > Pelobates cultripes. Next base: position 119,439,347 of record OW240914.1, on the reverse strand, counting down.
CCTAAACAGGCTAGTGCACCACCAGGTGCCACACAAGACCTCATTGTCAGCTTTCAGTCGCTGAAGGAGAATGCCCAGTTTCAGGCAGCAGTGAGGGTCAAAACACTGATTACCTTTGAGGGTACCACTCTACACCTGTTCCCTGACCTCACCAGAAACACCTTGCTCTGGAGACGATCCCTGAGACCTCTACTGCACACCCTGCGAGCAAACAACATCGCATAAAGATGGGGCATGCCAAGAGCCCTTCTATTTACATCCCAAGGGATCCACCGCAAGGCCAGAACATACCAGGAGAGGCATCTGCAAGTGATGGTCTTCTGTGTGCCCCCCAGGGTAATCCGGACCAACTTGACCTGCTTAGACCCAGAAAAAATTCAGGACTTTATACCATGGTCCTCAGCAAACGCGCCACCTCATAAGGCAATCACCTGAATGAAAGGCCTGATGTTTGGAGAGGCCAAATGATTTCTGGAGATATACGACTCCTGACACACCGAGACTCACCTGAATGTCACAATTCCTTCAGCGTTAACTGATTGTTTTCCCAATGTTTTATAAGTTCCTTTATTGTATTTCTCTTTACCTCCACTTTAACTTAATTCACTGGATACACATCTGTACCTTAAACATATGCATGACAGCTCTACACTACACATAGTGCTCACACATAGACACCTATCAGGTGTACCGCAGGTACAAAATAAGCCTGGGGGCCCTGCAGCGTAATAAGTCACCTGCTCTACGGAACTAACCAACACTACAAACAGGCATACACAGATGCTGCAGACACCCTCAGGAAAGCATAACATACCCTCCCTGTCCCCCCTCCCTCTGGCGGACGGCTTACCATCTGAGGCGGCAAGGGAGCTGTGATCTCTCTGCTCTGCTCCCTTGCCGCCTTTTACTGATGCCGTGGGAGCTGGAATATGATGTCATTCCAGCTCCTGGCATCAGTAGACAGCCCACGCAGTGAGAGGAAGAAGAGCAGAGAGATCACAGCTCCCTCGCCGCCTCGGATGGTAAGCTGCCCGCCTTAGAGCAGCACCACTGGACCCCAGGGACAGATCCACGCCAGCTCTCCAGGTAGGGGAGGCTGGGTGGAAATTTTTAATTACATTAATAAGTTGTGAGTGTATGAGTGTGTGTGTGTGTGTGTGTGTTTGTGTGTGTATGTCTGTGAGTATATGTGTGTGTCTGTGAATGTATATGTAAGTGTGTGTGTATGTGTCTGTGAGTGTGTGTGAGTGTATGTGTATATGTCTGAGTATGTGTGTGTCTGTGAGTGTATATGTGTGTGTCTGTGAATGTGCGTCTGTATGTAAAAGAGATGTACACAAAAGTGAATAGTATATATACACCACCACTGTTGTGATAATGGAGCGCTTAAGGTATTATAGACTTACCCCTATGAGTTAACACAGTGTTCAGTTTTAAGCAGTATACCTCTACAGGGAGTGCAGAATTATTAGGCAAATGAGTATTTTGACCACATCATCCTCTTTATGCATGTTGTCTTACTCCAAGCTGTATAGGCTCGAAAGCCTACTACCAATTAAGCATATTAGGTGATGTGCATCTCTGTAATGAGAAGGGGTGTGGTCTAATGACATCAACACCCTATATCAGGTGTGCATAATTATTAGGCAACTTCCTTTCCTTTGGCAAAATGGGTCAAAAGAAGGACTTGGCAGGCTCAGAAAAGTCAAAAATAGTGAGATATCTTGCAGAGGGATGCAGCACTCTTAAAATTGCAAAGCTTCTGAAGCGTGATCATCGAACAATCAAGCGTTTCATTCAAAATAGTCAACAGGGTCGCAAGAAGCGTGTGGAAAAACCAAGGCGCAAAATAACTGCCCATGAACTGAGAAAAGTCAAGCGTGCAGCTGCCACGATGCCACTTGCCACCAGTTTGGCCATATTTCAGAGCTGCAACATCACTGGAGTGCCCAAAAGCACAAGGTGTGCAATACTCAGAGACATGGCCAAGGTAAGAAAGGCTGAAAGACGACCACCACTGAACAAGACACACAAGCTGAAACGTCAAGACTGGGCCAAGAAATATCTCAAGACTGATTTTTCTAAGGTTTTATGGACTGATGAAATGAGAGTGAGTCTTGATGGGCCAGATGGATGGGCCCGTGGCTGGATTGGTAAAGGGCAGAGAGCTCCAGTCCGACTCAGACGCCAGCAAGGTGGAGGTGGAGTACTGGTTTGGTCTGGTATCATCAAAGATGAGCTTGTGGGGCCTTTTCGGGTTGAGGATGGAGTCAAGCTCAACTCCCAGTCCTACTGCCAGTTCCTGGAAGACACCTTCTTCAAGCAGTGGTACAGGAAGAAGTCTGCATCCTTCAAGAAAAACATGATTTTCATGCAGGACAATGCTCCATCACACGCGTCCAAGTACTCCACAGCGTGGCTGGCAAGAAAGGGTATAAAAGAAGAAAATCTAATGACATGGCCTCCTTGTTCACCTGATCTGAACCCCATTGAGAACCTGTGGTCCATCATCAAATGTGAGATTTACAAGGAGGGAAAACAGTACACCTCTCTGAACAGTGTCTGGGAGGCTGTGGTTGCTGCTGCACGCAATGTTGATGGTGAACAGATCAAAACACTGACAGAATCCATGGATGGCAGGCTTTTGAGTGTCCTTGCAAATAAAGGTGGCTATATTGGTCACTGATTTGTTTTTGTTTTGTTTTTGAATGTCAGAAATGTATATTTGTGAATGTTGAGATGTTATATTGGTTTCACTGGTAATAATAAATAATTGAAATGGGTATATATTTGTTTTTTGTTAAGTTGCCTAATAATTATGCACAGTAATAGTCACCTGCACACACAGATATCCCCCTAACATAGCTAAAACTAAAAACAAACTAAAAACTACTTCCAAAAATATTCAGCTTTGATATTAATGAGTTTTTTGGGTTCATTGAGAACATGGTTGTTGTTCAATAATAAAATTAATCCTCAAAAATACAACTTGCCTAATAATTCTGCACTCCCTGTATATACAAACTGAAACATTAAAACTAATATAGTGCAATATTGTAGTGACACAGAATGTGGAAATATCTATAGTTGCTTAAAGTCACAAAATCATTTGTGGATCCTTTCAGTGTACAGTCTAGCTACAATTTCTGTTCTTCTGAAAATGTTGTTTATTCACTAAACACTAATCTTGGAAATTAATTTTATTATAATTTGCCATTTTTGCGAAATTGGGCCAGTATATTGACAGTTCAAATTATCACGCTGTGAGCCAAAGTGGCTAAACATGTTCGTTTTGAGTTGTGATTCTAAATTACACCTGTGGTGCCATAAAAAAGAGGTTATTGGTGGAAAAAACAGATGATTGGTGGCTATGGAACAGTAACTAAATGTTGAGTTTATTTAAGATCAAGCAGAACAATTATAGGGGGCGGGGGAAGGAACATGATCAAAAAAAATTATATTGATGCACTATAGATTTAATAAATATATACATAGTCGTAATCAAAATTATTCAACCCCCATTGAAAAGCAGGTTTATTGCCAACATTTACAGACTTTCAGCTGTTTGCAATGAACAAATCAAACAAAAGCAATTGAAATAGCTCAAGGTTCAAGTCGCTTGGGTGTACGTGTACTATGGTGACACCAAACCTCTGCTTTCTTTCTTGTTCATAAATTCTTCATGAATAAAGAAGAGAAGAGGGTGGGGAAACAGGGAAAGCAGAACAGCTTCTAGTATAAACAACAAATATGTGCAGAGAAAAGATGGCTTCTCACCTTCTCAGGAGCCTAGGACCTGGCTCCTGGTATGTAGGTATGTATGCCTTCTTTAGCAGAAAGATGGAAGATGGTCGACTGGTATCTTGTATAAAATAAATTTATTGAACAAATAAACATACTTGACATGCAAATTAAAATGTTCTAAAAAAAGTAGTAACAGATAGTCTTCCTTCCAAAACGTGTTTCACTGTATCTCAACAGCTTTCTCAATCAGTATCCATCCTGCTGTGTGTTGACTGTTTTAAATGTCCCTCTGTTCCTGCTGATGGGCGGTTGGTTCATGTTGTTTTCCAATCCGGTGCTTTCTTTTCGTGAGTGTGTATTCCATTCAGCTGAATTGTATTTGATATTCTAGCCCTGCCTCATGGCGTCCCACGTTATCATCACGCGCGGCGTCATAGATAGGGCGTACTTACACCTGATTGGTGTGAGCCCTGTTCGGCCATGTTTATTTAGGTCTATTCCCTTTTCATGCTGATCTGAATTCAGAGTCAGGCATCTCTATGAGGAGATGCAGTTTGGCACAATGTGGTGTTTGTTGAACACATAAGCCTTCCAATGCTTCACTATGGTGAAGCACTGGATTGATTGTGATAATCAGGCAGAGTTATAAGGTTTCTGCGGTAGCTCTTGGAGGACTCAGGTGGCATGAAGAAAGAATGAAAAATGTGACGTATTGGGTCTGAACCCCAAGCTAAGGATTGATCCCAGTATTCCTGCTGCACTCTCAAAATTAAATAACCACCTTATTCAATATTTTCCTAGAGCCTGGTTGAATAAATTATGACAACATATATTCGTAAACAAAAATATGAAGGGAGATCTGTTAGTAAAGATAAATGTGGGTACAATCAAGACTTTGGTATCAATTATGTATGACAATCTGCAGGTTTTTTGTGTATTATTATACACATATGTAATAGGTATACATATGCACATTACACTTACTTAACTACTTGCAAAGCAATTCTTATTGACACCAGTATTAAATATCCTATAAGGATCCAATAGTCCTAATAAAAATCACGTAATGATTCCCTCCAGCATCATTGAACAAGCCATGCGTAGAGACAGGAGAAGGTCAACAGAGGCCCCTGTGGGTACAAATAATACATACAGATAAAATATATTTCAGTAGGATTAGAAAGAGTAGCAGAGAATCATATTTTGATGTAGGGGAGAAAATATGTATTTTATTAATCTAAAGCTCAGTCTGCAGAGAGGAGGGGGCAAAGAAATAGAGTATGTGTTTGTAGCGATACCATGCTAATTAATATTAATCTAATCTCACACAACTAATGTGTGTTTGCATATATAATTACACTATCTAAAAATGCATTATACATGTAATTAAGGATGCCTGCTGTATGACAGTCACAAGCTCACTTTGATACCAGGGAATGAGTTCGATTTCTCACCAAGATACAAGCCGTACGATTATTAATAGCTCATAGAATGTACTGCACTTTTACTAAATGTCAAAAAAAAAAATCTTTAAATTGTAACTACAGCACAGATACGAAATAAACCTTTTGAAATAAAATTATTATAAAATGCAGAAATAGTGGCATCCTCTGTCAGCTGAAAGATTGAAAAATGTGTGTCTTTGTAAAATTGGATAATATTAATGAATTATAGTGATATCATCAGACAACTTTGGAATATTATTTAATTGCATACATTGCAACGATGTGTAACAGGTGTTACTAGATGTTATGGTTCTTTAAAACATGCCAATATAGAGATAATTGCATATTCCATAGTTCATTTTCCTGTAGAGCACTGTGGAAAATGTTATTAATTGTCCTAACTATTTCTATCTGGAAAATATAAAAAATAATCATTTGTGGATCCTTTCAGTGTACAATCTAGCTACAATTTCTGTTCTTCTGAAAATGTTGTTTATTCACTAAACACTAATCTTGGAAATTAATTTTATTATAATTTGCCATTTTTGCTAAATTGGGCCAGTATAGTGACAGTTCAAATTATCATGCTGTGAGCCAAAGTGGTTAAATATGTTCGTTTTAAGTTGTGATTCTAAATTACACCTGTGGTGCCATAAAAAAGAGGTTATTGGTGGAAAAAAAAGATGATTGGTGGCTATGGAACAGTAACTAAATGTTGAGTTTATTTAAGATCAAGCAGGACAATTATAGGGGGCGGGGGAAGGAACATGATCAAAAAAATTTATATTGATACACTATAGATTTAATAAATATATACATAGTCGTAATCAAAATTATTCAACCCCCATTGAAAAGCAGATTTATTGCCAACATTTACAGACTTTCAGCTGTTTGCAATGAACAAATCAAACAAAAGCAATTGAAATAGCTCAACACAATGAATGCTTCAAGTGGTTTTCCCAAATGCAATTTATAATGGCTTTTACAGTTTCAAAAATATTAAAAGATTCCTCAGGAATGCTGGCAAAATCTGGTGTCTGGCTATGCATCTCGTTTGCAGCGGATCATAACAGATAATGGTGCTCTACTAAGCAGCGTTAATTTTGTCGACTAACAATTTTAGTCAAATTTTAGTTGACTAAAATTTTTGAGATTTAGTCGACTAAAACTAGATTAAAACTAAACCAATTCAGATTACTAAAATACAACTAAAACGGCTATTCAGTCAAAGACTATGACTAAAACTAAATTGAAATATGCCACCAAAATTAACAATGAATTTGAAGTGTAACTAGAATCCCCCTAGCCCCTCCATGTGTCTCATTACCACCACCCCTTTGTGTGTCTCATTCCCTGCACACCCAACTCATCCATATGTCTCATTCCCTCCCACAGCCCCTCCATGTGTCTCACCCCACCAAGCACATCCACGTGTCTCATTCCCCCTAAGCAAGCCCCTCCATGTGTCTTATCCCCCCCAGCATGCTGATCAACATGTCTCATTCTCACCAAGCAAGCCACTCTATGTATCTCAATCCCCCCAAGCAAGCCTCTTTATGTCTTATTCCCTGCTTCAGGGGCGTACCTAGAGCATTTGGCACCCAGGGCGGATCCTGTGCTTGGCACCCCCTCCCCCCCCAAAAAAAACAAAACAAACCTGTACAGTTTTTTAAATGTTTTCTTTTTTTTACAATTTGTAAACTTTGCAAAACCGCTGTCAGCCCCTCCTACAAAACCCTTGTCCTTCCCCGCCCCCTCCTTTAAAACCCCTGTCCTGCCCACTTCTACAAATCCTGTACTGCCCCCCATCTACAAAACCCCCGCAACCCCCTTCCACAAATCCCCTGCTTATCCCCCCTTAAAAAGACTCCTGTCCCAAAACAAAACCCCTGCCCCCTTTTACAAAATACCTGCAGACCCACACACACAGTTACAGGCAGACAGTCACACGCACACAGTCACATGCAGACAGTCATGCACACAGTTACAGGCAGACAGTCACATTTACATTGACACACACACACGGCAGCAGCAGACAGTCACAAGCACACAGTCACTGACAGATAATCACACACACGGTTACAGGCAACATCAAACAGTCACAGGCAGACAGTCACACATACATAGTCACCTGCAGTCACACACACAGTTATAGGCAGACAGTTACACACACAGTCAGTTACATGTAGTCACACACAGTCATAGCCAGACAGTCACACACACAGTTACAGACAGACAGTCACATATACAGTCACTCACACACACAGTCACAGGCAGAGAGTTGCACACACACTTACAGTTACAGACACACAGTCACACAGTCACAGACAGTCATGCACACAGTTACAGGCAGACAGTCACATATACATTGACACACACACACGACAGCAGTAGACAGTCACAAGCACACAGTCACAGACAGATAGTCACACACACAGTTACAGGCAACATCAAACAGTCACAGGCAGACAGTCACAAATACATAGTCACATGCAGTCACACACACAGTTATAGGCAGACAGTTACACACACAGTCAGTTACAGGTAGTCACACACAGTCATAGCCAGACAGTCACACACACAGTTACAGACAGACAGTCACATATATAGTCACTCACACACAGTCACATGCAGAGATTTACACACACACACACATACACACACACACACACACTTACAGGCAGACACATACACACATACATATACACAAAGTTACAGGCAGACAGTCTCACACACACACACACACACACACATACATACACAGTTACCAACAGTTTTACACACACACACACACATACATAAACACACACAGTTACAGACAGTTTTACACAAACACATACATACACACACACACACAGTTACAGACAGTTTTACACACACACACACACACAGTTACAGACAGTTTTACACACACACACACACACATACATACACACACACATACATGCACACACAGTTACAGACAGTTTTACACACACACACACTGTCACACACTATTACTTACAGACAGTGGGTTGGAGGAGGACTGGATTCCCTGAAGCCTGTGGAGAGAGACAGCAGTAACCGGTAAGGGCCATATCAAGCCCCGCCCCCGCTGCTGGTTTGGCTCCGCCCCAATTTGAATTAGCCCCGCCCCCAATTTACCTCCGTGCGGCCAGTTCAGCTGCTCTTAGTGTGTGAGCTGTTCTGGCCGCACGGCACCCTAACTGCCATGGGGCACTGTGCGGCCACAGCTCACACAGCCCCCTCCAGCTCCCACACCAGGGTCATGGCACCCCCCCACCCTAGTGGCACCTGGGGCGGACCGCCCCCTCCGCCCCCCCTTAGTCCGCCACTGCCCTGCTTCCACCAGTCCATGCATGTGTATCTCCTTCCTCCCCTCCTGTATCTTCTTTATGCAGTACCATGTCCAGTCTCTCAGTGAGCACTTTCTGTCAGACCATGGTGCCCGGCAACACTACACACAGAAGCAGAAGGGGAGCAGCAGAGCACAGTTCTCCCCTCTTGTCAATCACCCTGTGATTGCGTGCCCTGGGCTGGTGCATGGCCACACCAGCCCTAAAGGTATGCAGGTGGCTGACGGTCACAGGGGTCACAGCAGCAGCAAGGCCCCCTGGAGTGATGGGCCTTGTCACCGCTGTAACCATGTTAGTTATGCCACTGCCTGCATCAGTGGACTAAGGTCAATTGTTTGTGGTAAGCTGGATACATATATGACTCTAAATCCTAGAATTTGAAACCTCCGTGAGAGAATTACAGCCTTTGTGATTGTGGCCTTCCCAGATTGCAACACAGCTTGAGTTGTGGAGCCTAGTCTGGCTGGTGAGCTCTGTGGACAGGAGAAGTGGTCAATCTCTCAGACTGGAAGGATTGCCTGTGTGGTATATTTCCTGTACTTTGCCCCACCCAGTTGGGAGTTATCATGGTCCACACCAGGTAGGCTCTATATCAAGACACTCTTTTTACCTAGATGCTCCAATTTACAACAAACTAGGAAAAATTTCCTTCTTGACCCCAAAATAGCAGTCAGATGTCTCCTTGGATCAAGCATCTATTACCCAATTAATTAGAAATTATATCCCTGTATGTTATGTTTTTGCAAGTATTTATCCAATTGCAGTTTAAACATCTATATGGACTCTAATAAAACCACTTCTTCAGGCAGAAAGTTCCATATCTTTATTGCTCTTACTGTAAAAAAAAACTTTTCTTTGCCTTTAATGAAATCTCCTTCCTTCCAGCCTAAATGTGTGACCTTGTGTCATATGTATAGCCCTGTTTATGAATAGATTTCCAGATAATGGTTTGAATTGGCCCTGAATATATTTGTAGAATGTTATCATATCCCCTCTGAGGCTCAGTTTTTCCAAACTAAAGAGATTTAAAAATTTTTAACCCAGTCCCCCAATCTATCCAAATCCCTCTGCATTAAAGCAATATCCTGCTCACATTTTATTACTTTACAAAGTTTTGTATCATCTGCGAACACTGAAACATGGCTTTCAATGCCTATTTCAAGATCATTTAGAAATATGTTAAATAGAAGCAGTCCCAAAACAGACCCCTGAGGGACACCACTTACCACTTTTGTCCAACCTGTAAATGTACCATTAATTACATGTTTACAATCCATATGCCCTGGGTTTGCAGTGACACTGTACATGTTTTTTTTTAAATTCTTTATTTAGTATTTTTTTGTTTAAATAAATGCATTTTGTGCATTTATGGCAGACATCAATTACAGTGGTATTTAAGTAATGACACAGAGTAACAATATAACAGGGATTAACAGCTAAAAAGTCTGTGCATTACCTGTGACATATTGATGAGACAATAACAATGCATATATGGTAATGGCTGATACATATATATATATATATATATATATATATATATATGTGTGTGTTCGGGGCAACATTGATTATGATATGAAGTAAGATTTATGTTAGCAAACCTGTGATTGGAAAAAGTCAGTTGAGGTGTGCCGAAACCGACGTATGCTGTAGGACGGTAAATAAACTGGGCAAAAAGGAATACATATCATGCTCAAAATACATTTATTGAGTAAATAATATAATACAATGTAAGTACATTGAGATGACATTTTAACAAATGCCCTTTGTATTTCCTGTACCAGTTGGGGTATGTTTATTGTATATGCTGACTTCCAGCGACCTAGAGTTTTAATGACATGGAGTGGAACGTCCTGGCTCGATGCTATAGATGCAGCTCCTATCCTAAATGATTGTCCTGAATAATGGCTTGGGTTCATATCGAGCCCTGTTAACAATAACCATACGTGTAACATGAACTTAGAGGTAGTGAAGATAGCCCCGTGAAGTGACAGTAGAGGAAGAGATGCGATATTCGGTATGGTGAGGAGGTAAGAATTGAAAACCTTCACCAGGCACCATATATTATTCATGGGATAGTATGGAATGTGGATGGGTTGACCCAGTTGACTAGTTTTGTTCACGGGTAGAGTCAGTATGTAATGACCTTGATGTTTAATTAAGTAGGAGCTTCAAAGGCAACCTTGTGGATTGTGTTAACCAATGATGGTGACTTTTTCGTGGCCTCAGGAAGCCTTTAAAAGGCCATGTATATAGTGGTTTTAATGACAGAATTAGTGAGGGGTTTGAAAGGGGCTGAATCTAGCAAATTAGACATATTTTTGAAACCCTTACGTATAGTTTGATTGCATAGGATGAAAAGGAAACTGGCATTGTTGGAAAGTAGAAAAAAATGTGATGTTGGATGCCAGGCGTAACTTGGTGGTAATTGAAGGTTGGAAAAAAAAAAGTACCGAACACAACCAGAGACGTAATAACCAACATTATGTAATGAAGGACCACTTAACTGTAACGTGAATAGTAATAGAGAGACTTGGTGACAGCATTTGCTGGGAGACCACTAAGGGCATAACTTGAAATACCTTACAACCTGGAGGAGTAATACATTGAATAGTGGAATCTGCCAGACACGTGAGCCCTGCGAAGGCTAAGGAAATTGTTGTAAACATGTAAGTGACAACCAATATATACCTTGCAAACATTTGAGAGGTAACACCAGGTGGCATGAATATGAAAATACCAGCATATGAAGTCAACCATAACCTAATAGCATTGAGAAATATAGCAAAATACTAATAATGCAGAAAATCTGGAAAGTAAGTTAATTGTGAACCTGTCACATGTATAAGCCCCTGTTGAGTGAAAATAATGGGATAGCCCAGAGACATATAAGTGATGTACGTAGATAAGTGATTAATATAGCGAGAGCCAAGTTGATAAAACCAACTTATCAAGGGAAAATAATAGAGTAGAAAGGGTTGAGAACCGGAAAAGTATCAATACTGAAGAAAACAAATAGTATAGGTAAGTAAACGATAAAAAGTTTCGACCATAACGGTGGACAATTCAAGCTAACAAGTGTATGAGAAGCAAACCAACAACCCCTAATTAGTATAACTAAACCAAAGTAAACCTTTGTTAGCCGATGAGGCCCATGAGGGTTGTAGTTAATGTAAGTACAGTGAATGTATATACAAGTAAGTTTATATTTGTGAACCATATGTGTAGCATACAGAAAATAAAACAGATGGAGAAGGGTTGCGCCACAGAAAGAAGTACTAAAATATTATCCCAGTAAAATACGATATACAAAATAAAATAGTCTCTTGGTAAAATAAATAAATATGTAAGTCCAGCTATACAATGCTCGTTTTTAATATTAAATATGATGGCTATGGTCCCCAAACCTCCCACTATCAACCCACACCACTATTTATTGAATTTTTAATGTACCAAATTTCGATGTGTTTGGTGGACAGCCTATGATGTAATTTTGGCGCCACTTTTAAACTACCCTTTCCCCTATATAAACCCTATTTGCCAGGTTGTCTGTTATTGATCCATTTGATAAAGCCTACACGGCGAAACGTGTTATGGATATTAGCTTTTAAAGACTTTTTATATGGAATAAAGGATTTTTGGTTTTATTACAACCCACTACCTCCTTATTTCAATAATTTACTTAAACTGATTTTTTTCCTGGCATTTTATCTATTTTTAACCTGAAGACCGGTTATCTACTATACTCTCAAGAACATCCTAGGTGGGGATTATACCACTAACGCTGTCATCACTGACCAGTTAGTCTGCTCCACGCTTGTGAGTAATATTCTGCCTATTTTATTCACTTGTATTATATTACTGAGAGCACTATCTGTGGCTAGCTCTCCTTCTCTGAGCACCTAGATAACCATCTGCTGTGAAAGACTACGACCATCATATCCTATAAGTGGGAATTATACCACTGTATGAGATATTCACTAGAGCTGATCATAGCTCTTGTTCATGTGAGTGCAATATTTTTATTTCTTAAGTGTTGTCCGTCTAGCCCAGACAGTTGGCTCTGTCTTTTCTTTTTCCACATACGGAGACTGAGAAGACCCAGACCCTTCACATCCCCGAATTATAAAGAATCAAGAAACCACAGCTGGACCTATTTATTTATTTATTTTACCAAGAGACTATTTTATTTTGTATATCGTATTTTACTGGGATAATATTTTAGTACTTCTTTCTGTGATGCAACCCTTCTCCATCTGTTTTCTTTTCTGTATGTTATTCTGAAGGGTTCAGAGGGATCCCCTTCTTAGGGTTACTGCCTTATTTTACTTTTGTTATTTAGCGCTGACCCTTTTTGTTTTTATCTGTATAAATCATATGTGTAGGCCCAAGTTGGACTTGACATGATCGATCCAGTCAATAGCGACAGTTAGCCATGTAGGAGGACTAGACATATAATAGAAGTTGATATGTTCCAGTAAGGGGCCTAATACCGGAAGCTGAAGAAGGCATCGCTGTGAAGCTACGTACTAATGAAATGCTGAATATGATAGTAGTGAGATTCGCCCTGAAAGAACAAACATACAGTTAGTAGAAACCAATTAAATCAGCCGTGGCAGGCCCACCATGGCGACTTCTATGAGTATGAGGTAGGGCCGGCTCAACTTAAAGATGACATGTTTTATTATAATAATGATGTCGTCACAATACGTCTGATCGGTGTGACATCGCAACTTATCTATATTCTAATTTTCCTATTAGTGTAAAAACTTTCAGACAGAAAGTCAGATAGCATGACAGAAAGTCAATATCCTGTTGGATATCTGAACATACAGGTGCACGTGCTCAATATTGAATTGTGTTATGATCGTATACGTCCTGTTGAGGGCATGGTTTGACAACGTGTTTCTAGTCTTTCCAGTCTCTCATTTATTTACTCCTTAGAGGACATGAGTGCTGAGAACGTTGCATGGAGGTTGGTGTTGCTCGAGCAACTCGTGCCTACTCCAGCATCAGCATTGTCCGTATTGGTATGCATGAGCCTGAACATTTCCACTTTCCCAGCCGTTGCTGGGAAAGGAACATTGCATCTGCGTAGCTCAGCCGTAATACAATGAATGGTCCATGACCTGATAGAACCTAATAGGTGTCACCTTTTCATGTAGGTGTTGTGGACCAGGGATCTGAGACATGCTGCAATATATTAATAATTAGCTTGGATCATGATTATTTTACTGACTGGCTAGCTAGTGCCAAGTGGCAAAACAATTCACTAGGTTGGTGACAGGTGAGGCCCTTCTAGTTGCCAAGTTGCTTGAGACACTCCTATCTATGCTTTGGCATGAGGGGATTCCTGGCCAATGAACATCGTGGTGGGGTGTTGGCCTCTCCCTGACATTTAAATCATGAGATAGATTGACAAGTGAGGCCCTTTCTATGGTATGGTTGTAATCTGTAACTGAAATCTGCAGTATCCCCTAAAGGGGGCAGAGATGGGAAGGAGAGGTCTATAACCTACGGAAAGAACAGTAACTGACAAATGGGTGCGAGGTCTGAAGAGCAAATGATGTTCCAAATTGATAACCTGTAAAAGAATATGATTAGATAAGACATAAGGAAATGGATGTTAGAAAGACCTCGTGAGTACCCCAAATGTACAGGCCCCAGGGCGGAAAGCTGCAGGACCAAATATACGCAGATGGGAAATGTAGTGTTAAACCATAAAATAATATTTAGGAAAATCTCAAAATATGATTAGACATGACACATAAATATGTTTGTAAGCAAAACCGTAGACTGTGCAGAAATGCATATGTAAATATAGACAGTGAGGCCCAAGGCGTATCGTCTATCGTAACTCATCTAATATGCCACATCTAAGGTAATATCTGTTTGTGGCATTATGATAATCAGATTGAGGAAATATTACCGCTACATAACTTTAAAATAATAGTAATAATGATATCCGTATATTAGGTACCTATAAATGTCCTACCCAGAACCTAAAACAAGACATTATATTCTTAATCCAAAATATCTAAATGTTTTCAATGAAATGCCCAAACGAGGTGCAAAATTAGCCTTTGGCAGGTTGCCCATTGTAGGGCATATGAACACATGTTGTAAAGGTATAGTGATGCCAGGAGTAGGAAATATGGTATAAAACCAGGAGGTTGTACGAATTGTTACAGGGTGGCTGTGCGGGCTGTGTTGGGATTAATGAGGGTGAAGGTAGGATTATTATTATTATTATTATGATATTTATAGAGCGCCGTCAAATTCCGCAGCGCTTTACAATGGGTGGACGAACAGACATGTAGTTGTAACCAGACAAGTTGGACACACAGGAACAGAGGGTTTTAGGGCCCTGCTCAATGAGCTTACATGCTAGAGGGAGTGGGGTAAAATGACACAAAAAGGTAAGGATAGTATTAGACTAATGACAGTTGCAGAAGAGGAATCAGTTAGGAGCTATTAACAGTTTAATTGATATGCTTTTATGAAGAAGTGGGTTTTTAACGATTTTTTGAAGGAGTGGAGACTGGGTGAGCATCTAATGGAGGAGGGAAGTGAGTTCCACAGGAACGGTGCAGCCCTTGAGAAATCTTGAAGGCGAACATCAGAGGTGGGAGTACGGACAGACAATAGACGTAAGTCTTCAGCAGATCGTAAGGGCCTAGATGGGACATACTTGTGTATAAGGGAGGACAGATAGATGGGAGCAACATTATGTAGAGATTTGAAAGCAAGAACCAGAATTTTAAATTGAGCTCTATATTTTATAGGAAGCCAATGTAGGGACTGACAGAAGGGTGAGGCATGGGAGGTGCGTGCGGACAGGAAGATGAGCCTCGCCGCTGCATTCATTACGGACTGTAACAGCGCTAGTTGGGAGCACGTAAGACAACTGAGAAGCGGATTACAGTAGTCAAGTCGAGAAAGGACAGTGGAATGGACCAACACCTTAGTCGCATCAGGCGTTAAGTAGGGGCGGATGCACGCAATATTTTTGAGATGGAAATGACAGGATTTGGCGATAGATTGAACATGAGGCTTGAAGGAGAGGTCAGAGTCAAAGAGAACACCTAGGCAGCGAGCCTGCGCGGTGGAGCTGATGGTAGCACCGTTGACTTGGAGGGAGACAGACACAGGAGTAACACTTGAGGGAGGAAAGACCAGAATTTCAGTTTTGGTCAAGTTTAGTTTAAGGAAGTGGGCAGCCATCCAATTAGAAACAGCAGAGAGGCAGTCAGAAACACTAGTCAAGAGGGACGGAGAGAGATCAGGAGAGGACAGGTAGATTTGCGTGTCATCTGCATAGAAATGATATTGGAAGCCAAAGGAGCTAATGAGTTTACCAAGAAAGGCAGTATAAATGGAGAACAGTAGGGGACCAAGGACTGAACCTTGGGGGACACCAACAGAGAGAAGTTGGGGAGAAGAAGCAGAGCCAGAGAAAGAAACACTGAAAGAGCGCTGGGAGAGGTAGGAGCACCAGGAGAGAGCAGTATCTTGTAGACCGATATTGCGGAGGATGAGAAGAAGCTGTTGATGATCAACAGTGTCAAAAGCCGCAGATAGGTCAAGGAGAATTAGGATAGAGTAATGACCACGAGATTTTGCAGCGAGTAGATCATTGGATACTTTGGTCAGTGCCGTTTCCACAGAGTGCTTAGCGCGGAAACCAGACTGAAGCGGTCTAGCAGAGAGTTGGACTCGAGGAAGTCTGTCAATCTTGCATACACAATTTTTTCAAGGATCTTGGATGCAAAAGGCAGTAGCGAGATAGGACGATAGTTGGATGGGGAGTTAGGGTCAAGATTGGGCTTCTTTAGAAATGGGGTTACAGTTGCATGTTTGAAGGGCAATGGAAATATACCAGACAAGAGAGAGAGATTGAGAATTTTAGTGAGAGGTGGAGAAAGAGAAGAAGACAGAGTACGGATGAGATGCGAGGGAATTGGATCTAGGGAGCAGGTGGTGGGGTGGGAGGACTGGAGCAGAGCAGAAACCTCTTCCAATGTAGCGGGTGCGAATGAACATAGAACAGTAGAGGGAGTGAAGTTAGGGGAAGTATTTTAAGGGGAAGAAGAAAGATGAGATATCTCTTCTCTGATTGTAGAGATCTTGTCAGTGAAGTGAGTTGCAAAGTCTGAGGCGGTCAAGTTAGTAGGTGGAGGAGGAACAACAGGGCGAAGAAGAGAGTTAAATGTGTGAAATAGTCGTTTGGGTTCGCGGGAGAGTGTGGTTATGAGGGTATTGAAGTAATTAACTTTTGCAGAGGAAAGAGCCAAGCTGTAGGAGCTCAGCATAAATTTATTGTGAAGAAAGTCAGATGCACAGTGAGACTTTCTCCAACAGCATTCAGCAGTTCTGGAGCATTTTTGGAGGTATCGAGTGAGCTTGGTGTGCCAGGGTTGTTGTTGGGGGGCCTGCGGCATTTAAATGTACAAGGTGCCATGATGTCCAGTTGAAAGGAGAGGGTGGAATTGTAGAAGGAGGTTGCAGAACTAGGACAGGTGAGGTTTGAGATAGGTAAAAGGAGAGTTTGGAGATTAGTGGAGAAATGCTCTAGGTCAAGACATTGGAGGTTTCTGTGAGAGTGATGTTCAGACGGTGGTGTCAATTGGGTCTTGGGTATACCAATGTCAAAAGTCAGCAGATGGTGGTCAGATAGAGCAAATGGAATATTGAATTGGAGAATGGTTGTGGAGTTTGTGTATGTAACCAAGACATGTTGGTGATGAGATGGTAGAGAACCCAAAAGTTACTAATAATCATCTAGTTTATGAAATGGTGAACAGAACAGAAGCCATATATAAATACTTCTAAAACATTATATAATACATACCCACTGAGCCAAATAAAACGGTTGTTGGAAGACAGGATCAAAACAGGAACAGAGGCCTCTAGAATACCACAGTGGCTGAACAGGCTAGCAGACATGATGGCAGTACATAATACATAGGAAAAGACAGGAGATATGAGACATACCTTAAAAAGACCTACATGAGGAATGCTTAGGAGGATGATAAACATTTATGCATACACAACTGGCGTGGAAGATTAGGGTTGAAAGCAACAGCAAATGCTAGAATAATGGTAGAATATCTCAGTAATATTAGCATCAGATATACAATTTCATTGCTTAAACTGAACATGACTGACTTATGTTCCGGATGCATGTAGACCGTACAAAGAAAGTCTGGGTTGTGTTAGAAAGTGAGGGAATGCAAAAGCAGCAGACAAGAGAACTGCAGGTTTAGCTAGCTGTTTTAGATTATACCCAAATGAAAAATAACATAATTAAATGTATGCAAGCTGTCCCTTGGGGCACATCTGCTAAACAGTGAATTACCGAGTACCTGAATACCCAGAGGGCAGACGAACATTAAAATGTAGGGTGACTTACTGAAATGCATATGTGGCGATAGTAACCTCGCCACTGTATTTTGGAGGGGACTACTAGCCAGCCTTTTACCCTGTGACTATGGCCCCTGCAATAGAACTGGCTAATATACTTCAAACAGGCTCTGTTCGTGCAATTGATACTATACGGTTCATTTACCAAACAACCGCATGAACAGAGACCACCCTGGAGCTTGTTAACACCTATTAACAACTTGGAATGTTTCTCACCGCAGTGTTCTAATTGTTCGTCTGGGTGATTCCTATGAACAACCACAAGGTGGTGGCCATCTTGTTCACATGAACGCAGGCAGCGGTGTTTGGACATAAATCTCATGGAACTGAAATCAGATACAGAAACTCCCGAACACCGCTGGACTTCCATCATTGCCTGCATTAGTTTCTATTCAACTTAGAAGGGCACTGTTTGGTGACATAATTCGTTTGGATGAAGGGAACAAGCTCTAGGGTAAGACTATTGACTCCGTTCTGTAGTTTTTTAGTTTGCAAACTACCAAACAAAACCAGCCGCAAGCCCTGATTTCCTGGAGCTGTATTGGGCAGGAAACTCTGCCTGCGTCTGGGCAAAACTATGACTTCCATAAAAATCCTAAATCCCTGCTCTGATCTGGGTGAAAAAAACTTTAAAATGTAGAGTGAAACATTAAATTGCAGGGTGACTAACTAAAATGCATATGATAAAAGTCGATATGGCCTAGTGTGGGCCTAATACAGTAAGCAGAATGAGGCATCGCTGCCAAATACAGTAAGCAGAATGAGTAATGCTATCTACGACTGAAATAGTCTAAATTTGCTTTAGTAGTAAAATTTTCCATATCCGAATGGCTGAACAAACAAACTTACGGTTTTGTTAAAAAAAGAACAGTTATAGAAGCCGTGACTGGGCTTGACGTGGCAGTGCCCCATGAGCTTCTACTGAGGCTGCTGTTTCTTACTAGAGTGAAGTAAAACAAATAATTGCGTGGACCACACTAGGCCAAGACCAGCTAGTTTGGAGTTTAGGCAGTTTGTGTTGGAAACCTTTGAACTGGAAGTAGATTGTTCTGCACAGAATCAGACAGTCTCATCAGCCTGCAGCTCGTCACGGTAGGGTAGGGAAGGGGGAGTCCCTTTTAAAGGTCCATAAGCCCCTCCCAAACTTCAGGCCAAGCCTTCCAATATATGTAAGTAGAGATTGTAGCAGTATTAGTCTAGTGATGTACATGTAAAAAAAACAGATAAAATGTGTATCTTGTAATACCTTTTTTATTGGACTAAAATATTTTTTTAATGACAAGCTTTCGGGAAAACCTCCCTTTCTCAAGTCTGAAGCATTTCTGAGCAAGATGACACATAGAATTCAAAGTTGAGTTGTGATACAGGGGTTAAAGCGACATGAGTGCAGATAAGGCACAGGTTTGATAGAAAATAGACACCATTCGCACAGAGGGTCGTAAATATCTTGCATGAAGATCACAGAGTGAGGGGGAAGAGAGAGAAAAAATACAAGCAAACAGTGCAGAAAATGGTGCTAAAAGGGGAGAGTAAAAACAAAATAATTGCTTATATTAAGAATGCATGAATCCCCATCCAAGAGTTACAGAATATGCATGAAGGCCTATATCCAGCAAACACACACACACTCACACACATGTACATATACATATACACAAGTAGCGTATATGTATAAATATACACAAGTACTTACACAATATACACAAGTACATACAACAATATACATATCAATACAACCAAATGCTCAAATATACGTACGTGCACATCTACACATACATCCACACACAAGCACCAATACATGTACCTACATATATACAAATGTGCCTACTAGTGATGTCCCGAATGCAGCTTCACAATGAATGTAAAATGGATGCTGGGAGGGAGGTGCTGGGAGGGAAGGTCTGCTGCTGATTGGCTGGAATGTGTCTGCTGACTGTGAGGTACAGGGTCAAAGGTTACTCAATGATGACATAGGGGGTGGACCGAACAGCTCATATGTTCGCCGTCCGCAGCAAACGGATCGGCGAACCGTTCGGGACATCACTAGTGCCTACACATACATAGACCTGTTGTAGATAATTTACTGCAAACCAATTAGTTTGAATGACTATCTGTTCCTGTCCAAATTAAAGATAATAAAGTTGCGTGCACGCAGAAGTAAATTCACACTGAGACACAAAGTTCAGGTTAATGAAAGAACTCCAGAGAAGTTTAATGGCTTCTAACAGAAAATGGGTGCGCAGACCCTTATAAAGGCATTATTACATCATTGAAGAAAATCAAGATATAGACAAATAGACATTGTTAATTGGCTTAGGTGCTAAGATGTTAGTAAAATGCCCTCCCCATTCTTAGGTCACTATCTACGTAATGCTTTCCTCCCCCAGGTTTTAGCGCCATTTTGCTAACATGAGGAGCTCACTCGACGGGAGGGGCCTTTTGGCAGCTATCCATTTAGAGCGTAACTGGCACTTGTTAGTTTCTCAAGGCTAGGTTTCAAGGCTTTTAGTAAATACACATTTTATCAAAGCTATTTCTTGCTGACATGCAAATTCTATGTTCTATAGACAAGGCTTTCTTGTAAAACTATGGGGGCCTCTTAGAGGTATAGCAAGAGGATTTAAAGGGGCCTTACAGACTTATAGAGGCCTAATAATTCTACAACAGTCCCCCCTAAAATGTTATTTGCTAAAAGACAAAACTTTATTTGTTAGTATCAGAAGATGTGTTAGCCCAAAGACACAGAAACCCCATGACCGCTGACTTAGTGTTAATGCAAAGTGCAAGTCTATCCCTCTCTTGACCCTAACAGGCTGCAGCACATCCGTCAGTACGGTTCAGGAACACTCTTCACTCCGCTGGTAACCCATAGTGGCTTATCCACTACTTCTCCGTACGGCAGTCTACCCATAAAGACGGACGCTGTCCCTGTACTGTCCCTTCCTAGACTTTCTGCACTTCATCAGTATAAGGGAGAGTTTGTAGCGGAATACAGGGTGAGATGAGGTCTTGATCATCGATTGTCAGATGAGTGAAGGTTGGTGTTGCTTGGTCTACAGTTTTCTGCAGGAATTTCCTTAGGCATGGGAGGACACAACAAATGAGAAGAGCGAGAATAAAAAGAAAAATTAGTAAGGCAATACCAATCTGGACTAAAGCTCTCTGCCAACCAGTCATCCAACCAAACCATTTTTCCCAGGGATCAGTAACTCCAGAGTTTCTCTTTAGCTCTTCTGAGAGTCTATTTAATTTAGCTATGGCCAGAGTGACTTTACCATTAGGACCTGTGTTTTCTGGAATGTAAGTGCAACAAGTCATAGTGTCGGGAAGTATTTTACAGACTCCCCCTTTTTCGGCTAAGATCATGTCTAAGGCCAGTCTGTTCTGGAAGGTCATTTGGGATGTGGCCTGTAATTGCTCGGCCAAGCCCTGGAGGGCATCCCTGGTGTAGTTCACGAAGCGCTGTTGGTTGTAATAGATATAATTAATCCAATTAAGGTTTTTGTTGGCAGTGACTATGGTAAAAAGTGATTCAAAACCTGCAGCTACTTCATCTCTAGCTTTAAATTCATTAGGCACCTCCCTAGGCACCCCAATGGCATCTATGTAAATGTGGGGGTCAAAACTGCCTTTTACTGGGGTTTCGCACCTTACTCTGGCTGGTGTATGTGGAGGGTCGTATGTGTCATGATGATTATCAGAAATAATATGAATGGGCATGATAACTTTGGCCAGGGTACACTCACCCTACCACTCAGTTTCCAGCCTAGATCTTAACTGTAGATCCCCACATAACCAGTAAATATCCCCCAATGACCTGGTATGGTGTTGCAACAGGCGTATAGGAACAGTTCTGTAAGTGGCGCAATAACCTTTAGAAAAATTACCCATGAATTTACCAATCCCGTCATACATGGCATAACAAGTGTAATTACCTCTATAGACTGTGATTCCATCTGGTGGCTTAACATTTTCAACTAAGAGAGGGTATTCTGCCGTCCATGCCATGCAGAGGGACCTATTAAAGTCATATTGGTAGGCAAAAAGGCTTAAGAAGCAATCTTCTATCTCTAAAGGGAGAATTAGGGGGACGGTGCCAAGGTGGGGTCGGGCACCGCCACATACATAACATGCTGTTTTATTATGTTTGTTGGCATTATACCTCATCCATTCTAACCACAAATTAATGTCATTGAATCCAGTTTCAGCGGCCATGGTATCTTCAAAGTGGGGTTAGCGATGGCCATCATATCTTTAAAGGACTGGATATGTGGTTTTAGCGGATTTGGGACCATATGATCAGCCCCTTGCCACTCTGGAGAGTGGTACATATCTCTGAGGTAGAAATGACCTAATTTGTTGTAGGAACCTTTCTTCCAATACATTCCCATTACATATCGGTCTGCATCCTCGGGGCCAGGATGTTCAATATTTAACATTAATTTCATAGGGGTACTTCCTCCAGGCTTTCTTAAAGTCATTCTTTGAAGGAGGGATCTACCCTGATTGTCTATCTTAGATAAAGCACTTTTGGGTTTATAACCCCAGGCAGGCCCAGTATTCCATCCCGCAGCCCCCCAGTAGTTACAGTCATAACCCCATTGTTCATCTACTACACAAACGTAAGGGTCTTTTGCTTGTGGGATATCTTTATAAATGGCTTGAATCTGTGACTTAGGGAATGGGCATTCTACAATATCACAGTAATCAAAAGTGAATGTAGCCACATGGGTACATGATGAATTATACCAGAAAGTGTACCCACTAGCATCTTTGGTGATGGCCACCTGCTGGGCTTTAAGGAGGCCAACTAAGGAGATAATGTACCAGAGGCACATGGTTGCATAGAGTTAGCTTCCTCTGGGGCAGGTGTCTTCTTGAAGTGGGAAGCGTGGATCCAGTTAGGCCTTCCGGCCAATTTGACAGAGGTAGGGGAGATCAGGAGAACTTGGAACGGTCCGTCAAATCTTGGTTCCAGGGTGTGTTTTCACAGAAATTTCTTGACCAGAACCCAGTCACCGGGGAGCAGACTGTGGTTGCCTGTGTCAGAATCAGGATCTGGAATTGAAGAGAAAACTTGGGCATGGATTTTGTTCAAAGCATTTGCGAGTTCAGTTACATAATCTACAAAAACATCAGTTTGAAGTTGTAGTTGTTGGGGAAAATAGCAACCTAGCCTAGGTGCAGTCCCAAATAGAATCTCATATGGGGACAGTGAGGTAGTATTTTTGTACAAGAGCATTCATTAGATCCTTTGATAAATGTGCAGGTCCGTGTGCCCATTGTACGACTGCTGGGTACAAATTCTTAGGGAGGCAGAAATTGAGGTTGTTGGAGTACACTCCATCCTTCAGAACTGCCCCTTTCTGTTTCCACTTCTGTATTTCTTCAGGGGCAACTGTAGCCTGTTGTTCCCGCAGGATTTTTAGATCAGTTGGAAGTGTCTGCAAGGTAAATGTGGGAGTTTCTTCGTTTCCGGACACACTTCTGTCCACTTCCTGTAGTTCTCTTGCAGCTTGTTTTGCAGCTTGATCAGCTAGATGGTGGCCCTTTGCTTCATCTGAGTCCAACTTCCCATGTGCTTTTATCTTCAAAATAGCCACTTCTTCTGGGAGTAGGAGGGCGTCCATCAGCTCCTTGATTGCGGAACCGTGCTTGATTGGTGTACCGGCGGTGGTAAGAAATCCTCTTGTTTTCCAAATTAATCCGAAGTCGTGAGCCACGCCCAGTGCATATCTTGAATCCGTGTAGATATTGGCGCGCTTTCCTTCAGAGATCTTGCATGCTGAAGTCAGGGCTTGCAATTCAGCTTCTTGTGCAGACATAGTTGATGGTAAAGATGATGATTTGACAATTTCATCTGTTGTGGTTACGGCATATCCTGTATGGTATCTTCCTTCTTCATCAGCATATCTTGAGCCGTCCACAAACAGGGTGAGATCGGGATCTACCAATGGGTCTTCATGCACAGTTGGTAGATGTGTTGTTTCCATTTTCATCTGTTCAAAACAGTCATGAGGTGTATCTGGGTCGTAGTCATTTACTATGGTTAAATCTTGGAACTCATTCTCCAGGAAATGACGTGGCCATGCTTTTAGGTGGTCAGTTGTTGGATATTTGACAACACCATTTTCCTGTAGCTGTGATTCGTCCATAGTGGCCCATGCTTTTGCCATAGGCCCAAGATCATTCCATGATATTGTTTTCAACTTGGTCACAGGGACATGTGGAATGGCAGTGTCCCAATGACGGTACAAATGCTTGAGTTCCGGAGGTAGATGAATCAAGACCATACTGTTGCCTTCAGAATCACAGTAGAAGTCTTGTGCAGTGAGTTTTACTTCGACCAGATGATAGAGTTCATCTTCATAGCAGGGTTCAGGAGTGATGTTTGATTTGTACCACATGGTACAGAAGGCATATCCTGCTCCGTCATGAAGGAGTGCTTGTCCATCATGAAAGGATAGGTTGGGATGCATTTCCTTCTTGATGGTGCCAGTGAGAAGAAAAACATAAGTTTCGTCCATGATGAATCCGTAGTATACACCCCCCTCAGGGAGTGGCAGAAGAGTGGACGGATTGAGAACTTGACATCTTTGGAGGGTAATGTTGTCAGGCAACAAAAGATGACATTGAAGGCGAAGATGCCTAGCAGGAGTAACATGCTTAAGTTGGACCTGGTTGACTATGGCAGAAATGTCATGGGGGGCCAAGACAACCAGGGGGTGGCCAAGGACAAGATCTCCAGTTCTTTCAATGAGCTCTCTGGCAGCAAAGACGGCCCGAAGGCAAGAGGGACGTCCTCTGGCCACAATATCCAGTTGGCAGGAGAAAAATCCAATAGGCCTTGGCGGCCTCCAGGACCATGGGCCTGAGTGAGTACTCCTGTTGCATAGCCTTGTCTTTCGGAAACAAACAGTTTGAAGGGTTTGGTATAGTCTGGTAGGCCAAGAGCAGGAGCAGAAGCAATAGCACTTTTGAGAGAACAGAAGTTGTCAAGGGCTTCTGTGGACAAGCAAAATGGGTCTGACTTGAGAGCATCATAAAGAGGTTGCATAAGGAGCGAGGCTTCTGGGATCCATGCTCGGCAATAGGAAATGAGGCCTAGGAAGGCGTGTAGTGACTTTGAGGTCCTTGGAGGTGGAATGTCCTTTACTGCTCTAACTCGGCCACGAGTGAGATGTCTGGTTCCCTGAGACAGACAATGGCCAAGGAAGATAACAGTAGATTGGCAATATTGCAGCTTGGGACGTGAAGCTTTACATCCTTGTTCTGCTAGGTAGCAAAGAAGATTAATTGAGCATTGTTCTGTTGTGGGTAGATCATCTCCACAGTAAAATGGGAAGGGAACAAAGAACTGTAGTGTCTTTTCGTGGCAAAGGCGTATTTAATTGAACCTGGCCGTCTGCAGTGAGGGTGATGGATGCTTGGAGGCAGGATAGGACATCAGCACCAACACAAGAGACATCGGTGTCAGGCAGGAACGATGAGTCAGGCAGGTCTTGTTCTCTAGGAACACTGCGGGATGCACCTGTGTTAACCAGGAAACCAGGAAAGCAGTAGGGTGACCTTCAATAGGTAAAGTTACAGTGGCTAGTGGCCCCCCTTGTTCCCTGTAGACACTGCCATGGCAGGGGCATTAAGCATCAGCGGGTTTGCTCTCCTCTGTATGGGCTGTGTTACTGACTCAAACCCCTTTCTATGTCATTAGCCATAGCTTTTTTGCAGTCTGAATATGTCTATCATTATAAATAATGGTTAATAGTAAGTTAAGTAAAGTTCCTAAATGTCTTTGGATAAAACATTAACTATTGCGGTACTATCATTTATATTAATTAGACTATAACAATTATACCACCCTGTAACTAAAATGAATAACCAGTAGTGGCTGGGTTAATAAAACATGTCACAAACCCTTCTAATGCTAAACCATCATTTAACGTAAAGGATGTTACTGTAAACATACGATCTGTAACTAGCAAGATTCGATTAAGTAAAGATACAATGTTTAAAATAACTTGCATTATTTGGCTATTTCCCTTGTTGCAAGATTAATCTGGATAATCAGCTGTTATGCTCTTATATTCGTGTCCAACAGATTTCATATGTAGGTCACACCACATTTGCAAATTACATTTTAGCAACCTTCTTTTTTTTTTTTTTTATCACGGACAAATTTCTGATACAGGGAAACAAATGGCATGATTGTTTTAGTAATTATAATGTTTCAGTTCATAATATGTAGAGTGTAAGGAAAGCCACATGTCTCTAAATGGGACGAGCATAATAGGGGTAGGCCTCAAGATGGAGGCAGCCATGACAGGGGCGGGGAAGGAAATGACAGCAAGGGAGGAAGTGAGAGGGGTGACGTCCATGATATGTGTGGGAAAGGAAGACAGGAGGTGTGGGCATGGTAAGGGCGGAAGTGACGTCACTTTAGAAGCAACCGTGACTGTGGATAGGTCACGGGACTGGCAGGCGCCATCTTTAGGGTGGTGGTTGACGTACTTTCAACCATACACTATATTAAAACTATTAAAATAAGTCAGAGAAGCAACATTCTGTTCTGCAAAATGGAATACTAAACTATGAACAGACCTGGCAGGTTAAATAAGACAGTTGAAAATATTATGCATTTAACAGCCCATACAGCTGTCTTCTAGAAACATGTTCTTTAAAATGATGCAAGATAAACTCGTGGAATTCAACCAAATTCCCTTATCTTCCTCAAACCATTAATCACTTTCCTCTTCACATACTAGCTTAACTCCGCATATTCCCTCTATCCACATTGCATAGTTCTGCAACAAATCACGCTTGCCTATACACTTAACACGTCCAAATATTCCACTATTCTTGTATCAGATTCACTTACCTCCGTAAATCAACACTGAGCTACATTCTTGTGTCTCCCCCACAATCCTCACTACTTTATCACAAAACTCAATCTATACATACACACATATATATATATATACACACACATATATATATACATATACAAACGGCAACAATAATAATATTATTACACAACTATAACACCATAACCTCTGAATTAGAATATTTTCCAGCAAAAATCCTGTCTCTAACTCTTATCAGCAGCTCCGAAATGCAGAAGGCATGTACCTCCCCCATTCGGAGGCAAGTGGGGAGGAAAGGGGGGGGATGTGAGACAGTGCAAAAAAGGGAGAGAAGCTGCAGGCATGAAGATTAACCATGTGAGTGCTGGAAAGTAACAAGACAGAAGGACAGAGACTTATACGTTTGGAAACCAGAAATCTTTGACGGGAGAAACGGACTGGAGGTGCAGGGAGCTGCAGAGAGAGGATGAGGGTGACGAGATCTGTAGGACTGATGGGGGGGGAGAATAGGGATCCATCAGCATCCAGTAACACAATTATTATAATACACAAACAATCTTAAACCTTTGTGATCAATTTCTTCCTCAACCTATCCCTTTTGCTGAATAGCTCTTGCTACTCGGTACCAGGCTTCTGCTGTACAAACCAAATCTTGGTCCGACAGCTTCCCTTTCTTCTGTCAGTAACTTACGCCAGCTCTCTGGCTACAATCTGCCGCACAGAGGTACGGTAATTCCACATACTTTAGCAATCTTACTCACTTTCTTAACCATCTCTTCTCCTTCTCTGTCTTCCACTAGATCACATGCTAACCAACCCTTACTGGGTTTATCTAACTTCTGTCCCATCCTCCCTATACAAGGCGTCCCAGATATAGAGAGAGAAAGGAACAGAACGTCTACCGTGCTCGACTGCTACTTTAAGAGCAAGCTCTTTAAGTACGTCTTCCCAAAACGTAGACTAGTCACTGATTCCGCCTACCCGTGGTAGCCGCGGATTGGAGCGTGGCGAGAAGTGTGTGACCAATCACTTCTCTCAACAGAGAAAGAGAACTAGGAGGGGAAAGTGTAAGTAGTACAGTGAGTAAGATAAAAGTAAACACAGGAATCTGTGTGACAGACAATTAAGACAATAACATTTCAGTGTAAATACAGTGCATGCATCACAGTTCAAATAAGTTCAACAGTTTTATCCCTTGCCTTTACTCGTGTGGCCAAAAGCCACCTCCCTCAACCTCGTAGTGTCCCTGTTGCGGACCCACCCGCAAGTCTCACTACCAGCAGCCACAGGAAACAGCAACAGCTTCCAACCCGAATCCTGTATAGCCTAAAGAATTGGAATCTTACCTGCCTCAGCGCTCGAGACTGGAATTTTACCAAGAAGCTAAGCGGTCAAAATGACACTCTGTCTACATCATCCTCCACAGATTCCCCCTACTCTTTTTCCTTACAGCCACAGCCACGTGGCTCCTAAAAGAGTTAAACAGGCAATAGAGGACCCCCAGGAAAACTTCCACAGGTCCACCCCCCTTTTTCCTTACTACCACAGGCACGTGGTACCTAAAAGGAGTTAAACAGGCACTTACACTCCCCGGGTACTAAGTTAAACACATACCAATACAAACACACCCAGGCAACAGATAGTCAACATGCAGGTAAACTAGGTATCATTAACAATACAAAGACTCTGGGCAAGTTATTACCTGACTTTGATGTCCTCTCGGCAGCAGTCACAGACACTGGGACAGGTCAATCACAGGGGTAGGAACATACCGGCTAGGTGCTGCAGCAATCTCTACCGTGTACTCAGAGGTGATCAGGCTCTTTTCCTTCCCCCAGGATTCACCCCCCCAGCATCTTCTTGGACAGCTGCCCAGGCAGGACATAGCCCAGAGCCCCACGTTATGGCGCCAGCTGTTGTAGATAATTTACTGCAAACCAATTAGTTTGAATGACTATCTGTTCCTGTCCAAATTAAAGATAATAAAGTTGCGTGCACGCAGAAGTAAATTCACACTGAGACACAAAGTTCAGGTTAATGAAAGAACTCCGGAGAAGTTTAATGGCTTCTAACAGAAAATGGGTGCGCAGACCCTTATAAAGGCATTATTACATCATTGAAGAAAATCAAGATATAGACAAATAGACATTGTTAATTGGCTTAGGTGCTAAGATAAATGTAGATACATTGTTCCTTTAGCTGACAAATTCAGCAAAAAAGATACACCAAGATGGATTACAGGGGTACTAAAAAGGGCCTAACCCTTATAACAATAATTAAACAAAAAGAAGGTGAGGAGTAAGGATCCCTTAAACATGGGAGACAGAACAACTCACAGCTAGTACCCCTTGTGGAGCAATAAAGAGTGCACTTAACTCCTGTGTATTAAACAGATTAAACAAAAAATAATAATAAAGTTTTAATGTAGTCCAAAAATAATAATAAAAGTCTGTAATACACTCAACTGTTACAAATGGATAAAAAAGGACCTGGAGAGTCACTCTGGGCTGCACATAACTATATACTGTGCCTGGATACTACGTTGCCACAAAAGTAGCAACAGTGTAAAAGTAGCAGAAAAACTATTCGTAATAGGCACCAGTGCAATAATGTGCATAGATAATTGTGCTAGCAAAACAGGTGAGATCTACACTTACGGTCCTAGAAAAACACACAAACAAAATCTCCACTATTGCATATCAGGGTTGGGAATATAAAGTATAATATAGCGTCCTAATGTGAGGTATAAATATGACTATTGGCCTCAGCCAGTCTAATGACAAATGGTTAAATCGAAAGGACAGAGAGATATAGAGTTAGGAGATCGAAAAATAAAGGTGGGAAGGTAATGAAAGTATAATTCAGTATAGGGCAAATCGCCCAAATCTGGCCCCCCACAGTTGTAGCAGAAGCCCAACGCGCGTTTCGGCGGTAAAATCCGCCTTTCTCAAGGGTAGAGTAGTGTGCAAGTTCCTCTCCTCCGTCCCCTCCCTTAAAAGCACTCACATTTGGCGCCAAACTATAGACCGCCCATCGCCGATGGGCTGTACCTCAGTTTTGCAACGCCCTTTGAGTGACTCATTCGTGGGAAAACCCTCAATTACGTAGGTAGAACCGGGTACTACTGCGCATGCGTCAGATGCCGGCACTCGGTCCGTGCTGTGCGCATGCGTGCGCAGTCTGCCGGTATCGGAGGGGTATATTACAAAGTGTCAATTGCTTGTATCCAAGTGGCATCCAGCCGAGGGATACAAGTATATAAGTTGCATAAAATACATATATACGATCCTATTGTCTTGATCGTCCTTTTAGGATAGTAGGATTCAATGTAAGGTCACATTACATATGTATATATATAGCGCTAAGTGCATAGAATTGACCAACAGGTCTAATACAAACAAGCACAATATAGATAATATACAGCTATACATTTATATACAGTACATCCATATTCCCATTGAAGGGAGGAAAATCCTAAATCGTCTATACATATTTTTACAGGACACATCGATGGTCCCATTAAGGGACAAAAGGGAGGAGACAAAAATAGGAGAGGTTTGTAAATAGAGTATAGACAATAGTGTAAAATATTACATCAATCATTCATAGTTATGACAGGTTTTCTGCACAGACTTGAAACCAAAAAGTAGATATACACCGAACTTTTCTGCTTACCGGAATATTGAACTGTTCCTGGAGGCAGCTAAGACCGAGATTGAAAAAATTAACGCTAAATCCTCCGACTACCATTTCACTAATAATCTTAATAGAAAGGAGAGACTTGCTTTGGATCTACTTAAAACCAATGTTAACATCACCATCAAGCCAGCCGATAAGGGGGGCAATGTAGTAATCCTTGACACAAACAAATATATAGAGATGGTGGAACGCACCCTGAGTGATGACAAAACATATAGGATCCTGAAATCTGACCCTACTAATGACTACCTTAGAAAGTATAAGGATATTTTGGACGATGGCCGCAGTAGAGGGTTGCTATCAGTTGACGAGTATGAGTTTATCTTCAATCGTCAACCTAGAATAGCAACCTTCTACTGCCTGCCGAAAATCCATAAAAATCTACAAGATCCCCCAGGGCGCCCTATTGTGTCTGGGGTGGACAACCTTACGCAGAATGGTAGTCTGTATGTTGAAAAAATCTTAAGGCCTTTGGTAGAGACTCTGCCATCCTACATAAGAGATACTAAGCATGTCTTGAATGTACTCTCTAATCTTAAATTGTCTTCAAGTGCAAATCTTTGTAGTCTGGACGTCGAATCATTGTATTCATCTATCCCTCATGATAGGGGTTTGGAACATGCAAGATTCTTCTTGAACCAAAAGACATGTAGCGATGATCTCCATACAGGATTTGTGGTACGTCTGTTAGAATTTATCTTATCACACAATTTTTTCCTGTTCAACACCAAGTTCTATCACCAGGTGAGGGGCACTGCGATGGGTACAGCTTGTGCCCCCTCCTACGCAAACCTTCACCTGGGGTGGTGGGAAAAAGATATTTTCTCCTCAGATAGTCTGAAGGACCATCTACCTAAGATTCTATGGTGGGGACGCTATATCGACGACATTTTACTGGTATGGCAAGGGTCCCCACAGGATTTTGCAGATCTGGTGGAATGCCTAAATGAGAACACGGAGAACCTCAAATTCACATCAGAATTTGGGGGACGTTCTATTAATTTTTTAGACATTACGATCTCTATTAATGAGGATGGGACTTTTCAGTCTACTCTGTTCAGGAAACCAACTGCCACAAATTCTTTACTTCACTGGAATAGTTACCATCCAAGACCTCTGAAGGCGGGGATCCCAGTAGGCCAATACCTCCGTCTTCGGAGAAATTGTAGCGATTTAGCGGATTTTAAAATCAAGGCAGACCAACTTCGTCTGTCATTTAAGGAAAAGGGTTACCCAAATCGCTGCCTCAAAAAGGCCTACAAAAGAGCACTTGAAGTAGAAAGGAAGGACCTGCTTAGTGACCATCAGAACATCAAAAACTCGAAAAACGTAGGAGACATTCGGATGATTGCCACATACGACACGGGCTGGTCCGAAGCGAAAAAGTGCCTAAATAGATTCTGGCCGATTCTCTTGAACGATATACATCTAAAAGAGGTCCTAGGTCCATGCGTTCAGATCACGGCCCGAAGGGGACGTAATATTCGTGACCTTCTTGTACCAAGCCATCTATCTATTAAACCACAGCCAAGGGACACATGGTTGGGAAATCCTCCATGTGGTTCCTATGGTTGTGGTAGATGTGTAGCTTGTAAATACATTTCCAAAGAATCAAAAGTTGTTACTGATAGTACCGGTCGAGTCTCGGTTAAGATTAGAAGCTTCTTTAACTGCAACACGAAGGGCCTGGTTTACCTCCTGTCTTGCTCATGCGGACAAAAATATATAGGCAAAACCTTTAGAGCCTTCAAAGAAAGGATAATGGAACATGTCAGGTCCCCTAAGAACCGCCTCGAAACGCCAATTTCAAGACACCTAAAAGAACACCATCGGGGTGACTCTGGTGGTTTGAAGTTCTGTGGTCTTGAATTGGTTAAAAGACATCAGAGGCGGGGGAATTATGATCGCCTATTGAGACAGAGAGAGTCTAGATGGATCTATAGACTCAAGACATTGCAACCCTTGGGTCTAAATGAGGGCTTTTCTTTTGCTCCATTCCTCTGAGCTGCTATGGTGGATATATGTGTCTGTATATATATGTACATCTATATATGCATCTATGCGAGCCGTATTTTATGGGCAGTTCTTACCCTAAGAAAACCTGTCATAACTATGAATGATTGATGTAATATTTTACACTATTGTCTATACTCTATTTACAAACCTCTCCTATTTTTGTCTCCTCCCTTTTGTCCCTTAATGGGACCATCGATGTGTCCTGTAAAAATATGTATAGACGATTTAGGATTTTCCTCCCTTCAATGGGAATATGGATGTACTGTATATAAATGTATAGCTGTATATTATCTATATTGTGCTTGTTTGTATTAGACCTGTTGGTCAATTCTATGCACTTAGCGCTATATATATACATATGTAATGTGACCTTACATTGAATCCTACTATCCTAAAAGGACGATCAAGACAATAGGATCGTATATATGTATTTTATGCAACTTATATACTTGTATCCCTCGGCTGGATGCCACTTGGATACAAGCAATTGACACTTTGTAATATACCCCTCCGATACCGGCAGACTGCGCACGCATGCGCACAGCACGGACCGAGTGCCGGCATCTGACGCATGCGCAGTAGTACCCGGCTCTACCTACGTAATTGAGGGTTTTCCCACGAATGAGTCACTCAAAGGGCGTTGCAAAACTGAGGTACAGCCCATCGGCGATGGGCGGTCTATAGTTTGGCGCCAAATGTGAGTGCTTTTAAGGGAGGGGACGGAGGAGAGGAACTTGCACACTACTCTACCCTTGAGAAAGGCGGATTTTACCGCCGAAACGCGCGTTGGGCTTCTGCTACAACTGTGGGGGGCCAGATTTGGGCGATTTGCCCTATACTGAATTATACTTTCATTACCTTCCCACCTTTATTTTTCGATCTCCTAACTCTATATCTCTCTGTCCTTTCGATTTAACCATTTGTCATTAGACTGGCTGAGGCCAATAGTCATATTTATACCTCACATTAGGACGCTATATTATACTTTATATTCCCAACCCTGATATGCAATAGTGGAGATTTTGTTTGTGTGTTTTTCTAGGACCGTAAGTGTAGATCTCACCTGTTTTGCTAGCACAATTATCTATGCACATTATTGCACTGGTGCCTATTACGAATAGTTTTTCTGCTACTTTTACACTGTTGCTACTTTTGTGGCAACGTAGTATCCAGGCACAGTATATATAGTTATGTGCAGCCCAGAGTGACTCTCCAGGTCCTTTTTTATCCATTTGTAACAGTTGAGTGTATTACAGACTTTTATTATTTTTTGACTACATTAAAACTTTATTATTTTTTGTTTAATCTGTTTAATACACAGGAGTTAAGTGCACTCTTTATTGCTCCACAAGGGGTACTAGCTGTGAGTTGTTCTGTCTCCCATGTTTAAGGGATCCTTACTCCTCACCTTCTTTTTGTTTAATTAGGTGCTAAGATGTTAGTAAAATGCCCTCCCCATTCTTAGGTCACTATCTACGTAATGCTTTCCTCCCCCAGGTTTTAGCGCCATTTTGCTAACATGAGGAGCTCACTCGACGGGAGGGGCCTTTTGGCAGCTATCCATTTAGAGCGTAACTGGCACTTGTTAGTTTCTCAAGGCTAGGTTTCAAGGCTTTTAGTAAATACACATTTTATCAAAGCTATTTCTTGCTGACATGCAAATTCTATGTTCTATAGACAAGGCTTTCTTGTAAAACTATGGGGGCCTCTTAGAGGTATAGCAAGAGGATTTAAAGGGGCCTTACAGACTTATAGAGGCCTAATAATTCTACAACAGACCCATATATATGTATATGTACACATATGTATACATATACATATGCATACACACAAACACATATACATACATGCACATGAACTCATACACAAATATAAATGCACAGTCACATTGTGACGAAGTGCCCTTTGCCACTTGGTCCTGGAGAGGCCTGCTTGCCAGCCTCCTCCCCTGTGACTATGACTCTTTGATGTATTTGGCTTTAAAGCCCCTATTCTACCTTCAGACAGACTATTTATGTAGGTTGCTTTATTTCTCTTATGTTTTAGTCACCCTGTACCCATTATAGGTGCAGGGTGTGTGTAATGTAATTGTTTATAGTGTGTGTGTACTGTGAAATGTATTGCCTGCTCTCCTGTACTGCTGAGGTTTGCTTTTTCTTGCTCTTCCTCCCTCACTCTGTGATCTTCACACAAGATATTTATGACCCTCTGAGAGAATGGTGTCTATTTTCTGTCAAACCTGTATCTTATTGTTATTTTATTATTTATATAGTAATAATACAAACCTGTATTATTATTATTATTTTATTATTTATATAGCGCCATCAGATTCCGTAGTGCTGTACAATGGGACTATAAACATGCATTCCTGTGAGTCTGTGTTTGCTGTATACAACAGCTTTGAAACACAACTTAGGAAAAGATGCAAAGCCAATGAACCACTTATGGACAGCTGTTTCAATGTTAATGCAACTTATCAGCATGAAATTGGTTACTGGTATGCGTATTGAGGATTGGTAGTGCTTGGGAAGCAAAATCCAAATAGTAGGGGGAAAACTGTGATTGAAACTTCCACCTGACTTCCACCTGAAGTCTGTGGATAGTTAATACCATGTTAAACAGAAATCTGCACACCAGTCAAGCCATAAGACTTGGTTTTCCCACAGAAATCACAAATCTGCAGTGATGTTACTACCACAAATTTGCTTCCCAGGCACTACCAAGCCTCAATAAGCAAACCAGTAACCAACCTCATGTGGATAAGTTGCATTAACAACGAAACAGCTGTCATAGACTCAATGCGTATGTGACAGCTGCGGATTGATGCATCTCCGTGGGTCTTACCCTCAGAGTTAGCCTGTTGCCAAGGTTGATAAAAAGAACATTAAAAGCAAATAAATATATACAATACATTTAATAGTCACACAAACTGTCTGACCAAATGAATATATGGATAAAATATATACAGTGCCTTGAAAAAGTATTCACTCCCCCTTGGCATTTTTCGTGTTTTGTTGCCTCACAACCTGGAATTAACATAGATTGTTTGAGGATTTGCATCATATAATTTAATAACATGCCCACAACTTTTTTTTTTTTTAATTCTGAAGCAAACAACAAATAGGACAAAATAACAGAAAAAGTCAATGTGTCAATAACTATTGACCCCCCTAAAGTCAATACTTTGTAGAGCCACCTTTTGCAGCAATCACAGCTCCAAGTCGCTTTGGATAAGTCTTATGAGCTTGCCACATCTTACCATTCCTCCTTGCAAAACTGCTCCAGCTCCTTCAAGTTGGATGGTTTGCGCTTGTGAACAGCAATCTTTAAGTCTGACCACAGATTTTCTATTGGATTGAGGTCTGGGCTTTGACTAGGCCATTCCAACACATTTACATGTTTCTCCTTAAACCACTCAAGTGTGTGGTACAGGTTTTGCTCAAGAATATCCCTGTATTTAGCACCATCAATCTCTCTCAACTCTGACCAGTTTCCCAGTCCCGGCTGCTGAAAAACCTCCCCACAGCATGATGCTGCCACCACCATGTTTCACTGTGGGGATGGTGTTCTTTGGGTGATGTGATGTGTTGAGTTTGCGCCAGACATAGCGTTTTCTTTGATGGCCGAAAAGTTAAATTTTAGTCTCATCAGACCAGAGCACCTTCCCCCATACATTTTGGGAGTCTCCCACATCCCTTTTCGCAAACTCAAAACGTGCCATTTTGTTTTTTGCCGAAAGTAATGGTTTTCTTCTGGCCGCTCTGCCATAAAGCCCAACTCTATGGAGCGTACGGCTTATTGTCATCCTATGTACAGATACTCCAGTCTCTGCTGTGGAACTCTGCAGCTCCTCCACAGAGACCTTAGGTCTCTGTGCTGCCTCTCTGATAAATGCCCTCGTTGTCCGGTCCGTGAGTTTTGGTGGTCGGCCGTCTCTTGGCAGGTTTGCTGTTGTGCCATGTTCTTTCCATTTGGTTATGATAGATTTGATGGTGCTCATGCGTTCTCTGAGGGGTGGAGTTGGAGGTGTCCACCATCATGTCTTTTTCGCGATCTACTGGTTAAGACAGATCCCAAACACTGCTACAATCAGGAACACACTCCAATAAACACAGACTGTTACATATGCTTAGGTTGTGTGACTTGTGGCCATATGACCTTGGGGAAATATTTCAATCATCCTCACACGGGAAAATATATAAGATATGACACAGACTAACTTGCCCATTAGAATATGTTGTTTACAAACTTCAATGCCCCTGTGGCCTCAAATACATGGGCAAAACTGATCTCCCCCTCAGAGAATGCATGCACAACCATCGGTCAAGTATCTGACGGGAGTGTAACATATTCCTCCTCACCTTGCAGTATTTGCGCTCAGTGGCCGTTCGTCTGCATAACTGACTCTTGCAACATGTTGATGGATGCCGGCTGCTGCGGATCCACAACCAATTATAGAAGCACGCGCACATTCTGGGGTCAAAGGCCGATTTTGGCCAATCACAGTTGTTAAGAGCTTATTTAAATGTAATTCGACTTTTCCTCATTGCCCTGTTGTGGTTTCCCTTAGTGGTTCTCTGAGAGTGTGTTCCTGAGCATTTATTCCTGGTTATTTTTTTTTGCCCCCTCAAATTAGTTAAAAAAGATTGGAGAGACGGAGACTATACTACTAAATTGGGAAAAGAAGAAATGAAGTTCATTTTTAACTTCAATACCTTGATCCCACATGGTCTGAATTCAGACTTTGAAATTTGCCATTTCTTTTAATTTAAATTATTTAAATTAATTTTTACATTTTTTAATTACATTTACAAATTCACATCATTTTAATACACCATTTTCGATATAAGAGGGAGTGTCAAATTCCAGAAATACACTTGTTTTTTTTTTTTTTTTTAAATAAGTGTCCTCTCACTTTAAACATGAAACTTGTACCATAACTTTAAAATTAACTTCCATCTCTTGGACTATTGAGACCATTGATCCGTTAGTCTTAAGAAGTGTTAAAGAGGAAAATGCTTTTGAAAAATAATGTTTTGGAAAAGCCATTTCTATTGTTATAAAATGTCACCTTATGTTAAAGAGTATATCTATATTTCTTAAACAGTAACCGTTTTTCACCAATGTATATTGTGAAAACAATAGGACATATATATTGATGCATTTTATTATGCATTAGGATTCTAACAATGTGTTTATGTATAGGGATCATAGCAATAAGATACAAATCCAACAGTAGAATATGTACTGCATATTGTGTGAATAAACTGCAAAGAGCACGGATAAAGATAATACCACTGGAATGCACATAACACACGTCATGCGTTCCAAGGACGTAGAAGTCGGGTAACAATTACTTCATTTTGCGCGACCCGGAAGGGGAAGGCACGACGTGACGTGACGGAAGGGGAACGCACAAACCAGACCCGGAAGCAGAAATCACAAGAAGTGTTAAAGAAGCCGGGAAGATCTTTCACCCCAACATACCGACTGAGGAAGCCCCCAAAGGGGCGAAACGCGTATCGGCACTGGTATACCTATTACCAAGGTACTATTTGGACTTACCCACTAAACTGGACTTTTATTTTGGGACTTACATTTTATTGTACCCATATATATACATATGTATATTTTTTAACCCTTTTATGCACATTGCCACATGTGCTTATTTAACAAATAAAGTGAAGTTTACAACTAAGAAGGCACTTCTATTTTGTGACCACCACATGTGCCAGCTGGAAGCAGGATTGGGGACATCCATTAAGAGTCCCTCAGCGCAACTCATGAGAGCCTTATGATTCTATTTGGCTCCACGTTTCTGAGTATTTCAATCTATCCAGATTGATTCATTATACTCTGACAATTATTACCCTTTGTGGGTTTTTTTCCCACAGATTCATCAAGTGTTTCCACCTATTGTATATATTTATCCTATGTTATTTAGAGTGGTATAAGGGGTTCCCACTCAGGTGGTTTATAGCACTTGTTGCTAACACTTTCTCCCACCAATTGTGAATTGTACATTTTATGTGATATATTTCTGGTTATTGACTTTGGCTTCGTTTGACTTCCCTGTACTCTGGTATCCCTGACTTCTGGCTTTCCCTTATCATTGTGTCCCATTCTGTGTCCCCCGACCTCGGCAAGTATCCTGAGTATTCTTTGGTTCGTTAAGTCCGGCCATTCTAAGGGCCGGTAATACGTTACCTTTTAGTCCTAGGTGTGACACAATCCTATGTGCTGGATCAATTAGTAATCCTGACAGGGAGAGGGTAAAGACACATTAGAATTACTTATTATTGCATGTCATTAGAAAGGAACTTACCTATGGTAACATGAGTCAATGAAACAATCAAAATACAAAAAACAGTGTGTAGTATACCCAGGTGCTAATGAATACACAAGTGGCAGTGCTGCTAAAATTCTACCATGAAATCAACCACACAAATTCACAATAAAATACAAAAGACACAGAAAAAAGCGGACAGCGCACTACTAAAGCATGCACAGGTGGATAAAGAGAGCAATGTTTTAATATCTAAAATTAATATATACCATGTAAACAGAGCCAGATTAAGAGCTCAGTGGGCCTGGTGCTGACAGTTATGATGGGGCCTATTTACAGAATCTTATAGACCAAGAACACTAAAACAGTCATAACTCCCAAGCGTCATGTATCTGATGGAGATGGTGTTGGAGGGAAACTCATAGGATGGAGCTATAAGAAAACACATACTCTATGCTAATCTCTCTCTAATTTATGCTTTCATCTTTCAAGTAAATCCATAACCCCTAACAGCAGTGTCCAGTGAAGCAGAAAGTCAATGGTCAGGGTAAAAGGGTGGGCCACTGCCCCAAATCACGTGACCAGACCTGCCAAAAGGGGTGAACATGCCCCAAAAGGGGGCATGTTTGTCCAAAGAATTGGAAGGCCAGCCTGGCATGAATGCATGTCAGGCTGCCTGCCAATCATGCAGGCTGTCCAACTAAGGGCATACTATGAAGGCAGCACCCTGAGCTTGACACAAATGCGTCTAATGATGCACCTACTCCACGCTTTCTAAGGACTATCCCCTAGCACTCACATGTCCACTTGTCTCCTTATCATCTTACTAGCAGGCAGAAGTTCCTGGTATATAGTCTGGGACAGAGAAAAGGTGTATGTAGTGAGTGTAGAAGAAAGGGGACATGCCACAGTGTTAGAGAGACCACACAGTGTGTGGACTTCCTAACTTTGGAACTGGCGTGGTAACTAAACAACAGGAGGAACCCCCCTAACCACAGGGGAGGCAACCTGAGGGCTTGAAAAAAAACAGCAATTTGTGAGTGCCACCTTGAAACACAAAATAAATATTTAAATTGTAACGTTATTACACTATCCTGCATTTCATTTTTATATTTTAGTGATACAAGCTGGATCCCTGGTCGATTTATATTTTGTAATAGTTGTATATGGTCACCAAGTTGGGAGGTGACCTAAGGGAAGCAAGTATCCGAAAAGTTAAGTTCATACCAATATTTTCCACGGGTGAACAGGTGGAAGCTATATATTAAAGACTGCATTATCTAAACTAATTTTATTGTCAGAGTCCACACAGGTTTTGTTCCCATGCATCCCTCTTAAGCTTCCAAACTTAAAGGGACACTATAGTCACCAGAACAACTACAGCTTATTGTATTTGCAGAAAACACTGTCTTTTCAGAGAAAATAACTCTGATGGCCACTCTAGATGGCTGCTAGAGGTGCCTCCTGGGGCAGTACTGCCTAGTGTGCAGCACTGCCATTCAGTGTCTCCACCCTCTGCATGCAGACACTGAACTTTCCTCATAGAGATGCATTGAATCAATTTATTTTCATGAGGAGATGCTGATTGGCCCGGGCTGTGTTTGAATCATGCTGGCTCTGCCCCTGATCTGCCTAATTGACAGTGTCAGCCAATCCTATGGGGAAGCATTGTAATTTGCTCAGACCACCACTTTTGATGATATCAGCAGACAGAGTCAGTTCAGAGGCAGACAGGGACAGAGCCAGCAGCTGCAGACTTGAATACAAGTAAGAGTTTACTATATTTAGGGAGGCAAGAGGGGCCCAATGGCTAAATGGTGGTTTTAACATAATAAGGTCAGAAATACATGATTGTGTTCCTGACCCTATAGTGTTCCATGAAGCAAGAGTATGTGAAGAGTAGTTAGAGTTGCAACCTTTCTTGGAAAAAAATACCAGCCTTATACATTTGTATAATTAATTAGTTATGCATGACATCACCTGATGTAAATCACAAGGAGTGACATAAGAGAAAATTCTGTAAAATCCCCTGTGTCTCACTGTCACTCAGTGTCTCAGTCTCACAAGTCACCCAGTCTCTCAGTGTCCCTATGTATCACAGTGTCAGTGTCGCCCAGTCCCCTAGTCTCCCAGTGTCTCAGTGTTCCCATTTCTCCCAGTGTCCCCATGTCTCACTGTGTCCCCATGTCACTGAGACACTTGGGGACATGGGGCACTGAGACACTTGGGGACACTGGGAGACATGGAGACACTGAGTCACTAGGGACACTGGGAGACATGGGGACACAGACACTGGAAGACTAGGGGAAACTGGGAGCCATGGGGACACTGAGACACTAGGGACACTGAGACATGGGGACACAGACACTGGGAGACTAGGGGACACTGGGAGACATGGGGACACTGTGTCCCTAGTGTCTCCGTGTCCCAATGTCTCTGTGTCTCCCAATGTCCCTATAGCTCAGTGTCCCCATGTGTCTCAGTGTCCCCTAGTGTCTCAGTGTCCTGTGTTTTCCAGTGTCCCCAAGTGTCTCAGTGTCCCCAGGTCTCCCAGTAGTGTCTGTGTCCCCATGTGTCCCCTAGTTTCTCTGTGTCCCAATGTCTCCCAATGTCCCCATGTGTCTCAGTGTCCCCATGTGTCCCCTAGTGTCTCAGTGTCCCCATGTGTCCCTGCTGCCTTTCCCCCCATCCCTCACTTACCTGAGCTGTAGAGCTGCTGTCTGGACTCTCTGTGCTGTGTAGCTGCTCCCCCGCGGATCAGTGAGTAGTAGAGAAAGGCAGGGAGGGATATGCTGTTACTTCCTATTCCTGCCTCTCTCAACACACAGTGACCCCTACTGGCCGGTGCTGGTATTGCAGAGTAATCTCCATTTATACTGAGAAAAATACCTGCATTTGTATTGCCGGTATTACTGCAATACCGGCACGGCCAGGCAGACTCAATTACCGGCTGTGCCAGTAAAATACCAGTCAGGTGGCAAACCTAAGAGTAGTGTGTGTAAAACATTTTTTTTTTAAATGGGCCTATTCCATGGGCCTGGGCCTGGAGCTGCAGCTCCATCAGCCCCTATGTTAATCCGGCCCTGCATGTAAAACTCCTTT
Source organism: Pelobates cultripes (assembly GCA_933207985.1). Taxonomy (NCBI): domain Eukaryota; kingdom Metazoa; phylum Chordata; class Amphibia; order Anura; family Pelobatidae; genus Pelobates; species Pelobates cultripes. The sequence goes on along the minus strand of OW240914.1, from coordinate 119,397,418 downwards.
CCAGTAGTGCTGCAAGAAATACAAGCTCACATAGGGCAATATAATGTCCCCTTTTTTTCTGTGAGTTAGTGAAACAATTAATGGAATGCATATAGTTACATAAAATATGAACCCTTTAATGATGATGTATATTTACTGTCATGACTTGCTGGTGCTTCAATAACTCACAAACTGAGGATACCACACTCACACTTAGGAATCCAGGTCCTTATCAGGGCCAGGGTTGGCAAAACCCAGTTTAGTAAATAAAATAAATTAGGTCAAGGCATTGGTTTTACTTTTCAGGTGGGGGGAGTGAATGAATACATTCTAATGTTAGGAATACATTTGTGTATCCCTAACATTAGCATGTTTCTATAAGAACCCCACTCATACATACTGATTTAGTGATACTAGAGCTACTGATGCACAATAGTCACAATATTCCATATTAGGACTAGATCAGGGATCAGGAACCTACAGCATATGTGCCATGCACGTCACTCAAGGCTGCCAGAGCCAGATAGGCTCTGGCCTATCAGGAGTACACAGTCCCCACATACATGCACACAACCCCACAAGCAGCCTCACATGCAGCCCCATAAATGCACACACCAAGAAACACGCTTTGTGACATACCATACGCACAATTCCACAAGCAGACCCCATACAAAGACTATATTCATAGGTATCATACACAATACCACAAACTACTCGTGCACATATACAATATAGCAGCCTACATACACACAAATGCAATGCTGCAAAGCAACTACAACACCCATAAATAACACAAGCAGAATACGGCAACACACCTGATTTTTAAAAAGTAAGACTGGCATGCCAAGGGACTTCAACATCCCCTTTTAGCACATGACTACTACAAGGTTGCCTTCCACTGGACTAGATTTTAATGGCATGTAATATCACTGGATTTTAATTGGTTGATTGGTTGATGGTAACTGCTTTCATTCATATTACCCATTTCATCATCGAATGTTCTAATGTTCTAATCTCTCTTTGCATTACAGTATTCCTTTGCCCAAATAAATCTCTTTTCCCCTTGTAAATAAATACCAGTCGATGAAAGTAACAAATGCCAAAATGAATTCTTACAGCTTGAAAAAAGGTTTATCATAGCCAAATTAAAGCACACTTTATAAAGACACTTAAGTACTACAGGAACATGACTTACTGTATAAAGCATATTGCAATGTACTCTAAAATATATTGCAAAGAATGAGTTAAGAATGAGTTAATCTTCCATTGTCCAAAACCTGGCAAACAGTCCAACATAGCAATTGGTGACATCTCCATTTTGTATAACTAGCTGCAAGTGACAACCACAATTCAGTTTGTGACATGCTGCACAGAATCATTGACATGTCCACAATGATTGTCACTCCATCACGTTCTACTTCGGGTTTCAATGAAATGTAATTGTTGCTTTATAATTATAGATATAGATACATGTATATGTGCTCCTATCAGATCCACTGGATAAAGCCACCTTATTGTTGCAGTGTCTATCCATTTAATATAAAACCTCTAATCAAATGTAAACACTTTAATTAGGGTTAGAATAGAAACATATTTTTCTTTCTGCAGAAAGAAGGAAAAGTGGAGAGGCCAGTTAATGTATAAAATTCCCAGTATACTGTAGTCTGCCAGCGTGCATTAAGAGCTCAATCATAAATCATGTTTTAGGATGTGGGTAAATGCAGAAAGTAGAAAAAATTGAATTAAAAATAATGCTGAATATTGGCAATGACCCAAAATATAAATTAATATGCTTTTGTTGGAAATTGATGGTCTGTGTACCCTTAACCCTTTGCTGTAAGATTGTTGCAATACATTGATATGTGTCTTCACAAAGAAAGAGTTAAACAGGTTTAAAAAGGATGCACACAACATAGAGAAGGGTTAGAATTGACAGTATTAGCAACAGTATAGTGACCATACAGTATATACTATACCTAAAGTGCTTAAATTCAAGTAATCTTAGAAGAGCTCAACAATTTCCACTCGCATACCAGCCATTGGCAAGTGCAAGCTTAGCCCTGTCAAGCAGACTTTCAACCCTGCTGACTGGACCCTTCAAATGTGCAGTGGCAGGTAAAACTTCAGTCTGATCTAACTATATGGCAAATATATAGGACCTCATATATGTGTAACACCAAGTTTCAAATATATGTAAATGTGGCCATTTTTTAACTTGGTGTAAAATAAAATCTGTAGTGATCTGTAAATGTGGTACACTAAAAAAGAATGGCAGGCAAATATACACTATGCAAAACAAAAGCAGTTCCTACTGTCTTCTCTGCTCTAGATACTTTCAACTCACTATCTGAAATGGTGTGAAGATAGCAGAACAATCCGGTTTACTATAAGCTATCATACAACCATGGGTGTACTAACTATAGCTAATTTCTAAACTTCTGTTGGAATGGAGTAGAAGTTACAGTCCATCTTCTGCTGACTGGTGACACATGTGTGAAATGAGTCTTAAGAATTTAAGACTAATTGATTTAGCTAAGTTATTGACCTCACCATCGGACAGACAATGCTACTCTCCATAATTCCCTATAAAAAAACACTGTCTAATTTATATTTGAAGAACCTTTTATCTACATCAACTGATTACTTTTTCATCCAAACAACCCCTTCTAACAGTATGATATTATTGGGTTTTATGAAAAAGTTTTATCAAACTTTCATTAATGACACAGATTGGACCAGTTTATCTTTAAAGCAACAATATTGGGTCAGCAACACAAACATGTATTCCTGACTAGAGTTGAGCGAACCCGGACTGTAAAGTTTGGGTTCGTACCAAATATTAAGTTTTTTTGGACCCCGGACTCGAACACAGACATATCACTGTATGTTCGGGTTCCGGACTCGAACACGGACATATCACTGTATGTTCGGGTTGGAGTTCGGTGTTCGGCGATTTAATGGTGCATTTTGAAAGTCTGCAGGGCAGCCAATCAACAAGCGTTTGACTCGTGTGCCCTTAGAAGCCATCACAGCCATGCCTACTAATGCGCCGCACTTCACATGAGCTCTTATTAGTGTAGGGACAGGATGCTGCTGCTTTCAGTGACAGATTAGGAAAGAATTCTGCAAACTAGTACATTAGTGGGGTATCTGAGAATAAGAATATCTGAGAATCAAATAGAAGTGTCAAATACTGCAGTTACATCATAGTTTTAAAAAGTACATTTTTTGGTTGCTAAATAGTACATTAGTTAGTTGCACTTCATATCTGAGAGTCAAATAGAAGCGTCAAATACTGCTGTCACATTGCAGTTTTAAAACTTAAAATTTTTTGGGTGCTAAAAAGTACATTAGTGGGGTGCACTTCATATCTGAGAGTCAAATAAAAGCGTCAAATAGTGCGCTTACAGCGCTGTTGCAAAAATTCTAATTGTTTTGCTGCTAATCTTCTAAATAGTAAATTTTGGGGTGTGCTCTTCATATCTGAGAGTCAAATAGAAGCGTCAAATAATACGCTTACAGCGCAGTTGTAAAAATTCTTATTTTCTGGGTGCTATACTGCTAAATAGTATATTTTGGGCTTACTCTTCATATCTGAGAGTCAAATAGAAACGTCAAATAGTGCGCTTACAGCGCTATTGTAAAAATTCTAATTGTTTTGCTGCTAATCTGCTAAATAGTAAATTGTGGGGCCTGCTCTTCATTTCTGAGAGTCAAATAGAAGCGTCAAATAGTGCACTTACAGCGCTGTTGTAAAAATTCTAATTGTTTTGTTGCTAATCTTCTAAATAGTAAATTTTGGGGTGTGCTCTTCATATCTGAGAGTCAAATCGAAGCGTCAAATAGTGCGCTTACAGCGCTGTTGTAAATATTCTTATTTTCTAGGGTGCTAAACTGCTAAATAGTACATTTTGGGCATGCTCTTCATATCAGAGAGTCAAATCGAAGCGTCAAATAGTGTGCTTACAGCGCTGTTGTAAAAATTCTAATTGTTTTGCTGCTAATTTGCTAAGTAGTACATTTTGGGGTATGCTCTTCATTTCTGAGAGTCAAATAGAAGCGTCAAATAGTGCGCTTACAGCGCAGTTGTAAACATTCTAATTGTTTTGCTGCTAAACTTCTAAATAGTACATTTTGGGCGTGCTCTTCATATCTGAGAGTCTAATAGAAGCATCAAATACCAATATACCAATATAACAATATTGTAATTCGGGGGCAATACCCTCACAAGTCAAACTGAGAGGTCATTTTATAGGGAAAACTGTTGCCTGGATACAGTTCTATGTCCTTTGCAGACTTTACATGCTGGAAAAACACAGGTGCCAACTGCTGTGGCTTTTTGCAGTGTGCAGACCGGCAATGAGGGCAGGGTTGAGGAGTGGGTGGAAGATGATGTGGAGGATGATGAGGTCCTAGACCCCACATGGAATCAAGGTCATGCGAGTGACGTGTGCAGTTTGGAGGAAGAGGCGCTGGTCGCACAAAGGCACCAGCACAGCATAAGAAGGAGCAGGGTGCAAAAGCGGAGCGGCCTTCCCCTAGCTCTCGTTGGCATGTATTATCTTTAGAATTCCCACAGTTATCCAAGTAACAGATGGAGTGATAAAAGGAACCATAACAGATTTAATGAGCCATTCGCAGTTTCACAGTCATGGAGGGCAGTCCGGTGACCGGGACCCAGACACTGTCTGGGCGGTGGTGGGACGACTGGGACCCAGTATGCCTGATGTTGAAGTTAGGAGTCACAGTGTGGAATGGATTAGCAGGGTCTGATGCAGGGTAACTGTACGCCCCCTGGTGTTAAGCACCAGCGTTTGTGCGGCCACATACCATGACCCCGATGCAGCTTCAGTAAAAAGAGTACTGGATACCATAAGTCATCACCAGACTGATCCGCAACTTGGAACAGGATGTGACATTCACTGTAGCGGCTGTGCACACCTTTGGCATTCTCACCCTGCTGCTGCTCGCCTGTCTGCGCTGCAGTGGAACTTTGACCTTCCCGCTCACCACCTCATATGCGACGTGCCCACAATGTAGAACTCCACCTTGCACATGCTGGAGAGACTGTGCGAGCAGCAGCAGGCGATAGTGGAGTTTCAGCTGCAGCACGCATGGTTCAGTTGCTCTGCACCAGACTTGCCCTCCAATTGATCAGAGTTAAAGAATTTCAAATGGACTCATTAAAATTACAGGGCCTCTAATGAGTCCGGTATTGTTATTTGTTGTCACTACCTTCCCGCGTCGGGAGTGGGTCATTTGCGCGCCTGCTGCCTTCCTTGCATGTGGCAGCCATTTGTCAGGGTCCCTATACGGAATTGAACCCTGATTCCCCGTTACCCATGGTCACCATGGTAGGTGCAGTAAGTGGCATCTAAAGTTGATATGGATTGACATACAAATGCGTTGTCGTCTTGTTGTTGGGGAGCACATTGAAAAAGTGCTCTAGCATGACAAGCTGGGTGATCTCCTCCGGGAACTTGGCTTGATGGGAGTTGAGCCAGTTCTGGGAGGCCCTTGTGATGCCATGGTGAATACCCAGATATATCAGAGCTGCTGCAGAAAGTGCAGGCCGTCTGTGCGTGCTTTCGGCGTTCTCACCCTGCTGCTGCTCGCCTGTCTGCGCTGCAGCATAACTTCGGCCTTCCTGCTTACCGCCTCATGAGACTGTGCGAGCAGCAGCAGGCGATAGTGGAGTTTCACGCATGGGTCAGTCGCTCTGCCGATCAGTTTTCTTTTTTTTTTATATGTCCCAATATTTTGGGGGCTACCCCAATTAAAAAAAACAAACAAATAAAAAACAGTGTTGGCTACCTCCTCCTCCTCCACCGCCGCTTCCACCTACACTGCCACGGTCACCGACTCCTCAACCTATGGGTCACTTAGTATAAACTATGTACACAATAGCAGAGGCTTGTGAAGGCTTTTCTCCATGCATCAGGAGTTGAGCTCAGTTTGAACAATGAAAATGAGAATACCCTGCACTCCAACCCTCTCTCAAATGGATAATTCTGGTGATCCTCCTGACAGCCATGCTTTAGATTTTGATTTATGTTCTTCCAAAGCTAAAATCAAAGATTCCATCTAGTGCTATTTTATGGCTCAGATGTATTTTTAATTTGTATGTTATTTTAAGTGATTTTCCTATCCACATTTGTTTGCAGGGCACTTGTCCTACTCTTACCCCAATTTTACTTCCTTTTGCAGTCCTCTAGCTCTTTCCAGGATTTTAGAGCCATTTTTGTGCCCAAATGTTTGGGTCCCCATTGCTTCAATGGGGTTCGGGGTCAAGTTCGAGCCTGAACCTGGACTTTTTTCAAAGTTCGGCCGAACCCGCCGGACCCGAACATCCAGGTGTCCGCTCAACTCTATTCCTGACCCTATAGTGTTAAAAATACTATCTAGCCCAACTGCCCCTAAATATAGTAAAATCTTACATTTATTTCAGTCTGCTGGTACTGTCTCCAGTGATGATCTCAGCCAATCACAATGCTTATCTATGGGAAATGTTGGCTGAGATTGTCATATATGTTGCAGTAACTGAGCATTTCACAGTTCAATCGAAAATAATTAACCAATCGAAGGATAAGGAGGTGGAGCATTTAAAAATAGTCTAGATATTTCTATATTATATATTTAATTATGTAATATCTAAATATAGATTTGTATAAAATATGACATTTATTATGTATTCAGCCTTTTCTAAACTCATAAGAAGCAAACTAAGGATACCTGCAGATAGCCATTGATTATCTTACACATCTAGGAACACTATAGGGTCAAGAACACAAACATGTATTCCTGACCCTATAGCGTCAAACCCACCATTCAGGTATCTTGCTCCCCCCATTACCCACTTAAAAGTAATTAAAACTCATCTTATTTCCAGCGCAGTTGTAAAAATTCTGCAGAGCATGGAGACGCTGAAATGCAGTGCTGCGTACTGTGCAGCACTGAGCTAGGAAGCACCTCTAGTAGCCTGCTGAGGAGTGGCCACCTGAAGGTGTCCCTAGGGGGCAATGTAAACACTGCCTTTTCTCTGAAAAGGTAGTGTTTGCAAATAATGATTATACTCACCTGAACAACTACATTAAGCGGTAGTTGTTCTGGTGACTATAGTGTCCCTTTAAGTGCTTTCTCCTGGTTTTTCTGTTAAAAGATATCAGTTCTACTCTTGTTTTTTGGCTATTTTATGTTGTTGCATGCCTTGACTTTTTAACTTGTTTACCATTCATCCCATTCTGTTTGTGACCTTTTAGAGATGTAATTCTACACCTCAATGACATTTATCAAACTGTCATTTATGCATACTTCATACTTTTTTGGTGCAATTTTTTAAATCAGTAGTTTTTTTTTTCATATGTTGCTTTCTTTTGTGCTCTCTCCATTGTTTTGAATATGTGCCACTTATTTGCCAAAAGAATGGATTTATGAATTCTTCCACCAGAAAAACTGAAGAATGTTCCCGTCACCATAATTTGCAGAAATAAGAACTTAAAATTTCAGTGAAAACTGGCTTAATTAAAATTAAAAAAACAAACCTAATTTTTCTTTTTTTTTATCACTTTAATAAATACATTCAAAATAATGAATGCATTTAACAGTCACTTTTCAGAACACTGTGATAAATATGTCAGTGGCTTTCCATATGTAAGTGGTATCATTATTATCAGTATTATCAGCTTATCTCTAAGCACCAATAATAATTCTTTCTGTGTTTTTCTCTCTTTTTTATTCACACCTTAGTGATCTTTTGCTCTGAAATCCTACAATCTGCCTGTAATCTTGTTTCTGCACAGGTCCAATGGGCGAGATCAATCTTAGAATGCTTTAAATAACCATGCAAATAATAAAGGATTACTTTGTAAGAGCACAAGTAAGTTTAAACAGGATTGAAGCGGCTACATCAAAGCTTTCACATGTTCTCAGTGAATGTGTTTTATATATATATATTTTTTTATGGATTATTTGTCTCATGAAAGCAAGGACATCTGGTCAACATAGTCTGTTTGATACGAGGAGTTAATGGACATTACTGGTGTCAAATACTGACAAGCAGTGATAAAACGCAAATAGCCAATGGGCAGTTGGAAAAATATATATTGTGAATTATGCAATTATAGCAACGGTGGCTGTTGTCCAAATAGAGATATATACAGGGATGAATTTAGGACCTCTGCCATTCCAAGGACACTTTCCAAACCACTCAGTCCATGACCTCAAGTTTAATTTGTTGCACTGCAATGATGCACTTAAATTTATTCCGTATACTATAATTATATTGAAATTGCAGAAGCAAACTACAATTATTATAGTGTAGACTTATTGATTGTTGATTATTAGTCTCAGGGCTGTAGTTATCATAAAATAGGCACTTTAAGCTAAATTATTATTTTCAGAAGTTCATGCTGCTTTACTGCAATATTTTTCAAAATAAGCAACAAAGCACATTTTGCTTGTTTTTCATATTATGTATTTATTCTCATTATGTAATATAAAATAAATTTACTGAACGTATGTTAAGGATGGTCGGTAAATCATGGTGTGGTTTACCTGTTGAGAGCTCAACACAAGATGAATTGATACATTTTCTTATACAAAACTGCAAGATATATGCAAATTGTGCAAGTACTTGAAAGTCAGATATGAAACTACATTTTTTTAGCTTTGTATAAGACGAACATATTAAACAACTGTTACTCAATATGCAATGTATCCAGTGATATGCTCGAAATGAATTACTCTTGAATATAATTTTAGCTATTAATGGAACAAGCTCTGAGTTTAAATGGCAGAACACATATATATTGATACAAGAAACAAAGCTTACAGCTTTAAATCTGAAAAAAGACAAAACACTAGGATAGTGTTATATTGTCTATGCAATGCAACTCAATTACAATGACTATTAGTGCACTCACCAAATAAAAAATAAAGTATAGTGACCACAGATGTACAATATGAAAGTTCTCTGTGTTCAAAAATAGGTGCTTAAACAGGAATGTGTATAGGGGAAAATTTTGGTTCGGTTCGGCATTCCCGAAATTCGGAACTTCGGCGCTTCGGTTCGGGACTCCGACACTTCGGAACTTCGGCAACTTTTGGCACTTCAGCAACTTCGGAACTTCGGAACTTCAGCACTTCGGAATTTCAGGACTTCGGGACTTTTCTTGCAGCCGCTTAGTAGATAACTCCCTAATTCCCACGGTCTTTCAGACAAATTTACTAATACTAAGTAAGCCTGTGGCTGCTCACTGTAAAAAAAAACAAAAAAAAACCCCATTCCCTCCTGGCCCCCACCCCTGAACGTAGGGTGGGGGCCCTAAAGTAAAATAAGAGGGGGTACCTATTGTCCTCTCCCCCGGCCCCCACCCCTGAGCGGTGGGTGGGGCCCTAAAGAAGAATAAGGGTAGGACCTATTGTGCTCCCCCCGGCCCCCACCCCTGAGCGGCGGGTGGGGTCCCTAAATATCAATAAGGGGGGGACCTATTGTCCTCCCCCCAGCCCCACCCCTGGTCGGCAGGTGGGGGCTCTAAAGAAGAATAAGGGGGGGAACCTATTGTCCTCCTCCGGCCCCCACCTCTGACTGGCATGTGGGAGCCCTAAAGTAAACTAATGGGGAGGACAATAGGTCCCCCTTATTCTAAATTTAGGGCCCCCACCCGCTGCTCATGGGTGGGGGCCGGGGGAAGGACAATAGGTCTCCCCCTCATTGATATTTAGGGCTCCCACCCGCCGCTCAGGGGTGGGGGCCGGGGGAGGACAATAGGTCCCCCCAATTCTTCTTTAGAGCCCCCACCCACTGCTCAGGGGTGGGGGCCGTGGGGAGGACAATAGGTCCCCCCCCTTATTTTACTTTAGGGCCCCCACCTGCCGCTCAGGGGTGGGGGCCGGGGGGAGGACAATAGGTTCCCCCCCTTATTCTTCTTTAGGGCCCCCATCCACCATTCAGGGGTGGGGGCCGGGGGGGTGGGATGTTTTGTTTTTGTTTCGGTTGCTCACTGTTTACTAGACGTGCCCCTACGCGCGGTATAGTGAGTAGGGGCATAATTTACTAATACTAAGTAATCTTTACTTAGTATTAGTAAATTTGGCTGAAACACCAATTTAGGTATGTCAGCCTTTTAGTAGATAGCTCCCTAATACCATGGGAATTAGAGAGTTATCTACTTATTTATTCCTGCCATTACATTGACTGGCTAAGTAACTTACATTTTATATGAATGTGTGTTACTTGATTGTTGTAAGTTTTGCAAATGCTTACAGCTGAATCCTGGCTATGTTTGTATACTTTTTATTTAAAATTGTATACAGTGTAACATTCTTCATTCTTCCACTGGGTAAGTATATTAGTACTTAGGCAATACTGTGCTTTGGCACTTCAGAACTTCGTCACTTCGGAAATTTCGGAAATTCGGTACTTCGGCAATTCTGCAATCCAGCTATTCGGTCATTCGGAAGTACCCTTCTTTACTGGAGGCAAATGGAGTGAATCTCCAGTAGGACTAAAAAATCCAATTGGGTAAATTTATTTAAACATAAAAGTAATACAAAAACAAACAAGACAAAATATAAATCTATTAAAATATAAAGTAAATGTTTAATGTTTAAAAATTTACAAAATGCCGAAATGTAAAAGTTGGTATATCTTGTCTCTCATGAGACTTGTGTGGGAATATTCCACACTAGAGATGTGCATGGGCAAAAGATTTGGTTCAGTTCGGAAATTCGGGTAAAAAATGTGTCTGCTTCGTCAATGGACCAATGGCATTCGGTTCGGTTCGGCACTTCCGAACTACCAAACTTCAGCAATTCGGACCTTCGGCAATTTAAAACTTTGGTAACTCGGAACTTCTGCACTTCAGAACTTCATAAGCATCCGAATGTCCGAATTGCGTGAAACATAATGCACATGTCTAGTACGTGGTTGTGTTTCCAGTTTGGGCACTGGGTGCCCTATAGATGTGTAAGTGGTTGTAGTGGCAGTCCTGGCACTGGGAGGAGAGAGCCTTATAAATGTGTAAGTGGTTGTGGTGGCAATCCTGGCACTGGGAGGTGGGAGCACTATAGATGTGTAAGTAGTTGTGGTGGAAATCCTGGCATTGGGAGCCCTACAGATGTGTAAGCGGTTGTGATGGCAGTCCTGGCACTGAGAGGTGGGAGCCCTATAGATGTGTAAGTGGTTGTGGTGGAATCCTGGCATTGGGAGCCCTACAGATGTGTTAGTGATTGTGGTGGCAATCCTAGCACTGGGAGCCATACAGATGTGTAAGTGGTTGTGGTAGCAGTCCTTGCACTAGGAGGCAGGAGCCCTACAGATGTGTAAGTGGTTGTGGTGGTAGTCCTTGCACTGGGAGTCTGGAGCCCTATAGATGTGTTAGTGGTTCTGGTGGCAGTCCTGGCACTGGGAGCCCTACAGATGTGTAAGTGGTTGTGGTGGCAATCCTGGCACTGTGAGCCCTACAGATGTGTAAGTGGTTGTGGTGGCAGTCCTAGAGTAATGGGCAGAAGTGCCAGGACTGCCACCACAACCACTTACACATCTATAGAGCTCCCAGTGCCCGGACTGCCACCACAACCAGCCAAAATGGCTGTCAGGCCCCACCCCAGCCTTGAATTTTTTTTAAAACAGGAAAGACACGTTACATTTTGATATCCTGGTATATAGATACCTCTATCTCCAATGTCAATGGTACTAATTTTATTGATTTCAGTAGCATACAACATTAATTAAACTGCCAAGAATAGAACATGTAACATTGTGGTTTGAACCTGTGAGTTCTGCAGCTTGAGCAATAATCACTGCATTCACTAACAATATGCAAAACAGATTTACTTTTCTGAAGTAAAATAATACTACCAAAGTCATTTTTATTTTATTTTTAATAAACCATGCACATAAATATCTTTAATCTTAGATTTGTTTCAGCATTTATTTTTTCATATATCCTAATAATTCTAGCTGGTAATGGAACAACGAGGGAATGACAGATTGGATGTCTTTTTTGTCATAGCAGCAGAATAACTTTCTGATATTTTTTTGTTTTATTTTTATATATTTAAAACTAAACAGGAAATATATACATTAACAGACCTTAAATGTCTGCTTGACATGCTAGAATGCTCAGTTAATGTTTTGTTTATCTATATCAGCACATTTGCAAGTTGTACGACATTGTTATAGTTTAAAGAAGGAATCAAACGTTACCACAGTTGGTGGAGAGCTGCTGAGACATTTCCTTTAATAAAAAAGGAAAAAGGTTGATGCACACTTTCAGTTAATGTCTTGTTTACCAGGGGAACAAAAAAATAATAAAAATGAGAGCTAAGAGCATACGGTTTTTGAGTGTTGCCATTTTCTGTTGTGTTTTTATTGTTATTGCCTTGCCAACATTTGGGAGCCGATTAACAATTTAGATTCGGAAATATACATGGCAGACCTAACCTGAAATCTGGAGATCAACCAGATGGTACTGAATCAGCTTGACATGTTTTTCAATAGGTAGCAGAGTATAGGAACACTATCTAAACAGGTGGAATTTACATATTAGCATTATACAAGGAAATTGTTGCCAATTGTATTTTGTTTTAATATTTTGTCTCTGTGTAATGTTCTTGTGAAGTTAAAACTGAATAAGGCTAATTGGACTACGACTCCCACTATATCAAGTAAGCTGGCTAAGAATTATTAAAGTTGAAGTTGTATTTCCTATAACTAAGGGTAGGACAATAGCTGTTTTGTACTACAACAGTAACTAATTTCATAAGCAATTTGACATTGACTTGGCATCTGACTATATGTTCCATTAACATGTTCCAGCTACACTCCTTTAGACAGATTATCTCAATATAGGAGGGGCATGATCCACTATAATACTAGACGGGTGTTATGCACCAGGTTTATGCAGTAATCAACATACATTACATAACATAAGAATGTTTCCCCAATATTATTTATATATTTTTTTGTTCTGTGAGAACCAACATACACTAATAATATTTTATCACACCACAAAGCAGACTTGCATGTGGTTTCCATATCAAGTTTGAAAGTACATGTTAGGAACTATGGAATTATAGAATCAATGTAAATATGTAATTGTGTGGTGTTGTAGTAGAACGCTAGACCGCAAGCTCATTAAAAAAGTTATTTTTTTCAGTCAATGTAACGGAACCGCTGGCACGCCGACTGGGTACCTTCCATTGACGGATGCTCCTAGTGCTTTCTGAGGGCTCCAAGCACTCCATCTGACACCATAACCACTGCAGACCAATCCAGAGAGTTGGATTTTGCTGGAATGAATGGGAGTGTTTAACTGTATTGTACACATTTAATTGGCTGTTCCACAAAATCATGTGGGTGGTAACTCTGTGTAAAAACTTGCATAATAGAAAGCCCTTTGGTGCTGATTAAACAGATCATCTTGTACCTTCATGAAGTTTCGGCTCATGTTTGGGGGATTGGAGAATTGCCTACACTGTGGGGATTGCTATAATCACAATACTCCCCAGAGTAAGCTCTTGTAAGAGCTTGCTCTTGTTCCTGGTTCCTGCTCTCTGGAATTCAGAGAGGTCAAACTACTGGAAGCTGGACCCTGGTCTTGGGTCCAGAGTGGGTGGAGACGGTGAGACCCCAACCAAGCTGCGGCGGTTCGTGGGGTCTGCAGTGGTTATGGGGTCAGGTGGAGTGCTTGGAGCCCTCGGAAAGCACTAGGAGCATCCGTCCACGGAAGGTACCCAGTCGGGGTGCCAGCGGTTCCGTTACAAAAGTCATGTATTGTTTTGACATTCATTTATTGCAATGCATATTTCCCTGTATTATAACACTTATATGAATAAAATGTGAGCTAACCCCATGCCATTGCCAATGTGTCTGACAATGATTAAGCAAACAATGTTCCCATGGCATTTTCTATTTCCTAAAACAAAACAAACCAATAAAAAATGAATCAGACAACAAAAATTGTAAATAGTCTGTAGTCACTAACATGACTATTTTTTCATCTTTTCAGCCTGCATAGTTTCATCAATAGCCTCTATATTTAACCATTCTGCAAGCCGTAAAGTTTTTTTCTCCTTTCACTAAGAAGTCTGCGCAAGTAGCAGAGGAACCTTTGGTAATAAACCTTGCCGGCTCAAAATCCCATCTCTTCTCTCCGATCAATATTCTACGCAGACAGAAAATACATACACTTGAGAAGAAGTGTATCTTTATTTCCATGCTCTTTGATAAAGTATAATGGTCTGATTTGATTAAGCTCACTGTCGGAGACAATAAATTGATTTTAAATGTGTTATAAATGTAAATCCTTAATGCTTTCATTTCCGGGGACTTTTAAGATCTATAGGCCTGACGATATCTTAACTAACTCAGTGCTAAATGTGAGTCCCGTATGGAGTCCACAAGCTTAATGATAAAAGGATATGGCTATCTTGATTAATATTATAACAACCTAGTTTTTAATAACATTGACCTCACTCTTCAGTTCTTCATTGGTAATGGTAATGACCGATCCGGTCTGTTTTTTTTCCCCTTAAAAACAGACTGTAGATTTAAGTTGGATGGATTTTTCTTTAAGAAATCTTCAATAGATTCAAGGTATGGATAAAATATAATGAATAGAAACGGTCCTTAACTTTAATTATTACTAATAAACAAGCAACCCCTTGGATAAACACATCCATAGGTTCCAGGTTGTCTATAATTAACTTTTGTCTGCATTCAACAATATCTAGAGGTTTATTTTAATTTACTTAAAGTACTGACATTTACCAGCTCTGCCGGAAGACAATTCCAGCTTCCTCTTTATGCTTTTATATGTCCAGCAAAATAATTGCAAACAACATCATATGACAGCAAGCAATAAAACAGTTTATAGAAAATAACGCTCCTCAATAAAAATGTCAAATGTTGTATTGCCTGACAGATAATAACTGGATGACAAAGTGATGAATGACTGCACATTGTTTGGAAGCAATATGTTCAAAAATGCCATCTTAAGGGAGAAGCATTACTCAGCTGGGGCATTTGTAATAGGAAGATGGAATGTGACTGCCTCTGATACATATAGCACTCATTAAATGTATCCTTTTCCATTCTTCTGCAACATAACCTATCCAGTTTTTTATTTGTTACTATGCACAAGCCTATATGAGTGTCAGACGTCTTTATTGCTCAATAAGTAAAATAACACTGGTAGTGAAGTTAGAAAGTAGTGAATGAGCATCTCCAAAATTGCAAGTCTTTTGGCATGTTCCCAGTATGCAGTGGTTAGTACCTGCCAAAAATGGTGCAAGGAAGGACAACCAGTCATGGGCACTGTGATGAAGACTCGAATGCCACTGATTCCTGGAGAGGCATGGAGGCTAGACTCCGGAATAAAGACAATGGACCTGGTTCCAGAGACCCCCTTTCTTGCTGAAAAAGTTATTTTCATTCACATTGCTATTAGAACAATTGGCACAGGACTCCCAGCCATTTCCTCCCTAAAATGACTATCATCACCTCCTGCCACCCGCATATCAGTGAGAATCTGTCTGTCACTGACATGTGTGTTACTGTCAGTGTGTCTCTGTCAGTAAGTGTGTGTCTGTCAATGAGAGTGTCTGTCACTGACATCTACGTGTTTGTCATTGAGTGTGTGTGTGTCAGTAAGTGTGTGTGCATCTGTATGTGCCTGTCAGCATGTCTGAGAGTGAGTTTCTGTCAGTTAGTGGGTGTATTTTCTTAGTGAAAGTGTGTTGGTTAAGCAGTGTGTGCGTGTATGGGTCAGTGAGAGTATGTGTGCTTAAAAGGATGAGATACAAAAAGGTGAAGTTCTTAAAGGAAAAGGTAGGGGCTAAAGAGAAATGGGTCTTAAACAGGAAGAGGTGGAGCCTTGGCAGGAAGGCGTGGGGTAATTTTAAATTAGGAAGTGCCCATGTTGCGTCAGGCCAAGGGCAGCACAAAACTAAAATATACCCCTGAGCACACTCATTGACAGACACACACTCTCATATACACTGACAAACAATGACATACACACACACTCACTGATTTGACACACTAATAGACAGACACACACTATTACTCGGACACACACTGACAGACTCACACTCACTGACAGACGCACACTCTCACTGACAGATGCACACACTGACAGATGCATGCACTCACACACATATTCACTAACATAGACACACACAATTACACATTTACAGACACAACACACACACATACACTTAGACACACACATACACTTACAGACACACACTCACTTAGACACACACATACACACACACACACACTCATAGACACACACACATTTCCCCCAACACTCACAATTTATTATTTTAATTATTATTAGTTATTATTATTTTTTTTATTTAATTTTATTTTAAATCCACCCAGCCTCCCTGGGAGAGCTGGAGTGGATTGCTTACCTGCGGTCCCATGTGGCTGCTGATCAGGCAGGCAGGGGGCGGACAGGCTGAGTAGGCAGCGAGGGAGTTTTAATCTTCCTGGTCAGCCCCTAGCCCGCCGCTTAGTGATGCCGGGAGCCGGTCTGACAGCTTCATTAAGCGGCGCGCGAGGGAGCTGAGCAGGAAGAGCTCAGGTTAGTATGCTCCCTCGCTGCCCGCTGCGGGGGGGCTCAAAAGTGGCCAGTCGGCCAGCTCTTGAGCCCCCCAGGACACGAGGCAAGCAAGGGATCTGCCTGGGTGTTTGGGGCTTTTTTTGCCGCCCCCTACAAAGTGCCGCCCAAGGCAGATGCCTTGTTTGCCTCGCGGAAGATACGTCCCTACCCATACCCCCAACACTGATGCACCTCTCTACAGTGCAAACAAAGTGATAGGGTAGTTATAAGGTGGAAAAAACAAGATGGTTTAATTTAAGTATAAATTTAATGGACCCTACCCAAAACCTCCTTTTCCAAACCCGAAAGTTCCTTCTGCAGAAGTTAAACTAATTTACATTTCCTACCCAGTTGGTCTTTCAAGGCATGTAACATAGAACAAAAGCACAAAAATAAACTAGTGAAATAAAAAATAAAAAAAAATAGATTAGTGAAATCCACAGCTAACACTTATTAGAATTAATGTAGGCTAGGACATTGGTTTCCAATCCAGTCCTCAAGACACGCCTACCAGCTCAGGATTTAGGGATTACCCAGTTGTGTCAAGGTGTTTTTTTTTCTTTCTAAAAAACTTTAGACACAACTTGTTAATCCCTAAATCCTGGACTAGGAGGCGTGCCTTGAGGACTGGTTTAGAAACCACTGGGGTAGGCAGATGATAATGGATGCATATTGCACAATTAATTTGTAATTAAATAATAGAGAGATAATCATTAGACGGGATGACTTGAATATCTTCAATTGGAACATGTAGCATTGATGGAGTATCAACATATCCAAGATCTCAGCTAGCTCACAAGCAGGGGATTCAGGAATTTTCAGGAGCCCATTTTGGGCTCTAACTGGGGTCACTTTTTTTTTAACATGTAATATTTACAGTCAACTTGAACCTTTTAAATGAGTACAAAGAATTATCCACAATACACAGTAGATAAATGCAGAACAGACTCATCTTATTTAGAGTAATCTCTTGAAAATCAAAGTAATTTGTTTATATTATGCAACTGCCAAAACAATCAGACTGTCAAGCAGTAGCACTAGCAACTCAGCATGTTATAGTGTAAAAACAGAATAACTCACTAACCACATGTATACCTATTTTCATTTTGTAGTTTGGAAAGACTTTGCTGATTCTTTTATTTCTTGTTTCTTACTTGTGCTTTTGTAGATATATATATATATATATATATATATATATATCTGTTCTGTGGAGTGATGAAATAAAACTAGACATTTTCGGCCCAATGAATTAGCGGTATGTCTGGAGGAAGAAGAATGAAGCATGTTGGTGGTTCTGTGATGGCTATGGCTATGGCTATGGCTATGGCTATGGGGCTGCTTTGCATCAGCTGGCACTGGAAAACTGCAGCATGTGGAAGGCAAAATGGTTTCAGTTAGGTATCAGGAAATTCTAGGAGAAAATATCACATAGCCTGTCAGGAAGCTGTAGCTTGGGCATTATTGGACCTTCCAACAAGACAATGATTCTAAGCATACCGCAAATTCCACCAAGGCTTGGTTGCAGAAGAAGTCCTTGAAAATTCTACAGTGGCCATCACAGTCAAATGACTTGAACCCCATAGAAAATCTCTGGTGGGATTTGAAGAAGGCGATTGAGCACACACATACAATAATTTTTACTGAACTGGATGCCATTACTCATGTGCTAAGATTCCTCAGGAACACTGCCAGAAGCTGGTGTCTGCCTATGTATTTTTTTTGCAGCATGTCAGAACTGTAAAATGGTGTTCAAAAATTATTAAAGATGCTTGCCATGAAGGGGTTGAATAATTTTGAGTTATAGACTGAAAAGGCACTATAACTTGCATAATCAGTTGAATTTATTTGGGGAAGCATTGAAGCATTCGTTGTGTTGAGCTATTTCAATTGCTTTTGTTTGATTTGTTCATTGTAAACAGCTGAAAGTCTGTAAATGGGGGCTGGATAATTCTGATTAAAACTGTGTGTATATATATATATATATATATATATATATATATATATATATATATATATTGCCATCTTGTTTGCCATCATAATAAGTTTTTTTTTTTTTGTGGCAAAACCATGCTCAATCAATAACAAAAAGGTGTTCTGCTAGGCATCAATCTGATGATCTGATTAGCCAGAGACTGTTACAGTCAAGATTAATGTATCACTGAGTGCAGGGCCAGCCCAAGATATTGTGCTGCCTGGGCCCTAGGATGATCCACCATAACCATGTGCACATCCATTGTGTGTAGTGAATGCAGTGTCTATGTATGGGGTGCCGTGTGTGTAGTGAATGCATTGTCTGCTTGTGTGTAGTGGATGCAGAGTGTGTAGCAGATGCAAAGTATGTGTGTAGTTTATGCAGTGTCTGTGTGTAGTGGATGCAGAGTGTGTGTGTATTGGATGCAGAGTGTGTGTGTAGTGGATGCAGAGTGTGTGTAGTGGATACAGTGTGTGTGTGTGTGTGTGTGTGTGTGTAGTGGGTGCAGTGTAGTGTACGCAGTGTCTGTGTGTAGTGGATGCACAGTGTGTGTGTAGTGGATGCAATGTGTTAAATCTTCCTGGTCAGCTCCCTAGCCCGCAGTGTCTGTGTGTAGTGAATGAGGTGTCTGTGTGTAGTGGATGCAGTGCCAGTGTTTGTGTAGTGCATGTAGTGTGTGCAGTGTGTGTAGTGGGATTGGATATGGGCTGTGAGAGTTTTTTTTAAATGTATAATTAGGCTTATTCCCCCCTTCCCTGCCTGTGGCCAGGGAGGCTGGACACTAGATTACAAGGAGGTCCAGTGGAACAGCATGTTTATCCTGTGAAGAGGGGACCCAGAAGTCTAATCTTCTACTTCTGCAGCTTCATGTCCTCTCCTCTCACGAACCACATGAGCACTACCCTGGGTTGCCATGGCTACTCTCTTCGTGGCACGTAATGCATGCTTATGAGTTTCCATGATAACCCATGACAATGCTCATGCAGCTCACGAGAGGAGAGGACATGAAGCTGCAGGAGGTAAATATTAGACTTCTGGGCCCACTCTTCCTAGGCATATGCTTACATATATGGTGGTAATCGCGCTATATATATATATATATCTATATATATATACACACACACACAAATAGGCACGCCATTCCCCACATCAGGTTAAAATGTGCAAAGGCGGCAAAATGCAGCCCTGTCAAAGTGCCATCTGGAGTCATGGCCCCACCAAGACCAATGGATGGTGCGGCCCTGAGCTTCTAGTAATATCAAGGAGCAAGTTCAGGAGTCCATATACCTGTCCTTCCATGTAATTATCTGGGAAAGAGAATCCATTTCTATTTTAGAACCACTCATGTGAGATGAAGTTCATGTCTCTCATACACCAGGTTGAATAGTTGGAAGTCAGTCCACAAGGCTCAAGGAAGTAGTATCACTTTCATTATTCGACTTCTTTCTCTTTGGCAATATTCTTACAATATTGTATTTAATAAGATTGAATTCATTCAAGTGATCAGTGTTATCATTCATGCTAGCAACCATATCGAAGAAATTGACCACCTGTTTTCCACAGTTCTGAAAGTCCTACATCAAAACAACCTTTGACAGAGCTGTAATCTGCAAAAATGTGCCACAAGTAAAGGATATACTATAATTAGAAATTTGGATTGGATTTGAAAATCTCGAAAAATCTAAAAAATATACTGTTAGTGCGGTTTTAAACAATACTATAAAGTAAAAAAAAAATGTTTATAAGGAGAAAGGAGTACAATTTTATTGCCCCCCTTTTTAGTGTGTTTTAGTAATTGTGCAAAATGTGTAGATACATTTAGTTGAAATGTAGTTTTAATTCAGGGCAGTGAAAGGGATTGAAGAAACCTTCTGCTCTGAGCGCAGTCGTCTTCCTGCAGAGAGCCTAAGAGTGTTTGTAGACTTACTGTGCAAATTAATAACATAATCTCACAAAACTAATGTGTGTTTGCATACTTAATTAAACTGTCTATAAATGCATTATGGCTGTTGTTAATGAGGCTTGGTTTGTAAATGAAGCTGGGTCACTCACTGTAACAATAAAAAGTGGGTTATGTTTCTGTTTTGGTCACAGAACATATTTTTGTGCCGGTAATGTTTGTTTTAAAGGTTTCTTTGTAACATAAGTGGTTAAGATATCAAAGTATAATGGTTTCCATTATTATGAATCCAAAAGACTGTGTGGTCACAATTATAAGAAGAAATGTTGTATTACAGGGTTTAATGTGAAAATTTGGTAAATTATGTTTTGGGAACTGTTTAGAAAGACAAAGTAAATGTTTGTTTTAGAATGTCAAAGGGGAATAGAATTAATTGTATGAATTAAATGAATATGTACCTGTTTACAGGCACCTGTCCTGCAGGGTGCACCTATTTACAGCACTTACATTGTGCTTTTTTTGTTGCTCACGTGTAATGGTGAGGGGCGATAGCTACCAGGAGCCTTTGCCAGTGTAATCCTTTTTCCAGGAAACAGCTATAGAGTGTTTAAAACTCAGTGCTGTCCCAGATCCTTCATTATCTGTGTTTGAGGCTAGACAGGAAGTGGAAGGGATAATTTCCTATCTGCCCACTGACAGCCTCTCACACACAATACATGCTTTGCAGGAGGAGCAGGGACAGTGGTTCACTGTATAACAGTTCCTGCATTTGTACTATCAATCATTGTTATGGATGTTATGTTTGGTTTACATGCAACTAACTCTATGGTTTATTCTCTATTGTACATGTTTCCTGTTGGGATGTGTACGTCCTTGCTGTATCTCCTGAAACGTGGCTGCTATACACTAATAGCTTGCAGTGTCTTTATTTACATCACCTGAAACATGGTTTCAGAGGTATCTGAACCTGATCTGTTCTCACACACTTGATACCAGGAGCTTGCAAGTCTTGCAGTGAGAGACTTTGGAAGTGATTGTACCTTCTGTAGCAATTACAGCTAATACTGTCCTGCAAGCTGAGTGCTGGAAGCAAGAAAACCAGCATCATGGCAGCTGCTCATAGCATTCCACTACCTGAGGCAATGAGGGTGAGTGGGGTGGGGATTGCAGCAGTAACTGGGATAACTTCAGAGCTGAGTTTGAGGATTACTCCCTAGCTACAGGGCTGAATGAGAAGCCTGCATCAGTGCAAGCAGCCACACTAAGGAGGATGATGGGCAGTGAGTGCTACCATGTTTACAAGCATAATTTGAACCTTACAGAGGAGCAAAAGAATGACACTAAAGCAGGGACGTTTTAGCCGCGAGGCAAACAAGACATTTGCCTTGGGCTGCATTTTCCAGGGGGCGGCAAAAAACGCCGCCCCAAATGCCCAGGGCAAATGTCTTGTTAGCCTTGCGGCTAACTGACATGCTGGGCTGGCGGGTGGCACATGAGGGAGCTGAGCAGACCGCTCAGAGGAAGGGCAGCACAAAACCAGGATACACCACTGCACTAAAGCCATCCTTGATGCATTAGAAGCTTTCTTCAGACCTGCATAAAATGTAATATATGAAAGATATATATTTGGCAGCTGCAAGCAAGAAGAAGGTGAATCAATAGACAACTTTGTCACAAAGAGAAAAAGCTTCAAGCTGTGAGTATGGCTTCTTGAGAGATGAACTTATTCATGACAAAATAGTTCTTTTTTTTTTTTAATTCTTTTTTTTTGGCATGACAGTGCGATACAATAATGAAGAAACACATGTATTACATGGTATAAGTAACCAATCCGTAATCCAATTTACATCTGATTATACCATCGTTACAGTTCGCGTGATTGTGTTCAGTTTGGAAGAATGTGCTAGTGAGTGTCATTTTTCGTTCATTTTCATACAAACATACATGTTATGAGAAATTGTAAGCCTTATACAATAACAAGGAAAAAGAGAAAAAAGAGTGAAGAAAGCATGCCGTAACTGGGTATTGTAAGTACCGCTAATGTCAAGCTCTGGTTTCAACCCACATTAATCTGTGGTATTAAATGTGAAACCGTTCTCGTTGCAGGGGGACCTGTTTAATATCGACCTTAATGACAAAATAGTTCTAAGTATTAAAACTGAAAGTACCAGCCACTGTCTTTTGAGGGAACATGATTTAAACCTACATGCAGCAATTGAATTATGTTGCACTGCAGAACTTACTGACAAACATATGAGAGCTATGGAGCAGGATATACAGACTGACAGCATCCATGCAGCCTTCAAGCAACAGCTAAGATTGAAGAACTACCAGCACAAGCATTAACATGATAATCACCAAAGCACCTCACCTGTGAGCAAGTCTACATCATGTAAGTACTGTGGCAGTATCCGTGTGAGAAAGCAAGAACAGTGTCCTGCATGTGGAAAAATCTGTAGATCATGTGGTAGGCTAAATCATTTTGCTGGAGTATGTCTGTCAAGAAGAAGGGAAGCAAGAAAGCTAAACACAATTGAACAAATGTCTAATTCTGAGGATGCACCTGCTTAGCAATGATGTTATTTACTCAAAGGAATGCAGTGGTGCTGTAAAGTCTAAGGCAGGGGTTCTCAACGTTAGTCCTCAGGACCCCCTACCAGTCCAGGGTTTAGGGATTACCTAGGTGTGTCTCAGGTGTTTAGAAAAATAAAATAAAAACACCTTAGAGTCTAAGGTGTTTTTTTCCCTTTTTCTAAACACCTGAGACACACCCAGGTAATCCCCAAATCCTGGACTGGTAGGGGGTCCTGAGGACTGGGTTGAGAACCCCTGGTCTAAGGGGAAAAAATGGTTTGTAAATCTGAGACTAATATATACCAACCCTGCCAGCTGGATTCTGGTGCAACATGTAGTGTTATGAGTTTGAAAGACAAGATGAAACTGGCACTTAGGGCACCACTTCAGTCTAACAGCACCAAGCTGAAGCTATATTAAGGGGAACTAATGGAATCATTGGGACTTTTCCAAACAGAGTGCAGCATACGTGAAAATATACACAAACTTGAATTTGAGATTTTTGAAGCCTTTGACTAGGCCACTGACAAAACTGCAAATTCTCAATGTCTATAATGATGTGTTTACTGGCCCAGTAGTATCTGTTCCAGGAGTGGTTCATTTTGAACTGGATCCTACCATTCCATCAGTACAATGGGCCCCACGCATTGTGCCTATAGCCATTAAGCCACAAGTAAAAGCGCAAATGAATAGTATGAAGCTGACGGACATCTTGCATCAGTATCAGAGCCAACTGATTGGATAAGCAACATGGTAGTTATTAGGAAGCCTGAAAAGATTAGAATTTGCATTGATCCGAAGTTTCTTAACATGGCCCTGAGAAGGTCACACTACATAATGCCAATACTTGAGGATGTTTTGCATAAACTGCCCAGAGCACGGGTTTTTACATTTGTTGATGCAAGAGATGCCTTTCTACAGTGCAAACTGGATGAAAAGAGTAGCTACATGACCACTTTCTGGGACTCCTTGGGACCGAAGGAGATGGCTCAAGCTTCCATTTGGAGTCTCCGTAGCCCCAGAAGTATATCAGCGAAAGCAATATGAATTGCTAAAGGGGCTCCACGGTATTGAACCAATAGCAGATAACATTCTTATAATTGTCTGTGGTAATACAGATGAGGAAGCGGAGCATGACCATGATGAGAAGCTAGTAGCATTATTGGATCGCTGCAGGCTGGTAATGCTGAGACGCAGCGTAAAGAAATTACAATTCAAAGTACAAGAAGTCTGCTTCCATGGACATATCCTGTCTCAACAAGGCTTGAAAGCTGACCTAGATAAGATTAGGGCCATTGTGGACATGCCACGGCCTGGTGACACCAAAGCAGTGCAGCATTTTATTAGCTTTGTCACATACCTAGCAAAATTCATGCCGCATTTGTCTGAGGTGTGTGAGCCATTGAGAAGGCTTCTAGATAAAGATGCAGTTTGGCATTGACTTCCCAAGCATGACCAGGCAGTGGAGGAAATAAAACGCTTGATCACAGCTGCCCCAGTGCTAAAATATTATGATGCAAAAAAGCTAAAAGTGATGGTAAAGACCCATGGAAAGCCATCTTACATTGGAGAAACACTCCAACCGAGGGTATGGATAGTAGTCTGGCACAGAGACTGATGTCAAGGAGATTAAAGACCTCTTTACCAGTAGCCAACACGCTTCTTGAACCCTCTGTGATACAAGGTGTACCAGAAAAGTTATGACTTAAGGGTCAAGTGTTCAAGGCAAGATATGACGCATCTAATAGGGATTTACCTGAACTGAATATTGGGGAACAAATCCGTATGAAACCGCTTCCTGGAGATCGAACAGGTCGCTGGAGAATGGGAACCTGTCTGCAAACGGTTGCACCACGCTCTTATCTTGTGGATATCGTAGGAACTCTCTACCGACGCAATCATGTGGATCTGCGAGTGGTCGAGAAGCCTGATTCTCAATATCCAGTTGACAAGCCAGACGCACCTAGTACTCCAAGGACACACTCACATGTCGGCAGTAAAGAGTGTACAGAAGTGATAGCACAGACTAGTACTAATGACAGCCCTGAGCAAGCAGGACCTGACAGCAGTCAAGTTCAAAGCATGCCAGAAGTGGTAGGAAGAGTCCAGTAACGTCAGAGAGGGCTAAAAGACTATTTGCACAACCTGGACCAGTCTGAACTCGTAGTGGCAGACATTCACAACCACCTTAGAGACTTAACCTCTAGAATGTTATTACAGAGACAGTGTTTCACAATGTTGATTTATTAATACTAAAAGAGGAGGATTTTATGGATGTTATGTTTGGTTTACATGCAACTAACTCTATGGTTTATTCTCTATTGCATGTGTTTCCTGTTGGGGTGTGTACTTCCTTGTTGTATCTCCTGAAACATGGCTGCTATACACTAATAGCTTGCAGTGTCTTTATTTATATCTCTTGAAACAATCATAGGAGGGTAAGTACTTAGCAAATAATCCTTGAAAGTCCAAATGATTTTACCCTAAATACTCCTTTCCCCATATCCTCTGTTTAACCTCTTCCAAACTAAGAAACTTTAACATCCTATATAATCTAACACAAAGATTAACCCCTCTATAACTTTATAGGGATAATATAGTCATTAAAAAAAAAACGTAATTAAGCAGTTTATATGTATACAACATGCTCCTGCAGTATCACTGCTCTATTCTCTTTCATTTAGGATTTGAGTCACTTTTGATTCTTTCCAAGCCCAAGCTACAACTCTCCTCACTGTGGCTGACACTGCCTGGATGAAAAAATGGTTTAATTTTCAATCACATCTTAACTTTACTATCAGTTCTGCAAATGGAACATCATGGGAGACTCCTGCAGGCCTTAGAAGATTATTAACAGTGCAGGAGATAGGAAATTCTAAATTAAACAGAGTGTTCAATAAAGAAAGTTTAAACATGAGATCCCTCTTGACAGGAAGTGCTTAGAAAGTTGCATGAAGGCAGGCGTGGCTGGGGTTGCATAAGCAAAGGGATGTAAAGGGGAACTATAGGGCCAGGATTACAAAATTGTGTTCCTAGCACTATAGTACCATTTACCCCTCCCCTTCACACCACCCCCTGCACTGAAAGCGTTAAAAAACCATTTGTCACTTACCTGATTCCAGTGCCAAACAAAAAACATAAACACAGTCACATGCAATTTTATACATACACAGAAATACCTATATTACTGACATATCTTCCCACAGGGAAAAACATTTTTTTGCTTTTATTTCAATTAATTAATTTTCTTATTTTAGTTCGTCTGAAATTCGTAAAATATTGATTCTGAATAACCCGAATTCTGTAAATGTAATTAACTCTCAAAATGTGGACGTCTATTATTTTCTATGGAGAATGAATGAAGGTGGTAGTCACACAGTTACAAAGTACCGACATACAGCGCCACGGAACCTGTGTGCACTTTATAAATAGCAGTAATAAATAAATAAATAAATACAGAGCTATCTGCTTAACTGCTGAGAGATCAAAAAAAATTTTTCTTAATTTGAATCTTTCAGTTGTCTTTTATTACAGACTCACTGCTTTAGTTTCATTTTCGTTTCGTTTCCGAATAAAGATGATTTATCCTCTGACATTTGTTTTTGCTGTGGTTAATGCTTGAATCTCTTTTTCTGGACCCCACTCTTTTCTTCTAGCAGAAAATATTTCATCCTAATGTCACATAATAACTCTGCATTTGGCATCAGGATTATTATTGCATTTTACTGATTAGATTAGACAGAAATAAGTCAAGGAAAATAGCACGTTTCTACATAAGTGTTCTTTTGTTATGTCTTTGCGAGAATATTATAAAAACAGTGACATAGACTATTATGCAATTAGATCATCATAGTTTGCAGAAACATTGTAAATATATTTTATGTGACATTAATATCTTAGGATTTACATATTTTAAATAGACACAGCATTGAAATATCATGTTTCAACTTCAAGTATATGTGGTAAAATAGAAGGTAAATCATGGCAAACTATAATATACATTCAAACATACCACTGGACGAAGGTGATCAAGGGGAAAAAACAATATTACCCTTTACTTCACAGTATATTTCTAGAGACAAAGATTCCTTGAAAATGTTTTAAAACAGTGAAAAAAAAAGCAAAGAGAAGAAATCTAACTATACTGGGCTCAAAGTGCTTCCCCTTTTCAAACCAAAAAACAAATCATCTATATATCTATGTTAAGACACGATGTTCACTCGCCACCCATGATCTTCATAAATAAACTTTTCTTCATAGTGTGCCTTAAATTAATTGGCATAGCTGGGAGGGAACCTTTTGTCTGTTGCATTCCCTGCAAACTGTAGATAGACCTCTTCCTTTGTCCTCCTGAATAAACGTGGATTAGTGTCTGAATTGGTAAGGAAAAAATTTAATTGCTTCCGTATAACAAGGATAAAGTAATCTTGCCGTGTTTTATCTTTCAATATCCTTTGCATATGTGATGAATCCCCCTTAAAATGACTATTTACGAAAGAGAGAGACAACTACTAACTAACCCTAATGATGTCCCTAATTGGCTGCAGCTCATCTGTCTGAACAGGCCTCGAACGCTTCACTGCGCAGGTATCCAGTAGCGGCTAACCCACTACATCTCCCGCGTCAGACTCCTGCCCGTAGAGACAGACGCTGTCCCTATACTATCCCTATAGGGAAGTAGTTGTCTGTTTGAGGTGGTGGGACTGAAGAGGTGTGTGTGGGGTGTCACAGTCCATATCATCGATATCCTGATGTAGGAATGTAGGTGTGGTGCGGTCAATAGTCTGACCTACAGTCTTCTGTAAATATTTCTGCACACAGGGCATCACACAGCAAATCAGCAAGAGAAAGAGAATTTCCACAGTAAGAACTGCCATACCTACTTGAAGGGAAGTTTTCTGCCATCCACTCATCCATCCAAACCATCTGTCCCATGAATTGGGGACTCCCGAATTCCTCTTTAATTCATCAGAAAGACTTTCTAATTTCTCTATGGCCATGGTTACCTTACCGTTGGGGCCTGTATTGTCTGGGATGAAGGTACAGCATGTCATAGTGTCGGGGAGTATTTTACACACGCCCCCCTTTTCTGCTATGATCATGTCTAAGGCCATTCGATTCTGAAATGTCATTTGGGAGGTAGCCTGTAACTGTTCTGCCAAGCCCTGAAGGGCATTTCTAGTATAATTGACAAATCGTTGCTGGTTATAGTAGATATAATTGATCCAGTTAATATTCTTGTTAGCGGTGATGAGTGAGATCAAGGATTCGAATCCTGCCGCCACCTCATCTCTGGCATTGAACTCATTTGGTACCCCCCCCTTGGTACTCCAATGGCATCGATATATATACACATCTCAACATCTGGAGGTAGATTTAAAGGCACTGTACCCAGATGGGGTCTGGCCCCACCACAAACATAACAGTTAGTTTTGTTGTGTGAATTAGCATTATACCTCATCCATTCAAGCCATAGATTAGTATCTGAAAACCCGGTCTCCACAGCCATAGTGTCTTCAAATGTGGGATTGGCAATGGCTACCATGTCTTTAAGGGTTTTTATGTGTGGTTTTAGAGGGTTAATGGTAATGTGTTTGGAGTCTACCCAGTCAGGTGACGTAAGCATGTCTTGTAAATAGAAGGTCCCCAACTTGTTATATGATCCACCCCCTTTCCAAAACATTCCCATTACGTACTCCAAAGCGTCTCCTGGGCTGGGATGTTTTCTATGTTTGAGGTGAGGTTCATTGGGATAGACCCTGTTGGCTTGCATAAGGTCATTCTGTATAGCAATGGTTTCCCATATCTGTCAATCCTATCTAAGGCACTTTGTGGTCTGTAGCCCCATGGTCGGCCCGTATTACAACCCGCTGCTTTCCAGGAACTACAGTGATGTCCCCAATGGTCACCTGTCACACAAATATATAGGTCCTTCTTGTTTGGTATGTCTTTGTATATTGCATGAGAGAGTGCAGTTATATAATCTACCATTGCATCTGACTGAATTTAAAGTTGCTGAGGAAAATAACAGCTTTACCTGGGTGCTGTTCCAAATAAGATTTCGTAGGGGGATAAGCTAAACCTCCCTCTTCGGGTGTACCTTACACTAAACAATGCTATGGGAAGACTCTCCGGCCAGGGTAGGTTAGTTTCTTGGGACATTTTAAGCATTCTGGCTTTCAGAGTGCCATTCATGCGTTCTACCTTACCACTACTCTGTGGGTGATAGGGTGTGTGGAATGCAAGGGTCACCCTTAGTGCTGCCCAGATCTCCTTGGTTAGCAACGTGGTGAAGGATGTACCCTGGTCACTTTCGATTACTTCAGGAACTCTGTATCTGCAGATGATTTCGGTAAGTAGACGCTTCACCGTGGTCTTTGCAGTGAGATTAGCGACCAGAAAAGCTTCTGGCCATCCTGAAAACATATCCACTATGACCAGTGCGTATTCATACCGGCCACTCTTTGGCATTTGGATATGATCAATTTGGATCCTCTGGAAAGGGTACTGTGGTTTGGCCAAATGGTGTTGTGCCGCTTTAATTATTTTCCCTGGATTACATCTGGCACAGATGGTACAGGATCTGCAGTAATTTCATGTCAAGGTGGTGATTCCGGGTGCTTCAAAATATTTAACAATCAAAGAGTTTATGAGGTGCTTAGATAAATGAGCTGGTCTATGGGCCCACTGAACGACAGCTGGATACATATTCTTGGGTAGACAGAATTTGAGGTTGATTGTGTATACTTCATTCTGGAGGGTTGCTCCTTTGTCTTTCCAGCTTTGTTTTTCTTGAGGGGTGGCTGCGGCCTGTTGTTCTCTTAGGAGCTTGAGATCGGTGGGTAGGGTTTGCGTAGTGTAAATAGGAGTCTTTTCGACGGACACTCTCCTGTTCACTTCCAGACACCGGCGTGCCGCATCCTTAGCGGCCTGGTCGGCTAAATGGTGTTATTTGCTTCTTCTGAATTCAATCTACCTTCAGTATGGCCACCTCTTCAGGAAGTAGTAGTAAGGCATCCATCAATTCTTTGATAGCTGTGCCATGTTTCACAGGAGTACCTGTTGCTGTAAGGAACCCCTTGGTTTTCCAGATTAAGCCAAAGTCATGTGCCACGCCCAGGGCATACCTTGAGTCTGTTTAAATATTAACACGCTTCCCTTCAGACATCTTGCATGCCACCGTGAGGGCTATTAGTTTGTCTTCTTGTGCTGACTTAGATGATGGGAGTGAAGATGCTTGGAGTATTTGGTCCTCTGTGGTGACTGCATATCTGGTATGATATTGTCCATGCACATCTGGAAATCTAGAACCATCCACAAACAGAGTGTAGTCAGGGTCAGGTAGAGCAGCCTCGTGCACTGTTGGGAGATGGGTTGTTTCCATTTTCATCTGTTCAAAGCAATCATGAAGGGCGTCCGGGTCCTGTTCTGTAGGAGGGATGTCTTCACATATCTCTGTGTGATATCGAGGGTAACCGACTGTTTTGCAATTTATGGTCCTTTTAATGACCCCCGTCAATGTGAGCTGTTCTTGAGTTGCAGTACTCCATGTCTTGGCCATTGGGCCAAGTTCTTTCCATGAGAGATCTGGAGACTTAGTGAAAGAGATATGAGGAACAGCCACCTCCCAATGGTGATATAAATGTGATACCTCCATAGGCAGGTAGACTAAGATAACAATGTTTCCTTTGGAGTCACAGAACAGGTCTGTCAGTGTGATGCATATTTCCACCAGGCTGAATAATTCTTCTGTATAGTATGGGTCAGGACCTTGGGTGTTCCTGAACCACAGGGTGCAATGTAAGTAGCTCTCGGGCTGTTCATCATGTGGAACTGTGGGCTTTTCTACTTGAAGTTCCATGTGAACATCAGGATTTATGTCCAGGCTGTACCAGTATTGCGCGCACTCCCCCCTTGGGAAGTGGCAGAAGAGTGGCCAGATTCAAGGAGTAACATCTTTGTAAAGTAACATTATCAGGCAAGAGGAGGGAGGTTTGAAGGCGGAGATGTCTCTGAGATAAGAGATGTTTTGGCTGGACCTGATTCAGGATTGCAGCGATATCATGGGGAGCAAGAACCGTCAGTTTATGTCCGAGAACAAAGTCATTAGTTTTGTCCAGCAGGGCACTGGCAGCAAAAACAGCACGCAAACAGGAAGGATCACCCCTGGCCACGTGGTCTAGCATGCAGGAAAAGTACCCAATAGGGCACTGACGGGAACCGTGGGATTGAGTAAGGACCCCTGAAGCATGGCCCATCTTCTCTGAGATGAAAAGTTTGAACGGTAGCTGGTTGTTAGGTAGGCCCAAAGCAGGAGCGGAGGAGATGGCTCTTTGAAGGGCATGGTAACAGGTGCGGGCTGTAGAGGACAATGAAAAAGGTTCAGTCTTCAAAGCATCGTAGAGAGATTGCGTGAGTTGAGAAGCCTCAGGGATCCAAGACCTGCAGTATGTGATGAGGCCCAAGAAGGCATAAAGTTGGTTAGACGGAAGGGAGAGATTTGTAATGGCAAGTACCCTGTTCCTCGTTAGGTGACGGGTGCCATGGAAAAGGCAATGTCCCAAGAAGACCACAGAAGGCTGGCAACACTGGAGTTTCATCTTGGAGGCTTTGCAACCTTCTTCAGCGAGGAAACAAAGGAGATCTTCGCAATTCTGTTCAACAGTTGAAAAATTATCCGCACAGAGAAGTAAATCATCTACATACTGGAGCAGGACCACGTCTGGGTGGGACTTCTGCCAGGGTTCTAGGACAGCTGACATAGCTTTGGCAAATTGGGTTGGGGAATTTTGTGCACCTTGAGGCATGACAGTCCAAGTATACTGTTGACAATCGTGTGTGAAAGCAAACAGATATTGACAAGAGGGATCCAAGGGCACGCTGAAAAAGGCATTTGCAAGATCAACCACCATGAAGAATTTAGCTGTTGGAGGGACCTGTGACAACAGTGTATCTGGATTAGGGACAACGGCAGTATAGCGATTTGTGACTTCATTAACAGCGTGGAGGTCTTGGACCAAACGGTACTGGTCTGGTTGACCTTTTTCATTTTTCTTCTTTACTGGAAATAGAGGGGTGTTACACTGTGATACACACTTGACTAGTGCACCTTTTGCCAACAGGCTATCAACTTGTTTGGAGATGGCGAGGGCTTGTGCAGGTTTCAATGGGTACTGTGGTCTTCGTGGTGTGTTAGCTCCTTTAATTAGTGTAACTACCACAGGTGGGACTCGTAGGTGTCCAATGTCATCTGGGCCCGTGGACCAAAGTTTAGTTGGAACCCTATCCAGGGTACTGGGGGCATCTGGGACCTTCTCTGTGGGGGATGTCATATGTAGTAGTAGGGGCAGAGAGCAAAGGACGGAAGTATCTTTGCGAGAAAGGGGGGTTAGTAATTGAACCTGGCCATCAGCAGTAAAGGAGATAGAAGCTTGAAGACGAGACAGAACATCTGCTCCTAAAAGGTTAATTGGACAAGTGGATGAGATCAAACCGAGAGAGAATTTCAGAAGCAACCCGCAAGAGCTTAGTTAATGGGTTGTTTCAGGGGGTACCATCGACACCTACACAAGAAACATCTGTGTCGTATAGGTAAGAAGAGTCAGTCAGGTCTTGTTCTCTGAGAACACTGCGGGCTGCACCTGTGTCAACTAAAAAGGTAGTAGGATGACCCTCAACTGGTAGGACAACTGTAGCGAGAGGCCCCCCTTGTCCCCTGTAGACACTGCCATGACAGGGGTGTTAGACACAGGTTTGCCGGTTACCTATTGTACAAGGTCTAGATGAGATCGATCAGGGCCAGTGGAGTGACATGCGGGTGTGGTGGAGTGGCTGCTCTGATGGGTTTGACGTGTAGGGCGATAATGACTGGATGCAGGGCGTTCATCTTGTTGGAAATTATCTGTATCGTAACTACCAGGGGAAGGGTGAGCATGGCTGCAGGGTGGGGGGTGAGTATCAGATGGAGAGGGCTGGTAGACAGCTTGGGCATATTCCTGAGGAGGGTAATACGAAGTATGTGCTTGAGGATATACCTGTGGAGGGTAACCTGGTTGGAGACCACCATACGTGGCTGCAGGAGCATTGGGGTACATGGGATAGCTGAACACAGGATTAGGTGGTCTAGTGGTCAGCTGTCTAGGCACCCTGGGGTGTGGGCAATCTCTCCGGAAATGACCCGGTTGGTTACAATTAAAGCATGCCCTGGTCTGAGGCCTAAGGGTAGGTGTCATGTGCTGCCCCTGTGCAGCTGGCAGGGTAGATAGCACGGCATATCCTGGGGGGACCGGGGTGGGTCTTGTGGCAGGGCTATAAACAGAAAACATAGGAGGATTACTTTTCCTTTGGGGTGGCTGTAGAGCGGATTCTAGGCCCTTGGCAACTAGTAAGAGAGTGTCCAAAGGAATAATTCTGTATTCGGGACGAGAGAGCACTAAGCCTTTCCTGATGGCTTCCTTAAGGCCAGCAACAAAGGCAGCGGATAACATCTGGGTATGTGCTTTGTTGTATACACTGAATCCGAGATCGGAGAAAGTTTGAGTCAACCTTGAATGGTATTTTTCCACAGATTTGAGTTTGTCTTGTCATTTATACAAGTGGCTTGGTCAGCTAGTTTATCCTGGGCCCAGGCCAGAAGCTGTTCACAGAATGTAATACCCGACTGGAAATCCATATCGGTAGTGAGGAGAGTGTCATTAAAACTCCTTTCCATAATGGGCCAATAGGCATCCCCAGCCTTGATCTCACACAGACTATACAGATCACGCCAGGCTGCTGAGTATGTCTTACGAATCTGGGCAACCCTCCGGAAGAAGGGCATGGGCTGCTTCTCAGGGTCGGGGAGAGAGGTTACTAGGGTTGCAGCTTGGGATTGGTTGAAAATAACATACATCGGGGGAGCCCCTTCCACTGTGGTTGGCTGTGGTGGCCTGTCTCTGGGAAACCCTATTATCCGAAGGACGTAATGGGCTAAGCCCCTGAACATTGTCATCCTTGGGGGGAACCGGGAATGGGAGACCATGATTGTCACGGCAAGGGTGTAGAATTTATTATTACACTATGGAATATCGTCCTTTAATGTAATTTGTGTAGTAAATGGCACAAATTACAGAGATGTTATTGCTGAGGTCAACAGGGGTTACATCTTTTGAAGCTGGGACCCCCACAGAGGTCAGATGACAGAAGGGGTAGTATGAATGGCATAGGAATGTGAAAAGGATTTTACTATATGGATGTGAAGTAATCAAGACTCTGCAAGGTGTGAGGTTCTACACTTGGAAAAAGTCTGAATGTCTCTTCATCCATTTGGCATGTACCTTGTAAAGGATAGTTCAATCATTTGATATGGTAATGTGATTAGTTTCATGAAGATCCTTGTGTTCCAGTATCTTATCCAAGTGAAACATTAATACTTACCCACAGGTTAATAATTAAGCCTCATTTTTATTATATTTGGAATGGGACAAGCTTAATCTCTCAATTAAGCCTAAACATGAGTGGCACAACTTAAACCGTGTGGCAGGACTTGTGATGTCCGTCCTATTGGATCGTGGGCGGGGTGTGCAACATGTCTTTGGAATGGGAAAACAATAACAAATTCATAGAGGCAATTATTATTTCTGTGGCAAGTACAGTAGAGGAGATAAAACCAAAAGTTTGTATGTGGCTTGTTGTTTTCTAGAACAAAGGATGTGGTCACTTAGTATCCCTATAGGTACGCCTTGGCTCCACCCCTGGGTGAGGCGGGGTAATTTACAGGGTATATCTCCTGAGATCCTGAAGGGTGTTTGCTTACTTGCTCAGGGCCAAGATCTAATTTTGAGTGAGTCACCATCTTTCCTTGCCAAAGACCCCCTGGACAGAAGTTGTACTGGGAGTTGCCATGAGGGAGGTGGAGACAGGAACTGGACTGGGTGAGGGGGCGGGTTGAGTAGGCTGAGGGAGATGAGTGGAGAGGGCAGAGATGAGTGACGAAAGATCGAAAGATCGAAGGAGGGAGGGACAACAGGATTGGAGGTGGGAAGGGGAGGGGAATCTGAAACTGGGACAGAAGGGGTGGTGGGGAGAGGAGAGGAAGGTGCAGGAGTATAGGGAATAGCACCGGAAGCAGAGAGGGCGGAAATGAGTGACGAAAGATCGAAGGGGGGAGGGACAACAGGATTGGAGGCGGGAAGAGGAGGGGAATCTGGAACTGGGACAGAAGGGGTGGTGGGGAGAGGAGAGGAAGGTGCAGGAGTAGAGGGAATGGCAAGGGAAGAGGGGGATATGGCAGAGGGAGATGCGACAGGGGAACAGCGGGTGAAGTTGGGAGGGGAACAGGAGCAGAAGGATCGACAGGAAGATTAACTAGAGGGGCGTCAGGGGAGGCAACACATAAAGGTGGGAGGGGACCAGGAATAGGAGGAATGACAGGGGAAGATGGGAGAGGGGTGATGTCTGAAGAAGTAATGGAGGGAGGTAGAAGAGGGACGGCATTAGTAGCGACAAAGGAAGGTGGAAGAGGGACGGGATCAGAGGGAAGTGGGAGGGGGACCGGAATAATGGGAAGTGTGGAGGTAGGTGGGAGAGGGACGGGGTAATAATAGGATCCGTCCGCCCCGAGGACGGGGTACAGAGGGGTGGGGACAGAGGGGCCTATGACAATTGGAGGTGGCGACTGGGCAGTGATTGTAGAGACGGGGCGAGATTCATTCACGGTATTCTGGGCGCCATCATAGGGTGGTGGCCAGGGAACATCAAGAGATGAATCATCATTACAAATATTTCTGTGATATACATAGATCGTTTGTCCTTCAAAATCTAGTTCTTCCTCTGACCAACCCTCCCACTTGAGTCCTCTTGCTACCCGATACCAAGCCTCCATGGCTTTCGTCAAACCCATTATCCAATAGCAAGCCCTCTTTATGTCACGATTCGGGGAACCCAACACGCTGGTACACACACACACACACAAAAGGTGCCGTACCGGACCTTAGAGTGGCCGGGCTAAGCACACACAGAATAGTCAGGAGACAAGCCAAGTAAAGGGGAACCAGAAGACAGAATAACGTAAAACGAGCCGAGGTCAAAGGGTAGGAGAAAGTCACAGAGTCAGATAAACAAGCCAGAGAGTACGTAACCAGAAGCACAAGGTAAGTAGCAATACTAGCAAGCAAAGACCACAACAGGGCAAGGAGGAACAGGAAAGGTACGTATTTAAACCATCAGGTTAATTCTGATTGGATGATTTCCAATCAGAATTAACAATCACACGTGGGAGATATTTAGACCTCCCACTGTGATTGTGGCACTTTGCCTTTAACGCCGGGTCAGGTGACTGACCCCGGCGTGTATAAACCTGGGCGGTCTCCCAGCGTGCAGCGTCATGCATGCTGCCGCTGGGGGACGTGGAGGGAACGGCGGGCGGCATCCGAGGCTGGAAGGATGCCGCCCGCCGTACCCACGAGGCGGAGGGGACCGCGGACGGCTGGAGGGGGAGTACTGCGAGCGGAGTGCAGCCTCCCCTCGCAGCCGCCCGCGGGAGCCTGACATTACCCCCCCCTCGAAGACCGCCCAGGGGGCGGGAAGCGGAAGGCTTCAAAGGAAAGCGGGCATGAAAGGAGCGGACCAAAGAGGGAGCGTGCACATCGGAGCTTGAAACCCAGGACCGCTCCTCAGGGCCGTACCCCTTCCAGTCCACTAAATATTGCAGCCGACCCCTAGAAACACGAGAGTCGAGAAGGGCAGCCACCTCGTACACGTCGTCAGAGACAGCTCGAGGGGAAACGGGCCGCCCGAGGGGACGAGAGAACCGGTTACACAGCAAGGGTTTCAAAAGCGAGACGTGCAACGTGTTCGGGACACGCATGGAAGGAGGCAAATCAAGGGAGTAGGAAACGGGATTAACCCTACGTAACACCTTGAAGGGACCAAGAAACCTGGGGGCAAATTTCATCGAGGGAACCTTGAGACGGAGGTTCCGGGAGGACAACCATACCCTATTCCCAACATCATAATTCTTCTCTGAATCAGACAACCTTTTAGAAAAATAACAACAGGGATGGAGGGGTTTGTCATAAGACAACCTCTGTGACAGTACGGCTCCCACACCTGACTCTGAGGCGTCTACTTCCATAACAAAGGGAAGAGAAGGATCAGGGTGGTGCAGCACTGGAGCAGAGGCAAATGCCTTCTTGAGGGTTTCGAAGGCCTTAAGGGCTTCAGGAGTCCAAACCCTAGGATGTAGACCTTTTTTTGTCAACTTCGTTATGGGAGATATGAGTGGTGAAAAGTTTTTATAAATTTCCTATAATAGTTGGCAAATCCTATAAAACGCTGGATAGCCTTTAGTCCTTGGGGAAGTGGCCAGGACATTATAGCTTCCAATTTAGCAGGATCCATACTGAAACCCTGTTCAGTAATGATATATCCTAGGAATTGCACAGAGGTCTGATCAAATAAACATTTTTCTAACTTACAGTAGAGTCCGTTCTGCAATAGCCTTTTGAGCACCATCCTAACATGGTTATGGTGTGACTTCAAATCAGGAGAATACACAAGTATGTCGTCAAGGTACACTACAGCACAGACATGCAATAGATCCCTAAGGACATCATTTATGAGGTCCTGAAACACGGCAGGAGCATTACACAATCCAAAAGGCATGACCAGATATTCGTAATGCCCACTGCGTGTGTTGAACGCTGTCTTCCACTCGTCATTCTCCTTTATACGGACAAGGTTATAAGCCCCCCTGAGGTCTAATTTGGTGAAAAATTTAGAACCTTTAACACGATCAAACAACTCAGTGATGAGGGGGATAGGGTAGGCGTTTTTAACCGTTATATTGTTCAGACCCCTGTAGTCTATACATGGCCTCAAATCACCCTCCTTCTTAGCCACAAAAAAGAAACCAGCACCAGCAGGAGAGGAGGACCTTCTAATAAAACCTTTTCTTAGGGATTCCTGTATGTACTCCTCCATGATTTGGTTCTCTTTTTCAGAAAGAGGGTAGACCTTTCCCCTAGGAGGCATAGTGCCCGGTAAGAGGTTTATGGCACAATCATACTCACGATGTGGAGGTAGCTTATCTGCCTCCCTCTTCTCAAAAACCAAGGCAAGATCCGCATAAACAGAGGGCACAGAAACCGAGAGTGGTTTAGCCGTGGGTACGTTAAGTAAACAGACAGGACGTACATGATCCACACAGTCTCGCTGACAAGATTCCCCCCAGGAAAGTATGTCTAAACAACCCCAATCAAGAACAGGGTTGTGTTTAACTAACCAGGGAAAACCTAGAACGATGGAGGCTGTTGGGGAGTCAATTATTTGGAAGGTTAACTTCTCTTTGTGCAAAACACCCACAGACATAACCATTTCCTGGGTTTCATGGGTCACCAGAGGTTTCTCCAGTGGTCTACCATCTATGGCCTCAACGGCCAAGGATGTCTCCTTTCGAATCAAATTCAGGGCTGCGGTTTTGGCAAAGGTCTCATCCATAAGGTTGTCTGCCGCACCTGAATCGATCAGGGCTTTGGTTGTTATAGTGGTTTTATTGACCAAGAGAGAAACCGTAATAAACGGTCTAGAGATGGACATATGAGGGGACAAAGTCATAACACCCGAGGCCGACCCCTCTCTAGGCCTTAGGTGCTGCAGTTTCCCTGTAGTTTAGGGCAGGCTTTACAGTGATGCCCCCTCTTCCCACAATAAAGGCATAACCCCTCCCTTCTACGGTACGCTCTTTCGGCCTCAGTTAACCCTGTAGCACCCAACTGCATGGGTTCAGGGGATGGCTGCACAGGAGCGGGTAACGCTAGCAGGGAAGTACTGGGTAGAGCAGGTAACACCCGTGTATCCAACCGTCTTTGGCTACGCCTCTCTCTAATACGGTTATCTATAAGAATCACATAGTCTATAACATCATCTAGAAGAGCAGGTAATTCCCTGGATGCTATTTCATCCAGTATATAAGCGGCCAGACCCTCCTGAAAGGCTGTTACGAGGG
Organism: Pelobates cultripes; assembly: GCA_933207985.1. Lineage (NCBI taxonomy): Eukaryota > Metazoa > Chordata > Amphibia > Anura > Pelobatidae > Pelobates > Pelobates cultripes. Next base: position 119,358,395 of record OW240914.1, on the reverse strand, counting down.
CGTCATTATTCCAAACCACTTCAGCTGCTAGAGTACGAAATTCGATAGTGTAATCTGCTACAGACCTGTTACCCTGTCGGACCCTAAGCAGAGCCTTGCCAGCAGAAGCAACCCTACCGGGTTGATCAAACGTGCGTCTGAAAGCTGTCAGAAAATCAGCAAAGGACATAGGAGACGTATTTTCCCAAATGGGGTTGGCCCATGCTAAAGCTCTCCCGGACAAGTGGTTTATCAAAAAGGCAATTTTAGATCTGTCAGTGGGATAGGAGCGTGGATTCATCACCAAATGGATGTCGATTTGGTTGAGGAAACCACGACACAATGCTGGGTCACCACTGTAGCGCTGTGGCGGCGTCATGTGAACTACATGAGCGGGAACAGGTACTGGAGTGGGAATGGGTTCGGGCACAGCAGCAGCAGCCTCCTGAACGGCGGTTGCAAGTGTGCAGTACGAGCCAGAATGGTTTGTAAAGCTTGAGCAAACTGATCCATACGGTGGTCTAAGCCATCCATTCTAGCCTCTTGATTAACTAGGAGCTGTGGTATGTCAGCAGGTTCCATTATGGCCCTGTTGTAATGTCACGATTCGGGGAACCCAACACGCTGGTACACACACACACACACAAAAGGTGCCGTACCGGACCTTAGAGTGGCCGGGCTAAGCACACACAGAATAGTCAGGAGACAAGCCGAGTAAAGGGGAACCAGAAGACAGAATAACGTAAAACGAGCCGAGGTCAAAGGGTAGGAGAAAGTCACAGAGTCAGATAAACAAGCCAGAGAATACGTAACCAGAAGCACAAGGTAAGTAGCAATACTAGCAAGCAAAGACCACAACAGGGCAAGGAGGAACAGGAAAGGTAAGTATTTAAACCATCAGGTTAATTCTGATTGGATGATTTCCAATCAGAATTAACAATCACACGTGGGAGATATTTAGACCTCCCACTGTGATTGTGGCACTTTGCCTTTAACGCCGGGTCAGGTGACTGACCCCGGCGTGTATAAACCTGGGCGGTCTCCCAGCGTGCAGCGTCATGCATGCTGCCACTGGGGGACGTGGAGGGAACGGCGGGCGGCATCCGAGGCTGGAAGGATGCCGCTCGCCGTACCCACGAGGCGGAGGGGACCGCGGACGGCTGGAGGGTGAGTACTGCGAGCGGAGTGCAGCCTCCCCTCGCAGCCGCCCGCGGGAGCCTGACACTTTATCAATAAGCAATTTCCTCCAAAACTCTGGCTGTAATCTACCACTGGGTGACATTTGAAAACCACAAAGTTTTGCTATCTTCTTTATTTTTAACATAGCCTCTTCTCCTGCTCTCTCCTTAACAATATCACAAGCTAAATAGCCTTTGGAAGGTCTGGCGTGTTCCTGTCCCATTTTTACCAAACAAGGTTTTCCCTGTAAGAGGGATAGAGAGAGAGAGAGAAAAAAGAAGGAATGTCTACAGTGCTCAACTGCCACGAGGAATTGATCCCTGTGCGTCTTCCCGACTCCGCCCACCTCCTCCCCCCCCCGAGATGGTGGACAATTTCTGTTGATATTTATTCAGTTATTTAATGGATCTAATGTCTTTGCCCACCAACTTAAAACATGTTTGCAAATGACTTTGTACATGATTTTGAAAGAACAATAATGTATTAAATGTGTATGTTTAAAAGCATCATTGTCTTCAGTGATATCCTCCTTTTCTCTACTTTAAATGTTGTTGTTGTTGGTGGTGTTTTTTTTTTTTTTTTTTTTAAACAAGTCCTTCTAATAAATGCATTGAGGTACCCTAAAAAAGCAAATGATTCCCAAATCCTTTTTAGGTGAGGGAAGGGCACATGATTTTAAATCTCAATATGATTCTAAAAGTGGAAAAAATATCTAATTTACCAGTAGGGCAAAATTTCAATTTATTGTTTAAAAGATAAATTTGAGCAGTGTTAACTCTGTAGAAGTTAAATTTAAAATGCCTACTTCTCCCTTTTTTCTCTTTTTTTTTTCTCTGCATATATATTTGGCCCCTTCTTCCTCTATTCACTTTCTTCTTTGCCTAATCTGTGCTTTTCGGAATCACATTGAGATGTAAATCAGATGTCTTTCCATCACCTAAAAAAGGGTTTTTGGAAACATTTTCTTCTTTAAGGTGCCTAAGAGTCTCATGTTTGTTATTTAATAGGATAATTTCTAATGGAGTCCCCCATGCAAGCAATCAATATAATGGTTTTCTTGATCTTATAATGTTGTCATGATTTAGTAGGTAGAGCCCAGGATGCAGTAATATGCTAAAAAAGTCAAAGGTGTGATACAGATAAGGATGAGGCAAAGGCAGGGTCGGACTAGCAAAAGGTCAGGCAGAAGAGGTTCATAAATGGAGGTCAAGCCAAAGGTCAGTTACTGGGTAGTCAGAACAGAAACAAGAGAGCAACTGATCAAGGAGCACAGTAATAATGAACACTGACTGCTTGTGTGAGCAAACTTAAATAAGAAGGAGGGGGGCCTACCCCCTCTTACGTCACACCCATTTCCATTACACATCTTCTGGTTGGTAACACTTCCTTCCCCTTTAAGGCATTGTGGGTTAGGCATGTTTGATTGAGGCCGGGCTGATTTGTGAGATGCATGAACACAACGAGTCACTGACATTCTGATTGACATCCTGAGGAGTCAAGGCTAACATTCACCATATGGGGACTTAGGCCTGCAGTGGCTGACAAGCTCTCTAGCACAAATAGAAGTCTTTCTCTTTGTGCCACTTTTTTGTGAGTGTATCTATATTGTTTTTATTCATTGTTTTTTCTGTGTCATTAAATACTTCACTATGTATATGTTCTTTTTTGTTTCTATTAGATGCCTAACCCTACAAATCATATGGTAACTATACATGCACTTTTGTGAATGTGGTGCCCTCCCCGCTATATGTTTAACTGTACTATCTTTGTACTCATATCTTTTGGGATTTGGGAGTGATCCCCTCATTTGAGTGGCTAGTCTGCACTGTTTGTATTGCACTTTTTCCAACTTACCGCCTCCTTTGTTCTTAGTTTTAGGCTAGTTCTACGGTTAGTTGTAGAGTTAGGGTTTGTGTAGGGTTTATGTTATGGTAAGGTAAGGGTTAATGTTTGTTAGGGTTAATGCTGTTTTAATTTTAGGGGTAATGTAATGTTAAGGTTAGGGCAGGTAAACGTTTAAAATAAGTGCAAGCATAGGGTCAGAGTTGGTGTAGTGTTGGAGGCATTGGTATAGGGTTAACGTTACCTACCAAAACTTAATTTAAATCCTGAACATACAAGGCATTTACCAAACAGGGCTTGTATGTGAATCTATTTTGAGCACTTTTTTTTTTTAATTGCACTAGATATGTTAAAATAATTATAAGTAAAAATGTGAAAGAATGCATTTTTTTTCTCTCCCTTATTTATAATTTTATTCACACTTAATGTTGTGTTAGGTATATATTGGATATTAAAAGAAAGCCCCTACTGTCCTGTCTGTGAATATATAATATTTATGGGGTTATGTAAAGAGAAAACAGACACATAGTGCTAATTGTTTGATTTGTTTTGATTCAGATATTGAAGAATTGACTCCATCCTTAAGAGGTTAAAATACTTAAACTTTCATGTTATTTGTGTATGTTATTTCAATACATGAAATGAATTCATTTGTTTACTTTATGTACATAGGGGTATTTCCATGCGTACATTCTCTTTTAGAACATTAGGCCTCTTTTGCTCAGCTACTTGGAATAAAGGCGATTTCCTTGTTCAGTTAATATTGACTGAACAATACTAATGCAAATAACACATGCTATAAATACTGTAAAGTATAAAGTGAATTATTCCAAAAATATACAATTCACAGCAGATCAGCCAAAATTACGCATCTGCCAAATTTCTTTTAATTTCTTTTAATTAGCTGTAATTTGCTGTATAATTTGAAGTAATGAATTGTACTGCAGATCTGCAGAATCATGTGCTTTCACTAACATGCCTAAAACTGTAAGGGCACCAACCCCATTGCTTCAACACTGGGTTTAAAAGGAGCAATATAACAGGGATCAGTACATTTGATAAACAATAAAAACAGCACATCGGAAACGTTTTGTATCTACTTTAACATCTTCAGTGTCAGAGAACCAAGCACAATGTTAAATCTGAGTCAAATCTGTGCAGCTGAACATCCTCTGCCAAAACAGATAAAGGTAACAGCTGCACGGCCAATGCTTCCTTCATCACACAAGCTTTTAAACATTCAAACTCACTAGCAATTACCAAGAAGGTATTTTTTTGTGGCCCAGACATTGATAAAAAATATTCAGAGGATTCAGGTGGTCATTAATAATCCATCGTAAGGTGTTACGTGAATCCAACAGAGACGTTTTCAGAAATTGTGTCAAATACAATTTGGGTGACAGGACAGTCACTGTAACATTACAGTTCATTATGAAAATACATCATAAAGGGAATTTTCCAGGACCAATTAAGCAGGAAACATTAACCTTAAGCCACCAAACCAGCAGCTGTAAAATCCTCAATTTTGTTTGTACACACACCTGCTATTTGAGTGAATTTGCTGTCACCAATTTAATTTTACCTTGAAATCTCGTGCTGTCACTCATAGGTATTCTAAAAATGTTTAATCTCTAAATGCCATCTTTTGTTTGTAAACATTAGACTTGTTCAATTGTTTTCAAAGAATCGCATTTTGTCGATTGGAAGTTTGGCTGACTTCCATAACTTGGATCTGCCACATAGCTGAATCATGAAACAAACGAAATGAGGAATGAATGAGAAATTTTGTTTGCTTTTGTTATTCGGTAAAGGGTCAAATGGTATGCCTCTCCCCAACCCCCCCAAAAAAAATATATTGAAAAAGATAATGTAAAAAGATGATTAATGGATGGGAACAGCAACTAAATGTTTTTATCAACAGATATAAAATATATATTTATATATTATATGTTTTATAAATATGCAATGTATAATTATATGTTTTCCCTCTATCGGTTACTTTTATTCACTTTATCTGTGAACCAAATGGAGTGCTAATGAGCCTATAAGTGTACTACAAAATAAATACATAATTTATGTTTTATAATACTCTAATTCAATGCTCCTCAACCCTCTCCTCCAGGCACAACTAACATTCCATGATTTGGGGGTTTACAGGGTGTGCCTAAGGTGTTTTAAAAATTAAATAAATAAAAACACATTAGACTCTAAGGTGTTTTTTTTTTGTTTGTTTTTTTCCCCTTCTTTTTCTAAACACCTTAGACACAACCGGGTAATCCCTAAATCCTGGACTGTTAGGTGTGCCTTGAGGAGAGGGTTGAGGAGCACTGCTCTAATTGGCACATTTCTCAATTTTGGTTTGGTCAAAGTTTTTAACAAAAAGATTGCATGGACAACATTTGTCCATACCAAAATGCTATAAAAACAAAACCTAAATTACCAAAAACATTTTTTTTTACATGCACAAGTCTAATAAATGCATTTTAATAAGATGAAAAATAGAAAATTAGACATTTGCAAGTCTCTTTAAGACTTTAGGCTACTTACTAAACACCCTAATCAAAACAACATTGATTTCAAGCGGGACCAATGGAGATTGGTCCATAGGGGCAGGTGAGGCTGATGCCTCCTAGCTTTTGCTTCAGTGCAAAAATCCAATTCATATTAGCATGGTAAGGACTAATGCTAAGAGTATGCTAGAAAAAACAAACAAAAAACTGTTTTGTTTATAGACATGCTGCTAAGATAATAACATGTTTTATTATTTTTAAATATTTTGTATTTTTGTTGTTATACATATAAATAATATGTATAAATATATTGTATCAAAATAATGCCCTATTTTACCTTTAAACTGGGGAGTAACTGATTGGCTGAGAGCGTTAGTTGGTACCTGGCATGTCTCTTTAAGGAATATCTGGTGCATATCAAATGATAACATAGCACAAAGAGCGAGGCATGTTGGAGGTTATGGTATTAGCTTGTGCACTTTTTAGTCAATAAAAAAAAGTTTATAATTCTCTGGTTTTCAACTCTTTCCATTTTAGAGGTTGTGAAAAAATCTAAGGGTTTATTGTAAATAAACTTATGCTTTCCTACGGCAAAGGCCTAATGCGCACTGCGCTCACCGCACATATGTATTAGGTACCCCCTCAGTGCTGATGTCTGAGGAGGTGGAGATGGAGCCAGTGGCTGGAATAAACCCCTTGAGTTTGAGATAGTTTGAGATTAAGTGTAGCAGTTGAAATGCATCTGGGAAGCTATTCTATTATTTAGTGCTGATTAAATTGAAATCTTCATATCTGTAATGTTTAACGAAAATATGCATATTTTAGTGTCATGGCTGGAGGCCTCAGTTTTTGTCATCACTTAACACTCTTCTTTGAATATATATATATATATATATATATATACACATTTTAGAAATTTAAATATATGCAATTGCATTTATTCATAATCACCTTGTAATTTCAGTGTTCAGCTACATTCATTTGTATTCTAAAGGACTCGTGAGTTCCAAAATACAACCTTTTATTAACCTGGCCAACTGAGATTAGTTAAGGATACCTTCATACTTTACTACATACTGCATACTTTATGATTCTCATGTCCTTCATTCTTAGAATTTGTATTGCTAGAAAAACTCATTTTCCCTCTATGCCTGGTAGGGTTCTTCAATCTTTACACATACAGGGTTCAGATTGTTTGTTACAAGCTTCCTAATAGCTTCCTAATAGCCCTGATCTGAACCAGTGTATACAATTTAGTTAATAATATGGTTGCAGAACAGCTAATAGTCTCTGTTATTGTACCTGGTACACGATTCATTCCTTAACATAGAGCAGCTCACAGTTTGCATTGTAGGTTAAACATAGAAATGTATGGTCAGTAAAAGCATTCAGCCCACACACTTTGCCTCTTTATTTCCTAAAGAAAACTTCAAGATCTATTTAATTGCTGGGCTAATATAAGTTTTTAAGTACATTTATATCTGTTTCATGCTTTATAGAAATCAGGCTCTGTTTTATTCAGACTGATCCACAGTACAGCACTTCTTTTTACCTGTACCTAGGCATGCGTAGGGTACATCCTCAGCTACTTTGTAGATCTATATATTTAATGTGTTCATGACGTGCATGAGTATCATTAAGGCACAAGTTATCTTTTAAGTCATGCTCGATTCCCCAAAACATGTATTTAAGTTCTGCTGCACCAAGAGTGTTACAAAAGATGCAAAACTAAAGTTAAACTTTTTCAGCCTTAAACTGGCTGAGAGTGTCCAAGTACGGCTTAGATTGATTGATTTATCTAATGTAATAGGGGAAATTTCATCTTAGCTATATCGAAGAAGAGGAGCCCGACTTAGGACGTCCTGGGCCAGGAAAATGTCAAATAGTTTTAAAGCAGTTCCATGGCACTAGGGGACTCCTGGCACCATAACCACTAAAGCAGGCTGTAATGTTTATGGTGTTTAGAGTGGCCCATTAAGTTACTCAAAAATGTTAGCTAAAACCAAGTCTTGATAAAGCCTATTATACACAAAATGTGTAGACATTTGTTAACGCTCTCTCCTAAATCCCTATGTATATTTAAACAAATGGAGGTCATTTAGTTGCTCCAATGGCCATTGGAGGGAATGCCCGCCTGCCAACGTCAAGGCAGATCCCCCTAAGCGGGTCCCAACACTGACCCTTCAGCCTGCTTCCTTGAGCTTCTGGCAAAGATACCTCTAATGAGACAGAGAGGGGCATTTTTTATATACACCGCAATATACTTATTAACCCTTAATAGGGAACACATTGGATGGGCGGCAGCATTGTAACATGTACAAAAAGTGAATACAAATACAAAAAAACAAGTTACCTGCGCTCTTTACTAAATTCCTATGTATAATTAAACAAATGGAGGTCATTTAGTTACTCCAATGGCCATTGGAGGGAATGCCCGCCTGCCAACGTCAAGGCAAACCTCTCTTTGTATGCTTGATTTTGATGTGATATGATTTGTTGTGACTTTGCTTTGCTTGATCCTGTACTTAGAAGTTCAGTTTTCAAATACCCTAAGTGGTGAATAAAGAAGTCAGGTTGATTGTATAGTATACACTGGGACTGGAATGCTTGCACCTCATAATGGGAGAAACTAGATTATTTCCCCTACACTCTTTGTTCACTATATGAAGCAGTTGCCATGTGCAACTTCACCGCAAGTTTGGTAATTTTATGTGATTCACATTGAATTTTATGTACTTATCAAAAACAAAAGCGTGATTAACAGAGTCTAAAACAGGAAGAAATTAATTGGAATTAATTAAAAGTAGCGCAATGTTTTTCTCATGAAAATGCCCAGGGCTCTAGGTCATCCTTACTGTATTCCTTTAAATTTTAACCCACATGGTTTCATTCAGTATTAGTCAAGTATCTGTGCAACTTATTATAATGCTAAACTGATGAAAAAAAGACTTTCACGTGTCTATACATAAAAAGTTCAAAAGGTGTTTTATTTATATATTTTTGGATAGGTTCCCTTATGTGTCATGGTTGTGTGCGAGAAATTATGGTATTTATTGCTTTACACATGGCTCATTACTTTAAGGTTATTGCTTAAATAAACATACTCCTGAAGGCGGTTTAGCGATAATATGGATTTATTAAAGCTTTATTTTTTTTTTCTAATTCAATAAATGATAAATTACACTTAGCGTGCAAGAAAGATATATTAATATTTGTCCAGTGAAGAAAAATAGAGAACAAACTTTTTACTTGTTGTGGTTAACCTGCTATTTGAAATGTGCTCTTTGTGCTGATTTGTTATTTAAAAAAACAGAAATTTGGAAGCACTTACCAAGGAAGTACATTATATACTAGTAGTGCTGCTCACATTTTAAATAAAATACATAAACAAACATCATTGCTTGCACATAATATACTACTATTTCAATGTCATTATTTTTATTATTTTTATAAAGCACCAGCAAATTCTTCAATGCTGTTCTATTTTACAGTGAATATATAAAATATTATAACTGATAAACAATTAAAGCAATACTTTAAAGTTAAAAATAATGATATTTATTTTTAGTTAGCGTGTTTTTCCTTCCTTTTTTTGATTTATAACCCTTTTTAAAAGTAAAATAAAATACCTTAAACTTACCCATAATGCTCTTTTAGGACAGTCTCAGCATGACATCCACTCAAAGTTCTCTGAGATCATTATACTTAATGATCTCTGTCCAAAATAATGCTAGAAAAGAATTAGCAACCTAAGGCACACCAATTAGCACACTCTGGCAGTCCAATGCTTGACATAGAAACCTTGAAGACCATTGAAAAATAAAGATCTTGAAGAAGTACCTCTGGTGGCTGTTAAACTGTAGTTTAGGCTAAATGTAATGTTTTTTTTCAGAAGAATTTTGGTGCTGAAAGTTCCTTTTTTGTTTTTATTCTTTATTTAGTATGCCAGCAGACAGTAATCACAATACAAAAGTTATTGCTGGTGCAATATGGTCGTAGAAAGCGCTGTACAGTCAGCATGACCGTGAACAAGTACACAGACAATCATAACTGAATGCATAAAGTCTTCTAACAAGGCAGCATGAACAGCATCCTGTCGGCAAGATTTTATGTTTTTATATAATAAATGAAAAACAATTTAAACAGAGAAGATAGAGGCTAGAGACTACCCCTGGATGTGTCACCCGTCTCTGTTAGGTAATAATGCCCAACTGCTCTACTAATTCGGTCAATGACAGTGGTACCCTCTATAGGTCATCTAGTACCAAGCCGCGGGTATCCACTAGGCAAGTGTGACAAACTCATGAGGGGAGGCGTAGAAGAGAAGGGGGTGGGAGAAGGTGGGGGTGGGGAAGGGACAGTCATCACATGGGCAAATCCGAGGTATGTGATATCATCCTGTGTGGGGTCCCCCTTATCTTTTCACCAGTCTGGGGCATACTCCTTCTCCTGGAGTCTGATTACTGGACTAAGGGGCATTGAACCTCCCCCCTCCCAGCTCTCGCCTCCCCTATACCTCTCAATCCACTGCCCTCTAGGGCTCCCCTAACCATCAATGCCCCCAGGTGTCACCTTGTAAGTTGTGGGTGGTTTTAGGCGGGTGGTAGATCCCCTTATAGTTACCATGGGTCACAAAGGAATCTGTATAATGTGAAAGTTACAGGCCCTCTTTGTAGTTGTGCCAGGGTTCGAAAAACGTATGAAATTATGCTAGGGAGTTATGTAAGGTCGCCGAGAGTTGGTCCATTAAATGGTGTTCATCTATTTTGGCCCTTAGCTTGCCCAGCTGTATGGGGCTGGTGTGCCACTAAAAAAAAGAGGATCTTGTACATCTGTTCCTGTGAAGTTACACAGATGGAGACCTTTGCTGCAGCTTCCCACATATCCTGCCACTCGTCAATGTCGCCTCCTAAATCCTTCTCCCATTGTTCAATATATTGTAGGGGACCCCATATCTCAGCATTTGAACAGATCTCCATGTATATTTCTGTAATTAGGGCCTTGTGATGCTTACCTGGATGACGGAGAGTCTCAAACAAAGTGGGCTTAGTCCCCTTTGTACCCATAACCTCCACCTGTTGGGTGTAGTCTTGAATTTGCAGATATCAAAAATAGTCATGGTTGTTAAGGCGGGTTCTCTGTTTCAGGGCATTAAAGAAGACTAGCTTGCCACCCTCCCATAGGCTAAATAGCCTCAGTAGTCCCCCTTCCGGAGTAACAGAGCCAGCGGGGAAGGGTCATAGCTAAGGCCGAATTTGTACCAAATTCTGTTTCAAATAGTCAGTGATGTGAGGATCCCTGGACATTCGGTGTGGAGTAAAGCTCGCTGGGGCTTCGTTAGCCACATCTAAAACATCAGGAGGTCAGATCCCATGAGCTGTGATTCCATGTCCACCCATCGCCTGCCCTCCGGGGACACGTGCCACATCACTAACTGAGCTGCATAATAATACATGAGGAGAATCGGTAGGCCCAGGCCCACCCTCGTCTTTGCTCTGTACAGCATGTTCCTCGCTTGCCTATGCCGTTTGCCTTCCAAGATGAAAATATCTATATGTTTCTGTGTAGCGTCCATCTCAGCCTTGGATATTAAGATAGGAAGAGCCTGAAAGAGGAATAGGAGTGAGGGGAGCACATTCATTTTAATACTATGCGCCCTATCCAGGATATCGGTCTGGACCCCCAAACCTCTAGATCTTTCTTTATGGTTTGAAACATTGGAAACAAGTGCAGTAGTTAGCTTTATGAAAGTCCTGCATGTCTTTGGTATGTACAGTGTCTAACTACTTTATAGAATCTTTAAGGTGGAGTTGTGAAGTAGAACCATCAGTGTCTTCGTCGGCGACTGACAGGTGAATTGGCATAGTGCTATATTTGGTCAGATTGACCTTATACCCCGAGATATGACCGTAGTCCCCATTAATATTTATAAAATTGGGGAGGGAGCTGAATGGATCCGCAATCATGAGCATAACATTGTCGGCATAGGCTGCAACTTTGAACTCTTCGCTGCTGACCCTCACCCCTCTTACCTCCGGGGCCTCTCTGATCCGCTGCAGAAATGGTTCCAGCGCAATGGCAAACAAGAGGGGCGACAAGGGACACCCCTGCTTGGTGTCATTGAAGATGGGAAAGGTGGTGCCACCATCCCCCGGGAGCACCACACACGCTCGTAGATCTCCTTAAAGGGCCCCCACCGTGCCCACAAACACAACAGAAAAACCCCAGTATTTCAAAAACGGAAACAAAAATGGCCATTCGACCCTGTTGAATGCGTTCTCCACATCCAAGGAGAGAAGCAGAGAAGGCGCCCGAGACCTGTCTATATACCACGCCAGATCCACCACCCGCCTCGTATTTTCCTACAATTGTCTTTCAAGGATGAACCTGACCTGATCTGAGTGAATCTGCATCCACAACATGGGTTTCAATCTAGTCGCCAGTATCTTTTCCAGAATCTTGGCATCCATGTTAATCAGTGAGATCAGCCTATAGCTACCTACCTCTACAGGGTCTTTCCCTTCCTTCAGTAGCTGTAGGATGTTTGCTAACACCATCTCCTGGGACAGAGGATTACTTGCTACAGCCGCATTGAACATGGTGACCAATCTCAGCACTAATACTTCACTGAACATCTTGTAGTACACTCCAGAGAGGCCGTCTGGACCCTCTGGGGAGATATATTGTGCAAGTAACAATTTGTCCTGAACAGAGAAAGCCGGTAGGGACACTGACTGCAGAAATTGCTGCAATTTACTGCTATAATCGGCGTTCTCTGCTGTATGGGTAGGGTAGTGATTAAAGAGGAGGTTGTAAAAGCTCGTGAAGAACATCTCAATCTCCCCTGGGGTGGTGACTATCCCCTTCTCTGGGTATCTCAGGGCCATAATAGGTTTGGAGCGTGTCCTGGACCTAAGTGTTCTGGCGAGGAACGTGTCCATGCGATTCGCATTCTCAAAGTAAAAGCAGCGGGACCAGGTCATATCCCGGGCAACATCATCCATTAGGGCCCGTTTGAGATCCGTTCGGACCTCCTTCAGTGTCCCCAAGGACTACGGATCAGGGGTCAATTTATGACGCTCCTCCACCCATTGCAATGCTTCTTGTAAGTCTCTGATCTTCTGGGTTTTAAGACTTTTTTATGGGTTGTGATTTTGATTAGGTAGCCTCTGATTACAGCCTTTTGGTCAGACCACACTGTGGCCGCATCAACATCTGGCATGTCGTTGAGGAGGAAATACTCCCCCAAAGCCACAGTCAGTTCAGCTTCGACCTTGCTATCTTTCAGAAGCAAATTATTTAGACGCCAAGTCCATCTTGTTTGAGTCAGAAAGCCTCTCAAATATAGATGTATGTACGCGTGGTCTGACCAAGAGATGAATCTAATGTCTGCCTCCTAGACGACCGGGATAATTTTCCGTGAAACCAAAAACATATCGATACGAGAGTACGTTACAATGGGCCGAGTAGAAGATGTAGTTGTGCTCGCCAGAGTGATGCACCCTCCAAATATCCACCAGTTCGCAGTCATCCATAAAGCATCATAATAGTTTATCATTGGCCCCCATCCCGTGGGAATGTCGAGTCCAAGGTGCCGTGCTCCTGTCAGCCGCCGACCAGGGAGTAGCATTGCAGTGCCCTCCCAACACTAGGTACCCTGCACTAAGAGTTCTCACCATGTCCCCCAGGTCCCTCCAGAATTGGTCCACTAAATTCCGTGCATATATTTTAACCAGGTGAATCTTTTGGTTCCCTAACGTTCTGGACAGGCACAGGTACCGTCCAACTCCGTCCGACCTGGACCTGTAAATTGCATGTCTTGTGTATAAGAATTTCAACCCTGTTATGTTTGCAGAATGATCGAAATTCCCATCCCTTAACACAATCTGAGAGATCTTGGGTAAATGGGACTCCTGTAGGAAGGTGATATCCGACTTCATACATTTTAATTCTTTATATAACAGGTGCCTTTGCTTAGGAAAGTTTAGGCCTTTTGATATTCATTGATACGATCTTAAGGACCATGTGATGGGGTGGGGAAAACAGCTAGCCCATATGTGTGGCAATGATCCCGGGTTATAGCAGCGGTGAAGACCTTCAAGTCTCATGTGATGACCATACCAGGAGAAGGAGGGGGGAACGGGGTAGGGAAAAAGAAATCATAACAAAAGAATACAGATGAAAACCAAGGTATTTAGTATATTTTCTCCAAGCCCCCTTCTCGGAACCTATGGTTCAGAGATGTCTCCCATTTCCCCATACATTTTGGTGATTCAAGTGAGGTGAGCATTTGTAGCTTGGAGTATAGGAAGGACACTCCATGCGGGATCGGCTCCAGATCAGTGCATGTCTGTTCAAATAGTGTGGGCGCACGTAACAGTGCTTGTCCCTGTGGTAGTGTTTTGATAAAAGTCATCAGCTGGTGGTATTTGAATAGTCTGATGAAGGTCTGGGGGGATTCCCCTAAAAGGTCGGTGAGGGTTCTCATCCATGTCTCAGGGTGTATGTGGCGTAGTCTGGGTAGTGGGTCTGGAAAGTTGTCTTTAAATGCGCCAGACTCAAAATCCGGCGGGAAGGTTGTGTTGTGTGTTAATGGGAGCAGTGGTGATGGGTAGGAGGTAAGACCACTCTTTCCCGTGATCCTGTGCCAGACCTGTAGTGTGGCGTGGGTAAATAATGATGCCTCCCCCTGAAACTCTCCAGGGAACCATGGAATCAGGGCCACCAGTGTGCCCATAACTGCCTCCTCTACTGTTTTCAATAGCTTTTTGACTTTACTCTTAGATTATTCCACAATTCTAAGGAGACATAGTATAGAAAGAAGTCCGGCAAAGCCAGACCTCCCCTCTCCTTGGGCTGTGTAAGTTGGACATACTTTAATCGAGATTTTTTTCCATTTCCACACATAGTTCCCTAAAGTCATGCGTAGGGAGGTGAAGTAAGACCGTGGTATCAGGATGGGGATAGCCTGCAGCAGATAGAGCATCTGGGGTAGAAAATTCATTTTAGCCACCTGGATGCGACCCAGCCACGAGATGTGGGAGTAGGACCATTCCTGCATGTCCCTCTTAAGCATGTTAAACATCGGGGTGAAGTTCTCTTTAAAGAGGTCTGTGCTGTTCCTCGTTGGCCATATACCTAGGTATCAAATTTTAGATTCTGCCTATTGAAGCACGTAGCTGCTTCAAAGTGATCCAGCTCGGTTCCCAGGCACGGATACGTTCAGAACATAGGACTTGGAAAAAAAAAATTTCAGGTTGGAGACTTCTCCATAATCTTTAAAGAGGTTGTCTGCGTATGCTGTGATCTTATGGTGTGTGGTTTCCCTCTCTACCCTGGTTTTGTCTGGGTTACGTCTTATTGCCGTCAAGAACGGTTGGAGGGTAAGGACTAAAAGCAGCGGATAGACTCTGAAGGGTGAAATTATGGATAGAGAATTCCTCCATGAGGGCCCCGTTAACGATCACATGTGCCCTGGGCTGCCTGTAGAGCGCTTCTATCCAGTTCTCATAAGGGGGCCTGAGTCCCAGGTGAAATAGCACCTGAAACATGTAATCCCAGCTGACCCTGTCAAAGTCCTTCTCCGCGTCCGTGAATAGCACGAGAAGGCCCCCATGCCCAGCTACCCTCCTGTGTATAACTGGGAGTGCCCTTATAGTGTTGTCCCTGGCCTCGAGACCCGTCACGAACTCCACCTGATCTGGGTGTATCCGTGTAGGGAGATGCGCCTGTAGCCGCACAGCCAGGATCTTCGTAATTAATTTCAGGTTGCAATTAATGAGGGAAATGGGTCTATAACTTCCACAGTGCTCTCTGTCCTTGCCCTCTTTTGGTAGGATGGTGATGTGAGCAGTCAGGGTCTGTGTGGGTATGGTCTGGCCATCTCTTATGGAGTTGTACGAGGCCAGCAGTGGCGCGTAAAGGATATCAGGGAAACACATGTAGTACTTGAGCGGTAGGCCATCGAGACCTGGGTTCCTGCCCAGTTCCTCAAGGGTGATAGATTTGTTAAGGGAGTCAGCTACATCTTTATCTAAAGATGTCGAGTTATGTGTCGTGAGGTACGATTGTATCGTGTCCCGCAAGCGGGTACGGGCCTCGGTCGTCTGGGGCTGTGGGAGGGAGTAGAGATGCGAATAGTATGTACATATCACCTCTTGGATTTTAGTAGGTAAGCGGTGTAATACTCCCGATTTGTCTTTGTATTATTGCCGTGCAGAGTGAAAAACGCTCTGTGTCTTAGAGTGTCTCTATGATGTTTTGAGTGAAGTAGTGCCGTTAAGTCACGTCTTAGTTGTAAGAGCTTTTCCTGATGCGTCGGATGTCAGTCCTGTTTGTTGGCATCATCTACAGTATGTTGTGTATTTCTGCTAAAGGAGAGGTCATGCATTCCTCCCTTTGCCTTTTCAAGTGTGCACCCTTTTGGATGAGATGGTCTCTCACTATGCTTTTATGTGCTTCCCAGACAACAGATGATGTTGTCTGGTGTGGGGTGTTGTCAGTGAAGTAGTCCCATAGTACTTTGCCTGTGTCGGCCACCATGTATTCATTAAGTCTTGATGGGTCTGTATAGGGGGGATGCAAGCGTAAGGGATATGGGGGTAGTTTCTAATTTGCGTTTTTGGCCATGTCCATATCTCGGGAAGAGTGCGTGGTTTATTTTGTTGTCTTCTGTTTTATTCCCTTTTGTTTTTGTATGCTTATTTTTTCTGTGTTCTGTGTCTTTTTTGTTGTGTTGGTGTTCGTCTGTTTGTTGTCTAGCATGTGCATGCCCCTTGGTGCAACCCATTACGTGATTTGCCAATAGGTTACCTGTGATCATGCAAGACACATTGTCAGGGTGATACCGTTTGAAATACGTGACGGGCCAGCAGAGCAGTAAAGTAATGGATAAATAACCCTGGGGATGGCCCAAGCCAAGGATCCCCTCAAGTGTGTGCATTAGTGCGAAGATAATTGCCCCAGTCACACGCCCGCAAGCCCAATACCCCTTCAACACTTGAAGAGGCTGGGTCCCCCTGCCAGTGGCAACCGCAGGGGTCCCCCCAGGCCACCACGACCGGCAGCCCCGTCGACCACCTAAACACACAAGCCAAACACAGGACCTCCCCAGGTGCCAAATGCTCTAGTTCAGTGATGGCGAACCTTTTTGAGCCAGAGTGCCTAAACCACAATACATGCCAACTTTTTTTTTTCCTCAAAGTGCCAACACTGCAATTAAACCTGAATACTGAGGTTTAAGTTTAGAAAAAAACAACTCGTACAGTTGTCCGAACTAATTAACAACTTTTGTTTTAAAAGAATAACACAACAGAGAGTTCAATGATACAAATTTTAAATAATGATCTAAATAGATAAAATGAAGCTTATATTTATTAGTATCTCCAACAAATGCAATACATACACACAGACTGCAGAACACATTCACACACCGACTGCTTAATACATACAAACATGAACAGACCGCTAAATACACATACACAGTCCGCTGAATACTCACACTGCTGAATACTCATTGAGGGGTGCAGTGTATGTGTTTGTGTGTAAGGGTGTGAGGGGTGCTGCTGTGTGTGTGTGCGGGGAGGGGTGCTGTGTGTGCAGGGGAGGGGTGCTGTGTGTGCGGGGAAGGGGTGCTGTGTGTGCGGGGAAGGGGTGCTGTGTGTGCGGGGTAGGGGTGCTGTGTGTGTGTGGGGATAGGGGTGCTGTGTGTGTGTGTGTGGGGGGGTAGGGATGTTACAGGTACTGTGTGTGGGGGGGCTAGGGGTGCTGTTTGTGTGGGGAGGTAGGGGTGCTGTGTGTGGTTGATGGGGTAGGGGTGCTGTGTGTGGTGGGGGTGGGGGTAAAGAGACATTTTAAAAAAAAAGTATATTAAATCTGTTATATGGTATATTAAAAGCCCTGGTGGTCCAGTGGTGGTAAGTATGACTCTGTGAAGCAGCTCTCCTGTCCTCTCGCGCAATTCTGTGTGGAGCGTTGCGGCATGGTAACGCGCGGCAACGCTCCACACAGATTGCTCGCGGAAGGACAGGAGAGCTGCTTCCTCGATCCCTCCCCTGTCCTCCTGACATGGAAGCAGAGTAGGCACCTGCCGTTTTGGGCAGGCAGGTGCCTACTCTGCATTGCTGCAGACAGCCAGCGTCCCCCTCATCCCCGGCAACCTATGGCCGCGTGCCCACAGAGAGGGCACAGCGTGCCACCGGTTCGCCATCACTGCTCTAGGTACACCCCTTGATAACCGGGCTAAAGAAGTAGAGCAGCATGATCTCTAATCACAACCCCAGAGAAAGGTCTCCCCGACCTATCAGGACCACTCCCCTCCCAAACCAATATGGAGGTCCCTCGAAGAATCTAAGCCCGCAACCCTCCCCAAGTGCTGACAATCGCTTCCTGGACTCACACCAGTCTGGCCACTGCAATGCTTCCCTCCACTCATCCATGCCCTGGGAAGTCTCAGTAAAGGCTTGTGGCGGCGTCATTAATGTAGCTGACAGGACAGGATCGGGGTGTCAAGTGCTCTCCAGAAATCTGACAGGTCACCATGTGGTTGCAGCACCACCTCCATCAACCCCTGGAAAGCAATCAGTTTGAAGGGATGTCCCCAAGCGAACTGGATGCCTTTTTGACGAGAGCGTCCATAATGAGCTTCCACATGCGCCTCTTCATGAGAGTCGAGGGAGAAAAATCCTGATAGACTTGGAGCTGCGCCCCGGCATAAGCATGAAGGCCTCAGCCATGGAGCAATGGTGGAAACAGGCAAGCATACCCCAGGGAGCGTTACCCTGTGCTCCTCTCACACTCAGGGTCCAATGCGTGTATTCATTCGCCCATCGCTCCTCCGGGATGTCCAGTAGTAGTGGGTGGAAGATCTGGAGCAGGATGTCAGGGAGACGCCCCTCACCCAGACATTGTATCTTCGGGATCTATTGAATAATTCCTCCAACAAACCCTCAACTGTCTGCAGGCTTGTGCAGGTGTCATCAGTGGAGTCGGCCACAGCATTATGGGCTTGCACCATCTGCTTCACTCAGGCCTTCAACGCTTCCGTGCGGGTCCCATATGCCTGGATTTGGCGTTTTGTTGGTTTGTGAGAAGTTTGATGCCTCGTCCTCCGTGTCCTCTGCACGCGGGCTACGCTGAGTGACATCTTGGGCCCGTCTGGGGACGTTATCTGTCTGGGAAATAATTGGTGTTACCTCCGCATCTTTGCTGGTCTGTTTTTTCCGCGCTGGCCTTCATAGTACAGGGTGCACTCCCAAGGCGGGTAGGCAGAAATTCAATGCTTCTAGCGGTTGGCAAGTATGTTTTGGCAGCCTTGGCTCAGGAGCTCACAGACTATGTGACCATCATAGTCAAGATCCAAACCACGCCCCTTGAACTTTCCTTTTAATATGAACAGAAAAAAGTGAAGAGGGCTTACAATCTAAGAGGAAGTGGGGTAAATGATTGCAAGCTGAATGTCTCCTCTATTTAATATGTACAAAATAAAAAGAAATCTGTGAAGAGATATAGAGTGGATTTTTGAGTGAGTAAAATTGACTGTGAAACACAAATTATGGGTGGTAGTACAAAAGGACTGTACAGAAAAAAAATACAAAAAGTTTCCTAATTTTTTTATGATAAGCTTAACCCCTTAAGGACACATGACATGTGTGACATGTCATGTTTCCGTTTTATTCCAGAAGTTTGGTCCTTAAGGGGTTAAAGGAGCAAGGTAGGGCATTCCATAGAAATATTGCATTTCTTGTGAAATCTTGTAGGTGAGAATGATCAACATGGTTGCAAATAAAATAATCAAGGGTTTCAGTAAGTGGATAGGCATCTAGTTTTCATCAGAAGAGAGGAAGCTAATAACTTGTTCTAGAAGGGCAGACAAGAGGAACAAATAGGACGCATATATATGTGTTACCAGGGCATAGGTTATTTTGAAATTCAGCAGAACTGATAAAGTTACCCATAGTGAAAGAAGAACAAAATAAGAAGGCAAGAAAGAAGCTTCGGGGGGAACTCTAACAAATAGGGGGAAAGAATTGACAGTGTCATGAAAACTAAGGTTGTGAAGGGCTTGAAGAGAGGGGGGTCATCATTGTCAAAAGCAGCAATAATGATGAGGATAACTAAAAAGAGTACATACTTTTAGCAGCTATTACATTATAAGATACTTTGATCAGGACTGTTTCTGTAGAATCCATAGAGCAGAAATAATGTTGAAGAAGGTCAAATAGAGCATTAAATCTGTAAAAGTAAATCTGGGCAAGAGATTATTCTTACTACTGACATGTCTATGGAAAATACTTACATATAGATTACTTCTTCCTAGATAGAACTCTCCTTAACAAGATATTCAATATAACAATAGAATGAATAACGTGACCAGATCACAACCCTCTAATCTTAAATCTTTCACTGACACGCACACCCTGAACGTTTAGCAGATGGACGCTTAATGATAGTCTGCTACAGCGTCTGGATACTCATGGTTTTGTGGAAGCCATATTAATATATTATTTCTCATTGATAGCTACTCCAGGGTTTTGCCCAGAATGTCTGTGGCTGGTGTAAAAAGCCAGTGATTACAAAAGTTACATTTATCTCACACATCTCCTACACATAAATAATCCATGTCAGAGCTCGTTCTTGTCCAGATAAATAGCCCTGTGCCCTGCGCCCCCATCGGTGGCCCTTCTACCTCCCCTATAGCATGGCCGAGCTCCTTTCTGGTCCGTGGTGCCCAGCCGGATTGAATGGAAGTGCACACTTAGTGCGCACTTCCTGTCAGTCCGGCCGGGTACAGGAAACAAAAGGAGAATACAGGGGAATAAGGAGAATACAGAGAGGGGGATAAGGAGAATATAGAGGGGGGAGGGAATAAGGAGAATACAGAGGGGGAGGGAATAAGGAGAATACAGAGGGGAGGGAATAAAGGGAGAATACGGAGAATAAGGAGGAGGATACAGAGGGGGGAATAAGGAGGAATACAGATGGGGAATAAGAGAATACAGGGGAATATGAGAATACAGGGGAGAAAAAGAAGAACACAGGGAGGGGGGGAGTAAGGAGACCACAGGGAGGGGGTGAGTAAGGAGACCACAGGAGAGGGGAGTAAGGAGAACACGGGGGGGGGGTGAGTAAGGAGGACTCTGGTGTTTTATTTTATTTTTATTTTTTTGGTGTGCGTTGGAAGAGGGGTAGTCTTATACGGTGAGTATATCCCAAACTCTATATTTCAACTGGAAAAGTTGGGAGTCATCTTACACGCCGGAACATACGGTATGTTCTAAATTTTACGAAAACAGTACAACCTGACCCAACACTGAACAGTCAACCAAGCCTGGGATAGCAAACTTTTTACACAACATGTGTCTACCGGTTATTCTGGACTCATAGGTACATTATTCCATCGCTGCAGAAGAAATTTAAGTATTTTCCCAATGAAAATCACCGGGCCCAGATGAGGTTACTGTTCTTTATTTTAAGAAATATAAACATATATTGCTTCCTCATCTGGTCTCATGCACGTCTACAAAGACTATGCCAAAATAGATGTTGGAAGAACGTATTGTAGCGCTCTTCATTAAGACCTTCAAAAATTAATATTATAGCTCCCCCTATGCTGCCCAAACCCACAGCCAGTTGCACTATTCTCTGTCCCATATCACTTTTGAATATAGAATTCTAAACATATGCAAACATATTGGCCCATATTGTCTCTGCTGCTACCACAGCTTGTGGAAAATAATCAGATGTCGGACACTGCTTGCCCTATTATTGACCTATTGTCACAGATGGAGAAAAATTAGGTTGGATGTCTTCTCCTATCCCAGGCCACGAAGATGTCATTTGACTATTTTAAAAATGGAGATGATACCAAAAAAAGTCTATGCTATCCCAGCTATATTAATTTGGGCTATTAATGGTTTATATGCAAACCAGGAGTTATCCTTGTGGCTGCCTGTATATCTGACCTCTTTAATATCATTAATATCCCTGCTATTAAAAACATATATGAAATTTACAGTCATACCATAGCCCACAGAAGATTGCATTATTTGCAGATGAAATATTCCTTTTAATATCCAAACCCTTTCTTTCCTTATCACATCTCCAAAGACTATTAGATGGAATATGTGGTTCATTTGGCACCGGGAATGATGACTTTATTTTAGAAAACATGGCAACCAGTGTTTAGACCTCTGGAACATTTAGGGTAGAGATATGCATGGGCAAAAACTTTGGTTTGGTTCAGAAATTCAGGTAAGAAAAAAAAAGTGTCTGCTTCGACAATTCAGACCAATGGCATTCGGTTCAGTTCGGCAATTCGGAACTTCGGAAATTCAGATCCTAACTCCTAACCCTAACCCCTAAGACTAACCCCTAAACCCTAACACACTTTAGAATTCTGACAATTCGGAACTTCAGCAACTCGTAACTTCTGCAACTCAGTTCCATTCGGCACTTCAGAAATTCTGCACTTTGGCATTTCAGAAAATTGGAAATTTGACAATTCGAACTTCGGACATTAGTAAGCATACGAATGTCTGAATTGCATGAAATTTGTCTGAATCTACATTCGGAACAAAACTAACTGCAAATGTCTAATTTAGGGGGAGGGGGATGGAAGATACATACCATCCTATGAGAATTCCAAGGTAATAATTTCCACTCGGTATCTACCAAACTGATACATAGAACTCAAATAGTAAACCCAGTGTTGCAAGAGTTACCCCAATTGAGACACCACAATTTATATCTCTCAGCTGACCATTTTCCTTTTCTATTTTGCTCACTTTTATTTGTGATATTTTCTTTTTATGATATACCTTTAGCGTTCCAATAACATCCATAACATATTATGACACCACATAACAATGTGATCTACTTAAACAACACAATAATCTGTAGTATGTACTTTAATTTTAAAATGAAAAAATTGATAAACAGTATGTGACAAAAACATTAAATATGTTATATAAGAATTTTAAATAAACCCTAAATAAATAAACTTTCAAATACAGTAAATCAGTTGACAAAATAATTTTTATTGCAACATATTATACCATGTTTGCATTATTCATTAATATGAATGAAAAAAGAAAACAAAATCCAAAATTGAGTTTAAGTGAAATTTGACAGATTTTATATGACTTAATCCTATTTTAATAACATGTATATAACTGAAAAATCACACATGTGGTCCAATACCCCCACCTATTTCACACCCCTCCCCACAACCCCCCTAGGTTAGGGGTCACTACATCACCTATACACCTCTAACACCTCCCAGGTACGCATAGCAATCACCAGCTTGAGATAGCTCCCGGACATCCATCTAAAAAGAATAGGTTCCTCACTACGCAACCACTAAATAAAACCTAATCATGGGAATGGTGGCGATACCTTATCACTACAATTGCCTCACTATAAGGGGAACACAACTAAGGGCCTACCATGGGAACAAACACCACTGCCCTGTGATAAGGCCATACAGCATTCACTACCTCTCATAAGACCCATACTCTACAAAAGCCCGTCTGATGTTTCGCACCCTACCTAATTCCTCCGCAAATATTTACCATATCAGAGCTGGTATACATTCCATCATCTCCTCAACACTAACTAGACATGGCCACTCTGAGAATTACAACGTGTTTTATTATATTATTTATTTTTCAAAACCAAAAGTTGTATCTAAGCTGTAACCTGTATATCCACGCAGAGCTCCAACCAACGTCTCAGACATATATGTTGCTCACACACGAGCACCTCACTTAGTACTGGATATAACTGCTTGGTCTCTTTCATATAAAATGTGCAGTAACATCAGAATGCCAATCAATTGTTTTGCTATGTTCCTTTTCTGCCTGCAATAGCTGTTGTGGCATTGCAAGTATGTCTGTAATACGATGCACAGCAAAAAAATAAATAGCTTTAAAAAAAAATAAAAAATTTAAAAATAGTAGTGTGAATGTTTCGATACTAAGGCCCTGTTGCTTTGTTTGCATTAAATGGACACTATAGTCACCAGAACAACTACAGCTTATTGAATTTATTCTGGTGAGTAGAATCATTCCCATCAGCCTTTTTGCTGTAAGCACTGTCTTTTCAGAGAACATGCAGTGTTTACATTACAGGCTAGTGATAACTCCTGAGATGGCTGTACGAGATCCTTCCTGGGTCATTGCTGCCTAAAATGCATCACAACATTCAGTGTCTCCACCCTCTACATGCAGACAATGAACTTTCCTCATAGAGATGCATTGCTTCAATTAATCTCTATGAGGAGATGCTGATTGGCTCTGTGCTGACTCTGCCTCTGATCTGCCTCCTTGACAGTTTCAGCCAATCTTATGGGGAAGCATTGTGATTGGATCAGGCCACCACTTCTGATGATGCCAGCAGGCAGTGGGCAGGTCAAAAGGAAACAGGGACTAGGGATGTGCATAGGAAAAATATTCAGTTTGGTTCGGTATTCCGAAATTCGGGAGCTTTGGAACTTCGGAACTTCGGCACTTCGGCACTTAGGCTTTTCGGAACTTCGAAATTTCTGGACTTTGGCACTTCGGGACCCACCATTCAGGGGTGGGGGCCGGGGGGGCAATAGGTCCCCCCCTTATTTTACTTTAGGGCCCCCACCCACCGTTCAGGGGTAGGGGGTGGGGAGGGCAATAGGTCCCCCCCTTATTTTACTTTAGGGCGGTATAGCGAGTAGGGGTATAATTTGTTAATACTAAGTAATCTAGGTCTAAATTTAGGTCTTTCAGCCTTTTAGTAGATAGTTCCCTAATACCGTGGGCATTAGGGGGTTATCTACTTATTCATTCCTGTCATGTAAGTAACTTAAATTTCATATGAATTTGTGTTACTTGATTGTTGTAAGTGTTGCAAATGCTTACAGCTGAATCCTGTCCATGTTTGTATACTTTTTATTTAAACTTGTATACAGTGTAACATTCTTCATTCTTCCACTGGGTAGGTATAGTAGTACTTCGGCACTTCGACACTTTGGAACTTCGGCAACTTCGAAAATTCTGCAATTTTTGAACTTCGGCAATTCGGAACTTCAGCTATTTGGACATTCAGAAGTATCCGAATGTCAGAATTTCCCAAATTTTTCTGAATTAACATTCGGAACGAAATGCGCATGTCTAAAAGGGACAAAGCAAGCAGCTCCAGACTTGAATACAAGCACGATTTTACTATGTTTAGGGAGGCATGAGAGGCAAGGGGGACTAGATGGTGGTTTCAACACTATAGGGTCAGGAATACATGTTTGTGTTCCTGACCCTATAGTGTTACTTTAACTTTATTTAATTGCTGTAGAATTATCCTGTGTTACCCCATCCCATGTTTGGTTTTAAAGCTTTTGTTAAAGTGATTTGAAAATCTGCAAACATAGAGTCTTCTTCACAATAAACTGAAAAAAATATTTAGAATTTCTGCCTTCTCATGATTCTACTTAATTAACATACCAATCTAAGATTCCAATGGACTAATGGAATACGAATCTGTATTCCCAACACTTAAGTGTTCACACACCTTATGCCCACTGCGGGCTTTCTCAGTGCTGGCTCAGTCTGCGCCTCCTCTGACATCACGCTGAGGAGGAACCTAATAAGCATGCGTTGCAATAACCACATGTACATTAGGCCTTCCCCATAGAAAATCGTAGATTTTTTTCACAATAAATACACTTATTCACTACCTCTAAAATTGTTAATTGAGTTAAAAACCAAAAAAAACATACTTTTATTGACTAAAATGTCATCAAAATATCATACCCTCCTGCATGGTTTGCTCTCTATGCTTTTCATTTGACATTAACCAGATTTTTCTTAAATGAACACTATAGATTTGGCTTGTACGGCCGTGACAGTTACAAAGCTTTCTAGAGTTCAGAGATCAAATATGAAGTATGGATGCTGTTTTGTATGATTTTTTTTTGGTGCTTCGGAGGGGGATTTGCCCTGTGAAAAGTGAGTGTATCACCAACAAAAGAGCATTTTTAAAATGAAGCCTGATTACCTGAGCACAAAGTTAAGCCACTGTCATTTTAATACTGCAACTGTTAAAATACCCTTTTGCGGGAACAGCAAGTTTGAATTGCAAGGAAGACAGTCGCTAGAGGCACTTCTGCTGCTATAGCCAAGTAAAACTGGGTTCTAGCGCAAATTACTCTCATAGATAGCCCCAGTGTGGTGTTTTGCCACCTCTCCGTACTAGCTAGGGTGGCAGAGCTGCTGCACAGAGGCCAGTGTGACATGGGATATAAGGTAAGTAAACCATTTATTTATTTTTTTTACTATTTTCTTTATTCACAAGCCACAAAAAAGGATACAATACAGAGGTATGAAAAGGTATGTCAAAACAATGAACAAGAACACAGCATTGTATAAAAATACCACGTGGTTTTGGAACTAGGGACTGCATTTTTTTTTAAACGTTTTTAAGTAAAGTGAAATACAATAGTAATCTTAACTCCTAATCTTAATAGTATTAGCAAGATGCTACCTAGAACGTAGATGGTAGTAAGATAAGTGGGTAAAGGTAAGGAGCATCTGATGCCTCTAGAGATTATAAGCAGAGTCAAGAGGTTGAAACCTCAATGCAGGCTATAGAGTCCAAAGCCCCCTCATAAAAATAGGTAGAGTAAAATACTTAATGACTTATGGGTTAGTGAGGGGGTGCGGGGTTAGTCACCAGTAGGGATGATAAGCAGTGAGGTGTACCATATCTATACAGCACTTTATGATCAGCAGGTTCTTTTGTCAGCAGTCTCAGAGATCATCTCCAGCCCATTGTGCCCTTGGAGAGATCCGGGAAAAAGGTCAGAAAGTGCTCCTCGAATTTGAGAGGTGTTCGGTTGTGTTCTGCTGTCGAAAGCCTTTCGGTCCTGGCTCAGTTGAAAGCAGAGGATTATATCCCTTTTTGGGACTGGAGTGCTAGTAGGTGAACCCAGAATATGGTACCAGTTGTCTCTAAACATGGCTTTTGCTTGTTTGGCTGAGAATAGCACCATGAGCAGCCTGCAAAATAAGGGAGGGAGTTCTGCAGAGTCGATAGTGTCAGGCAGGAATCCATATTTTCTATGTCTTTGAATCTCTGCTTGACTTGTGGTCTTGGGATTGCTCCTGTGAATGTTGGGTAGAGGGTAGAGAGCTGCTCAGGCAGAGTTGTGTTTAGTACTCCAATTAAAACCTTACCGTATCTATTAAATGGCTATATTTTAAATTTCAGACTAAAACTGCAGGATCATTGCACTTATACCACTTCATTGAAATGAAGTGGTCTGGGTAGATATGTCCTTTAAAACTGAATAGGGAGTATGGATTTTGAAGGTTTGAATAAGCTGGAAAACACTGTTCTAATTTAGACTTGTATTGTCAGGAAAGTATAGTTTGTTTTTTTAACAGTGTCAACACAAAATGAATATGCAAATTGACAATGTGCTACACACCACTGTGTATTTAAAAGCTCTTTACAGTCAAGTGACAGCAAAACTAAATATATTTGCATGGGCTTATAAAAAAAAAATTATGTGTAAATTCATATTTACACTAGAATCCATTCAAAATAATTCAAATGAATATGTGCCTCATGACCACCCTTTCAATCCACATCCTTTTTGAACTGAAAGCTGATTCACACTTGTTATTAAAAGTCATATTGACTTTTTATTTTTCCTCCACTTTCGGATTAGAGAAAAAAAAGATGGCCTGAAAACTCCTTTGAAGGGAAATACAAATATTTTTTGAGGGGGTGGGGACTGCCTGTTATGGTGATTGGATGCATCTCAAGCTATCTCCTTCACTACACTGCTATATAGGGCACAATATGAGGCACAGCAAGGTTTAAACTCCCTGACTCACCTTACACACCATGCAGCAGTTGGCAGTTGGTCAGAAATCCACTTACTCCATTTAGCAAATGCGGCCTAGTGCACGTTGGAAGGGAGAGATGGTCGATCTTGTGGTCTGGAGGTGCCTAGAAACTACCTGCCAGCAAATGCCCCATAACCCCCCCACCGGACTGGTCCCGGTCAATTCTTGGGAGTCCACCTGCACTTGGCGAGACTGAGGGGTGAAACTCTCAAAGCTGGAGAACTTAACCGCAATCAATCTAATATGGCGGCGACTCCATGACTTCCCAACCCAAGCATTGAGTCTAAACCAGACAGACTTTTTGCTGATTTTCTTGAGACAGCTGAAAGGTAGGCTCTGCTAGCAATGGCACAATAATGTTCCACAGGGGGTGAGTGACCGACCACCCTACAGCATACAGCAACTCTCCCAGCATGGAAAATTGACTTTGGGTTGAAAGCATGGACTCATGGGCCACTGTGTCACCATAGTGATCAACCAACCCTCAGGCAAACTTAAGCCACAGCCTTTTCCCGATCCTATCCGAGAGACGTGGTCCACAAAGAGGTCACAGGTAGACTCATCACCTGGCTCCACTCTGAGGCTCTAGTGGCTTTCTCCAAGGCTCTCCTGCTTGGCTTTACTCTGCAACTCATTGTGGCTTACATTGGGATCCCTGCAGGAGAGGGCAGTACATGTGACACAACCACCCGTGGTGTGGCACCTGCATCGTATGCAAGCACCTGGATCATGGGACCTAAAGCAGGTCCTTATGATACCAGACCATGCTGTGACATGAGAGGGCATAGGCTGCGTTGGTGTGGGACTCATGGCTATTTTTTTTTCCTCTCATGTTTTTAATTGTAGAGGGAAATTATCTTAGCTTTGCTTTCCAGTCTGTTGAGAAATATAATTTTCTTTTAATTTCCTATGACTCTACAGGGCTTTACTCTATTTCATCTGACTTGATTTAGAATGTTTATAGATGCTATGGGGTGGAGGGTGGGACCTTCTAGGAGGATGACACTGTCAGCTAATCCATAATATACACTACTTTTTTTCAATTACTCTTCTACATTGCAATAATCATAATTTACGCATGTTTTACCACAGTGCTTCTTATCTTATTATTCCTCATGTCTAGCTAGTTACTTATGCATAGCTAATTAGCTCCTGACCAATGTCTAGATATGAAAGCACAGTCTGAATATGTAACTTTTCTACAAAAATGGTGCACTCACTGTTTTTAAATGCCTCACAACTGTTTTCCTCTGTCACAAGTTATGCTTGTCTATGCAGTTGGTGCATTGTATCTCTATCTTTCTGCAATACAAAAATATATATATTTTTTTTTTTGGTTTGACGTTTTCAACTCTGAAGTAGTTAAATATTTTTTTCAGACTATCATCCCCTAAAAAGCACACTTTGCCACCAAATGAGGTGAAGTTGCATTGTGTCTTTTTTTGCTTTTTCTTCTAATATCCTATTCTTTGATTTCTTTTGAAATGATCCTTTGCCCTTGTATAGACATTTCCTCTATCACCCTACAGGTTAAATTTCTATTCCACAATATTTATTTTTGTGATTAAGAACATGCAGGTTTTTTTTATTATAGAATATATATTTATAGCAGCCACACCATATTTTAAAACAGATTCAGTTTTCAAAAACATGAACATGAGCGCCACCTGCTGAAAATTGTAATTTCACAGCTATGCCATTTTTACATAGAGGACATTTTATTTCAACCAGTAACCATGGAGTCACAATTTTCTGTTGTTAAGGAGACTGAACAAACATGTATCCCAATTATAATCTTTCTCTTTACAACATATTATCCCCCCCCCATCTGCATTTTGCTGTTAATGTATTTTGCATCAAGACTATGTTCTGTGGCTTGCTAATCATCTTTGTTAGGATGGAGTATATAATCCTTGCACGGCACAGCTCCCAAAAAATGAAATTTCAAGGAGTCTAGAGTGCGCGCACTGCAAATAGGATTAGCAATTAATGTAAGTCAGACGCACAGGAAAAGCCTCATCGCTTCTAATGAGCAACAATGTTGGCACGTTGTGATTGTATGTAATGGCTGTTAAGGAGAGAAATTGCATTCCTTAGATGCCTTTTTGTAGTATTGCAGAGAATTGCATTTAATCTGTTATGTGCCAGAGAGCTGATTGATATGTTGTGTTTTCCTCCTCCATGAAAAGGGTTAAACATCTCCTTGTAAATTTACAGAAAAGGTTGTACCCTGGTATCCACGATACCTAATATCAACTGGCACCCCTGGTTTTTGTTAACTACATTTCCCACGATGCTCAGGCAGTCTTTATGAGAAATATTTGCAAACATCTGGAGTGCCAGCCAAGATTAGTCATCAGCTCTCTATATTAAATTCCAAATTTTAAATTGCCCCAGGTTTAACTATAGGCTGTTCACTTCTGCATATGTCTGAAGGATTTTTTAAAAAATTAAAAAAAAAAGGAATATAATATATATATATATATATATATATATATATATATATATATATATTTCTATATATATATATATATATATTTATATTTAACAAATGTACCTTTTTCTATTTTTATTTTTTATTTTTTATTTTTCTCTTATTTTGGAATCGTGGCTTTGGGACAAAACTATTGCATGTTTAATGTTGTGTTACTGTTTCTAATAAATCCTATTGGAAGGAATTTATACCATGTGCAATTTGCAGTCTAATTTTCTAGATGCACCATTTACATTTTTAAACACAATTTTAAGCATCTAGTGCATATTTATAATTATATTTATGGTCATCAATGCTGCCTGCAATAAATGTCACCCCCTGCAGTTGGATAATATGTTTAATAGATTTCCCATAGTTACTAATACTTCCTTGAGAATTTGTATTCAAGCACAGTTCAGCTATTAATCCATTTTCTCTGTTGTTGTGTGGAAGAAAATAAATGAGATTGACAGAGAAATAGCTCACAATAAGGGCAAAGGCAAGCAAGGTGTTTGGAGTAGTCTTGACTGACGCCTGACGATGGTGGCTTGGTGCTAAAATTAAACAATGGTAACTAGTCAGACTAACTTTAAACAATGCAAATAGAAAATTGAAGCTAAACTTGTGAAATTATCTTAATGCAGTTCAGAGAGAAAACATTAAAACAAAATTAAAACAAATCCTCTGATAATGGTCTTCCTCAAAAGGCATCTATGTCCAGAGGTCTTGGCCAGTCTTGTTCATCACATTGGTATCAAGGAGAGGGTTACTAGGTGTTAATATATGGCACATACAAATCATACAGGGCAAGATTAATCATACATAAACCTTTTGAGGCTGCCAATGTCCCTGGGTATAAAAAGTCCCCCAACACATTCATTTTTCTTGGCAAAGAACTTTCAATACGTGAAGATTGAAAAGGTTTCTAAAATACCTGTAGGCTCATTTTCTGTAGCCATGTATATGTAAACTAGAGTTGGAGATGGAAGTTTTCATTCATGGAAAAACAGATATGAGAAACTGCTTGGATAGATGAATGATCTGGTGTAATGATCATGTGCGTTCAACTCACTTGTGCACGCAATAGAATGTAATTATAATTTATGAAACACAACAACAACAACCCTATTTAGTAGGCATGTTCCTTCTGTAGAACTATTTAGTAGGCATGTTCCTTCTGTAGGGATATAATTTTTCTTTTTAGTATTTCTCTTTCTTCCTTTTGGGTGAAAGAGGATAATAATGATAAAAGAAGGGAGGATGTTATATAATTTTATAATCTGCACAATAGCCAAAAAGCTGGCCTCCAGCAGTTACATGGTCCTCACTCAACATGCAGGAAGCTACACTGTGGCCTGTTTCTGACTCTGCAGAGAATAATTATTCTTAAAGCAATCACTAAAATTAATTCTCTTAAATTCATAGTATTTCCTTTTAAAATGCCTGAATATGCTGATGACTATCTACATCTTTATAAATTATAGTAGTGAATTGAATTTATTTATTTTTAATTTATAGTTT
The DNA here is from genome assembly GCA_933207985.1 of Pelobates cultripes. Taxonomy (NCBI): domain Eukaryota; kingdom Metazoa; phylum Chordata; class Amphibia; order Anura; family Pelobatidae; genus Pelobates; species Pelobates cultripes. The sequence goes on along the minus strand of OW240914.1, from coordinate 119,327,016 downwards.
GCATTATTTTTTCTACTTAAAACTGGTTCTGCTTTTGGTAAATGTATACTGTTGGACTGCGTTAAAAAAAATGACACCCTGAGACATGAAGCGTTTAAAAAAAAAAAAAAAAAAAGCAATTATAATTTGTATATAGAGAAATGTGGTCAGCTTATTAAAGGATGCATTTCATCCATACTTAAAAATAACTCTGATGCTAAACAGTGAACTCTTAGAATATTGGGAAAATGATTACATTTTTTTTTTTAATTTTAAGCACTATATCATCATTAAATAGCATATATGCCAGAATATTCTTAATAGATCTTCACATACTAAATTAACCTTTTTACTGCAAGAAGGTTGATAAATGTTCACATAAGCTGGGTCGTAAACAAGGTAACAAAATAGTTAAACTGGACATTTATTTTAAACCAGTTCCTAACTCATTATTTGGACAAACAAATTCTGGAAGAGCACAAGCCCAGAAGACAAGCAGATGGAGCAACGAGAAAGACTCATTAGAACCTAATTGGGAGGTAGCAATGCCAGAGACACAGCCTTAATGACGTTAGTGCAACAAGATGGTCACTATGTATCCAAATGATTATTTCAGAATCAAGCGATTTTACATTATAGTATCCATTGAATTTTTTTATGTTTCAATATATATGTAAAGGTCAATCTGTTGATTAGATTTGGACAAAACATGTTAGTGACAAAGGAGATTTTATGGATAGCCATTTTAACAACTTTTGTTGGCAGGCAAAATCGTAAGACTTTGCTGCATAAGCTATTAAAAGGCATCTGGCAACAAATAGTTTATAATGTGTCCTTTTGGATTTCATTATTTGTTAGGAAAGAAGAGGTGTTTGGAATAAATAAAATGGGCCTTCTTAGCAACGATTGTCACTTAAAGATACTGTGATACCTCAGCTTTGTTTTAAGGAACAGTTTAGGCTCCATAACAATGTCATCCTAATTAAGTCTTATGTCTTTGTTCTAGTGCCAAATCTCCCTGCCTCTGTCCTCTGTCCTCTGTCCTTTATAAATATCTCTAAACCGGAAGGCAAAATCGGCAATAGCGCTGCTGATTGGCTGGGACCAGTCAGCTGATGCTCTTAGCCAATCAGTGAATCTCCGTTCAAGAGAACTGGCTTGAAAAGGTATGTTTTTTTTTTCAAGGCAGTTTTATAAATGGGAATAAACTGATGGCAGAGAGCATCAACTGACCACTATCAGCCAATCAGCTGCGGTGCTGCCCTTTTGAGATTTAGAGAATTTTAGAAAACAGAAAGTCAGGGAGATTTGTCACTGGAACAAAGACTTTGGGGTTTAATTATTATTTAATAACTTAAGGTGAGCCAGGAACTTCATGTCACCATAACAACTTAATTCCTTTAAAGAATAAAAAATATTGAATTTATAGTATTAGGATAGTAATTAACATGTGAAATAATTTGCACATGTTAATAGCATCAGTGAAACATGTTTGGTTTATGGCCCAATAATATTGGGTTAGAGTTTCTCTTTATTTACTCAGCTTATTGAATTAAAATGTTTCCATAGACTTCAATGGCGGAATTGGTAGTTAGTAGACTTAACTCCACTAAGAGAATCCAGCCCATAGTGCTTAGAGTGGCATTTCACAGAGAAATGCTTCTTCTCCTCAATGCCCTAACTATCCTTTGGTGGCATATGTTTGCTGTATAGAGTTCCCAGCATGAATCCGTGCACACACAATAATATACTTCTTATGTTTCCCATGCAATCACTGAATTCATGTACAAAGTACAAAATCCTGATTGCAGGCTATGGAGTCACATCACAGACAAGCGTAGAACCCAGTAATACATGGTGTTTTCTGACTTCAATTTATAAGCTTTTCCAAAGGATTTTGCTGCAAAAAAATACAGCTTTCATGTATAAAGTCATGATAAAAAAAAATGTAGTTTACTATTCCATTACCAAAAAAAAAAACACTGAATTGCCAGTATGAGTGCCTTTTAACATTGATCATTAGTCATTAAGTTTAACAGCAAAATTTATGAATCCATGTTTTCAATGGCATATTTCCCAGTTGGCTCCCGGTATTAAAAGCCATATTCCGATTTTATTGATTGGTTTGAGCTATAAAAATAAAAATAAACAAAAACAACAGAAGAAAAAGCGGATTTAGTTTCACTTGATGATAGAAATGTTTGTTTGGTTTTACATTTATATAAATATCACTCCAATTGCACTTTGAATATTTCAGTATCCCATTGAAATGAAATAAAATGGCAAAAAATCGGTTCTTTTAAGTGATTTTGAATTGTGGACCTAATTAGTGTTCTCTGCTTCTTCTTTTTACTGAAACAGTGCCAACAACGTTATGCAGCAATGCAAATCTCATTTATAACCTCATTTTTGGAAGAGAGAATGGGACATTTTTAGTAGAGCGCAGGATTACAAGCTTTGACATTTGCTTTATTTTGTACGCAAACACAAGTCCCCTCTTAAAACGATTAGACAAGGAAACAAAGTGCCAAGTTAGACAGGTAAGTACATTTCTGAGCATCATAACAAAAGGATTTTAAATATAATTGCAAGAGCATAATAATCTAGCCCCTCAGTCCCTTGTTTTTTAATGTAAATGAACAGTTTCAATTGGGTATCTTGGCTTTTGGTAGTTATTATTGCACATCAGTTTGATTTACGTAGGTAACAGTTAAATCATCAGTACAATAATAAATAATGTATTAATCTCAATGTATTATCTCAGATCTGTGAAATTTTGCAAGACTTTGAAATGATAAACTCCTTAAATGATGAATACATGTTATTTTGAGTCTATTATAATTGTGCAAATTTATGATCAGAATTAGTGATGTCCCGAACGGTTCGCCGAATGGTTCGCCACGGATGGCGAACATAAACATAAACTTTGACCCTGTACCTCACAGTCAGCAAACACATTCCAGCCAATCAGCAGCAGACCCTCCCTCCCAGACCTTCCCACCTCCTGGACAGCTCACTAAGAATGCAGCTTCACAATGAATGTAAAATGGATGCTGTCCAAGAATTGGGCTCCATGCGATGGGGTCCTGTGGTCGGTCCTGGAACAAGGGAATAAATCATATGAAAGCCTCTAGTTACAGAGACTAGGGAGGGTTCGCCTGAATCCCCTCGCTCGGTTGTTTCTATCTACCGAACGAGGGGCCGTTCGGTAATTTGGAACCGAACGGACCGGGCTTGTGGAGGTCTCAGCGGTGTTCGCCTAGTCGAGTGTCCGATTTGAGTAACAGACACTCGACGGCAAAACACCGCTGTTCGGGAGTTTTAAAATGGCGTGTTCGTTTCCCGAATGGCGGCCACCCCCGAGAACAAAGGACTGCTACTTAGCTTGTCAATTACCCATTTGCAACAATGTTGCAACGGGTAATTGAAGGCACACTTCACACAGGGGAGGTCTGACTGTTTGGTAGTTTCATTCGAACAAACTAAGGGAATGAAAACCGAACAATCAGACGAACACAATACGTTTAACACATATAACTTTGCCATTTACACGAATGCAGTTAAAACCAATACAATTCCCAGGACAGCCCAGTGCCCTCCGCTATATTTACCACTTACAAAGGATTCAGAAAGATAACACAGAATTATAAAAAAAATAAAAATAACATTTAACAAAAAAAAAATGTTAAAAAAATGGTGTAACACATGTTCTGATGATGGATATGTTTTGAGGGATATCCGCTAAACTTCATTGACAAGGCCTTACAAGGCTGAATCAATCATCTGTGGTTACTATATCTTTCGTTCAGAGGGAGCCAGCCTGTATTTTGGATCTGAAGCTCTTTTAGGTGGGATTAGTCTGATATGCAAAGTTAGGTTCTCTCTGTAATAGCACAAGATAAGCTAAAACCAGCTTGAGGACTGAGTGGGGACCCACCAAATGGCAAGCTGATTGAGTTGTTGCCTATTCTTAGTATTCTCTTGCTTCCAATTTTAGCTAAACCACCTGAATATAGTCATCTTGACTATGTATTTCCATAATGTCCACTTACAGTAAAGATATCTACATGGTTAGACTCAGATTTCAAAGAACGTCACAGGCTTAAACATGACTTGAAGTGATGCCCAGAGCCGTTTCTGTTTCCACCTCTGCCCGTCGCCCCAAGCTGCTATTCAGTAACACAGTACACATTAAGCCATGCAGGTTCCTCTTAAAATAAATAAGAGGCACGATTTACAGATCTTTTTCTTAATAAGCCTCGATTCCAGTGCAGACATTTCTTTTGTTACCAAGTGAGGACCAACATTGGAGCAGAAAAGGAGAAAAGTTGTTAATATAGTTCATTTCAATTTGCATTGTAAAATGTACTTTGTATTTAGTTTTGTGTTTCATTATGTCTCACCATTTATACATGGCTTTGGTTGTGACAGGGTTCATTCATATACTAGTAAATTAATATTCTGAACCAAATACTCCAAAACCTATATGGTGTATGGTATTGTATCATAGCCATAGCTTGAACAGAATAGAGTAAGGTTTAAGAATTAAACAGAACCACCTGTTTTCTAGCTGAAATATCCATCTATCCCAGACTGTCATGGTTGCCTGAGCACTGGATAGTTGTAATCAGTCAAAACCTGTGTGTTTAAATAAAGCATGCTAGTTTGTGTGCCACAACACTTCCACTCATAGTGTCCTGTGGCAAAATATCTTGATTAAATGCAGTACAAGTAATTGTTCATTGGACGTCAAGAAGAGAATACAATCCAGCTAAATTTTACTTAACAATGGGCAATTTCCACACCTGAGAGTCTCACTGAGCGTGGTTTATTTGTAAATTGTAGCCTATAATAATATAACTACAGCTCTAGCAAATCTTTAAAACTAAATTTAAATTACCTTTTTTTCTACACTCCTTTGAGATGCTATTTGATCTTTCCTGTACAAATTAGCAACTTGAAAAGGGCTATGCCTTGGGGGAGCTGCAAGTTTCAGTGCCTAAAAATTTGACTTTTTTAATTAGAATTCTCAAGTTGTGTATGTGCAGTATAAGAGAGGCATTCTTAAAGTGAATAATGCATTTAAAATCATAACAAAAATAATTGAAGTGTGTATCAGATTGCTAGCTTTTCAGGACAATAATTACCTGTGCTTGACTTTTGATAATTGTGCAAAGATCATTTATCTGTATCTCTACTTATATGAAGTGGTTCTCTTATTTTGGACTAAAAGGTCCTTCAATCCTTTTTTATCATATTCTGAGACCAAGGGGTCAGTTCATGTAAATCAGACCTGCAAATTAGCAATCAAAGAAAAAAAATTAAAAGCCATTTCAAGCCATTTCATTTTAAATAAAGCACATGAATGTATTGTTAGGTGCAGACTAATTGTGTGCACAACATTAGTATATACTACCTTAGTAAAAAAGCAGGAAACCCACTGACACATGAAATGCAGACTAATAGAATGTGTTGTAGTATAAATTTACTTAAATGTGTATTGCAGAAGATATGGTTTAAGTAAACATTGCACACGTATTAAACACGTAAAATAACAATCATGTTTGTAGTTTTTTGTAGTAATTTTGTACATTTTGATTTTTTGCATTCTTTCCATCATGGTTTAGGATATTTTTACTGGCACCATGGTCTTCTTTAATCTGTCATCAAATATGTCAGCTTACCTGCTACAGCCACATGGCATTCTTGTATTGAGGATCTTCACCTCCATGCTGATGTTGTGCAGCATTCTTGCATCCATAGAGATGACACGTGGCTTCTCTGTGCCTGTGTAACACCTCGAATGCCGACATCAAAAGGAAGCAGGACTCTGTCCCTTCACGCACATACACATCATATTCAGAGGACACATCCTCCTGCCTCATCCTGGCGATGCTCACTCCATACATTTTGGCATTGCAGTGATAACAACCATCCAATAGTGTTGCACTACATCCTATTTAGATCCCTAACTCTCTTTAGTATGTGTCCTGCTGTGGTTCCTAATATCCACGCCTGCATTTATCTTTTAAATTGTCTTTTCATAGTTCTTGAACTGGCTTTGTTTGACTTTTCTATACTTCTCTGTTCCTTGGCCATAGCTTTTCCTATTGTTTTCTCGTGCCTTTGTTTATCTTATCCTTGGCCTGTCCCTGACTCTGCTTTACCTGCTTGCAGGTGTGTTTTGCCCTTCTCGGCTTTGTGTTAACTCTGGACAATCCAAGGACTTATCTGTTTTAATATACGTATTTCAGGGTTTTCATCTAATGTCCTATTCTCTGCGTGACTAGGTCACAAATCCTGACAGTAAGATATAATATTTTTTTCGAAGCAAACCACGGACGAACTATTGTATCTGGAAAAGAGTAAGCTGTACATTGCATAGGAAATGGAAAATGGACAAGGGCATTTTTTTACAGTAAGAACAGTAAGGATGTGGAATTTTTTGTCTGAAGAAATGGTTTTATCAGAGTCTGTAAATATGTTTAAACAGCAACTGGATGCATACTTGCAAAAACATTATATTCAAGGATATAATTTTTAAATTGAGGGGAATAGCTTCTTGATCCAAGGATATCTGATGCCATTCTGGGGTCAAGAAGGATTTTTTCCTAATATGTTGCAAAATTGGAAGTGCTTCATACAGTTTTTTTTGCTTTCTTTTGGAACAGCAAAACACAAATGTGAGAAAGGCTGAACTTGATGGACACATGTCTCCTTTCAGCCTAAGTAACAATTTGGTATTAGATAAGTGTATGATGAAATATGTCAACTAAGTTATGATACCATGAAAAATGAGTTGTTAAAAATGGTTAGAAGAAAAGCATGGCAAATAAGGGATTTGTAATGGTATATGCGAACGAACATGGCATATGGCATGAAATATGGTGTGTTTATGCCTTATGCCAAGTTAGTAATTAATTATGTCTAATTCAGTGGTAAATATGGAAACAGAGGTGCTACAGAGCAAGCAGACTGAAATGTGACATTGGGAATGTCAGTCTGTATGTCTGTCTTGTGAGCACTCATCTCTTTACCTGTGTGAAAATGTATGTGTCGATTTGTAAATCTGAGTTTGTATGCACCTATATGTTTCTATGTGTCCATGTCTACATTTGTATAAATCTGTCTATCAATATTTCTATTTGTCTTATATTTTAATAATTACCGGTCATGATTATGTAGTTTCACAGACAAAAGTAATCTTCACTTGACTTTACAGTCATTATTTGTAAAAACAAAAAAAACAAAAAAAAAGATAATTCATCTACCTCACAGGTGTGGCATATCAAGATACTGATTAGACACAGGGCCAGATTAACAGCCCAGTGGGCCTGGTGCTGACAATTATGATGGGCCTAATTAGAGAATCTTATTGACCAAAAACACTAAAACACTCCCAAGCATCATGTTTCTGATGGAGATGGTGCTGGAGAGAAAGAAAACAGCAGCTATAAGAAAACACATACCCTGTGCTAATCTCTCTCTAATTTATGTTTTCATATTTCAAGTAAATCCATAATCTCTAACAGCAGTGTCCAGTCAAGCAGGAAGTCAATGGGTGGGGTAAAAGGGTGGGCCACTGACACAAATCACATAACCTGCCAATAGGGGCGAACATGCCCAAAAAGAGGACATGTCTGCCCAAAGAATTGGAAGGCCAGCCTGGCATGAATGCATGTCAGGTTGCCTGCCAATCATGCAGCTGTCCGACTAAGGGCATACTATGCAGACAGCACCCTGAGCTTGGCATAAATGCGTCTAATGATGCGCTCGCTCAATGCTTTCTAAGGACTGTCCCCTAGCACTCGCTGGTCCACTTGTCTCCTTACCTTCTTACTAGCAGCCAGAATCTCCTGTTATACAGTATGGGACACAAAAAAGCTGCATGTCGTGAAAGGAAACATGCCACAGTGTTAGAAAGACCAAAGTCAGCATTACCTTATCTATATTTATTGTCAGCCAGTCCACACAAGTTTTGTTCCCATACATCCCTCGTAAGTTTCCATACTTAAGAAAGAGTATGTGAAAAGTAGTTAGGGTTGCCACCTTTCTTGGAAAAACATACCAGCCTTACTAATTTGCATAATTATGTATGGGTGACATCACATGATGTAAATCACAAGAAGTGACATAAGGGAAAATGCTGTACAATCACCAAAAAACAACTTGGTTTGATTTTCCCCATGTCTCCCAGTGCCCCCATATGTTGATTACTCCAGGTCTCAGTGTTCCTATGTATTAGTGTCCCAGTGTCCCCTAGTGTCGTGTCCTGAGGTCTCCCAGTGTCCCTATTTATCACAGTGTCTCAATGTCCCATATCTCCCTGTGTCCTCCAGTATTGCCATGTGTCTCCAAGGGTCCCCATGCCACTAGGATACTAGGAACATGGGGATACCTGGGGACACAGGGGTACCTGGGGACACGGTGAGACCTGGGAACAAGGAGACACCAGGGACACTGAGAGATTAGGGGACACTGGGAAAATAGGGGACACTTGAAGACATGGGGACACAGACACCAGGGACACAGACCCTAGAGACACTGGCTGAGGGACATGGGGACTGCCTCTGCCTGATGATCTTGGTCTATACTTCCTCCTGCATGGAAGAGTTTTGGCCCTGGGAGAACTGCAAAGTGCTGCTCTCTTTCTATATCATGTTAGTTTGTAGTTCGCACAAACCCCAGCACAGATACATCATAGAGTAGTCAGTACTCTATGATGTTGCTGTGCTGGGAATTGTGAGAAGTGTGAGAATATAGAAAGTATAGAGTTATATATAGAGAGAAGAGCACGTTGCTGTTCTCTCTGTCCTCTTGGGCTGGCCTGATTGACAGCTGCCCTGTTGTTATTACTACTAAGTGTGTCACCGGACAGCAAGGTGGTCTACCGGCCCAGCGGAACCACCCTCCACCACACATGATGTGGCCACTGGCCGCAATTCAACTATCAAATGCGATTGCCGGCCAGCCCCCTCTGTGGGTGCAGCAGCAGCACTCATCTTCGTTGCGGCTTGGGCCCAGTGTAAATTAAACCAGCCGTGGTGGCTCCTACTCTGCCTCTGTTAATTCCTTCAGACTCTGAGTGAAGCTGTGTGAGCTTTGCCCAGCCCACCAGTAAATCTCCCGGTTTCCCGATGGGACAGTTTTCCAAGGTTCACTGGGGCAGAGATGTTGGTCTGAAGAGAGAGTTGCAATGGAAGTAAGTGTGTTAGTGTTATTCACCCCAATAAAAGCTTCTATAGCTTTTACTGGGGTGTAAGAGTTAAGAAGTGTAATTTCCAGAGTAGTGATGATTCCATGTTAAGGGCCCAATTCTGCTCAAAAAAGCTCTAGAACAATTCTAGACATCAAAAGGAAATGCTTGGAATCTGCAATCCAGCGATTCGAGTGTAGACTGGAACTATAATAATCAGTATTCAGTCTGCAAAACAACTCGATAATAATAATAATAGCTATATAATAAGGTAATCCCAAACCCAGGAGCCATCCAAAATAGAAAAAAATATATAGAAAAAAATATAAATATAAATAACAAGCATTTCGGCTAAACCTCTTGAGTATTATACCGTGACATAAATATATCCCAGACTTCTGACTTTATTATAAACTAAATGGGTCACAGTCTGTGTAATCAAAAATCAATGTCGATTGAATCACGGATACCAGTCCTAATCTTTAAACCCAATGGCTTAATGTAAAAGGTGAATTGGTCATTTATCCGACAGCTCCCTTATAATAGTGTACCAAGGGTAAAGAGAAGCTTAATTCTAAATTTCCTTATAGCCACATCAATATTAAATGGTTCTAAGGTAACACTTGTTCCAGGAGAAATGCCATATAGACAGTGGGTCTCAATAGAGAAATGTATCAAAATTATGTTAAAAAAGTAACCAATGAGAGATCTTTTTGTGAGAAAAGAGGAGAAAAGGTAACAATCTCTAATAACAGTATATCTACTACAAAGGTTACTTATGAATTAAAGAGTAATGAGGACTGGAAAAGAGGTAAGAAAATTTACATTAAACTAAAGTGCAGAACCATACTTAGGATGTTGGTTACCTGCACATAGTGAATAGTGCCCAAGTGAAAATAGTGAGAAAGAAAAAGACAAAAGAACACGACGCGCGTTTCGGTGCTTAGAACATGCACCTTCGTCAGGGGCCAGATTCCAGCTTTTTGAGCATTTATTTCCTTTTGATTACATTTTAGGGGTTAAGCCCCAGGACACATCTGGAGTGTCCATCAAGGTGCTGTTTTGATTCCACGGGTGATTTGGTCTCCATAACTGTAGGCTGAACCACCTTATGTGGTTTCTTTTATTCCAATTCTAGACATCAAGTGGAGACTGCTATTTAGCTGCCAGAGTTAATTTTATCACTTGTTACCGAATCTGGTCATAAACAAAATAAGAATATGTGAACACGGCCTGGAATTCACCAGGAGATTCACAAGGTTCTAGGTTAAGAACAAGCAATATGGGGAAGAGTTGCTATGCCTAGATGATGTTGGTACCATTGAGAGACTGTAAGTGTGCTTTTATTTCTGCTTATGTATGTACATTGACTTGCGGGATCAACATTTGGATTGCACTGCCATGCCATGTCATTGATATGGCATAGATACAGTGTGATAAACATTATTGAAACAAAACCATTATATAAAATCATAAGCAGGCTCAATGCCGCTGTAGGAATTGCAAACATTTATTTAGCTAGAGTCAAAATCCGTATAAAGCAGACTTTAAATGTTTTTAATTTTAACTTTTCCAAAAAAACATGCTATTTAATTTTTCTTGATTCATTATATATATATATATATATATATATATTATATATTTTATGGTTTATTTCTAGAATGATTTTAGATCTCAGGTCAGAAGCATGTTTGAAAGATGCTGCTTATTTTTACTCTCTGTTTCCTTTCTCCAGTTTTGTCGTTATTATGTTTTACCTTCTTTAGTCACGGAAAAGTGACATGGCCAACACCGAAGGACATAAAGCAATTTAAAAATAATATCACATAATACTTTTTTTCCACTGGTTTAACTGAGCTAGAGAGAGCAGATTCAATTGTGGCATAAATGACAGTTGGCTAATGGTTTTCTGGAGAACACTTAAGAAAGTAAAGGGTTGATTGGCAGAAATAGAATTGACATCTACATTTCAAATTCTGTGGAGGTTTTACTTGCCTGTTAAATGCCTATTGCTTTAGAAATACAATAAAATGACTATATAATTCAAGCACGCTGAAGTACTAATGGATAAAACTCAAAGTATTAGCTGCATTGCAGTAACAGTTTAAAATTGCACTTTAATGGGAGTTTATAAGGTCAGCGGCACTAACCTCTTGTGGGATGGGAGTACATAAAAGCTTTGAGTTCCCTGGAAGTGGAAATGTATATATCAGGCTTCCAGCAAAAACATGTATGAATGGACTCTTATCATAATGCATTATACAGACAGATTATTTGGATGGCGACAAAGGAATCCATTTTATTCATGAGGATTTAAATTAATGGTTTGAGACGCATGTTGTGCTAAATCGGTTTCTGAAAATAAATAAGTATATTATTTTATTTAATGTATTGTATTTATTTCTACTTCTTATCATGTGACCATTTCTACTTATTAACATGTGGAAATTATCATGTGACCTAACCAGGTGACTTCATATTATAGAATGCTCACCACCCTGCCAGAAAGGTTACCACATGGGTGGATATTGTTATAGAGTAGTTCTCTGCATTGTGTGTAGTTTACAGTGGAACCTCGGAACTCAAACTTAATCCTTTCCATGAGGCTTTTTGAGAACTGATTTAGTTCGAAAACAGAATGAAAATTTTCCATAAGAATTAATGTAAATTAGATTAATCCGTTCCAGACCCCCCCAAATTACAGCATTTTAACACAAATTTTACAGTTTAATAATTCCTAACATGCATAAATGCATAAAATCATACAGAAAACCAATAAACACAATGTAAATGAAATGAAAATGTAACTTCACTTTACCTGTCAGTTCTGTTTGCTGACAGAATGGAACTCTGTTCACTGACAGAATGGAACTCTGTTCACTGACAAGGTAAATGCTGTGTGATTCTGTTCTAATACCAAGTTTTGTTTGGGTACCGACACATTTTTTGCTCAAAAATTGTGTTTGAATACCGAATTGTACGAGTAACGGAGCATTCTAAAGCAAAACTTCTCATCTTTGCACCTTTACATTTTACACCTGCATCTATTTCCTTGTAGGTCAATGGAACACCCATTATCCCAAAACCCCAAGCTCACTGCCTTGGAGCTATGTTCAATTCTCCCCATAAACAGTCTGTCTCCAAATCATGTAACAATTTTTTTTATTCACTCTTGTGTAATGTAAGATGCAAATAAGGCAATTGTTCATGCCCTTATCATTTCCCACTTTAACTACTGGAGCTTGCTCCTCATTAGCCTTCCAAATACCAGCATTACCCCACTTCATTCATTAATGAATCCTGCTGCCAGGTTTATTTTGATGACTCATTCAATCAGCAAATCCCCTTTAGTTGGTGCCTTTTGTATTTTTAAATATGCCTTATTTCAAAATTATACATAAACGTTTCCTTATATAAAACTCGAAGGTTGACTAAAGTCATCAAAGGGTGGAGAGTAACACAGGATAGTAAGTGGTAATGGTGAATATAGCCCATTATATATGCATATTGTTACATGTATGTAAATGTATGGTATGAATTTAGGAGCACATGATCTGGCTTGAGCTGCACAAAAAGGTGCTCCTATAAGAGTGGGTACCTGCTAGTATGTGAAACCCATAATGCTTTGTTTCAGTCAAACTAATGATGTAATGTAAGCTACATTTCAGGTTTTCAAATTGTCACTGAATGAAAAGACAACAAGCAACATAAATCCTTTTAACTGTTTTTCAATTTTGTTAAAAGAACACTATTGGGTCAGGAACATCAACTTGTATCTCTATTTAGAGCACCTTGCCACAATAAATATACTAAAATCTTACCTTTATTCCCGCACAGCATGGGTCTGCTGGTGCGGGCTCCGCCCAGATCTGCTTACTTGGCTGACATCATCAGAAGTGATGATCTCAGCCAATAAGAAAAGCTTTCCCATGGGAAAGCATTGGATTTGCTGAGATTGACTGAGCCAAATGCCACCCAGGCCAATCAGCATCTCATCATAGTGAACGTGGACATGTGAACGTACAGACGCTGAACGTCAGTGCGAAGTTAGAAGTGTTCCTAGGTTGCAATGCAAACACTGTGTTTTCTCTGAAAAGGCAGTGTTTACAACAAAAGTTTTTACAGTTTTTGCAGTGTTTACAACAAAAAGCTTGCAGGGACTGACTATACTCAACAGAACAACTAAATTAAGCTGTAGTTATTCTGGTGACTATAGTGTACCTTTACATTTAAGGGTTTGGTTTATCGGAACTCTGTTTAAGATGCACTTATAACGTAACAGTAGGTAGGAAAAGGACAGTGTTGGTGACTAAAGAGTGATTATCTGATATCCACCCATTGTCTTTGATTCTGCATTTAATCCTTAGCCTCCGATAAGACAAGTCAAGGTTTTTTTTCACTTGTTTTGGAAATGTTCCCCAGCAATTTAATGTTTTCTTGAAATCTCTTGGGATGCTGTCAAACAGCAAGAGTACAAAATACTGGCCCCAAGGATTCATGTTATGGGTTTGATCATCCTTCAGTGGATGAACCTTCTCTAAATAAAGATCTTGAAGTGCAGTCAATCCTCCCTGTCTATAAAAGTAAGTCACACATGCCTAATTAGATTCATCTCTATTTGCTAAGGAAACAGACATGTCCGATGAAGAATCCCCCACAGAAAAATCACAAGCATTATTGCAAATGAGTGAGTAAAATAATAACTTTAATATAATTTAATAGCCCCACTGGGCTTCCATCAGACACCTGATTTGTATGCTTAAGTGTCAACAAGCTCTGATTGGTATTCTTCAAATATATAAACGCTCGGAGCCATTATCACCTAACTAAGAATAACAATTTCCCTAGAGTTATCATTTATAATAAACTATTTCCTTCCATTTGAACTGAATGAACAAGCATTCATTGAAACAGTGTATGCTCCAGGAGACCTTAGCAGACCCTTAGGACTGTTACGTACTCCATTGTAAAACAGCATGAGTATTGCATATTATTTAAAACAAGCCGTTGGTAAGAAATTGTGTTTAATGGCAATGTGTAGAAAGAGCACATATCGTTTTACTATATGAGAAAAATGGCAATGATACATATTTCAGAGAGATATATAGCCTACCTAAAGGATTTGTTTTTTCCATAGAAATAATCTAACTCTAGCACACAACTCCCCTCCCCCAAAACAAATTCAGGAAAAAATAAGATCTTGACACATTAAGATTTTATACCAGATCCGTGTTTATTTTAATTGTAAATGCACATTGTGAAACTACAGAATGTGGAAGCATGCAAGAGTATAATTTATTACTAATACATTTTAGTGAATGATGTTACTTTTGAGAGCAAATGTCCAATGTTTACAGCTTAAGATGAAGCATTGCCAGTTTGTCCTCCAGGAGCTCTTTCCATTCTGGCTCCCCAAGCTTGACACTATACCGATATTACCTATACAGCATTATTTGGATTTTCTCACTCATGAGAGTCTTTGTTGTGGCTTGCAGTTGAAACGCCATACCCAACACAACCCATTAACCGGTTTGTGGTTCAGACCTCATACCCGGTATTATTTGACTACTCTTTTAAGTACGTGATTAATAACCGTATTTTGGCTGTTCTATAGCCATCTGTATTTAATCACTTGTAAATAATATACCGATCAGGGCGTACTGGGAAGCAATATACTGACCAGAGTATCTGTCACTCAGTTAATTTATACTCTTCTTTTCATATATTCTTTATTGTGTAACACTGACTTACGCTCATTCTTTCTTTACTATAACTGGTACCCATGAAGGCACCATTCCTATCTGATCTACTTTTTTACCACTACTAGACCACTATTGGAGGAGGTCCACCAGTGCCTCCTGCACTGCCCGCCCTCTTTATTGTATTTTCTATGTATTATTTGAGCTATTTAAACACTAGAGCTCTCCCCCTTTTCATTTGATTCAGTGGGTCTAACCAGCACTGACTCAGTGAGCGGGCATATTTTCATAGGAGCAATGTTTATATTACATTTCGTCAATTGCACTTTTGGCACCTCTACATAGTGATGTAGCCACCTGCATAGGAATTGTTACAATTGATACATTCTTTCCTTCGTATTAGCTAACACATTTAGACATACATCTGTTGCTAATCCTAGTGGTCCAATTTTAGATACTTATTTTGACTAAATTTACTGTGACTATTGTATCACTTTCACTGTGCATAATCCCAGAACACTTTATTCAAAATTACTCAGCTTTATAGTCTGTGGATTTATGCACACAGATTGATTTTGCTTTCTCCCCCTTCCCCCCCACACCCCCATCTCTTTTGTTACACATTCCCATATTAGCTGTGCTGTACATTTTGATTCTGGAAATTGCTACCAATTACTTTACTCATTATTATTTCATTTATTTTGGTTAATTTATTCATTGTATTTTTAATGTCCTCCCTTACTCCCCCTATCCCTCCCTTTTTTATACACCAGTAGCACTATTATGTTGGTCATTCTGTCTGTCTATTTTAGACAGCCAGTCTACACTACATCATTGTGTTAGAGGCAGTCTACTTTGGGAATGTCTTTTTGAAAAATATTAATAAAGTATCTTCTAGATTTTTAATTTTAGGCACAGATTCTCCTCTCTTTCTACTTTGCCCCCAAGCAGACAATGCTTTTTTATGGCACCTATTGACATTGCTACCTTTTATACTGTGGATCAGACGTCTTGCCTTGACCTCATTCTGCCACTGGAATAGAATGCAAAGCAATCCACCGAACTGTTAAATCATGAATACTATGGAAATAGTGGGAGCCGAAGA
This sequence comes from Pelobates cultripes, assembly GCA_933207985.1. Lineage (NCBI taxonomy): Eukaryota > Metazoa > Chordata > Amphibia > Anura > Pelobatidae > Pelobates > Pelobates cultripes. The sequence continues at coordinate 119,311,037 of OW240914.1, read as the reverse complement.
ACTCTCAAACATGCTCTTCTGAATTGTTCTTGGAGTTCACCTGAAAGTTGAATTTGTAATTATAAACATGTACTCCGGCATATACCATGGCCATATATACACATATACATTAACAAACACTAAATTATCATCCAAAGAAAAACTAATTTTAACTAAGCTAAACTTATCTCAAACTAAGTTAACCCTGTATTGGGCCAAATTGTACCAAAAGTGAATCAAACCCCAAGTAAGTATTCCCCACATGCTCAGTTATTTATTCCTTAACACTTTCTGGATCAGCAACCAGAATGGTTAAACAAGTAGGCTCCAAAACTGTGTATCATGCAAAATAAAGCTTTATTCACACACTTCCACAAATGGATGGTGCAGGAATTATATTTAGTTCTTCAAGCATTAAATGTACCTTATACATTTTATAAACATTAATCATAAATAGTTTCTGAGCTTTATGTTTTCTAAATGATATCCCAGCACAAAGGGTAGAAAAACAAACAAAAACAGGACTTTGATTTTACCTCCAATCTGCATTTTGTAGTTCTACTTTTTAAACTTTGTTTCCATCCATAAAATACATTAATTGAGTGCCCCTTTAATTTAACTAAAATAAAATACATTCAAACAGCAGTGATTTTAAATGCCCCAAATCCTCTATCTTCTAAAGTACAACTCTTTTTACTCATAATAAAATATGAGCATGCCCACACACCCACAGATTTATCAATACTTTTTCATTAAGTTCAGCCAAGTGGTAACAAAATATGTATATGCACATCTGTCACACAGTTATTATATGCTAGTGAGTTAACAAGGACTTCTAAAAATGATTGCTTACTGAAACCTTTTTTATCTTACTTGGCTTCATTTTGATTCATACTGTTGAGGACCTATATCCCCTTAAGGACACAACATCTGAAATAAAAGGGAATCATGAGTGTGGGGATATACATACATGGGTGTGGGTACTGTAGAGCTCCACGATTATGTAGTGCTCCGAACATGGTAAGGTTTAAGAGAGGTGCAGTTGTTTGCATTGATTGTATTTCCATTTCCCTATTATGAATATGCTGATCTGTTCCATATGGATGCAATCATTTGGTAGCAAGCAAGTAGGCATACAAGAAGTGTGGCTACCTATTATATATTTGCTGGTTATGCTACAGTAAAGACAACATCTACTTGAAATTTACAAAAACAGGCCTGTTTTTGTTTTTGCTTAAACATATGTCCTGTTGTGCCAATTGGGAACAGAAAGGATTTTTATAAATACAGTATCATCCGGTATCCCTTTGCAGAGTTTGCCACACTATACCGGACTTTCCTTTCTTCTTGATTACCGGTTTCTTTCACCGTTATCTGTGTAGCTGAGCATGGATTCATAAATCACAGTAGATATACTTCAAAGTGTGGTTAACAGTACTAAATGAAAAATAGTCACATAATGACATTTTTATATAAAAATTAAAACTGCCTCAAATGTCACACTATAAATAAAAAATATATATAATATCAATAAAACACATATAACTCATAAAGTATATCAGCTTACCAATTTGTAAGATGTACACCGGAATACATTTTTCAAAGTAGAATGTTATAATGCATCTAAAATAGGAAATTTTAGCATAGCTAATTTATTTTAACCCCTTCACATACTTTATGTGAACCCCTTCTATGTCAAAATCCCACAGCGCATTTCACCACACAGGGTGCTATCAAGTGACAAAACGCATCGTGGAAATTATTTATGGATTTTCATAATAAAGGATTTCTGGCTACTCTGCTTTATGTATTGGGACATTACCTTTGTTACTTTTATTTATTTTTGCATTTCCTGGTATCCTGATTATTACCTGCACAGCTATTAAAGAATCCAAGGTGGGGATTATACCATCTGCACCTATTATACAGAGCAGCATGTCTGCCTTATTCATTGTGAGTAATTTTATTTACCATTTTATATTGGTTTTATAATCGCAGAGAGCACTACTGTTTTGCTTTTTATTTCTTTCTGGGTTTTGCGGTCCTGCTAAGGACATCTATACTATATCCTGCAAGTGGGGATCCATACCACTAAACACTGTATACATAAGCTTTGCCAAGCTCTATCAAATGTGAGTAAGTCATTATTACTTGCTGCACTGGTCATGTCTGTATCAATATACTGCACAATTGGATGCCTTTGTGTTTTCTCTTTACATATCAATATGGATTCCGATAAGCTACAAGACCTCCAAAGTGTTTCTCCTCACAAGAACAGAACCAGAAAACCTCTGTTATACTTTAGCCTTTTTTGGGGTATAAATTGTAATACTTTGGACTATTAGTATATGTTGCTTTTTATACATATGTTTCATGCTCTTTTATATTTTTTATATACTGTATTTTTTATAATAAGTTATTTTAGAGTGTGTTATTATTTTTTGTGGTGCAGCCTTTTTTTTTAAGTTTTTTCAACACCACCTTCTGTAGCTTACATGTTGTTTTTGTTTGAATAGCTGGACATAAGCATTATTCATAATGTGTATGACCTAAGAGAATTGGCAATAATATAATAATAACCCACAATATGCTTTAAAAAAAAAGAGCAACATCATAGGAATATGCCATCTGTTATTTATTCACTAAGCCTTAAGCCACATTGGCCGTAAATGCTTTAGTAAATAAACTTTATCTCTCAAACACTAATATTATTGTATTGCCAGGAATATGACTTTTTTATTGAATTGGGTTCTGCTCTTATTCAACGAGTAGGCATTCAATTTATGCAGCCACATGTTTCCTCCGGCTCAGGAAGGTTTGAATTAATTTCCATGAAGCTTCTTGGTTCCTATTAAAACCATCTTGAACTCAAATTTATCAGTAATAATTATTAGGGTAGAGAATCCAATTAGAGGAACTGAACGCACTGTTTCAATGTTTGATAGGACACATATATCCACCAGAGCAAGAGCATATGTTTAGCTTTCCAGAGGACAACGGATCTGTTTTTAACCTGTCCCCTTGTTACCAAAAAAGAGAGTCTTACCTCTTTGCAATTTAAATATTAGCAGGCTTATTAAACTGCTATGTCATGTGGAAATTCATAAACTGTTCTCAGTGTATAAATCAGTAGGGACTGAATACTGATGCAGTATTGGTTGCGGTGTTTGCTATCAGCAAAGCTGTTTTTTATTTTTATTTGGAAGATGCAGCGCGCGTAGATGGTTGAACATTGCAGAACTAATTTTATTGGCTTTGTATCAGAGCAATAATATATTTTAAACTAAAGAAGAAATAACTAATATTATTTTCTTAGTTTATATAGTAGTTAAGATATTCTTAAAGAGGCAGGTTATAGTGAACCCCCTCTTATAAACAGGTTGTGAAAATGATGTCTTACAAACATACAAAACATAATTTTAAAACGTAAGCATAAAAACAATATCCCTCTTCTTGGAGCAAATACTGTGGATCTGCTTCTTCTGTGATGATATCGGAAGTGGGTAAAATCTATCACTCAATCCTGAACCATTTTATTTTTCTGTGTGTTCCCCACATGTCCCACCAGTGACCAAAAAGTGAGTTGTAGTTCATTTCTCAGCTGTCTACTGAGGATTGTAAAGTGCATAGAAGACCTGTCCCCTAATAGGATTTTTTTATTACAAAGCATGGGTGAGGCTACTCATGCAAAGTAACAGAAGCCACTAGTAGTGGCTTCTCGCATTTTCTTTATGAATGAAATTAGCTGGGTATGCTGTGCCTGCATGTGATTTTACACTGCATTCACATTTTATCATGCTAGTTTATGGGACTGGTGCAACTTTATCTTTCACCACTTCCATTTCAGTGGTACACATTTCTGGAACAGAAGCAATCCTAAAATAATTATACTCATGCTTTGCAGCAAGATTAGAATTGATGTTAGTCAAAATGGCTGCAAACATTATCACGCCAGGAAGAAGAATTAAGCCTGATATTAGACAGTATATACCTTGGTGTGCTATTTAACAACATGATACAAATGTAAGAATGACTAATAATCTGGGGTACTTAAAGATTTGTGGCTTCTGATGTCCTGATTCCCCTTATTACACTACCCCAAAATAGTGATTTCACTCTGCAACACTCTTAAAGTTATTCATAGTGTCATCACAAATTCAAGTCAAGATTAGAGAAACACTCTTACAATACAAATAAATATATTTATTTTTAACGTTATAGTTACTTGGCATATAATCCCCAGGCCAACACCACCACATTTTAAAACAAAAATAAATGCTCAATTGGAATCCAGTCCAGGGCAATCTTCTTGCTGCAGTTGATCCTCCCTCGATGAGCTCATGTGTTTTTTACAATGATATCAGCTCATCAAGCATTGAGTATGTACTGGACATGTGTGGCATTTGCTACACTCAGGCAACCAAATGCGTCTCATACAAAAGCATTGAATCCAATGAAATGGTAACCTGGAGAAGCATTGCAACGCTAAATGTAAAGTTTTTCAGTTAATTAAAGTCTTCACAATTTAGTGCCCCTAATGACTGTTTGACAGCCACCAGAGGCATTTTTAGTGACAAATGTCACTAATGTCACAAATGCATTTTTTTAGACTGCAGAGACAGGATCTATGTATAAAAGTCCCAAATTGAGATAGTTACTTTGTTACAAATGCTGAACAGAGACATGTGTCCATCAAGTTCAGCCTTCCTCACAAAGGCAAAAATCCAGTTTAAAGCACTTTCAATTTTGCAACAAACTAGGAAAAATCCTTCTTGACCCCAGAATGGCAGTCAGATTTATCCTAGGATTAATGAGCTATTACCCTACAACTGAAAAATTATATTCCTGAATGTTATGTTTTTAGTATGCATCTAGTTGCTGTTTAACCCCTTAAGGACCAAACTTCTGGAATCAAAGGGAATCATGACATGTCACACATGTCATGTGTCCTTAAGGGGTTAAGCATGTGTACAGACTCTGAGAAAACCACTTCTTCAAGCAGAGAATTCCACATCCTTATTCTTATTGTAAAAAAAAAAAAAAAACCTTTCCTTTGCCTTAGACTAAATCTCTTTTCTTCCAGTATAAAAGCGTAACCTTGTGTCCTATGTATAGTCCTGTTTGTGAATAGATTTCCAGACAATGGTTTGTATTGGCTCCGGATACATTTGTATTGTGATGAACTGAACTTAGTCACGGGTTCTTGGAGAGGCCTGCTGGCCAGCCTCTTGCCTCAGGACTGAAATGAAAAAATGAATGCACCTTTTTATACCTGCCAGTACTATACTGGCCTTAGCCACTGCAGATTGACATTACATATTGTTGCCTAGTTTGTTGTCTATTCCACTTCCCAAATCCTTTTCGTGTGTTGTTATTCATAATTTAGTAACTTTTAGGGCATAAGTTGCTTGTGCATTCTTTACACCGAAGTGCATAACTGCATTTTTCTACATTAAATTTAATTTGCCATTTGAGTGCCCAATCCCTCAGTCTATCTGAATCCCTCTGCAGCAAAGTAATATCTTGCTCACATTGCATTACTTTATAAAGTTTTGTGTCATATGCAAACACTAAAACATGACTTTATAAATATTTTAAATAGAAGCGATTCCAGAACAGAACCTTGAGGGACACAACTTACCACTTTTGTTTGCAGAGATGCTTTGGTTTTGGTGCTTAGATTAAATAAATACATTTTATTTTTAAGATAATATATTAGTAAATTTGTATTTGTAGACGTAAAATAACAGATGAAAGTAATATCTTGTAATGTCTTTGTTTTATTAGACTAACATAATTTTGGAATCTTGAAGAAAGTTGGACAGTGCGCATATAGATGGTGTTTAGTCAGATTTTATTGGAAAACCTACAATCGTTCGTCTCACACAGGAGCTTTATCAAGCTTGATAAAGGCTCCCATGAGAGCCGAATCATTGTATGGTTTGCCAGTAAAATCTGCTTAGACACCAACTGTATGTACTTGGTCCAACTTTCTTAATGATTCCAAAATTCTATAAATAATACATCTTTAATCCCTTAAGGACTGAGGCAGTTCTGATCAAAACAAAACCTTGAATTTGCCCATATGTCTGTTCAGGCGTAATTCACATCTTTCAGATTATGTGCACCCACACTTATATATCATTTTGCTCAGGAGAAACATGACTTTTATGTACCATCAAATATTTGTATATTAAACATAATTTAATATGAATAAAATATAAAAAATAGAGAAATTAAGATATGTTATTTTTTTTAGTTCTGCATGACATTTTAACTGTGAATGTCACAATACTTTTAGCTGTTACTGCAATAAAGTTGTATTCAGCGATGTCTCATGAGTAAAACAGTACCCCCAATGTACAGGTTTTATGGTATTTTGGAAAGTTACATGGTCAAATATAGCACATAACAATTTTCAGTTTATACACGTTGAAATTTGCGAAACTGGTTATGTTGCCTTTGAGAGCGTATGGTAGCCCAGGAATGAAATATATATATATATATATATATATATATATATTTTTATTTTTTTTTCATTTTTTTCGTTTTTTTTTTCAATTTATTTATTGATTATTTTATATATATATATATATATATATATATATATATATATATATATATAAAAAAACAGAAAAAATCCCCTGCACTCACACTTAATAGATCCACATTAGCCGGGTGCCAAAGCCTGGACTCCAAAGATACAAAATGCCAAAATATAGCTGCTCACCGGTCTTTTAAAATTCAAATGCTTTATTCAAATCAGGATAAATTCAGCAACCAACGTTTCAGTCCCCGCTTTGGATTTCGTCGCTGATTTTATCCTGATTTGAATAAAGCATTTGAATTTTAAAAGACCGGTGAGCAGCTATCTTTTGGCAATATATATATATATGTCATTCTAAGTAATTCTATTATATATTAATATTAAAATACACGTATTAATGATGTATGTATGTGTATATAAAAGTACTTACATCATATATATATATATATATATACACACACCCTTTTCCAAATTATTATGCAAATTATATTTAAGTGTCACAAAGATTAAATATTTTGTTTTTCAGTTTAACTCATGGATGGCATTGTGTCTCAGGGCTCTTTGGATCACTGAAGACAATCTCTGACACCTGTGATAATTAGATTGCCAGGTGAGCCCAATGTAAGGAAAAACTATTAAAGGAGTAGTAGTAGTTTGCATTATTAAGCAGAGCACCATTTTCATGCAATATGGGGAAGAAAAAGGATCTCTCTGCTGCCGAAAAGAGTAAAATAGTTCAATGCCTCTGACAAGGTATGAAAACATTAGATATTTCACGAAAACTTAAGCATGACCATTGCAATATTAATAGATTTGTGGCTGATTCAGAGCACAGATGGGTTCGTGCAGATAAAGGCACATTGAGGAAGATTTCTGCCAGATCCATGCATCGGATGAAGAGAGCAGCTGCTAAAATACCATTACATAGCAGCAAACAGATATTTGAAGCTGCTGGTGCCTCTGGAGTCCCACGGACATCAAGGTGTAGAGTCCTCCAGAGTATTGCAACTGTGCATAAACCTTCAATTTGGCCGCTACTAACCAATGCTCACAAGCAGAAATGGCTGCATTTGGCAGAAAAACACATAAAGACTAATTTTCAAACAGTCCTGTTCACTGATGAGTGCCGTGCAACCCTGGATGGTCCAGATGGATGGAGTAGTGGATGGTTGGTGGACGGCCACCTTGTTCCAACAAGGCTGCGACGTCAGCAAGGCGGTGGTGGAGTCATGTTTTGGGCCGGATTTTCAGTTCTTTACAACCTATAAAGTGTTTTGAAACTTACTGTGCGTAATAATTTGGAACAGTGCATTGTAAGTTTTTTTTATGTTTAAAAAAAATACGGTTATCAATAGGAGGTTTGTTCAATAAAATGTGAATTGTGCTCCTAAAAGTTGAAAACATGAGAATTATGCTGACTGTTATTTACATCAATTATTTAGGTAAATGAAAAAAATATAATTTGCATAATTTGGAACAGGGTGTACATGATGTAAGTACTTTTTATTTAATTTATAAACTGTTTAATAACTTTTTTTCTAACTTTTTAAAACTTCGCAACCACCGTCGTGGGATCGGCGGGGACACGGTAAGTGCCCTGGACGGCGGGGATGTTCTATGTTGCCCGCCGGCATTTAGGACTGCCCCAAAAAGGACATCATAGAACGCCTGCCTTCCTTAAGGAGTTAAATAGCCCTGATCTGAGTGCCCAAGTTCTCCAAATAGATCCATTAAAGTTGTGACCAGCCACACACATGGTCATATGTCTAAAAGAGTTCCAGGGCTTTTGGTGCTTTTGCCAATCAACTTTCGGGAGCTCCTGCAGCTGCAATACAGAGTGCTCCGTCTGGCTCTTAGGTAGCGTTTGTTCCCCTTAGTCTCGGGCACCTCCCCTCCAAAAAGTGCTCTCCTGGCGGATTTCAAAGTGGTTCCAAATCCGTGAACCAAGTTGTCAAGGAACCGCACGGTCACCTCATGCCGAAAAATGTTCCATAACATCTGCAGCTAAATCCCGCTGAGGTGACCAGGAACCCACAAAATCCTCATGCCGAAATTAGTTCCCTAGCGGTCGTGGCTAAGTACCACTGAGGACTATATGTAAGTTTGGTCCATTCGAACAGCCGCCAGAGAGCTAGCGTTCAGTTCCATTTGCATGAAGGGAAAGTACCGAACCAGGGGCACCCAGGGAAAGCTACTAATGGTGGCTGGGCAGGGTAACTCCCAAACGGTGTCCCAGACCTAGACCATAGTTGATGGACAAGAGACTGGCTTCCACACTCCTCTAGGAGTCCGTGGCAAACGTACGTGGGAAGGAGTGTTTGTCACATAATTCTTTCTCTTTTCCTTTTTTACATCTAATCTGCTAGTTGGTAAATTCATTCCTGATTTCTTTTTTCGTGTTCCTATTTTTCAATAGTCTACCTATTATTAAACTACAACATTGTAAAGAGCTGCAGAATATGTTGTGCACAATATAAATGCTAATAATAATAATAATTAAAAATAAGTGTAACGAGTAACCCATACATCATTTTTCCAGTATAAAACATTAGATTAATGAAATGTTGTGCTTTTCATGTGAAGCACAAATATTCAGCCCCTTAAAACCAAATCCATGTAAAACAACCACGCAGGAAAAAAAAAAATGGGAACACAATTGGTAGCCGAGTTCTGTTAAATATAAAGTTTGTCAATATTAGAGAACAGAAAGTGACATTACTCACATCATGTTCCCAAACAGTTGCAATGCCCATACTATGTAAGGAATGCTATTACAATTACAGGCAAGATCAAAAATGTATAGTAAATTGGTTTCCAAAGTGAATATATTTTAAATCACATTATTCACTAAAGTCTAATGAGAAAATGTCAGCGCTTGCTTTCTGGCAAAATACTTTGACATTACTAATATTAGAAATTAAATCCTTAAATAGAGAGATATGAATAAATTCTCACCTACGCCTCATTTGGTTAAAAATGTACATTTTTAAAATGTTTGTTAAATGTGAACTTTTTGCTTGCTGGGAGAAATCTGTGAACTGGAAATTGAGGTATTAGATGAAGAAAAATAAATAAACTGCTTAAAAAATAAGTTTGGTTAAATGTCTAACTTGTATTTTTTTGGGAATTTGCAAAAAGAAATAAATACAAAAAATTACTCTGAAGAGAATACAGGAGGTCACATCCATACCTATATAAGATGCCTGCCAACTGACTGATTGTTAGTGCCGCCTGGAATTTTAAAAAGACAGTAACCCTCTATTGTTTCTAGGATGTGATCGCTGTGGAATGTGCAACAAGCCATGATTCCTAAACTCTCACTATCAAAATATCTAGGACACTTGAGGATACCCACCTGTGAAATAATGTGCTAAACAAATCAAAGTAGTTACACTGTTCCTCTGCTGCTAAAAACAGAAATGCACAAAAAGGCCTGGATCGTCATTCTGCTGTCATGGCAACAAGTGACCTACTTTCTCACCTCAAAAGATATCCATTCAAAAATTTTATATGGCTCATTAACCCTTTTCTGATATACAGGCATATATCACTTAATCCAAGCAACATCCTGCAGAAACTTGATTCAAGATATGACAAACTAAAGAGAGAGCGGCATAATTGTCACACCAACCATGTCAACATCCCAGCTATTCTTTTGTGATTAGTAACTAATTTCTAATAGGATTGTTATCAATAAATATATATCAAATAACCCCAAATAACCCACTGTAAAGTTAAAAGGGCACTATAGTGTCAGGGAAAAAAATCATGTATCCCTGACACTCTAGTTCTAAAACCACCATTTAGGTGGGCAGCTCCCTTTACCTCGGGTTAGAAAGGTATATTGTCAAAGTAGGTAAAAGTAAAAATAGTCGGTGATTGGGTTCACTCACATGGTCCTGAGCCTAATTAGGTTCAGATTACTCTGGCAGGCATGTGTTAAGGATCACGAATCCTCTAGATGGTATATCCTGATTTTCCCTCTAGTAAAATGATAAAGACCGGTATCTGGTGTAGTATGTTAAAAAATATAGGTGAATGGAATTAATAAGTAAAACCGCTCACCTGGATTAGATCCTTAAACCTGGCTCAATAGGGGACACAGACCCTTCTTTATGTGACTGGAGAACATATTTCTGGAGTCAACAGGAAAAGGTATGGTTGAAGAATAGTATTTATTGTGATTAAAACACTTACTATGGGGGGTGGAGCCTGACTAGCTAGAGGAACAGACGCCAGAGACCGTTAAGAATGGCGGACTTCTACATCCTCCCTCCCCACGTGGACCGGTGGGGGTCATCCCAGTCCCAGGAGGCTCCCCACCACCGCACCCGATGCCTAACGGGCAGCACGACGGAACAGCTCTCAAGAAAGCAGGAAACACGGGCAGCCCCACAATTGAGGCCTACATGGTAGCTTCTCAGGTGAGACTTGACCTTATCTTCACCAGATTCTGGGCTACACTGGCAGCAAGGCAGCGGAACCGGCCACCCCACAAAACAGCTCCCGCAGACCTACCAAACACCCGACGCCACAGGGCAGATGGGCAGAAAAGCGGCACCCACGCAAGCAGCGGCACATAAAGGACGGAGCCCAAACGAACAGGAATCTGACATACACAGCTCAACAAGATGGCGGACCCGCGAACAGGAATGACACGCGGCACCCGGCTGCAGAACAGCTACATACTCCCACAGAGAGAAGATTGCAGCATAAAGCCTGTCCACTCCGACACGACCAGCGACCGCCTCACAGACTGGGCATCGGATAAAGGAAAGCAACGACCCGAGCTGTCTGATGGCACACCAAAGTGTCACCGCCGGCACAGAGGACATTAGAGACCTTACCTAAGGTGGTGGACTCCTATAACTAACTGACACTCACAATCTGACGTTAAACAACACAACACAGTTAATTTGTACACACGCATGACCTAACACATTAGCCAAGCCTGCTTATATTGGAGCCTCTCTATTAAAGTGGACACTCTACTGACTAAACTGACAAAGCTTGTTTGCATAATGAACCTGCCAACACTGACGATACTCTACAGGACACAAGTGACCAAGGATGTCCACATAGTGACCTGACTAGCTCTAGAGGGGCCATAATGACATAACCTGTTAACATTGTGTTAACCTTTCTTTATATATAAAAATATGTGCATGCTTTCTCATATACCTCACTGTAATAGACCACAACGATATGCTGGAGGATTGCCATTGGGGTACCTCACAAGCAACTGTACTATGAATATGCTCTACAAAAATAAAGAATTTAAAAAAAACACTTACAGTATAAAATAACAAATATTCAAAATTAGATCCTGTGGGTGGTTCCGAGACACGTTTCGCCGTGTCGGCATTTTCAATCGGTATGGAGTTCCAGTTGCCCAGTCTTCTTTTTAAAACGGTGCATAGAGTCCTTATTGGATAATTGTTCCATGGTTTCAACCCCACCGCTATGCTCCTCACTGCTGTAATTCAATCTAGTTTAATTTGCCGGTTCCTGTTACGTCACCCAGAAGTGACGTATCGTTCTTCTTAATCACGTGTATAGCTGAGTCCGCAGAAGCCATTTTACTAGATGGCAGCAGAGTCAATACAAATATAGGGCCTCTCCCATAAGAGGTAAAGGGCAAAAACTGAGACAAATAACAAGAAAATTACATATTATCAGTATGTTTATCTTAGTATAATACATATAAATAATGATCCCCTAATACATACATTGTGAAACACAGTGTTTAAAATGTCACAGTAGAGGATTCGTGATCCTTAACACACGCCTGCCAGAGTGATCTGAACTTGTCCTAATTAGGCTCAGAATCATGTGAGTGAACCCAATCACCAACTATTTTTACTTTTACCTACTTTGACATGCTACACTATTTGCCATTTCCCCCCTCAGTTTCCCAAACGTTCCAGGGGGGTAAGTTATTTGATTCTGAGCACTCTACATTTTAACTGGGGTTGGTTTTTACACCACTCAGTTGACTACTATTTTTACTATTTATCTGTGCTAAGGAGTGAGAGATTTGCACACTTCTGTATCATTACTGCTATAAGCGCCCAAATACACAAAATCACTACTATTAGAAAGTTATATTACTCACCTTTTTTCAGTGCTGAGCAGGGCTCCTCATGTCTGGTCCCACTCTGATTCTCCTCCTTTACTAACATCATCAGAATTGATGAGCTCAGAAAATCTCAATGCTTTCCCATAGGAAAGCACTGGATTGACTGAGATTGTCAACTCTGGTGATCTCAATCAAGGAGGCAAGATGTGGGTGTGGGGTGGAGCCAAAAAACACTCTCGTCAATCAGCATCTCCTCATAGAAATGCATTGAAACAATGCATCTCTATGAGGAAATTGTAGTGTTTCCATGCAGAGCGTATTCCCTTTTTTCAAATATGTATTTGTGAGGTATAAAAAATGTAATTAAATATAGAAATCCATATATCTTTATTATGCAATGGAGCACCTACATCGTAGTTTCCTGTCAATCATTGCTATAAGCTCAGTCCTTTCCACCATGTCTGTCAGCAAAGAGAAAGCATTTATACAGTGGTGAAACAACAGGAGTCACTAAGGTCGCAACACAGCCCTCTGTGTTCCACCTTTCACAGGAACCCCAGAACTGTCCGACTAGCCACCTTAGGGTGTCACAAAAAGCAGGCAGCTATGCGCAACAGCAGAGTAGGGCTCTACTTACCTGAAACGCAAGGTGCCTATCTTTTTCATGTTCTGGCAGCAAAGCTGCCAAGAGCTGGGACATATCACATCACTGAGGCCCCAGCATCACGAAAGGTCATGGTTGGAAGCAGTGCTTGAAAAGCATGAACACCACGGCAGCCCCATTAGACCCCAGGGAAAGAACCCACACCAGCTCTCCCAAAGGTTGGGAGGCTGGGTGGGACTCAAAACAAAATAAAAAAAACAAAAAATCATTACAAGTAAAACAAATTTTTGAGTGTGTCAGTGTGTTCGTTAGCAACAGCAAGATCACATGTGTGGATAACAGCTGATACTGAGGTGATTAGTCCATCTAAACATTTTAATAAAGAGGGTTTGAAGATTCTGAATATATTTTCCAGAAAAATATACTGAAAAGTTTGCAAGCCTACGCAGCCCAAGCACAACTGCCTAGTTACTGTACCCAAGTTGGACCAATCACTCCACATTTACACAGAGCCAGAACCCATATGAAATTATATTCTGAGAATTCCTCACAGAAACACACTCAACCACCACACACATCCCATTCAGGTATATTACATAGGGGTAATTCTTGCACAGAGCCCTGTTGCTACTAGTAATGCCGCTGCATTTATAGAAGAGGAGTGTGAAACATTTTCTATTTCTTCATTTCATTTGCCATGTTTGCCCTGACCTTGCCTTGTCTGAACTGGATTATGATATAATCTGCTTAACCTTGATTATAATTTTGATAGAAAAGGGACCATCTCGTGATGCATGTTTAACACAAGAATTACAAGTTATATACAGTCAGGTCCATAAATATTGGGACATTGACACAATTCTAATCTTTTTGGCTCTATACACCACCACAATGGATTTGAAATGAAATTAACAAGATAGAAACATAGAAACATAGAAACATAGAATGTGACGGCAGATAAGAACCATTCGGCCCATCTAGTCTGCCCAATTTTCTAAAAACTTTCATTAGTCCCTAGCCTTATCTTATAGTTAGGGATAGCCTTATGCCTATCCCATGCATGCTTAAACTCCTTTACTGTGTTAACCTCTACCACTTCAGCTGGAAGGCTATTCCATGCATCCACTACCCTCTCAGTAAAGTAATACTTCCTGATATTATTTTTAAACCTTTGTCCCTCTAATTTAAGACTATGTCCTCTTGATGTGGTAGTTTTTCATCTTTTAAATATAGTCTCCTCCTTTACTGTGTTGATTCCCTTTATATATATAAGATGTGCTTTAACTGCAGAGTTTCAGCTTTAACTTGAGGGTATTTACATCCAAATCAGGTGAACGGTGTAGGAATTACAACAGTTTGTATATGTGCCTCCCACTTTTCAAGGGACCAAAAGTAATGGGACAATTGGCTGCTCAGCTGTTCCATGGCCAGGTGTGTGTTATTCCCTCATTATCTCATTTACAAGGAGCAGATAAAAGGTCCAGAGTTCATTTCAAGTGTGCTATGTGCATTTGGAATCTGTTGCTGTCAACTCTCAATATGAGATCCAAAGAGCTGTCACTATCAGTGAAGCAAGCCATCATTAGGCTGAAAAAAACAAGCCCATCCGAGAGATAGCAAAAATATTAGGTGTGGCCAAATCAACTGTTTGGAACATCCTTAAAAACAAAAGAACGCAGTTGGCCAGATCAAGAACACTCTCCAGGAGGTAGGTGTATGTGTGTCAAAGTCAACAATCAAGAAAATACTTCACCAGAGTGAATACAGAGGGTTCACCACAAGATGTAAATCATTGGTGAGCCTCAAAAACAGGAAGGCCAGATTAGAGTTTGCCAAACAACATCTAAAAAAGCCTTCACAGTTCTGGAACAACATCCTATGGACAGATGAGACCAAAATCAACTTGTACCAGAGTGATGGGAAGAGAAGCGTATGGAGAAGAAAAGGAATTGTCATGATCCAAAGCATACCACCTCATCAGTGAAGCATGGTGGTGGTAGTGTTGTGGCGTGGGCATGTATGGCTGCCAATAGAACTGGTTCTCTTGTATTTATTGATGATGTGACTGCTGACAAAAGCAGCAGGATGAATTCTGAAGTGTTTTGGGCAATATTATCTGCTCATATTCAGCCAAGTGATTCAGAACTCATTGGACGGCGCTTCACAGTGCACATGGACAATGACCCAAAGCATACTGCAAAAGCAACCAAAGAGATTTTTTAAGGGAAAGAAGTGGAATGTTATGCAATGGCCAAGTCAATCACCTGACCTGAATCCGATTGAGCATGCATTTCACTTGATAAAGACAAAGCTGAAGGGAAAATGCCCCAAGAACAAGCAGGAACTGAAGACAGTTGCAGTAGAAGCCTGGCAGAGCATCACCAGGGATGAAACCCAACGTCTGGTGATGTCTATGTGTTCCAGACTTCAGGCTGTAATTGACTGTAAAAGTGAAAGTCTGATTTATGACTGTTAATCTGTCCCTTTTTGGTCCCTTAAAAAGTGGGAGGCATATATACAAACTGTTGTAATTACTACACCGTTCACCTGATTAGGATGTAAATACCCTCAAATTTAAGGACCACTCTAGGCACCCAGACCACTTCAGCTTAATGAAGTGGTCTGGGTGCCAGGTCCTTCTAGGGTTAACCCATTTTTTTATAAACATAGCAGTTTCAGAGAAACTGCTATGTTTATGAATGGGTTAAGCCTTCCCCCTAATCCTCTAGTGGCTGTCTTATTGACAGCCACTAGAGGCGCTTGCGTGCTTCTCACTGTGATTTTCACAGTGAGAGCACGCAAGCGTCCATAGGAAAGCATTGTAAATGCTTTCCTATGTGACCGGCTGAATGCGCGCGCAGCTCTTGCCGCGCGTGCGCATTCAGCCCAGGAGGAGGAACGGAGGAGGATCGGAGGAGGAGAGCTCCCCGCCCGGCGCTGGAAAAAGGTAAGTTTTTCCCCCTTTACCCCTTCCAGAGCCGGGCGGGAGGGGGTCCCTGAGGGTGGGGGCACCCTCAGGGCACTATAGTGCCAGGAAAACGAGTATGTTTTCCTGGCACTATAGTGGTCCTTTAAAGCTGAAAGTCTGCAGTTAAAGCAAATCTCGTTCATTTCATTTCAAATCCATTGTGGTGGTGTATAGAGCCAAAAAAATTAGAATTGTGTCGATGTCCCAATATTCATGGACCTGACTGTATAAGTTTCATTGTTTCATTCAATGGGGTAATTTCCAGAAATGTGACAGAAACCCTTTAAACGGGGTTGAGTCTAATGCAGAAGAATTTTGTTTTTAAAAATGTTGAAGGACGTTTATAATCATTTGTAAACATTTTATGCAAACCAATAGTAT
This sequence comes from Pelobates cultripes, assembly GCA_933207985.1. NCBI lineage: Eukaryota > Metazoa > Chordata > Amphibia > Anura > Pelobatidae > Pelobates > Pelobates cultripes. The sequence goes on along the minus strand of OW240914.1, from coordinate 119,294,479 downwards.
TTAACCCCTTAAGGACACAGCTTCAGAAGCTTGTCTTACGCTTAATGACACAAGCAATTTTTGCATTTTCTTGCTGTATGCGTTCAATTGCAATTTGCATCTCTCTCGTTTATTGCACCGACACATATTATATACTGTTTTTTAAAGGACATAAAGGGCTTTAATTTGATGTAACATATATATATAAATGCTTATTTATTATTTAAAAAATACAGAAAAATGCAAAAAAAAGAAAAATTTTGTGTTTTTTGTACAGTTTTTGCAATAATAATGTGTGCCTAATTAGTGCAGGTTAAAGAAAGTAATTAAAAATAAATTTATTTAGTTGTTCTCATTTACAAAATATATAATGTGTCTGGGATTTAAAGTTTTTTTGGTAGTTACAGGTCATAAAGCACAAGGAGTAAAATAAACTTTTAATGTAGAGCGATTTTAGAATTTTGTATGTTTGTCTTGTAAGCTTAATAGCCATAAAAGAAAACAAAATTGCCACACAAAAGTATATATTTATATAAAGTAGACATCACAGGCTATTGTCCTAAGGTTTTTTTGACACTTTCTAAGTAGCCATTTCACCGCCAATCTCTGCTAAATATTGGAGTAAAATTTAGTTTTTTGGAGTTTTTGGCACACAAACTTATAACAAAGAACTTCCCATGTATATTTTGTAAAGTTGGTGTGTGCTATTCCTGTACAAAGTTTTATTTTGTGTTCAGTTACTTCTGCTGAGTACAACGATACCCCCATTGTATGTCTTTGGCACTATTTCGTGAAGCTACAGTGCCATATAGGAGACCTGTCCGTTTCAACATTTACAGTAGAATTTTGAGAGGCGGATTTAATGGGCCTATGCTTCAATTTGGGGTATTATAGCAGTTTGACTGTTCAAAAAAACCCACAAAGGCCTACCATTTGTAAAAGTAGACACTCCAGGGTATCTCATATGGTGCATATTGTGCCTTAACATGCCCCCATTTTTCACCAATATATGCCAAAGTATGTGGTAAAAAATAATTTTGGGCATTTTTTACATACGGATTACATTTTTGCTGGGCATTTTGTACATTTCATATGTGCCACTAAGTTCAAACCCCCCAAATTATGCTCAGCTAAGTCTTCTGAGTAAAACAATATGCCCAATGTATGACCTAGACACTATTTTGTGAAGTTACACTGCTATAAAAGAGACGTAACAAGTTAAGGTTTTTAAGTGTGAATTTTCATGGAGGGTTTTGATGCGTCCGTGCCCACTTTGGAGCACTTGAGCAGGCTACATATTACAACTACACCATAAAGGCATACCATTTCTTAAAGAACACATCCCAGGGTATTTCAAAAGGCATATTTTGAACCTTAGCGTGGGATAATTTTTCCGCTAGCTTGTACCAAGTGTAATGGTAATAAGCGTTTTTTTGCCTTTTTGACACACAAAGTAAATTTGCGCAGTACATTTTGCAAATCTTATGTGTGCTACGACTGTATAATACTTCATATGTTGCTCAGCTATGTCGGCTGAGTACATCAATACCCCCGTATGTACCTTTGCCAGGTATATGTGGACATCGGAGGGGCACATTTGGGACACAGCCATTCCAGTTCATTTCAAACTTTAAATTTTTACACTGTTCCCATGTCCCATTTTAGAGTATTTTACCAGGCTATATAATCCAAATACCCCATAAAGCCATACCATTTCTTAAAGAAGACATCCCGGGGTAATTCAAAAGGCATATTTTGAACCTTAGCGTGGGATAATTTTTCCGCTAGCTTGTACCAAGTGTAGTGGTAATAAGCATTTTTTCTGCCTTTTTGACACACAAAGTGAGTTTGCGCAGTATATTTTGCAAACCTTATGTGTACTACGACTGTATACTACTTCATATGTTGCTCAGCTATGTCGGCTGAGTACATCAATACCCCCGTATGTACCTTTGCCAGGTTTATGTGGACATTGAAGGGGCACATTTGAGACACAGCCATTCCATTTTTTTTAAACTTTGAATTTTTACGCTGTGTCCATGTCCCATTTTAGAGTATTTTAAAAGGCTATATAATCCAATTACACCATAAAGGCATACCATTTCTTAAAGAAGACATCCCGGGGTAATTCAAAAGGCCTATTTTGAACCTTAGCGTGGGATAATTTTTCCGCTAGCTTGTACCAAGTGTAGTGGTAATAAGCATTTTTTCTGCCTTTTTGACACACAAAGTGAGTTTGCGCAGTATATTTTGCAAACCTTATGTGTACTACGACTGTATACTACTTCATATGTTGTTCAGCTATGTCGCTGAGTACAGCAATACCCCCGTATGTACCTTTGCCAGGTATATGTGGACATTGAAGGGGCACATTTGAGACACAGCCATTCCAGTTTTTTCCAAACTTTGAATTTTTACGCTGTGTCCATGTCCCATTTTAGAGTATTTTACAAGGCTATATCATCCAATTACACCATAAAGGCATATCATTTCTTAAAGAAGACATCCCAGGGTAATTCAAAAGGCATATTTTGAACCTTAGCGTGGGATAATATTTCCGCTAGCTTGTACCAAGTGTAGTGGTAATGAGCATTTTTAAATGTATTTTTTTACTTTGTAAAACTTTTTTTACTTTGTAAAACCCATTTTTAAACTTTTTTTTTTACTTATTAAATGTTTTACACTATCTTAACTTTTTTTACACTTTTAATTTTTTTCTAAACTTTTCTTTTACCGTTAACCCCTAACTAGCAGTAAGCAGCACTAACCGTAAATTCCCCATTTTCCCATAACTCCCACCCACCCCAGCTAGCAAAATATTTAATTATAAAATATTTAAATTAATTAATTAAATAAATGGAACCCCTGAGGGTTAAAAAAAATAAATAAAAGTTAATCCTCAGGGGTTAAAAAAATTAGATCACAGTATAATACTGTGATCTGTATTTTGATCACTGTAGGCAGTGATCAGCTGGCAGGGAAGGGGTTAATTTTTATTTAGACTGGGTAAAGGGGGTGGTATTTTTTTTTTTTTTACTTAAACGTTACTAAAACATTTAAAAAAATTTTTTTTTTTACCTTTTTAAAGCTTATTTTAAAACTTTTTTTAACGTTAACCCCTAGTTAGCCTAACACCAAATTCCCCAATTCCCCACTAACTTCCACCCATCCCAGCTAGCTAAATATATAATTTTTTAATATTTAAATTAATTAATAAAATAAATTTAACCCCTGAGGGTTAAAAAAAAAATAATTAACCCTCAGGGGTTAAAAAAAAAAATCAGATGACATTAAAATGTATACCCTGCCAATTGATCACTGTAGTCAGTGATCAATTGGCAGGGAAGGGGTTAATTTTATTAAAACAGGGGCAGGGGGGGTGGGATTTAACTTTAATTTTTTTTTTTTTTACACAGGGAAGCAGATCAGCACTGATCCGTCTCCCTGCACTTCACACAGAACCCGGAAGTGCAGGGAGGCGGAAGGTGAGTATGTGGAGCACATGTGCTCGCTCTGACATGCTGTCAGAGCGAGCACCGGTGCTGGGGCAGCCCGATCGGGTGCTCCCGGTCTGCCTCTAATGCAGAGGCAGACCGGAGCACCGTTAACCCCGCGATTGCCGCGATCGCGGCGATCTGGGGTTAACTTAAGAAAATGACGGAAATTTTCCGTCAACGGTCCTTAACTGAAGGACAAGGTTGACGGAAAATTTCCGTCCACGGTCGGGAAGGGGTTAAATACAGTGACAATTTAGGAAACTTCAATCTTTTGATTGTGTAATAAAGAATATCGCCTGCACACCATTCACCCCACTCTTGTAATCTAGTTATGCCCAAATTCATTGTAGAATTATTTTCTGTTTCCTGTATATACAGAAGGATTTTATTTTAAAACCCCTGCATTTGGGGCAATTTGATCTTCAGATCCAAATAAAAGTGACTTTCAACTGAATTTCATATTTACAGGAACATTCTAGACAAAATGAAGTTGTTATGGTGCCAGGAAGACCGTTAGATTCTATTACCAATCAGTTAACATCCAAGCAGATCAGCTATCATTACAGATAAACCTGTGCATCTTCAGCATGTCCTATTATGTCACTCTTTGAAAATGTGCACACTTTAACCCCTTAAGGACACATGACGGAAATATTCCGTCATGATTCCATTTTATTCCAGAAGTTGTGTTCTTAAAGGGGTTAAAGAACATGGGAGACAGAATCAATGTCAATTATATTTTATATGCCAGTGTTACATTTTTCCAGAAGTCACTCTTCAGTCTACCAAAAGAAGTAAGTGAGCTAATGTTTGCCCATCCATTGTTTTGGTGCCTGTGATCATTATTTTTTAATAATATATCCCGACTCTTTACAGGTGCCACTGTAACAATATAATCAATGTCATTCACTTCACCTGTCAGTGTTTTTCAATTTGTGGAGTGGCTGATCAGTGTATACGCACTGCTTATCTAGAGAAATAGGTATCACTGGTATTTATGATTAACATAATCTATAGCTCTTTAAAAGTATATTAAATAGGGATATTTAGAGGTGAAGAAGGCCCTGCTCAAATGAGCTTGCACTCTATGAGGGTTCCTTTAGATTGTAAGGTCATTTATTCAGGGTCCTGTTCTCCTACTGTTCCCGTATGTCATACATGTGTTGTTAGAATTAAATGTTTTTCCTGTTTCATATTGTACATCTTAGCGCAGTATGCTGGCGCTATATTAAGAATTATATTAAGAATCTTGACCAAAGACACTTACTGGTGGTTTGACCATCAATCGAACCTGGGTTCCCAGTGACGTTACCACTGCCATAATGAATCAATACAAGAACAACCACACTTTCTGAATGTGCATATTTTCACATTTACTTCATTTTTGGGATTTTGCACATTTCATGAAAATCATGTAACACAAAACTACAGCTTTAATAGTGCATAATATACTCTATCTGTTGGCAATTTATAAACACTGTAGGAACAAGTAAATTACTGCTTATAAATAGCACCCTGACAACCCATTTAGTATACTCTCAAAAATATAATAATACATCTGAAAATGCAAATCAACTGTGCTCTTATCGTGTCGTAAATATATGACAGTTCTTAGAGGGGATTGCATGATCGCTCTGAAAACTTCAACAAGCGCTGCAGGGCTTGGTCTACAGCCTCTGATCTAAGTATTTATTCACGACAGCCCATGGTGATAGTATTCTGTGGATTTTAAGCAGTGGGAGGCATATACACTGCCTGTGATCCTGTATTATCTGAAGTTGCTTCTTATTGACTTCATGCAAATTCCAATCTATACATGTCTTGTGTCCAGGCTTCTCTTTGAATACCAACAAGAGAATAATAATCTGTAGACAAAAGATCTTTGTGTGATAAAGATGTATTGGTCCCCAAAGAGCTAAAAGCTGTAAGATTTAGGAGCTATTAAGGGCTGACAACAGGTTTAATGAGACAACAATAAACTTTTAAGAAGGGAGCTCTTTGGATTGTAATAACAAGGGACAGAAATTTTAAGAGGGGAACATCTATATCTGATCATCCTAAACAGATGGTTGTGCAATATATCACCTACATAAATAATGTTGAGGTTACATGATTAGCTGCTATACACATATCTCACTTCAGTGCTACAAAGTTTGTAACCACAGTTAGTTTAATATTATATTAGCTCTAAAACTGAGAAAGCCTACAGAGTTTGTGTTATTTATCTCATCATAAAAAAAAAGTATAACCTGTAATAGTAAACTGAGTCACTAATATTTTGGAAACATGTTTGGTATTGATATGGAATAAGACATCTAAACAATGTTACAGTCATTTGTTTTTAAAGTGTTCAGATATTCAGTTGAAAAGAACAGCAATTTTTACAGTGTGAGAATTTGGTGAACTGGATCATATTTACTGTATTCCAGTTAGTTGTTTTTTTGCATTTGTTTAAAAAAAAAAAAAAACAATATTGCAATCTGTTTATTACAGGATATTGAAGAGAAACAGAGAATATGAGAACACTGAGAACGAACAGCAGATTAGAGAAACTCATTACCTTGCTCTTCTGTAAATCTCTGCTCGAGTCTCAAAATAGTTTTTGGATAATTGCGCTGTTAAAGATTGAACCTATACCATTTGCATATTAGACTTATCCTGCCAAGAAGGTCAGCCCAGATCCTAAATGCCAGCAAGTTTCCTGTGCACAAGAGATACAGATACAGTGGGACCTCGGTTTAGAAATGCCTTGGTTAACATAATTTTCGGTTTACAAATGAAAAAACATTGAAAATAATGCCTCGGTTTACAAATTTTCTTCGCTATACAAAGCGAGTTTCCCCAGGATGCATTGCTCCAGGGATGTTTATAGCACCGCCCCCTGCATGCTGGAGCCTGTGGGTAGCATGTGGCATCAAGTGTGGAGGTGTTGAAGTGGCTTTTGCATTGAATTTTGGAGCCATTCTGGACATTTTTGCAGTTGTTTGGGGACTTTTTGGTGCATTTCTCAAGCTGTGGAAAGGTAGGGAGCTGAGCTTCATTGTTTGCATACCTTTTATTATGTGTTCTGCATTGTGGGTTGGTTTCCATGCCAGCTCATTTTGATTTTTTTTCCGACCTCCAGAACGGATTAATTTGTTTTCAATGCATTCCTATGGAAAACCGTATTTCGGTTTACAAATTTTTCGCAATAAGAAACGTCCCGGAGAATGCATTAAATTCGTAACCGAGGGCCCACTGTATTCTGGACAATTGTTACTCTGAGCTTTTGTACTTTCTCAGATATCTCATATTATCTGCTCCTGTTATTACGGGATATGCAAACAAAACCAATCTGATATAAGTTCCACTGAACACTCATGTGAATGACTTTGTTTAGAGCTACCTATGGAAAATGCAGACTTCATGCTATTTTGTTTAAAATACAAATCTGATGTAGGTTATTTTAAAGGAGTTCCTAAATTCAATCTGGGAAAACTTAATTAAAGTCTAATTCTCTTGAAAAATGATGGCGATTTACTAATTTTATAGTTGGTTATCACTTTAACTTAGTGAATAGAGTGCTTTCCATTTGATTATTAAAATGTCTCAAATAATAGGGTAATGTACATCACCCTTGTATAAGAGACCTGCGGGCATATGCAGGCATAGTACATCTTCCTACTTTGCTATTTCACTGTGTGCAGTCAGCCCGCAGCTGTATAATTTGGTATAGAGCATTTGCAATATTACATGTAGCCTGAAATTCTCTGGTTTCACTCGCCACCAGTGTTCTACAATATACCATTAATATTTTATAAACTGTGGGTAAAAGTAAGGATTTGAACGGTGGGTAGCATCTTGTCAGTGGTTATTTTTTTTTTTGTAATTATGGCTGGAGCTTTTTCAGGCCAGGGTAGAAAGAAAACAGGGACCACTTAGGAAATTATTAGATCTAAATGACACTTCCTTAATCTGAATACAGACAGACAGGTAGACAGATAGATTAGATTGCTGTGATGGTTATGGTGCAAGAAGATTATGGACGTAGTCCCTCTCTTTTTTTTAAAGTGTTGACAACACAAAACAGAGGTTTCTTATGTAATAACCTCATTCCAAATTTGTGTAAAACGTCTCAGCTCTGGAAAACTGAGACAGGCTGGGGATATCAAATATTTTCCATCTATCCTGAATTTTAATAAACATCTAGTATCAAACAAGAGCAGAACTAATTTTAAATCAGGACATTCATGGATATTCAATTGCTCGATATAATTTGTGTATTGTTCTCATTATTCAATCACTGTCCAATTTCTGTTTCCTACATATTTCCAATTTTTATAGCAGCATTGCTGAAGTGTGCAAACAAGGCACTGAAGCTTTTACTGAACTGCAACTCACATTATGCTCAAGGCTCTTGGTTCAACATTATGTAGGTCATAGCTTTGCAATAGCCAGAGAACCAAAGTATATGCAAGCTTACAGTACAGAGTAATAATAACAACATTGGTCATACAATGCATTAATCAAATAACTAATCCAGTATTTGGGAAATACTGAAAAAGAAGAAAACCAGAAAAAAATACCTAATAACAGAAACGATTCAACCTGTAAAGTAAATAACTGACTAATTAGTTCTAACTATTTACTTTTATACAGATCCACGTCTAAACTATTATTATTATATTTTTTTATTAATATTTTGTTTTGATGTACATTTTGCAATTGCCAACTCCCTATCACTGTAAATACACTTATAATTTATGTCAAAATTAACAATTAGCTTATGACTTTATTTCAATCCAGACTATATTTATCACTTTGCAAATATATATATTCCAATCAAAGGGACTGTGCACTCAACAATTTCAAGTTGGTAGGTCTCAGGGTGCAGACTCAAAGCCAAGTGTGCATATTCCTAAAAAAATGAGTGCCATCAGCCAGATCTGAATAAGAGAACGTTTTCTTCTGCTTTAATTCATCATAAAAGAAATCAACTTTTCGGTCCACTCAGGGACTTTCAGACACAAATAAGGCAACAACAAGTTTACGTAGAGCAGGCATTGAAATAGAGGGTAGAGTGGAAATGAAGAGAGGCTTGGCTAATGGGACACACACCTACAGTGTCTTACCACAAGCGGAGTATTAAACACAGGTAAATATACTGTATATGTATCAGGGCTTGAGTTATACAGGAAAACCTGGTAATGATGCTGCCATATTTCTTTCCCAGCATAAACACCCTTCCCGTATTGTTCCAGTGAGAACCAGCCCAGACGACCACTAAAGCAGCATACTACCTCCCTGCCACATCAGCAGGTGCCTGCTCTGCTTAAACGTACAGAGTCCAGACAGAACGGGTATTGAGTTAACTCTGATCCATATATGCACTGCCTGCACAGCTCCCTTGTTCACAATATAGTAATGGTGGGAACCATAATGTGAGATCAGTCAGGCCCAGACAACTCTACAGGGCATGTGAGGGAGGTGTGCAGGCAATGCACATATGGATCAGAGCTCCCATTCTACTCCAGCTCTCCTAAAAGTAATGAATCTGGGTGGACCTAAAAAAACAAAAACAAAACATTAAAAATCTTGTTTTGTGTGTGTGAGATTGTGTCTGTGGTTTTTTGTGTATCTAACAATGTTTTTGAGTGTGTTTAAATTTGTGTGTATGCGCCCCCAATTCCCCACAATAGTGCCAACACTAAAGCCACTATCCTCCCCCCAATGCTGCCCCGATTACTTCACAATGCTGCTCCTACCCCCCCACACTAAAGCCCCCATTCCCCCACAATACTACCTCTACACTCCTCCCCCCACACACATACACACACTCAATCCCCTATTTCCTAAAATACTACCCTTATGCATACAAGCACAGTCGAAATCTTGGGCGAGGGGGTATAAATCCCACACTTTGTTATTCCCCCAGAACTTGTCCCTTGAGATATATATATATATATATATATATTAATGTATTAATACAATATAGTGAATTACATTCATAGCAAAGCTTTGATAAATGGGTACATCCATGAATATATAATTGCCATCTAATATATGTGTTCTAGTCTTGAAACATTTTAATCTTTAGATATCAATTGTCCCTTGAGATATAAGAGAGACAGAGGGCTCACCAGTTACACTGTACTTAAATTCATTATGACAGTATAATTCCACATAGAACTGATTTCATCATTACTGGGTATTCATAAAGCACAGGAAAATAAAAAGGACTAATTTATTGTAATATATTTCAGATACTTTTATGGTCGCCTGACTGACTTCAGCCAACTTTTAGCCTTCAACTAATCTTTGATAAGCTAATTTGCTTAACCTATTCATGCTAGTAATGCTGTGCTACTGCCCACATTAGGTATTCCTCTTTTACAGTGAAAAACATCCCTCTGGCAGTAAAATGGTTAAATGTTGTACAATCACTGAAGGCATCCAGGTTGTGAAAGCAGCAGGAATGTTTAGCTTTGATCTCTTGTCCTAGTTACAAATTAAATAAACTCCACAGAGATTCTGAATCAATATGATTATGGAAAATAAACAAGCCTATCTGCAGTGACTGCTCTGCTTGCTATCTACCTTAATTACCTCTGGTTAACCTCATAACTCCCAGTCTTTACACTGTCAACAAGCAATATGCACAGGAGAGTAGATAACAGCACAACAGATAGCCCAGGCAGATCCATCTTCTCTGTTATCTGAATGATAGCAGGTGCTCAGAGATAGAACCCTATCTGCTCGCAGGTGATGGAAGAGAAAGCATTTCCTCCACCTACAAACATTACATGTACATTATTGCTATTAATTATCCTGGCTTCTGCAGGTGTGAGGCGAAAATAACACAAGCTTCCTTTTTACATACCTGCACAATCTAGGGTAAATTATTACCAACAGTTTATAATGTGAATATATATATTATGTAAAACACAAAGAAATGATCAATGGTCATAAAATCCAGAGGACAAAGTAAAGTAAAGTAAGTGTGTGTGTGTGTGTGTGTGTGTGTGTGTGTGTGTGTGTGTGTGTGTGTGTGTGTGTATATATATATATCAGTGCCAACTGATGTAAACAAGTGTGCTTACCCAATTAATTCATTTGGACCCCATTTATGCATGTTCAGGTGAGTGCAGTCTCCTCCCTCTTTTATATATATATATATATTTGGGAGTCTAGCCAACTCCTTGGTTTTGTAACCCTCCCTGTCACAGGTGCCTCATCCCAGGGCCCTATTTAGCCTTGTACTGCAGAGAGCCCCAGATGGAGTTTTTCCCCCAAATAAGTGGGTTAATCTCATAAGAGCAGACATTAGGCTGTTAGAGTAGGACCTGCCAAAGATGAGGTACATTGACGTTGTGACAGGCTTATGCAATGTATGATCATATAATGTAACTAAACCCCCATTATTTTTGCCTACCTGTGTGTGTGGATGTTTAAAAAAAAAAAAATCTGTCAACATTAAAGTTGCTGTTTAGTAGATAAGTGAGTGTGCTAGATCTTGCGTATTATATATATATATATATATATATATATATATATATATGAAAATTAATTCCTACTTACCGTAATTTTCTTTTCCTGGTCATAGGCTAGCTTATCTTATGCATTTATGACAGCCTTGTGACCTCTCCCTGATCCTTTCCCTAAATTGATACTCAGATATATAAAGAATTGATGTGTGATGTATTAGATCTACTATAAATCAATTTACTATAAATTAATTGATTATGATGTTAGGACAAGGGATTTACATGTCTACTCTAAACAGTATGTATATGTAACATTAGTCCGACTTTTGCATCCTTATGTATCTGTTTCATTGAGGTTAGGTCTGTGATTTTTCAAAGTAAGGTTTTTTTTCCCACAAAAAATCTTTTTATTTTCTGAGTGTCCAAACATAATAAAATATACCACATAGGCAATATGCCCCGCAGGAAGTATAGCTTAAATTTTCTCATCTATAAGATCATGATTTGGATTTGATGTTTGGATTTCCTCATTGTGTGTGTATATATATATATATATATACATATGAAACAAGGGGGGGTTGGCTGCACTCACCTGAACATGTATAAATGGGGGTGCTGCTGGGGGCCAAATAATACAAAACACAAGATCCAGCGCACTCACCTATCCACTAAACAGCAACTTCAATGTTGAAAGATTTTATCAGTTTTTTTAAAAACACCTAATCTAGGCAAAAATACCAACTCGCCAACTCCTTGGTTTTGCACCCCTCCCTGTCACAGGTGCCTCATCCCAGGGCCCTATTTAGCCTTGTACTGCAGAGAGCCCCAGATGGAATTTTTTTCCCCAAGTAGGTTAATCTCATAAGAGCAGACATTAGGCTGTTAGTGTAGGACCTGCCAAAGATGGGGTAAATTGACGTTGTGGCAGGCTTATGCAATGTATGATCATATAATGTAACTAAACCCCCATTATTTTTGCCTAGATTAGGTGTTTTTAAAAAAACTGATAAAATCTTTCAACATTGAAGTTGCTGTTTAGTGGATAGGTGAGTGCGCTGGATCTTGTGTTTTATATATATATATATATATATATTATATATATAGATTGCCTATTCTGCATTTCTTGGTTTTAAACCTCATAATATCTTTGAATTGATTAGGTCATTACCATTGATTTAATCGTTGTTTTTTTATTCACTTGCATTTTTATTTTGATTCATATGTACTTGTTCATGTGATTTACCCCTTTTGACATAATATGATATAGTAACATCAGTTAAACTTGCTGGTTTTTATTTATTTTTCTTTGATTGTTTTTCCTTCATTACAAATATACTCGTTAGGCTATTTGCCCTACATTAACTTTTCCTTTATTGATTATATCATTACCATTATTCACTTCACTGAGGGTATATATACCTATACTGTGGATAGCAGATCCCAGTCTTGATAAAGTCCTCCACAGGGGACGAAACGTGTAGACGTTCTGCTTTCCGTCTTCACTGCACCTCCAGCTCAGTTTCATTTACGATCCGGGAGTGATTCTCGGCAACTGCTGTGACCGGAGTAGCACATACACCCCATGTCGTGGTGGGTAGTTTGGCGTGCTCCTCTAACCTTACACGAAGGTCGAGCGGACAGGGTAAGCTTGGGGATATCTTCCACAGCAGCACCCTTAGCTTAGACCTAGTTGTCTGGCGGGTTTAAGAGCTCTCTCCTCCCGGGATAGTCGATGTATTGTGGCATCGCTGAGACACCTGGTCTTTGATACGTATTTTATGTGACCCTTGGACCTACTTATTATATATTTTTTCTACTTCTTTATGTGTGCACACTTCCAGTTCCAGTTGCTACAGATTGCCATTAGTGTAGGGGGACCCACACTGTGGTTTTTGACTCTGTTCTGGACAACATTGTTACTGTTTGTGTGATACATTTACCAATATTATATCTATGTCTTATCGGATCTTATTGTTCAATAAATATTGTGTTGGATATTTGACAGTATATTGATCTAATTGTTACGATATATTATTTAAGACGATCCCAGAGTGATCTGGGTACATTGAATCAGTCACTATTGATTCGTTTATACATGTGACTAGTCATATAGTATCATTTATATTGATTGTTATTCTGATCGGTAGTTGCCGTTCTCTGGAGTGCAGTTTTTTAAGTGGTAATGATTTAATATTTGGAGCGTTGGTTTATAATTTATATTTAGTGATTCAGTCGCTTGTTTGTATGTGACGCAGCCCCTCCCCCACAGGTTTATTATTTATTCCATTTTCAGTCACCTTTTACTTTAACTGGTCATAGGCCATGGCAGCACAACAATGGGTAGCTCCTCCCTATCCCTAACCAGACAGGAACCTAATTAAAACAGAAGGTATAAGTAACCCCTCCTACCTCTCCCACCCTCAGTCTTGTTTCCAGCAATATCCCAGGGCAGGAACTTTGTGCTGCAATGGCCTATGACTAGGAAAAGAAAATGATGGTAAATAAGAATACATTTTCCTTTTCCTGACCATATCCATAGCAGCACGACAATGGGTAATACCCAAGCAATAACCAAGAGAAGGGAGAAATACACAAGACTTCCAACATATGAATGCAAATGGACAACACAACCTCATAAGGACATCGGAAATGAAAAACTGATGCCCACTATTGACACATTATCAAATTTACCAACTCAAATGTACCAAAAAAACAAATGTTTGAAAATCATTGGTTGAAGACCAAGCAGCCATTTACCTATAAGTTCCAGGGAAAATTGGCCATTGACGCTCAAGAGGGAGAAATGGCTCTAGTGGAGAGCAAATAGATATTCAGGTACTGTAACCCCTAGAGGACTGAAAATAGACATGACTATCCCTCTGCTGATGGCTTATATAGAGGCTTGAAGACCTTTTCTGGTCCTATCAGAAGAAAGCCAGATAGCAGATCTATAGAAATCCATCAAATATGTCCATTTGTTTGTAATCGTTCAGATTATTCTTTTGATACATATTTAGGACAGGAGGAAAAAAGTTTAATTACTGACTCTGCTTTCTAATCAATAGGCTTTAGATATATTGTGGAAAGCAGTAAAGGGTTCTATGCAAAATAGTGCTTGAAGATCTAATATCCTTCAGCCCGATGCTAATTTCACCGCTAGAGCCAATTTAATATTAAGCAGTTGTGAACAAACAAAGTCTCATCGTTAAAAGGGGTGAAGATTTCACACCCCTTAAAAAAAAGAGAGTCCCTGCAAGTAAATCCAGGGGAAAGTACAAGATAGAGTTGTAAATTAACCCTTACAGTGATGGAATGCTAGTTCGTCTCACATTAACTCCTACAGAGATTAAATGTTAGTCAATCTCATAGAATCCTTACAATCCATATGCTCTGTATGTGCATGTCCGGCCTGCTACATCTGGGTCACTGCAGGAAACAGGATGATGGCATAACCGTTCTATCTTTAGGTTCACAGCAAGTAAATCCATGGGAAAGTACAAGATAGTATAGCTGTACATTAACCCTTTCAGTGCTGGAATTTCAGTCAGTCTTACCTTAACTCTTTCAGCGATGGAATGTTAGTCAATGTAATATTAATTCTAGTAACCCATATGCTCTGTATGTGAATGCCTAGCCTGCTACACATTGGATCACTGCAGGAATTATGGTGATGGCATGATCTTGCTACCCCATCTGGTCAATGCAAGTAAAACCCCCTGGTTACTAAAGCGGTATCTTCAGGGGGTCATCTTTGCACAGGGCCGTGCACTGAAGACTTCCCAAGGGAGAGAGGCTGAACTCCCTTGAGGCAGAAGGTAACAACCCTCATGTAAGCCAAAAAGAAAAATTCTCTAGTCTTAGAATGACTAAGTCTGTCCTAGGGATAGGAAAGGAACAAAAAGACTGAGGGTGGGAGGAGTAGAAGAGGTTACTTATACTCTGTTTTAATTAGGTTCCTGTCTGGTTAGAGATAGGGAGGAGCTACCCATTGTTGTGTTGCCATGGATATGGGCAGGATATATATATGTATGTGTGTGTGTGTATATATATTCATTTCTTTTTTTTGTCTAGAAGCGCCAACACAGTGTTTTTTTTATATATTTTTGGTATTTGAATCAAGAAGCATTTATTGAGACTTAAAAATATTTATAGTGTATTTGAAGAAACATTGTTTTTTGTTACAAACATGCAAGTTCTGCTTATACATCATTGTGTAAACTAACTTCTGTCTTTTTACATCCCTCTACACCTTGAGATTTCCCTCAACATGTTAAGAGGCAGCAATAATTACAGTAAAGATTTAAGTTTGCTGTAAAATAGCAGGCCGGGGAGGATGAGCTGTACTGCAACTGTGATTAAGCAGCACTGTTTGCAGTCTGTTTGGAGAAAAGCAGCTGCTAATGTGTGTTTAAATCAGCTTTTGTATGCAATCACAATGAATTATAACGTGTTTTAGTTACAGTAACTATGTACTTGGATCCCCATGGAATTTTGAATGAATGATGTACTTAAGACATCACAAAGAGTTAAATGTAAGAATGAGTGACAGTCAGATGACAAGTGGCTTAACCTGGTGAGCACTTTTTCATCCAGTGGCTTGTTTAGCTATATGGTTGAATATATTATCATCAATTCTCATTTTTTAAATGTATGGTCATGGGCCACCCAATGCACCTTCTTAATGTGTGCCACCCCCTGCACCGGCGGTTCCATGGGATATAAAGAGAGATTGGTGAGGGCAGCAGGGCTTACAAAGCAGCTACCTTGGGCCCCCCAAGAGTTACTAGACCTATGGCACCTGCTCTTTTTGCCTTGCATTAACAATGGCCCAGTGTAAATAAATACAAGGATATGGGGCAGTGCTACCCAGGAGTAGTGGGAGATTGGGCTTAATTTTGCATGTTTTTATTTGTTTTTGTATTACACAGCCATGTTACAACGCTGCCATCCACCCCATGTCTACCCTATTAAGGGTTAATAAATAGAGACTTATAAAGAAAATTCCCTTTAATCCTCATTAGAGATTTTGCCTTTGTCTTTAAGCTGAAAGCAGCAAGGTAAATTGTCAGTGTAGGACTCACCTAAGAGGTTTTTATTGATGGGGCAACTGACCTTGTACTTTAATAACCAGTGAAGTGTTACTAAAAACCTCCTGTTATTTAAACCTGCATGAGAATTGGGGATAGTGCACAGATGACTTTTCTTATTGATGTTTTTTCTTACAATATATATCTGCCTAGTTCAAATCCTCATAGATTGTAAGCTTGTCTGAGCATGGCCTTCTTTATAGACCCTTTCTATAGTTGTAAAGTGCAGCAGAATGTGTTATATGTTAATAATAAAGCTTGGGTACCGTCATGTGCATTGCCTCAATAATAATTCAAATTCTGAGAAAGTGAGGCAGAATTCACTGGGATTTGAATTGTATATGTTTTCTCTGATGCTCCATTTTGCCTTCATGTTTTACTATATGTTTTATGTATGGTTTTGAATGCATCACCAAAAGTTAAATGTAGCATTCCTGAAAGTTAGTGCAAGTTTAAACATAAAGAAGCCTGTAAGTTCATTTTGGAACAGTTGTCTAAAGCTGTTGCTTTCCTGAAGTCCAGTTGCATATTTTCTATGGACCTGATACATGACTTCACTGCTCCCTGGTAGTCATGATCTGGTACAAACTCTTAATAGTAGTTATTTCAGATGACTTAAAAGTAGGCAGGCGGTGTAATAGAGCAGCGGGAAATGCTAGCAGCAACGAAATGCTTCGTTGTATAGGGAGAGGTATTAGCAGTAGAAAGAGGTAGGTGTTCATGCCATTGTACAGAACACTGGTGAAACCTCACTTAGAGTATTATACGCAGTACTGGAGATCGTAGCTTGGAGAAAAGACGAGACTGGATGGAAATGAAAGAAACATTTAAAAACATAAAGGGAATCAACACAGTAAATTATTATTTATTTATAAAATATTTTACCAGGAAAGATACATTGAGATTTCTCTCGTTTTCAAGTTTGTCCTGGAGAATCTATTTAAAAGAAGAAAAACTACCACAACAAGAGGACATAGTCTTAAATTAGAGGGGCAAAGGTTTTAACAAAATTTCATTAATTATTACTTTACAGAGAGAGTAGTGGATGCATGGAATAGCCTTCCAGCTGAAATGATAGCGGTTAACACGGTGAAGGAGTTTAAGCATGCGTGGGATAGGCATACGACTATCCTAGATTTAAGATAAGGCCAGGGACTAATGAAAGTATTTAGAGAATTGGGCAGACTAGATGGGCCAAATGGTTCTTCTCTGCCGTCACATTTTATGTTTCCATGTGACAAAGAGCTAGGCTTTAGAACTAAAAACTATTTTTAAAAAGATGGGTTTGGGTGCAGACAGACGGATCGACTCCTGCCTATAGAAATAATGACTTAGTGGGACAGGTCTGGATCCCAAGTAAGGCTCCATTCAATGTTGATAGTTGGAAAAGCCCAAAAAATAATCCTAGATCAAGAAACATATACGAAATTCAGAATCTTTACCAGGAGATTTTGCATCTGACCTTTAGTCTCAAGGCAATTTTCTATAGGTCAAGGCATTGACTGCACCATTAAAATGAGATCTCGCTACTTCTTTTTGTTTATTTACAAAATAAAATTTTTTTTAAAAATTCCTCCTCTGTTGCAATGAAATCCACAAATTAGATTAGGTGCAGTCAACTGCCTTCACAATATACCTAATCTTAATTATATTTACTACACCTATATGGAAATAAAGCATACAATTCAGGAGAAATATCAATGAATATTGTATTATAAATCAAAGTTTAAAACATACAATATCACATATCCATATTATATATGGAGTACCCATATAACATATCATACTTGACTGCAGCCTTCCTGTTCTATGCATAATATGGGAACATTGACTAAAAGCTCTTGATTTAGCACCTACCCACATTACAAGTGCCTCATTGAAGGCCGTATCTAAAACTTGAACTGTTCAGAGCCACATAAGTATGCATTTCTCAGGTAAGCGGGTTAATCTCATAAAAGTAGCAATTAGGCTGCTGTAGAGTAAGACCTGTCAAACATAGGGTACATTGATGTTGTGGTAGGTTTATGCAATGTACACTGACCAAAATTATAAATGCAATACTTTAGTTTTTACCCCCATTTTTCATGAGCTGAACTCAAAGATCTAAGACTTTTTCTATTTACACAAAAGGCCAATTTCTCTCAAATATTGTTCACAAATCTGTCTAAATCTGTGTTAGTGAGCACTTCTCCTTTGCTGAGATAATCCATCCTCCTCACAGGTGTGGCATATCAAGATGCTGATTAGACAGCATGATTATTGTAAAGGTGTGCCTTAGGCTGGCCACAATAAAAGGACACTCTCAAATGTGCAGTTTTACTGCAATGGGAGGATCCAGGGGGGGGGGGGTGTCATTTGCCTCACGCAGTGCAACATATCTCCTTCGCATAGAGTGGATCAGGTTGTTGTTAATTGTGGCCTGCGGAATGTTGGTCCACTCCTCTTCAATGTCTGTGCGAAGTTGCTGGATATTGGCAGGACCTGGAACACACTGTCGTATACGCCGATACAGAGCATACCAAACATGCTCAATGGGTGACATGTTCGGTGAGTATGCTGGCCATGCAAGAACTGCAATGCTTTCAGCTTTCATGAATTGTGGACAGATGCTTGCAACATGGGTCCGTGCATTTTCATGCTGCAACATGAGGTGATGGTCGTAGATGAATGGCACAACAATGGGCCTCAGGATCTCGTCACGGTATTTCTGTTTTAAAAATGCCATCAGTAAAAAGCACCTGTGTTCATTATCCATAACATACACCTGCCCACACCATAACCCCACCACCATCATGGGCCACTCAATGCACAATGTTGACATCAGCAAACCTCTCATCCACACGACGCCATTTACACTGTCTGCCATCTGCCAGTGTACAGTGAAAACCAGGATTCATTCATGAAGAGAACACCTCTCCAAAGTGCCAGACCTCACTGAATGTGAGCAAGTCGGTTACGACGACGAACTGCAGTCAGGTCGAGACCTCGATGAGGATGGTGAGCTTCCCTGAGACGGTTTCTGACAGTTTGTGCAGAAATTCTTTGGGTATGCAAACCGATTGTTGCAGCAGCTGTCCGGGTGGCTAGTCTCAGATGATCTTGAAGGTGAAGATGCTGGATGTGGAGGTCTGGTGTGGTTACACGAGGTCTACGGTTGTGAGGCCAGTTGGATGTACTCTCCAAATTCTCTGAAATGCCTTTGGATACGGCTTATGGTAGAGAAAGGAACATTCAATTCACGAGCAACAGCTCTGGTGGACATTCCTGCAGTCAGCATGCCAATTGTATGCTCCCTCAAAACTTGCGACATCTGTGGAATTTTGCTGTGTGATAAAACTACACAATTTACAGTGGCTTTTTATTGTGGCCAGCCTAAAGCACACCTGTGCAATAATCATGCTGTATTGCATTTATAATTGTGTTCAGTGTATGACAATACATAGCTTAATCACCATTATTTCTTTACCCAAGTCTGGTGTTTTTAAAAACTTTGTGAGCTTTAAAATGAATTTGAACTGGATCTGCTGGTTCTACGTGCAATAAACTATATAATTTGTTCCCAAGTAGGAATTGTTAAACCTTGGAAAGTATAAAACTGTATTACAATAAAGATTGGCAACTGGCTTTCTGTACAAGATGACAGCATCATCGAAGGCATACAGTATTTCAAAAACAACTTTAAGTTTCCAATAAGAAATAGTTCTTTGCCGGAGGACATATTGAGCTGATGAAATGCCAGATTCTCCACCTCACTAAACCTACCCATGAGTGCTATCAAAGTAACAAATCTGTAAGCAGACATCTGGTGTACCCCACATTAGGCATTAGTACACTCATTCCTGGGACACATCGTCCTTTTAAATACTTGCACCACAAATAAACCTTAACAAACACGAACCTGTGTATCACATTATCTATATGAATGGCATCCCTGGGGATCTCATGTACTGGCTAGAGGAAATGTTATTCTGCCTTCTGAGGAAAGGGAAAAATATAGAAGAGACTCTTTTTAATAAAGAAACGTGACCTGCTTGAAAGCAGATTATGGTCCATCTGAGCAGCAGTCGTAAATTGCACCAGTCATGACTAACATGACATAGTGGCATTTTAACTACTTCATGAGCAATGGTTTTCCAGAATTCCATGCATTTGTGACCAAGGCTGTTTTGGCAATTTTACAGTGTGCTTGTTCGACTATAATTTAAAGCTTTCTTTTAAAGTGCACCCATTTATATATAATGTTTTATAGGACAGATAGAGGACAGGTACCTCATATATATATATATATATATATATATATATATATACTTAAGACAAGATTAGTTATGAAGAAAATATAAAAATGGAAAACAAATTATAAAAATGAACTTTCTTTTCAGGTTTTTTTTTTTTTCAGAATAACTAGTGCAACTAAAGAAAAACTCCAAATATATTAATATATCAGAGATTGTCAACTTATCTCATATGTTTAGGAGTTCAAGAAATTTGTGGAAACTGTAAGACAAATATGGTCCAATTTTGCATGGTCTCTCTGCAATTGGTGAGACTTGTTATTGAAAAGCACATTGCACTGCCAATGTACAGGGTATGTTGGCACAGAAAAAAATGGGAATTGGGGGCATACCTAGAACATGCACTTCTAAGTGATGCATAAA
Organism: Pelobates cultripes; assembly: GCA_933207985.1. Taxonomy (NCBI): domain Eukaryota; kingdom Metazoa; phylum Chordata; class Amphibia; order Anura; family Pelobatidae; genus Pelobates; species Pelobates cultripes. The sequence continues at coordinate 119,273,798 of OW240914.1, read as the reverse complement.
GAGCAAAATCTACAGAAAACACAGTTAAAGGTACAGCACACACAAAGCCAAAAATAACATTTTCACTACTTAAAACCACCTATATTAGCAAGTTAGTATGAGTATTCAGTTACACCATGTGGCCATATTGTGTTAAGCCCACCACTATGTCACAATAGCCCAATATTGGTGGGGTACTGTGATGTAGTGGTGGCCTTTACACAATATGGCCATATGGTGTAACTGAATCCCCATATTTGTTTGCTAAGATAGATATTAAGCAGCCTTTTAAAATTGAAAATGTTATTTTTGGTTTTGTGTGTGCTGATCCTTTAACTGTATTTTGTACAGGGTAAGGTAGCAGTCACCAAAAAGTGGCTCAGACATACCCTATGTCAGCTGGGATAAAACGTATATACAGTTGCAAGAAAAAGTATGTGAACCTTTTGGAAGGATATGGATTTCTGCACAAATTGGTCATAAAATGTGATCTGATCATCATCTAAGTTACAACAATAGACAATCACAATCTGCTTATACTAATAACACACAAAGAATTAAATATTGCCATATTTTTATTGAACACACCATGTAAACATTTACAGTGCAGGTGGAAAAGGTATGTGAACCCTTGCATTTAATAACTGGTTTAACCTCCTTTGGCAGCAATAACTTCAACCAAATGTTTCCAGTAGTTGCAGATCAGACGTGCACAACGGTCAGGAGTAATTCTTGACCATTCCTCTTTACTGAACTGTTTCAGTTCAGCAATATTCTTGGGATGTCTGGTGTGAATCGCTTTCTTGAGGTCATGCCACAGCATCTCAATCGGGTTGAGGTCAGGACTCTGACTGAGCCACTTCAGAAGGCGTATTTTCTTCTGTTTAAGCCATTCTGTTGTTGATTTACTTGTATGGTTTGGGCCATTGTCCTGTTGCAACACCCATTTTCTGTTGAGCTTCAGCTGGTAGACAGGTGGCCTTAAGTTCTCCTGCAAAATGTCTTGATTAACTTGGGAATTAATTTTTCCTTCGATGATAGCAATCCGTCCAGGCCCTGACGCAGCAAAGCAGCCCCAAACCATGATGCCCCCACCACCATACTTCACAGTTGGGATGAGGTTTTGATGTTGGTGTGCTGTGCATTTTTTTCGCCACACATAGTGTTGTGTGTTTCTTCCAAACAACTCAACTTTGGTTTCATCTGTTCACAGAATATTTTGCCAGTACTGCTGTGGAACATACAGGTGCTCTTGTGCAAACTGTAAACGTGCAGCAGTGTTTTGTTTGGACAGCAGTGGCTTCCTCTGTGGTATCCTCCCATGAAATCCATTCTTGTTTAGTGTTTTACGTATTGTAGATTCGCTAACAGGGATGTTAGCATTTGCCAGTGACTTTTGTAAGTCTTTAGCTGACACTCTAGGATTCTTCTTCACCTCATTGAGCAGTCTGCGTTGTGCTCTTGCAGTCATCTTTACAGGACGGCCACTCCTAGGGAGAGTAGCAGCAGTGCCGAACTTTCTCCATTTATAGACAATTTGTCTTACCGTGGACTGATGAACAGCAAGGCTTTTGGAGATACTTTTATAACACTTTCCAGCTTTATGCAAGTCAACAATTCTTAATCGTAGGTCTTCTGAGAGCTCTTTTGTGCGAGGCATCATTCACATCAGGCAATGCTTCTTGTGAAAAGCAAACCCAGAACTGGCGTGTGTTTTTTATAGGGCAGAGCAGCTGTAACCAACACCTCCAATCTCATATCATTGATTGGACTCCAGTTGGTTGACATCTCACTCCAATTAGCTCTTGGAGATGTCATTAGTCTAGGGGTTCACATACTTTTTCCACCTGCACTGTGAATGTTTACATGGTGTGTTCAATAAAAACATGGCAACATTTCATTCTTTGTGTGTTATTAGTTTAAGCAGACTGTGATTGTCTATTGTTGTGACTTAGATGATGATCAGATCACATTTTATGACCAATTTGTGCAGAAATCCATATTATACCAAAGGGTTCACATACTTTTTCTTGCAACTGTAACTTCAGCCATACCATCAATGCTATTTCATTAAGTCATAATTTAAAGTGAATTTCAAATTTGAGGCTAAAATAGCTGAATTGGAAACATTCTCTAAGTCAGCTATGCTGCAAGTTTGGTTCTTTGGAATAAAATTGAAAATTCACTTTGAATTCTGCATTTTTCCCTTTAGGAAATAGCCATGTGTGTGCTAGTCAGATGGTTTAAGGGATGTGTCAACCAACATCCCACAACTCCTATCATTCATAAAAATACAAAAAAAGTGCAGGATGCCAACAGTATTATATATGGGCATGGAAGCTGCATGCACAACTATTTCTGCATCCAGGTGTTCAAACTGCATGTGTGCACGAAGTTAACTATATATTTTAATCTATTCACCTGCGCTATATAACAAATATACATGGATAGTGTCTTGCAAGAATACATAAATATCCTACATGTTAAACAATAACAAAGAAAGAAAAGGCAATTTTGTGCCTGGTTTTCAAATCCTTATATAAACAAGCCAAAAGAGATATATTACTGTATGTATTTGTTTTCTTTTTTTTTTTTTTGAAAACTGAACAATTTCCAATTATTAAAATGTAAAAGTTTTCTTTGTAGGATTTTAAAAAGTACTTGAATAGACTGTTATTTTGCACTTATTCAGAGTATAGCCACTTACTTTGTTTGTAAGTGGTTAAATGGGCACTCAAAGCATCATAACCACTACAGCCTACAGCAGTTATGGAGATTTTACCGACAGCCTATAATAATACGACAATATTTGTGGATAGAAAATAATGTGGGACATTAGCTGTTCTTTACTGAAAGCACCAAAAAATGTGAATGCCTCTTCAGCACTGGATTGAGACAAAATTACAAAAGGTTTAGCAGTGAAGGGGCTGAAGGTACTCTGTTATATTTGTTCATCCATATATTGTGCTAGAAAATGTTGAGAATAGCAGAGATTTAGAAGTTCATGCATTTATAAATGCTTTGTTTTGAGGTGGTCTTTTTATGTTTGCCCTACCTGGCAGCTTTTGCAATCTGTCCTGTATATTTAAGACAACAAATTTACATGTTGAATACTACAGCAGACAATTAAAAGTACAGGAGTTGACAGTGGATGGACATGTATAGCATATGCAATGTGTGCAACTTAGAAACCACAAATCTCATCATAAACCAAACACACGACATTGTAAGCAATGGCTATAACGTTAGCTTGCACGCATGGTAGAATCAATGGTAGAATCAATGGCCATTGGGACTAGTTATTAGGTTAATAAAGCGCTTCATGACACATGAAAAGAAAAATGAAAGACATAAGAAAACATGTCAAATGAAAATAAAAACCATTAGAGTGAAATAAGGTTATTAAGCGCTAAGAGCAGATGACATTAAATCTTAAGCGGGAGGACTGTGAACAATAAGATTATCCATTCATCCGATTGCCAATGTTGCGATATAGATAGGACCCACCAGAGGGAAACAATAGGCAGCTTCAAAACGGACGCAAGATCATAGGCGTGCGCACTGATCGTGCCGGGTGTGCCTGGGCACACCCTTATCCCCACAGCATGCGCTATGTGCCTCCCTTCATGGGCCAGTGAGGGAGATCAAAGACCCACAGGAAGTGAGGGATGCAGGAGAGGACCCGGGGAGCTCTTGCCAAGAACTCCGCCGGGTTCCTCTCGCGAGGCCGGAGCGTTGCCACGGTTACCGCGGCAATGCTCAGATCTCGCGAGAGTGAACTCTAGCCCCCTGTGGGGCTAGAGTTCACTCACCACTGGACCACCAGGGATGGCAGCAGCACAGTCCCCCCTCCCTACAAAAGGTAAGGAGGGAGGGGGGATATTAACTAAACGCCCCCCCACCCCCACAGATTACACACAAACACACACACACACACATCACCCTTACACACACACTAACAGCACCCTTACACACACAGCACACACAGCGCCTGCACACACACACAGCCACAGCAGTATGTGTTTGTGTATGTAGTGGCGTGTGTGTTTTTGCTTTAGGGTGCACACCCTTATACAATAGGCTGCGCACATCTATGCGCAAGATAGGGCATTTCCTCTGCCCCAGGGCGATGTGTAAGCCTGCATCTCTGGGCCACCGACTCGGGGACTTCCAGAGTCCAAGCCCCTCCCGTATAGGACAGTGCTGGAGGTCCTAATGGTCAATTACCGCTTGCCACAGCCGGTCCTCCACCGGTGTGAGCAATGCGCCAGGGCTAAGCCCCTAGAGGCCTTCAGCCTGGGTGGGCTAATGAGATGAATAACAGGTTCTTCCTCTCCCCTTGCCTCTGCTGTTCACGCTTCAAGAATAGCCCAGAAATGCTAGAAGATTGCTTCCAGCTTCATGAGTGTTCACTCAGTATTACTGGATGGAGTTGCCAGTATCACAGTCTGGAGGCTGCTGAGGTAAGCTGATGGCCCATTTGTCATGTGGAGAGTTTGGCCGCCATCTTGAGTAGTAGAGGTAAGTAGTTGCAAGAAATTGTGATGGCAGTTCAGACCAGGAGGTAACCATGGTTGGAGCTGCTGGAAAAAAATAAGTCACGTGTAAGGATTATTTTTGTTTTTTAGGGAGTTCCTGACCAACATAGCCCACTTTAGCAGTTGGCATACGTACGGCCTTCTTCCAGATTAGAGGGAAACACAGCACCTACTGTAGCCTTTGCTCTAGTAGTTCTCAAATATTTCTAGATCCTGTTTGCATACAACTGTGCCATTTGAGTCATATGTGCAGTCAGGTGGCAGAACTTTTTTGGCAAGGCAGGAAGTGGTAATGGTGCTTGCTTGAGCAGAAGTGTCATCAGGAAGAGGTCTAGATGTTTCTGGAGCAGGAGGTGGAGATTCCACAGGGGTACTGGTTGCAGGTTCTTGAGGGACACTGGTAACATTGACTGTAGTAGTTTGGGTACCTTTTTGTGTCACAAGACGGGGACACGGCTGGCATGCAGTGTACACAGGGTGGAGGAAAGTAGTACCCAGTCGGAGAGCTGGAGGTCTAGGAGGACGAACAGGGCAAAGTGTGATGAAATGCCCTCTTTCTCCACAGTAGTAACATAGGCCATGGCTTCTCCTTCGGTCTCTTTCCTCAGGTGTCACTTTGCAGTGAACAAGTCCTAATTGCATAGGTTCCTCAGGGTCGAGTGGAACACAGGATACCTCAGGAGTTTTCATAGGAACAGGATCATAAGGAGACATCACTGGGGTGTAGTGGTGGTACTGGGTTTCTTGGTTACGAAGAATCTGAGATTTTTTGGTACGTGGAGCTGGCTCACAGTGGTCTTGCATTGTGAGTCCATAGCGGTACTGAAGGATTCCCAGCTGACAAGGACAGGACTCTTTGTCTGCAACATTTGGTGAGCCCATACTTTGATGCATCCAGACAACAGGTTGATAGCCGCTCGGACCTTGATGAAATCTGTGGCATATGTTCGAGGCTTTAAAGAAAACAACACCTCACAATCCATCTTAAAGGACTGAAAGGATGTGCGGCTACCATCAAAACGGTCGGGCATGATGACAAACGGTTCAGGATAAGCTGGTTCCGGGGCTGGATGTACTGCGCCTTTAAGAAATAAAATTTCTTGCTGCAACTCCAAAACAGTCTGGGCCAGGCTGGACACTGGTTGGGACAGGGGTGAGCACATCTCTGCGGACTCCATATTGATCAAGTCTTTTGTCAGGGTCTTACCTGGATTGGGAGTCTATAGCGCAGATATGTTGCTCACCCTTGCAGATAGCCACAGGCCAAGGTGGTCAGGTAAGAATTCACCCGGCCTGTGGGGCTGTGCAGGATGAAGTACCAAGTCGCAGGACAGGCAAGGACTCAAACAGCAGGATCGTCAAAGGATAGCCGAGGTCAAAGGATGCCAGAAGACAGGAACAACGAGGAGTAGCCGAAGTCAAGGGATGCCAGAGGTCAGAGTAAACGTAGTCAGAAGCCGGGGTCAATAACAAGTAGCAGCTCAAACGACAGGAACACTGGTACAAAGCACACAACAGGATCAAAGACTTGATGCTGATCACAGGGCGAGGCTGAGTTTAAATACCCTGCTAATTTCTGATCAGGGTCAGGTGAAGCACATCCAAAGTCAAGGTACAGCCCCCAGAGTAATAGACATGCCAGGATGAACAGGACCAGAATGACATGTGGAATACAAAAGCTCCTGTGGCTCAGAGGAAGGAAGCAGGACTGCGAAGTTCCCCGGTTCAAGTCCCTTGTTGGGAACTCCATAGGTGACCACGTCTGGCCTTCTGTTTGCTGCGGCGAGAACTGTGACACTGAGGAGCCAAATATTCAGCATGTTGTTTGTCATACATCTGATCTGCAGCAAGGTCAAGCTCTGCCTCCCCCCTTTCCTCTACCTCCCCAGCTATCTTTACTACCAGGTCAAAAGTAAGAGGTTTAAAAATAATACTTTTTAAATAGATACTGATATTACATTTACATAGATTAACACATAGCTAATTAACCAAATAAAATGTGACTCTGCAATTCTATATATGATGTATGATGAAGTTTATTCCATTGATTATCTATCTTTAAGACATGCAAACTCTTAAACAAAATAAACTCATATACATATTTTTCTCTCTCTTGTTTCTCAGCCCTCTCCTTTTCTATCCCAATCTGTTTTACTCTCTCTCTCTTTCTCTCACATTTTCTGTCTATATCTCTTTCTTCTTTTTTCCTGTCTCATCTCTCTTTTTCTTTATTTCTCTCTCTCTCTCTTTCCCATCTCCCTCTCCTTCTCCATTTCTCTTTCTCTCCATTTTTACACTCTCTATCTCACTCTTTTCTCCCTCAGACTCATTGGTCTTTCGATTAAACAGCTGCCAAATGATATCCATCCACTAAACCATATATTACATGTGAAACATAATTCACACCAGACGCACCCATTAAATCCCCATGATGCCCACTAATGCAGTATGTCATATATATATATATATATATATATATATATATATATATATATATATATATGGGAGCTCAAGAACACCCACATGCACACACACAAACATACACACACACACATTTACACACATATACATACATACATACATAAGCACTCATACACACTTTCATGCAAACACTAGCTTTTGGGGATCCCTACAATGGTGCAGCTTGGACCTTTGTGCAATTCTAATTACCAAGCAATGGGCCTGGAAAAGACATTGCCAGGTCAACCTTTATGGATGAATAAACTCCACTGTCAGAACAATTTGGATGAAGATTCTTTTATTTGCTCTCACTCATCAATTTTAGGCATGTATTATGCATGTCCGAGTTTTGTTCTAAAATGTCGGGACCTCAACATTAGGATTTCTTTAATTCTCATTGTAACATCACACAGTAAAATGCAAACCGAAAAACATGAAGTTCCTGTCAAAATAACAGGACAGAGATGGATTTAACTACAGTCTTTTTATCTTACTATCAAAATGTAACAGACACAACAATGTTTTTAGGCTTTGTTTACAAATTACAAACATTTCTTGCACAATTGCTTAGTTTTTTTTTTCATTTCCAAAGATGTGGGACTGGCATCTTTTTAAAATGCAGTGACTTACTGTGAACAGATGACACTTTAAAAATCAGTCCAGTTGGATGAAAATCCTTAATTCAGTTAAATTATAGATATGTTTAGAGCTCTGGTATTTGGCATGAATCTTGTCATTGAGTTCTCTGTTTGGTGAAAAGATAGTGCAAATCTATTTAATCTCTCTTAATTAGACTTTCAAACTTTTGTTATCATGTAAAATAGAGATATATAAAGGCTGTACAGGTAAACTGCAAAAATAATGAATATTTATGAGGTTGTCTTTTGTTTGCTTTTTTTCATGTTCCTTTTTTGATCTCTACAGTAGGCTGTATCTCTAAATGACACTGCAATCATTCTAAACACACTTTTATATTATTATTCTGACTTACATCAATACCAAAACTGCATCAAGCCCTGGCGCTGTTTATCAACCCCTCACAGTACCAAGTAAACTCTGCTTGATGTAAAAACAGTTGGCTGAAGGACAGAGGAATACAAGCTCTTAATGATTAGCTTCTACTGAGTGTGTGTATTTTGTGAACTGCCATTTTAATAACCTATTGTACAGTGTGGTCCTCTGTAGGAGCTGCGTGTTGGCATGAAAGCATGTCATGAGTGAAAAGTAATGGTGGCAGCTTGAGTGAGGGACATTATTCATGCTTCTTCGTCATCTCTCTCTGCCCACGCAAGTGCCTCGCATTAGTTTCTGCAGTATTATGGCTCTCAGTTGGCAATTGGTATCACTGTCTCTCTTTTTGAGGTAGGTACAGGAATGTGTTTTGTTTCCCAGAAACATAGAATTTGACAGCAGATAAGATACACTTGTCTCATCCAGACTGTTTCTTATTTTCCACTTCCTTGAAAAGCTCCGATTTTATATGATCTTTGAAATGTGTGTTTGCTGCAAGGCTGTTCTGTGAATCCACTCCTCTCAATCATCCACTCTGTTTCTTCCCTACCTGTGTTAATACCTCAGCTTTTATTCGATCGCAGGCCATTTGTGAGCTGCAAGGAAATGCTCTGAATACACTGCTTTATCTGACAAAATAGAAACCCTCAGATCACAATATCTTATTTAATAACACTTCTCCCCCAGCAATTATTGTCTTCCTGCCATATCAGCATCCCTGAATAATTTAATGTTGCATGTCACCCTCTTCAGATTTTATGCAAACATTGTTATTTTTGCTTCAAATATTAATAATATTAAATATTAATAAGCCACTTAACTAAAATGCTCCATTCCTTTATCAATTTTGTAGCTCGGCTCTGCACTTTTTCTAGTGACATGATATCGTTCTTTAGAACAGGTGCCCAAAATTGCACAGCATATTCAAGGTGTGGTCTTACCAGCGATTTATAAAGAGGCAAAATTATATTTTCATCCCGAGAATTTATGCCCCTATTTATAAATGACAAAACCTTACTGGCCTTAGCAACTGCAGATTGACATTGCATATTGCTGCCTAATTTGTTGTCTATAACAATTCCCAAATCCTTCTTATGTGTGGTTATCCCTAATTAACTACCATTTAGGGTGTAATGTTTTTTTATTAACTTTAAAATTTTATTTTTGCAAAATAATAAAATATCCGTGTACCATAATTAGATACAAATATAGAATTATATCAAAAACATAAAAATAGTAAAATATTTTTCATTAAATAATTTTGATAGCCTAACCAAAAATACAAAATTTATTTGAAAAGCTTATTCAAGAATATTAAATTGAGCCTATAATTAGTAGCTCTGCAGTACATTCACTCTCTCAACTGCATTACCACCTGCTCATCTCAAATGTTTATCCTTTGTTATTGCTGTTCTTAACAGCTTGAACTCATTTACCCCTTAAGGACCGGTGATGGTTCAGGACCGTCATCAGCATTTTTGCTTTGCCGACCGCTGACGGTCCTGAACCGTCACAACGGTAAGATGTACTTACACGTCGCCGTTGTTCCCCCGGCGGCGATCGGCAGTGCTCCAGGTGTGGGGAGACTGCCTGCAGCCCAGACAGTCTCACCATGGCGGATTAGGACCCCTGGGGCCATGTGATAGGTGTCCTAGTGTCTGCCTGCAGGGGGACTGTCTGTGCTGACAGGCAGTCTCCCTGCTAGTGTAAAATAAAAAATAAATGTTAATGTTAATAAAAGAATATAATTATATATGTGTATATAAATATGATATATAGACATATATTATATCTATATAATATATATCTATATCTCATATATATATAATGTCATACTAAGTGTATTTTTATATTAATATAAAAATACACTTATAATTAAATTACACATGTGTATGTATGTGTATATATATATATATATATATATATATATATACACACATATATAACTATATTGTATTTATATATATATATTATTATAAAATACAAATAAGTAAATTAAATAAAAAATGTAAAAATAATAATAAAAAAAAAATGACTAATGATTAGAGGTATAGGTCCACATAAATACGGCCTTCTTCCCTGACCACAAATGGGAAGGCGGAGCCTGGAGTTGTGGGAGGGGTTGCAACCGGCCTATATAAACCCACTACTTACCTCCATACCTTGCTGACAGTGCTTGGTCACTTCCTGTTGCCCCACCCACCACTCCACAAAAGGAATCAATTAATTGGTTGGCCCTCTTTATTTACAGGCTGACCCGTTCGTCGGTTTCGGCACACTACAACCGACTTAGTATATTAGACTAATGATTAGAGGTATAGGTCCACATAAATACGGCCTTCTTCCCTGACCACAAATATATATATATATATATATATATATATATAAATAAATAAGAATAATACGAAATATACATGTCCATATACAAAATTGCATAAATAATTGTATAAATATACAAGTAGACTTCAAATATATAAATATGCATATATATTTAAATTCTACGTGCGTATTTATGTAATATTTTTACATAATTAAGTCATTTTATTGATTGCAATTTGAGGGACCTGCCTGACAACCCAGGCCAAAAGTCCAGAGAATTTAATTTGCTAGCACTGTGTTTTACCCTGTAACTTTCTATGACACCCTAAAACCTGTACATGGGGGGTACTGTTTATTATTATTATTATTGCCATTTATATAGCGCCAACAGATTCCGTAGCGCTTTACAATATTATGAGAGGGGGGATTTAACTATAAATAGGACAATTACAAGAAAACTTACAGGAACGATAGGTTGAAGAGGACCCTGTTCAAACGAGCTTATAGTCTATAGAAGGTGGGGTATAAGACACGTTAGGACAGGAAATATCAATCAAATAGGGTGGGAGTGAAGCAAAGCTGGAGGAGAGGGTAGAGAGAGCAAGAGACAGGTATGTAAGGTAGAGGTTACTCTGGGAGGCCATAAGCTTTCCTGAAGAGATGGGTTTTAAGGCTTTTCTTAAATGATTGAAGACTAGGGGAGAGTCTGATGGCGGTAGGCAGGCTATTCCATAGAAAAGGAGCCACCCGCAAGAGGTCCTGCAAGCGCGAGTTGGCAGTACGGGTGCGAGCAGTGGTCAGGAGGTGGTCACGGGCAGAGCGGAGGGAACGAGGAGGGGCATACCTATGGATCATTGAGGAGATATAAGAGGGGCTAGAATTGTTCAGTGCTTTAAATGTATGGGTTACCACTTTGAATTGACTCCTATAGGATACAGGGAGCCAATGTAAGGACTGTTTTACTCGGGAGACTTCGCTGAACACAAATATTAGTGATTCAAAACAGTAAAACATCACAGCGATGATATTGTCAGTGAAATTGACTTTTTTTGCCTTTTTAACACACAAACAGCACTTTTATTGATGATATAATAGTTGTGATACGTTTTCCTGTTTTGAAACACTAATATTTGTGTTCAGCAAAGTCTCCTGAGTATAACAGTACTCCCCATGTACAGGCTTTATAGCGTTTTAGAAAGTTACAGGGTCAAATATATGGGTGAAATATTTTTACATTGAAAATTGCCAGGTTGATTTACGTTGCCTTTGAGAGCGTATGGTATCCCAGGAATGAGAATTACCCCCATGATGGCATACCATTTGCAACAGAAGGCAACCCAAGGTATTGCAAATGGGGTATGTCTAGTCCTTTTTAGTAGCCACTTAGTCACAAACACTGGCCAGAATTAGCGTTCAATTTAGTTTTTTTACTTTTTTCAAACACAAATATGAACGCTAACTTTGGCCTGTGTTTGTGACTAAGTGGCTACTAAAAAGGACTAGACATACCCCATATTGAATACCCTGGGTTGTCTACTTTAAAAATTTTTTTACATGTGGGGTGTTATTCAGAGATTATTTTTTTTTTTAATTCTTTATTTTGTTCGGGTGATTCAAAGCAGTTGAGCAAAGTAAAAGACATTCTTGATAAAAACATTGCAGTTATACATGAGTAATATCATCTCTTCTAACGTGGCCCTTTTTATTTTTTATACATCTAGATTTTCGCTAAAAGTGCACAGGTGTGAGAGAGCATTGAATATTGAGGGCGTTTATCTCCGTCTCTACCTATTAGCGAGTTATGGTTTAAACCGTGGGTAACTTTGGGTGTGGGTTATAACTCCTGATCGTGATACTGGTGCCCCCTTACCTATGGGACCGTGGGGGGTGGAGGGGAGGGTAGCTGTCTCGTTGCATGTCTATGTGCACATTTCGGTTTGCATTTCAAAGGGATGCAACGGTGGCTTACATTAGCTAAACTTTGGCATTGTTAGGCAAAAGCAAGGCGTTCCTCCTAGAGGCAGTTGTGGTAAACAAAATGCATGGTAAAAATTATTAGTGTACATCAAGAAACAATATCATAATAGAAAAAACATTATGTGGGCTGCAGTCCCGCACAAAGTCAAGTCACTGAGTAACTGGTTCTGCTGGGTACAAAAGGGTTGATTCTGGATACGTCCCAGGTGTGACCTGTGTCTGCCGCTGTAGTATGGCCCTATAGTCCAAGCGCCTGGAGGGAAGCAGTTCTTTCTGTTGGATCTAGGGCTTTGAAAGTCTTCCCGTTTTGGGTGACCACAAGAGCTCTGGGGAAAGCTCAGGCGCCTAACAAAGTGGGGAGTCCGCCACTCCACGGATCTTGATGTTCCTGTTCCGTTCTCTGTCCTCTAGTTGACCCAGCTTGAAGCCTTGCTGTGCTTGTGCTGTTTGGAGATGTTGTACGGTTTGATTGATGGCAGCCATACCCTGTTTCAGGTTGGTGAGATCCGTTTCAGTCGCTTGTACCCTGTTAGTAACCACCTGTACCTCTGGATGTGCACCAAGTTGTGAATGTCCTGTTTGGTGGATGGTGTATTACCATTTGCTATCGCCGGAGCCTCTGCCATGGATAGTGTCTCTGCAGGTAAGTCTGCTGTTGTTGCTGGGCTGGGCGGTGTCACCCCCCTGGGCCTCAAGGTTAGCATTTGGCCAATGTCCTGACCTTCCCTGTGAGCGGGTTGGGTCAGTTCCTGAGTTTTGCGCACCACTTCGCCTCCTGGAGGGGTTTGGTCATGGAGTTCCGGGTCCGTATCACCCTCTGGGCCTGCTTCGAGCCAGTAAGTGTCGCTCTTCAGCCACAGGCTTCCCACGCGGTAGGCCCAAGGGTCTCGGCGCCGGGTTTTAGCGGTTGCGGGGAAGGTAAAGGGCATCCACTTACTCGTGGGCACACCCCCCTACTTATCGGAGGTGATTGTGCTCTGGTGTCTTCGATTTCTGCAACTTTAAAGTCGATTTTATCATTATTTGCCTCAGAGCTACCGAGAGGTGCGTCTGCCTCGGCACGTTGCTTAGCTCCGCCCCGTGTTATTCAGAGATTTATGACAGATAATAGTGTTACAATGTCACTACTGATAAATTTTACAAATGTATGTTTTGAAACCGCAATATCCTACTTGTACTTATAGCCCTATAACTTGCAAAAAAGCAGGTAAACACTGGGTATTTTCAAACTCAGGACACAATTTTGAATCTCTTTAGCAGTTTTTTTCATTAGCTTTTGTAGATGAGTAAAAGATTTTCAAGTAAAAGTAAAAAAATATATATATTTTGAAATTTTTCATCATATTTTTTTATTTAAAAAAAAATTAAATTCATGAGATTATATCAATAATGATATGTAAAGAAAGCCCTTTTTGTCCTGAAAAATACAATATATAATTTGTACGGGAACAGTAAATGAGAGAGTGGAAAATTACAGGCAACATCTTATACAGTTTATGTTTTGAATGATAGATTCAAAAAAATAAAAGGTATTGTATTAAAAACATAATAAAGTACAATTAACGGTTCTGTCTGGGTTTCAGTAGCTTTTTTTAATTTATTTTTTAAAAATTTTAAGAACCAGACTGAGCAAAGCTGGTTCGGTTACCACGACTGAACAATTGAATTTCAAATATGCTTGATAAAGGGCATTTAATCACCGCCTTTATTGGTATGGTTTCTCAAAAACGTTTACACAGTGCAGTATTAATTTGCCATGCTCTGTGTGTTCCTGAACATATTAGATAGTATCTTAACTTTCCGATAAACACTCATTCTTTCCCATACAAAGCCAGTTGTCAATAGAAAAGAGTGCTCATGGCAATGATTAATACAAGAATGGATCTATAGGCTACGAGTGTGCATTTAACACAGACGTAAGAGCTGACACAATGACAGTCTAGAATTATGGATGCTGCTGAATGCATTTTGTTCCTACATTTTCCATGTAGTCATACAGAAAAAAAGGACTTAATTAAGATAACCAATTAGTGACATTTGTTTCAAGAGGATGTGTGCAGAGAACAGCTTTATTATTCTTATACGTAAAATATTATTCTATCTGATATTGCATTTTTTCACCATGCACGTTTCAAGCAATTTATGGGTTTATTATTATTATTACATTTTTATTTTTTTTAGGAAAAGCAGTGGTAATAACTTTTAGCTATGGTATACTGCATGTCATGCTCAGGACAAAATATGAGCTGGTCTTCCTGTTCTATTGCTAGTACAAAATGAGTATTTTAAACGAGCCTGATATTTTTTGTGTTCTAGTCTGTATATCAAACCTATGTGATTTTGGCTAGATGTTGTTATCCAGTTGCCTAGAAGGCGTTTCTCACAAAAAATATTGCAGGTTTTTGAGGTTATTTTCAGATAAATAAGATGGATGATCTGGTGAAGTTTTAGGTCTAAACCATTTATCACATGCAGAGAATTGGAGAGTATGCATGCTTGGAGGCTTTGAATGATTAAGGTCACAATTAACCCATTCAATACCACTAAACACATCAATTGGTATTCCTGAACAAAATTATCAACCTTAACTCTGCTGTAAAGTACCTGCAAGTGTAATATGTTCCATAATATATGTATTGAACTAACAACTGCCCAGCAGCAAATGCTATAATAATCCACAAATATAACGTATAAAATTTAGCTCCACTTCTGACTCCTGTTGATCACCAGTCACAAGAAAAGACAATTTAAAGATAGCTATTAACAACCTGCACTTTGTACTTACAGTTGTATAAGTGTCAATGTGCAGCATCACATAATACATCACAGAGTAAAGTGGCAGTGTGTGTTTAGCTGACAGCCAATCAGCAATTTTACCCATCCTGCTGACATACAATTTTAGATGGGCTCTCACCGCAATATGTTGTACGTTCTGTTCCAGTAATCTAAACTCTGTGAGAGAATGGGTGGAAGAAGTGTCTCCAAGAATACATGCACTTGTGGACTGTGTCCACAGTCCCAGCTTCACCATGTTAGACATAATGAGGAGGATGTTATCTAATATATTATATAATATCCTAATTTGGAACTCTGAGCTGTTACTACTGCATGACGATGAGCCCTTAAGCATGGCCGACTATGTTTTCACTGGGATGACCAAAATGTTGGCAGATATCCATTTTCTTGCATCTGGCATCTTCCAGACAATATTGGGCATCACATATGAAATATAATAATGATGCCTCAGTCTGGTTTATCAAGACCATGGGAAAAGATAACTGAAACGGCATGTAGAGGTGCACATTTACTTCCCTTCCAGATAACAGGTGTGCCAGGATATTAAAACTGGAGTCTAGTAACTCAAACATATACATATATTGGGTGATGTGGATTTCACCCATGCGTAGATTTCTTCCAGGCAGGACAGGCACGTATTGATTTTATAAGAATTATTCATCTTTGATGTACATGTGTTCTGTGCCCACAGGTGGGAAATAACACATGCTTATACCATGTTCCAAGGGCTTACCATTGCTGTCTACATTCTTAAGCACTCCATTTACACAACTGTAAATACATTGTTTATAGTTGTTTTGCAGTTTTCCAGGAGTAAGGACAAGGGAAAAGGAAGTGGTAAAGGATGTAGAAACTCTACCCATTCTAGCAGGTGATGCAAGAGGTGTCACTGTATCAGTGAATGTGAAATCGAAAGTAGAAGTACACAGGCAACACTTCGAGATCAAGAAGGTGAAATTTTATTAGAGGGAACACCACTTCACAAAGTTGCGATGTTTCGGCTCGGCAGAACCTTAATCATGCATAAAAAGTACACAGTAACACATGTATATGTATATATACACTATTCATGCCTTATTTGTTTTGACATCTGCTGACTGCATGTCAATTTCAAGATGCTATCTAGGATTTTGTATTTATTTTTCATCGAATCTTATAACCTTGAATGAGGTATTGATGAAAAGTATATATTTTTTCAGCTAAAATCTGTTTCTGCTAACATTTCTATCTTGTAGGATATTTATCCTTTATGATTTGTGAATGAATTCTAAATGATACAATATGGGTCCAGATTTTATCTTTTAGTCTATGCATATGTTTGTTCAACATTTGAGATAATTGTATTTAATGGGGTTTGGGTTATTTAAGCACATGTGTTACTGTGTATTTTTTATGCATGATTAAGGCTCTGCCGAGCCGAAACATTGCAACTTTGTGAAGTGGTATTTCCACTAATAAAATTTCCCTTCTTGAGCTCTGAGTGTTGCCTGTGTCCTTCTACTCTCGAGTTTACATCGGTGGCTTCAGCTGTGTTCTCCCCGGACATGGAGCACCTCCATGGTCGCAGGTTGGAGTTTGAATGCCGTACCAGTGTTCAAGGTCTTTTGTTTCTCTCGGACTGTATCTGTGCATGTGTCTAGAGAAGCTTTCTGCTGTTGGTGAATGTGTTCGGGACTGCTGAATAAGTTTGTATGTCAAGTCCTCTACAAACTTGCTAGCTGTGTTTTAATTAATTGTAACAGTAATCATGTCTTGCACCAAGTTGGCCAGGATGGTCCTGGATTGTAGTTGGTGACACATTGGTTTTATATATCTCCAGTATTTGTGTTATCCTCTGGAGGGCACTGACACTTTGGCTCTTACATTCAGTTTGAAGATGGCTTGGGTATTATCATGGTGGTGTTAGGTAGGTATAGTAACATCTCTGATAATGTGACCCTTCAGTACCAGACATGTTCAATAAAAAAGAACACCTGTAGTGAACTGTTGCAATGGAAAGTGGTAAGAAAATAAATGACCCAAGCACCTCAGCAAGGATTTGTAGGCTTTAATAAGAAACCTGATGATGTTTTGACTACACAATGTTGTCTTTATGGAATATAGTGCACATTATATATATTATGTATAAAACTTGTATCAATTAAACAACTAATCAATAAGTGACATCATTATTAAAGTTTAGTAAGATGCAACAAAATACACATAAACGCTTACATAATAATTCCTATGATCTGTTTCGCCAGCAGAAGCCGCATTATTGCCTCTGCACACTAAACAACATCCAGACACACTAGTGTGTAGATGCGCCCACATAATCGTGAGCCCCCAGTGGATACAGAAGACACAAGAGTGGTTTATTGCCAGGGCAATGGGTTACAAGTTTTTATAAATATAAGTATGTTTATTAGAGAGCTTCACTTATGTGCCTCGGCTATTGAGTGTATGTTGTGTAGCATGTCCTTGGAACCCGTTGCTCTGGCGATAAGCCAATCAAGCATAGATTGCTGTTTTCGTACCTGAAAATTAAGAATATTTGCATTTGCAGATTTTCTTTTAAATGTGTTTGCTTGTCTATTGCAGAAGTATAAGGAAGGAGAAAACTCTTAAATTCTTTCCATAATCCTTTGTAATGATTTGCACTCCTTCTGACATACACAAAATTATTAGCATAGACATATCTATTTTAAAATATATATTTGGTGTATTTGTATTAAACATAATACATGTAATCAATTAGCCAGATTGAAGGGAATATGTTGCTAATAAATTTCAGAATCCCTAGATGCCAGCAAAATTCAAATAATAGATTTGTAAATGTAATATAAGTTTTACATATGACTATCTAACTTTTATTGTATTTATTCACTCTTTGTCAGTCTTAATACAAATGTGAAGCATAATGTTTTGATTGATCTAGGATACACTTAATCAGTCTTCTCTGTCTACCACCCATATAATCTGTTAATTAAAACAATCAATGAGTATAAGGCGGCATTTTGATGTTGGAAAATATATTGTGTTTTCTGTTAGTGTTTCCTAATTCAGAATGTTTTCTTGGATAAATATATTTATTGATACACAAGAGGTTTTCTAATGGTAGCCTGAAAATGTTGCCACATACTGTAGAACTGCTGTTACAGCCAATCACAGTTGTCTAATGAGACAGTCCAGCAATAGTGATTGACTGTCCTCAGCCTCGTATGGTCAGCCTGGGAACTAATCACAGAAATCACTTGTCTTAGCTGTCATCTAAAATAATATATTCATTGTGACTGACTTTCAAGGTGATCACTCAGCCTGGGGCCAATATACTAGATCAGGGCCATCAAACATACTACCTGCAAACTTTATATGGGCCACAGAACGCACGTATTTGCCCAAGCCAAAAAATACCCAGATGGATCTGCACCACATACTTTGTGAATCTCGGTGACACTTGTGCAAGATGTCACTATTTCTCGAGGGAGCACGACTGAGATTTACAGAGCCTCGGTACACATGTAAGTGAGGTCATTGTCAATCTTTACCACATGATTCAAGCTCAGGAGTGTGTCTGAGAGTCTCAGTGTAGAAAGCAGCTAGCCACTGCTAGACTGATCACTACTTGGAGAGTGGAGACCAGGTAATTCAGCAAAATAAAAATGTCTAATGTGGCTTGGAAAAAAAATATGGGCAATGTGACATCATTGTTGCGGCCACCCCGAGAGAATGAGGGGCTTTGCCGCCTGAGCTGTTCTTTTCCGCCTGTTCAGAGTGATGCTTTCCGATTTCCCAGGATAGCATAGCTGTGTAGCTCTTACAAGAGCTGGTAATTATAGCTGGTATAGCTGGTCCCTACAATCATGAGATGAGACTATGATGAGGGTAAGCAGGAACTGATTTATTGGTAGCCACACTGGCCTTTTATGCAATTCCCCATGCAAGGGGTACTCCCACATGGACCTTGTGGTGAACTACAGTATAAAGTTACAGACCAATGACAAAAGTGTTTAAATGCATGACACTCCCATATACAAACATACAATCCCTCCCCTCTGCCCGGGAGATAATGGAGTCTACTGTATTAACTCAATTATCTCCAGGAAAAAAATACACATTTTTATAAAACCCCACAAGTACTCTTAAAATTCATGAAAACCCCATAAGAGTTATTCCCCCTGATAGCCGCAATCTGGGTAAACAACATATCCAAAACTCACCCAGATTGGTTCAGGGATTCAGGATTTCCAAAGCGTTCTCAAAATGCTGCACTGGGAAATCTGTGATTGGGCAGCAACAGACAGACTGGGCTTGCAAAGATTCACTTTTAAAAAGACCCATGAGGGGTTGAAATGCAATTCCCAATTCTTTTTTATACTATTGTGATTCTATCTTGAGTGGAATAAAGTTTGGATTCTTTGCCTATTAGAGCATTTGGGATCTTCATTACTGAATACCAAAGTGGAGATGGTCTAACCCTGAAAGAAGGAGGTTTCACATCAAGCACTAAAGTCTGATGTGAGTATGTGTGCCAGTGTGTGTATCTGAGCATGTGTTTTAATTTGTATATCTGAGTATGTGTATGTGCTAGTGCATGTATCTGTGTTTAAAGGTGCTCATACATGTTTGGTGTCAGAGTGGGAGGTGCGCAGTAGCTAGTGAAGCCACCTCCCTGAAATGCATTTTTGTGATGTCTGTAATACAGTGACCAGAAATTGCTTATGTATATTGATGTACCCTGCATGGCACATTTGTACTATATATTTTTTTTTTTATCAACATGAACTTCATTATCATTAAAAAAACACAGCCATTAAAGGGGATATCTGTTGACCCCAGCCTGTGAGTGGTTGTCAATTTACTAAGCCTGCCCATCATTTGAATCAAATTATTATGGCACTAATTAAAGTTAGACACTAAGCAGATGTCAAGGACAAATACATTAAATACAAATACCTACTATCAATACTTAGCACACAGATTTGAGTTCAGTTTTAGAAATGTTAAACTGGAGTGCAAAAACTGGGAAAAGGTGGAAAAATAATAAAGATAATTGAAGTTTGGAAAAAGAAAGTTACAAAAATGATGAAGATAGTAAAAAAGAGAGAAATCAGGGAATTAATGCTAAACATAGGTCTGAAGAAGAGAGAACTGAAATGGATAAATGAACTGGAGGACAATATAGAACAGAGGTAGGCAACCTTTGGCACTCCAGTTGTTGTAGACTACAACTACCATGATGCTTTTCCAGCATTGTGGCTGTAAGAGCATTATGGGAGATTTAGTCAAAAACATCTGGAGTGCCAAAGGTTGACTACTCCTGATATAAAAGGTACAGAGGGCTGGGCTTAGTGAATGAGTAAACAGGAGAGTAGTTGATTGAAACAACTGGAGGGGAGATAAGAAAACAAGATAGAGGTCTATGAAATACAGTTAGGTACAGAACTAATGGAAATGTCAGAGGTGGAGCAGGGAGATTCCTGCATCTCAACCCCACCAGCCAAATGGAACATACAGAAGTTAAAATTAAATTTCAAGTTTTAAATTATCGGTTTGAAATTTTCATTATGACAGCATAACTTTCAGGTGCGTCACAATATTCAATATTATTCCTGATAATTAGAAATTAAGAATTACATTAAACGTTTATGCACATAAGCAAAACTAACACCACAAACGCTTCACCAACATCACCAAATCAGATAGATCCATGTTCGTCCTTCGCCCATTCTCACATTGTGTTGTGTAAGCATAATGAAAATGTATACCTGATTGCATATGTGTCTCTTTGGTATTAAATCTAGTCTACAGCTGGGGGGCAGCTCTAGGGAACACCTTGTTAGCCCTAAAATTGTATTTCTATTGGTATACTGCAGTTAGCATTGACTTATTTATTTCATTGTCAATGACTGAGGTACTGGAGCCATAGTCTTCACCTGGCGACTTCATATAATTTGTGATGATCTTCGTATTTAGGGATATTAATAGTGTGTTAATTAACTAGAGCTTATATAATAAGAAATAGAGCTACAGCTTTTGCAGGCATACAGAGGGGGGAGATTCTGGGCGATACCTAACTGACTGTTTTGTAAGATTGGCTAAGCCAATTTTAGGGGGAGATAGGAGACTTCGAGGTCATGTGACCAGCTGAACCAGAGCCTGCAAGTTTGGGGCAGTACTACATTGGTTGTTTTGCTTTGGGAGCTCTGGAATCTTTGCAACCCTCACAGGCACAGGTGATAACTGAAAAACAGGTATGGGCACAGTACCTGGGGATGACACAACATTGACCCTGCTAGATAACCATAGATAACCATAGCTTGATAAGTTACATTAGACATATGCAATTCGGTTCGGTCCAAATGGATATTCGGACGAATTTCGGACATTCGGACTTCCGAAGTGCCGGATTTCAGAAGTGCCAAAGTGCCGAATTTCGGAAGTGGCGAACCGAACCGAATGGGCAAAGTGCCGAATTGCCTCATTTCCGAAGTGTCAAAGTGCCGAATGTCAGAAGTGCTGAATCAAATTGCAGAAGTGACGAATTTCCGAAGTACTTCAGACTTCTGAAAAGGGGCAAAACGGGTAGGGGTAGGATTGGGGTTGGGCTAGGGTTAGGAGTAGTGTTAGGGGTTGGGTTAGGGTAGGGTAAGGGATAGGGTTGGGTTAGGGTTAGGGTAGGGTTAGGAGTAGGGGTAGGGTTGGGGCTAGGAGTAGGGTTATGGTTAGGGTAAGTGTAGGGGTAGGGTTGGGTTAGGAGTAGGGTTAGGGTTATGGTTAGGTTTAGGAGTAGGGCTAGGGGAACAAAAGTGCCAAAGTGCCGAAGCTCCGAAGTCCCGAATTTTGGAAGTGCCGAACCGAACTGCGAAGTCCCGAATTGCCGAAGTCCCGAATTTTGGAAGTGCCGAACCAAAGTGCTGAATTGCAGAAATCCCGAATTGCCGAATTTTGGAATGCCGAATTAAACCAATTTTTTTGCCCATGCACACCTAAGTTACATAGTATATAGCTTACCTTCTCTCCCTTTTTTTCTACACATTTTACGTCTGGGGTTTGCACTACTCTTCTTTGATCCACTAAGCAGTGGAGGCACTTAGCAGACTTCTGCAGAACATGAATTCCATACCTTCACCTTTGACCATATTCTCCATTTCTGCCAATGTGCTGAACACCTCTGAAAAGAGGTTGTGGCCTAGAGAGACTTTAGGTCCAATATGGCATTAGTGGCCTTCATATAAGAGATGCACTTTAAAGCTGGGACAAGGCCAACATTCTCGACAGACATACCCTAATGGAATTTTGAGTAATATCCCATCTGGGAAATAGAATAACTTTCCATGTGATGGCTACATGGGCAGATGGGGAATGCTGCTATAAAAGGGACACTATTAGATAAACCATATGCTTTTGCAATCATATACACCCCAAATAAACATCAACACAGATTTCTGAATAAGGTCTTAAGACAAGTCAAAAACTTTTCTGAGGGTATAATGGTGCTAAGGGAAGATCTGAATGTGGCCCTTGACCCATACTCAGACTCAAACAGACATACATCTGTCCCTAAACACTCACTCACTGATACACATACGCTCACTGACACACACACACAGAAACACACTCACTCACTGACACACACACACAGACACTCACTGACAGACATACACACACACACACACACACTGACAGTCAAAAAATCTCACTAACATACATACACACACACACAGATTGACGCGCTCTGACAGACCCACATACAGGCACACACTCACTGACACTCACTGACACTCACACATTGACAATCAAACACTCACTCACTGACAGACAGACCCACACACACACACATAGACAGACACGGTAACTGACATACATTCACTCACTGACAGACACACACATGCAGACACTGACAGACACACAGACACACACACACTGACAGCCAAACACTCACTGACAGACACACACAGACACTCACTGACATACATAAACTCACTCACTGACACACACACACACACACACACACAGGCAAACACACACACAGACACAGACACACACTCACTAACAGTCAAACACTCACACTCACTGAACCACAGACTCACAAAATTTTATTTTTTGAGGCCCATCTAGCCTCTCTACCCCCCTGGGGTCCAGTGTGGGGCAGCACCTCACCCCTTCAGCATGCAGTTTAGTATGCTGGACCGGAATGATGCCATATTCTGGCTCCCGGCCTCACAGAGGATGCACAAGGGAGGAGTGGGAAGCTGCAAGAAGAGCCTCCCTCGCTGCCTGCCTTCTCCGTCCTTTTCTGTTCCGGTGACTGGATTTGTTGGCAGACCAGGTACCTGCCATCAAGGGAAGCAGGGGCCTTCTCTGCCTTACCTAGCACTGCTTCCCCCATTTTCAGGCATCTGGAGGATCGGCCCGGCGCTGGGGGTGGGAGGAGGCAGCTCAAGAGCCTCTTGCTCAGTTCTGCGGCTCAAGACAGGGGGAGCCCACCAGGAAATACCCTGGTGGTCGCCCTCAGCAGGCCAGCATCTTAGGCCAATGCCTAGTTTGCCTAACGGTTGCGCCAGACATGCATCAACCACAATATGACTGTGAAAGCTTGGAATTCTTTACCTCCAGACACAACGGAACTACTTAATGTCCCACTTTTACTGGAAGAGTTGGGCTGGGTGCAAAAGTCCTCCAAAACAGGCAAGTGTCCTTGTCCAGATGGATTACTCATTAAGTATTACAAAAACTGTGGGGAGATTTTGAGCCCACAATTCCTAAAAGCTTTCAACTCCATTCAAGATAGTAATGTCATGCCAGATCAAATGTTAGCTGCCAATATAATTATCATAGAGGAACTTGGAGCGCTGCACGAGCTACAGGCCTATATCCCTGCTTAACTGCGACCTCAAGTTATTCATCCCTGATACAAGCAGAATGGGTTGGGTTTGTACAAAATGAGGCAACAGACAAAACTATTCAAGCTTTAACACAAAAGTTACAAAGAAAAAAATATATTAATTGGGTAGCTCCCCTTTAAAAAGAGAGGGGGGGGCTCCCAATCTACCTGGTAATTAGAAAAGAACACCAATTGATACAAGGATATACCTATAGATATGTCCAAGATTGAAAAGGTTACTACAGGGAAAGCCTGTATGAATATAAAAGACACTAAGTATACATGTATCCTAACATAAGCAGTAATAAACTGCAGTGTTATTAGACATACTGTGGAGAGGATACAATGTATCAGTGTCTAACAAGTGCTTATAACCCTGAAATCCTATGTGGATATATCTCAATATCTAGATCACAATTAAGGCATATTAATGCTAAAATGTTAAGATATATTGTATTGAGTAATCCACAGAGGAGGAAAAAAGTAAATGTAATACCTTAAAATCTTATGGTAGTTAAACAGGTAGGGCAATGGAGACAGTATAGCATAGTATGGGAAAAGGACACAAAATGTCCGTTATTCAGTAGCTTAAAAGTTGCTTATTAAATGCATGGGAGTAGTAGAGATAGAATATGTACAGTGGTAAAAGTAATACAATAGAGAAAGAATCTCCTAATAATCGTCACTATTCTAAACTCCTATAATCTCCCCCCTTAACACCTTCATGGGTGTTCTATCGTTGATGAACTTGCTAAACACTGTCCCCTTGGACTACAGCCACTACACTGATATAACTCCTAAAGAAAAAAACATCAGGGACGAAGGGATTTAATATATAGCTTTCTTATTCAAGCTTTAACCCTAATACAACGAACTGGAAATAATAGGCCATTAATAGGGTGATTTGGTAAATTTTGTTTTTACGTGGGAATGACTGAGTATGGTGCGGCATCTGATGGAATGGATTAAGCCTGTATAGAAGTGCTCGACGTTGAGGGTATGTGTTAATAGTGCATACACAGACAAAAAGATGCCCACCTTAAAATAGCAGCTTACGTGGATGATTTGTTTTTTGTCATGAACTCGAAAACCTCCCTTTTGAATATTAGAGCAGCATTTGCTGAATACAATTAGCTATCAAATTTAAAGATGAATTATAGTAAGTCAATGATATTGAATGTGAGTCTCTCTGACAAAAGAGCTTAGGTTAGGTAACAAATGGACCTTATTTTCAACCTTCTGGCCTTATTTTAGAACAATCAGAGGAAATTGTCTTTATCCCACATTGACAGGTTTGGAAGAGTACTGGTGGTAAAAATTAACCTTCTCCTTCAACTACTTTATTTGTTGCAGACAGGTCCCACAATCTTTTTTTTTGCAACTTTACACACACAGTTGTTGGGGTATTTCTGGAGGGGCAAGAGACCGTGTAAAAATTTGACCACTTAACTCTGTTTAAGGGTATTACATTTTGTGTCACCTATTTTGGGTAGTGAAATAGGACGCCAACAAGTTATGGAGGTCACTGGAGGAGACACAGGTGGGGGTCCTGTTATCAGCACCACCTTGGCTCCCACAGATGGTAGGCAGGAAATTGGAAAACCCACACTCTTTTTGTAAAAGCCACACTTCAGGTCTGGCATAGTAATGCTGAAAAAATGTGCCTGATGATGTTCCCCTCTCTGTTAATGCCCTGGTAACCAGGGCAATGAACCAAATAGGAAACCAAACTGTCCCACGCATAATGATGACCGAGGGGAATAACATCTTTAGGGTCACTGGTGGAGGTGTCAGACACTTAATTATTTTTCAATACAAACAATTATTACACTATATTCAGCCAATTCCACAACAAACCCTTCTGATCAGGAACAAAACCACATTTGAGAATTTATGCATGGATACGGTTCCTGTAGCTCATAGCATATCCCACTTATAAACATGTATCCCACTTATACACTCTATTCCAGTGTCAACCACAAATAGACCCTATGCCCTTCATTGGCTACTGGGAAGAGGGTCTCCTCTATAGTCATTGGTAAAACATATGTGATCTGACACACCACTGCTCCCTATATAGCCATATACAAGAAATAGCATACAAGCATTTGTCGTGTTGGTATTACAATCCCCAACGCTTCCAGAGAATGAACCCCTCTCTTGATGGTCTGTGCTGGCACTGCACTCAAGCCCCAGGTTCATTGAAACATACAGAAAGGGGATCAGCGCTAAAATAACCAATCCAGAAGGGAAACAAAATAAAAATTGAAACATATCTACTGGGATTGCCCCTAGGGAAAATCTGATAGAAGTTGCTCTATGCTAAAAACAATTTCAGGTGCCACACCACCTTTTAAGCCAAGCCAAATGTTACTATATCATACCACAGTGCCAAGTTCTAGCTATAAAAAAGCTATCACTATAATAATACTGGATGCAGCCAAACATATTATCCAGCTATTCTGTAGACAACCTTTCAGTACGGTTTACCCGGATGGAGGAGTTCCACGCTCTTTAGGAGTTGTATTACATGGCCTCAGACATCCTTTCCCATTTACACTTTGATTTGACTTTCTAAACTCACTGTAGATACTACTCAAGTGGGACCAGTTGGTGGATTAATTATTAATAATGGTGGCTTTACTCCAGGTGGATACCCTTTTTTCTTACTTAACTACTCTTTCTACCTCTTTTTCATGTAGTTTTGGTTATTGTTTAAATGTATTAATATCATCCTGTGCACCATGGGAACTTCTACACTTTGGTTCTCTTCTCTAAAGTATGTTATTTTGGTTCTGCATAAATTAAGACATGTAAATGATTGTTCTCTTATATTTCATTTGTATTTATTTTTTGGAGGGGGTGGGTGTTTATGTTTTGTTTTTTTCTCTCTTTGGTTTATTGAGAGAGCTGCAAGCCTCATTATCAGATTTATTTTGGGGCCTGCAAGACTCACTTTGTAATACTTTTGAAAATGTGTTTTAAAAAAAAGAATTTACTAATTTACTAAACTAAATATATATATTTATTTTAGAAAACCATATACATATTTGTGCTCGTAAATTATCCAATACGTAATGGAATGTAGAATGAGAAGCAAGGCTGGTTGAGGTGTGCCGAAAGCACCGTACGAGTAGGCCTGTAAAAGAGGGCCCACAAAGGTGAATTGTTAATATAGATGGGTAGGTGGGTGGGGACAAACAGCTTGCACAAGAAAGGTAAGTAGGGGGGTAGGGTTTATATAGGATCATAACTCCTCCCACAAATTCAGGCCAAACGGCCTTCCAACTTGTGCTCGGAATTTATCTAATACGTAATGGAATGTAGAATGAGAAGCAAAGTTGGTTGAGGTGTGCCGAAACCAGCATACGAGTAGGCCTGTAAAGGAGGGCAAAAGAGGATTCAAAGAAAACACACTTTATTCAAGTTTATACAGCGTGGGTCTGAAAGCTTGTAAGGAGCTTTTACTCTGATTGAGGCATATATGTAACTGAGCTGTGGATTACCCGTGGCCCCATCACTTAGTGATGTAGACTGGGGTGTAAGAGCTTGAAGCAGCTGATGCAGCGCTTTGCGACAGAGAGACCAGAGAAGGAAGCCATGATGTAGCTCCACCTTACTGAAATGTATAGACGTGGAGTAGTGGATTAGGACTGATAGTGTGTGTTTGACCTTGGAGACGTAAAGCGGAGTGACAGCATAGGAGGTTTAAGTAAAATGCTTGATTTGTAGGTTTGGAGAAAGAGGCAAAAATTACCATAGTTTAACTGCAAAAGTCTTGATTCCAGCAAACTTTAATTGTGACATGTACAATATACAAGGCCCTGGCGTGAGTGATAGAGTAGTCGTGAAACTGCTTGAAGCGTGCGCACCTGTGCGTGGTGTAATTGTGTGCTTAGTCCAACATTAGCTCATGGAATGGTGGTATCCTGGATGGTATGTAGTGGATTGTAGGGAGTGCCTGAAAGAAGACCTAAAATTGAGATAGATATATGTGTGCATGTAGCAGTTAATGGCCTGCCTGTTGTAAGACTGTTGTCTATAAAGAACTAAGCCAACTTATCAGAAAAAAGCTTGCATGGTTCATAAAATCAAGTATTATCAGATGAACTGCAGACAAAACTCTCATTATTGATACCATTGGGCAGACCAATGAATTGAATGTCCATTTATCCCCTGTGCTGAGGTCCTAATGCACAAAATAGCTACCTGACAGAATTGTACAGACTACATTGGTTGGCAACAATAATGCAAAAGCAATTCCCTGTGGAGTTTGTGACTAGCAGACAAACACAGTCAAGAGCCCAACTATCTCAATATAACCCGTGAAGTACCCATCTGTGTCAATGAAAAGTAGCCAAGTATCTTGCTGTACCAGCCAGCATTTCAGGAGCCTCAGGAGGTCTCATGCCTGCTCTATGATTTAAAATTGTTAGTTGCATTTGCAGTGATTTTCTCCAGTAATCTCCAGGTCTGGGGCCTCAAATTCGGCCCCCAAAATGTTTCCTCTCAGAATTCTTTGAATGTATGTTCAGAGAATCATGGGAGTTATAGTTCAGCAACATGTTGGGGAATAAGTTTTGAGATGCCTGCTTTATCATTCAGTCCAAAATTAGTTTCTACTGTAGCCCTAGAAGCAGTGTATGTTGGTGCTTTAGTTGTCTGTGTACTCTACATGAAAGTAACATATGTTAGCCCTAATACTAATCTATGTAGAATAATGTGCTACAGATTGGTGTGCGATAGCCAAAGTGCAGGTTCCTGTTATATTAAAACTTTATTTATACATTAAAATCCAGGTGCATGTTTATACACTGTATACCTTTCTTATGCACTGAGGAGTTACTAATGTTACAATGGATGTATTTTAGTTGTGTTTTTCATGTGCATATTTTTACATGAATTAGACATTTGCAATCATGATAATGCAGTTCAGACATTGGGAGGACAGTGCTATAGGCAATACACTTAGGGTCAAACACTACAACAGAGAAGCTGAAGTGACTTATGTGAGAGAGAAAAAAAATCTGACAGTTAGTGGTGACCAATAACCCCTTCAGCACATTTTCTACTTTCATGTATTTTGCAGAAGGAAATGTATTCAATAAAGACTTACTCACTTTCATTTATACTCTAGTTATGATTACCAGTTGCTCTGCTAGAAGTGACTAGTCACTGATTTAATGCCTGTAAATTTGTTGAAAATGCAAGGTGTCCCCCCCTGCTGCTTTCAAGCAGTACAGGAAGTTTAAATGGGTCATATTATTCCTACAATCAGGGAGGGGTCAGGGCCATATTTATATGTCAAAAAAAAAATAATAATAATAATAAATGGCAGATAAAGTGAGTTTAATTAATTTATTAACTGAACACTGCAGGCATAAAATAAAATCTAAACAAACCTATATATAGAGTTTGATAAGAATATAGATGTATGTATGTATGTATGTATGTATATTTGTGGTCAGGGCAATATTGCCGTGATGGTAGGATAACATATAATTCGTAAACAATAAACATAGTTAATAACATAGTTAATAACACCAGTCGGTTGTGGTGTGCCGGAACCGACAATGCAGTTGGCCTGTAATAAATAGGGCAAAAAGTAGTGTACCATACACAATGTATTCATACTACAAAACTTTAATTTTTTGAACAAATCATTAAATGCCTGCCGTAACTCTTTAACTGGTTCTGGTATGTATAGAGTGTAAGCCAGTGCTGTCCAACCTGCAGCCCCCCCAGATTTTGCTGAACTACAACTCCCATGATTCCCTGGCTATTTTTTTAATTGAAAGAATCATGGGAGTTGTAATTCAGCGACATCTGGTGTGCCACAGGTTGGACAGCCCTGGTGTAAGTGGATGATTTCCAGCATCTCATAGCTCTGGTCTTTATTTAGTATATATATATATATATATATATATATATATATATATATATGTGTGTGTGTGTGTGTGTGTGTGTGTGTGTGTGTGTGTGTGTGTGTGTGTGTGTGTATATATATATATATATATATATATATATATATATATATATATAAAGATCGGCTTGGCACCCCACCAAAATGTAAAAAATTAAATATTACTTGCCTGGGTGCTAAAGCCCATGTTAGAAATATATAAAAATCAAAAATCCAGGTGCACTCACAGGTCTTACATTAAGAATAGTTGAAGTGTTTAATGAAGAATCATATATTCAACATTGCTATGTACAAAAAAAAGAAATCAACATTTCACCTCATTCAAGTCTTTTTCAAGATCAGTTTAAGTGTGCAAACTTTTAAAGGAAAAGAAAACAAAACTTACCCATTGCGTATGAAAACAGCTCGAAAACTGATCATACCCGGAAGTGTTGAGATCACATGTGATATAATCAAGTAAGCGTGACTGTGCATTGTTGCTAGGTGACCACCTAACTAATCTGGATGGATATGGATCTGCCAACCATGATAGCTATGTGGAAAATTATAAGAGATCAGTACAAACCGAGTAACTAACAAGGAGGAATAATAAGTCTATGCAGGCATACAGAAAAAGGACAGGGAAAGGATTAAACATACAGAGTGAAAAAACTGAATATTCATGTGTGGTGGTGAGAAGAAACATAGCGTGAGGGAAAACCCTAGGTATTTTTTCACCTTAAATATTTTAAAGAGTCTCTGCCGATCTCTTAATTCATGAGAACCCTCATGTACAACAGTGACACAGAAAGAAAAGTACAACAACTTCAGGAGCTTCTGGACAGATTCATTGATAGAGGATATCATCCACAGGTACTGACTCTGTAATGGATTTCCAAAGGGAATTCAGTGAATGCAGGACCAGAGAACAAATTATTTCTACCACTCACCTTCCATATTGGTAAAGTGGCAATTAGGAAGACAATATACAAAAATTGGGATATCCTTAAAACTTACCTCCAAGATTTTAGGACATTCCAATAATATGTTACAGAAGAAACCGTAATTTAAGGGATCTGTTGGTACAAAGTGATCCTTGACATTGCTATAGGAATTACATGTCTATTACAAAGAGAGTGTGTTTTAAGTGGAGTGGCTGAATTACATGCATTACATTACATGCAGCCACATGATTAGAAAGAATATAATCAAACATCATAATACATGTACTACAGACCACGTAGCATACATGATCACCTGCCCCTGTTGGCTTTCGTATGTGGGCAAGACAGATCTAACCCTGAGAGATCGTATTAGAGGACACTGGTCTGGTATTACAACAGCATTTCAAAATCTACGTAGCAATTGATAGCGTTTCTATTCCTCCCAGTTGAGGGGATTGCTCCAAATTACTGCTCCAATGAGAAGCTTTTTGGATACATAAGCTGAAAAAAGTAACTCCCAAAGGACTTAATGAAAATATTGTATACTCTATGTTTTTGTGTTTGATAATGGACTGTAGATGCATAGTATGATATATTAGAGGCTCTAATAGGATTTAAATAGTGTGCCGAGTATAAGCAGTAAATTTAAGTTTTGGACGAACCTTAAGTGCATATTTCTAAATCATCTATAGTTTGCCTTATATGATAATGTACTTTCTATGTGGTACGTCCTTTTATGTTTCTTTTTACTTATTTTTTTGTCAGTATTTATTAGTGTTTCTTTAGGCATAAGGTATAGGTTTCATAAGAGCCTAGGAATTGACCCCATTGATGGGACCGCATTTTAAATGTTGCTTAGATTTAATTGTATCCTTAGTTCACATTGAATATTATTTTACTCAGTTATGATTTGAGGTCTTAGCCTCAGCTTAAATGTTGTGTTGCTCCCTCCGTGATGTAGACTTAATCACAAATGGACTCTGATGTTTGTGTATAATATGAGTATTCATGTTCCTGGTCAGTTGTGATTGTTTATGATGATTTATATTGGAAGTAATATTAGTACCATAGAATATTAAGTCTAATTAGAACAAGGCTATGCATTGTTATTTTATTTTAGGGTATTTAGCATTCAAAGTGACATGCCAGAGTAGCAGACCACAAGCTCCCTCACAGCAATGAAGGGGCACGGGGCTGATCAGAGACACATTCCTTCTATATTAGGGTGTATCTAGGCACACCCTGCGTGCACTTCTATGGTTACAGTTGACATTTGGAAATGTAAAAGGCAACCACAGGAATAAAAGACAACTCTGCATGACAGTCAACTAGGGCTGAAATGCAGTAATGTGGGAGGAAATGGCCTGTAAAAGCCAAAATTGGGACTGTCCCACCAAATGAATATGTATTTTTCAAAGCAATGCGATCAGATAGTTAATCCATATCTATATGCATCACTGCAAAACTAGCTACAACACAAGGGTGATGAGAAGAAAATGACCAGAAAAATTTGTTCTTGCCACACTCCCAAAAAGAAGAAAATAGGCAACTCTTCTTTCACTTTCGTATTTTTTAGCTAACCTTTTTACATGTGAAAGAACTGCTTGTGCCAGCTCTATAACCATAAGTTAACAATTGCAGGCTTACAGTGATATAGGGATTATTTACGCACTGTTTTACTGCAAAACCTGTTACTTGCATAATTATCATATGGGACAGGATTTCTAAGAGACTGGTAATGTGCAGTGAGGTAAAATGCCAAGCAGTGATATAGCACTTATTTATATTAGCATTAATATACATTTGTTAAAAAAGTGACTGCCAACACTTGTGCAATTTAAAGGAACACTATGCTTGTATCCGTGACACTATAGTGCTGATGTGGCTGTTAAGATAGGCAGCTGTTATGTCTGTGCTGTGAAAATGTGAAATTACTCACATTTCTCTAACACCGCACTGGTCTCGTCACGGATGGCCCCACCACCATGGATGAGATCATCGGTCTCTCAGCCAATCCAATGCTTTCTCATGGGAAACATTGGGAGGCTATTGTGCATGTGCAGCAAAAGACTGCTCTGTGCCAATCAGCATCTTGTCATAGAGATGCATTGAATCAATGCATTTCTGTGGGGGAACATTCAGCATGAGATGCTGAACGCCAGTGCTGCACTGACACAGGAAGCACCTCTAGTGGCCGTATGAGTAACTGTCACAACAGGTGTTTCTAGGCAGTACATTGAAAAGCCTGCAGGTACAGACTATAGACACCAACACCACTACATTACACTGTAGTATTTCTGGAGACCATAATGTCCCTTTAGCGATCCATCATCCCCTTTCCTTACTCTGACTACAACAACATCGGTAGGTTAAACCTCATGTCTGTATTGCAGCTGCCAGGGAGAGGAAGTAAACAAATCCCTAAGTACATAGAATTAATACACTGCAAACATTATTTGCAGGCTGAGGTTGCTGTAGAATACACATATCCTCAGATATTTCATTCCAGGATAAATATATAAATGAAAAAAAAAAAAGAAAATTGTGCACAATTGCAGCAATTTATTTTAGTAGTTACCCTTGAACTGAATTTGATTACATCACTAGCCTTGCATCCCATAATTCTAATAAATGTTTAGATTTTTTTCATAATAAAATTAAAAAAAAGCAGTTAAGGGAGTTTAACTATGTAAATATAACACTTTCTCACATTTAATTGTTCATAGTAGAGCAGAAGCTGCACACTATGTGAATTTTATAGAAAATTAAGACATCTGAAGCATAAAACTCACTCATCACCCAGTGCCTCCAGTTTGTTTTGCATTCTAAACTCTATATTACAAGAAATAGTGTGGCTTAAAATCCATTAGGCTGGCACTTTGAATATGCTTGCTCAGACACCCTTTTTAACAGTAGCACATGACTATTCCCATGAGCTACATAACAATTCCTGGGGATTATGCCACTTTGCAACACAGTGACATTTTTAAAAGCTCCCTGATTTATATAATTTCATAGAAAAGGGTAGGCATAAACAGGTCTCAGGTGGATGAGTTCTGCAAAGTTCTGCCATGCAGATCAATTATTTCTCATGGGTAGAAAAACAGCATTAAGATGAAAAGCTGTCATTTACTGCCATAATTTTGACATCTACTGGAAAGTCATTTATGTCTCTGTATAATTTTAAAATCCGTCAGCTCTTATGCCTCGCATTCTGGTTGTTCCATAAGTCATTCACTCAGTTTAACAGAACAAAGAATTTGCAGAATAAAATTCCCCAACCTGGTTTCCTTGCATATAAAATAGTGATCTCACTATCTCCAGAGACCCCATTAACTTCCTTACAATGCAGATATATGGAAAATGCTATATTTATATGACGTGAATGCTCAGAATAATTGTGTTTATTTTTCCTATATATTTCCTATGATATGTCTTTATTTATTTGTTTGTTTATTAGCATATAGTCATTTCCTTGAAGTTTAGCAGGATGTTGAGCCATTAGATCTGGGCTAATTACCATGTATTTAACAGGGATATGTATGCTTTTCTTGGTGGTTTGGTAAAATGTCCATCTCTTTATCTCTTCATCTCAGATGCACCCCTGGGTCTCCTGCCACCTGACCCTTAATATTTACTGTAATTATTTTATTTCTGTACTGCACTGTTTAGTTCTTCGCGACTGATGCTCTTGCTTTATTTCATCTAATTTATTTCCTGTAAATCGGAGTGGAATTCCAAAGGCACTATTATCAATAAACAATTATTGACCATGTTAACTAATTCTATTGGCTTGGGTTGAATGTATATGTAGTGCATGTATTAATATTTTTACGGATACCATGTTTACTCATTTAATTACATATTTGAAATGTATTATAACACCCCTCGCCTATGCACACACAAACACATTTTTCTTGGTTTCTCCTCGTTACAGGCCAAGTAAATTAGACTGTGTTGAATCAAAGACAATTAATAAAGGAACAATAACAATAAATCAAATGCAAACAAAGGAGTGGACATTGTGTATTGCATATTATTGCAGACTAACTAAAACAGCCTAGCAGTGAAAGCACATCTACTCTCGGGATTGTTGAACAATTCTAACATATTTACTCTGAATGGTGTAAATAAAATAAACATATGTAGGTAATATTGTTCAGTTGTATAGACTGAGAAGAAAGAGGTTGACCAGGAAGAGAAACCCACCCACTTTTTCCAAATAAGGTAAAAGTTATGTTGCTAAGGCTAAGAACCAGACAAGAAGGATGGGCGTAGATATTATGGTTGTTCACCAAAATGAGAACTTAAAGTGAATTCAAAATGAATTACCAATTGATGGCTGAATTAGCTGTATTGAAAGCATAGCTGACTTAGAGAATGTTTCCAGTTCAGTTATATATACATTGAACCTGAAATTCACTTTAAATTCACCTTGAATTGTCTTTTTAGTGAATAACCCTGTTATTGTTACATTTCCATAGATGGGTTAATGATACAGAAGCATATATTATAGATCCAGAGAGTATAATTAATTTTGACATAATAGGAACTTGAGCAGAATTCCAACAGAACGTTGTTATATTTGTAAAAAACTGAATTCTCGGCTCCTGTTAAGAAGATATTTTACTAGAAAATATATTTTCAATCTTCCGAAAATGTTAAAGTGGGACATAGAGATGCATATTGGAAAAACCCATTCAAAGCTTACAATGTAAGAATGTCATGTCTGTCCTCAATATTCAGCGATTTAACAAATGTAAACAGTGTTGACTATCTTTTGTCTATAAATATAAATTAAATTAATAGAGATTCCAATGTGACCTTTTTGAGTGATTCAATTTGTTTTTCATCACAAAATATGTGCCAGATTCTCAAAGACAAATAGTTAATAAGCTAATAGGAGTACGTGTTAAAGATTCTAATCTTATGACCTTAAGACCTAAAAATGTAATAGCTGCAAGGCGGGCAACTAAGATGGCCCTTTGCATTGAGAGCCCTGGCAGAGTAAGGACATAAACTGCCTCCAAAGTGACAAACAAAAATAGGGTTAGAAAACTCTATTAGCAGCAAAAAATACATACTAATACTAAACCAAGAAAAATCAAGCTAACTTAAACCGGTATTTGGGACAAGTTCCCGGATGTTACGCCACAGGTCCTGATATTGCAACCTCTGTCTTGATATGCTCAGACACATTTACAATCAAAACCAGAGAGATAATTCAGGACCTACAAAAAAGAACAGATAAATTAGAGAACATGGTAAAGGAGATAGATGGTATTCATTATTCATAGTTTCTATAAGTCCAATATTGGTGGATTTGACTTACCAAAATCCTGGTTGTGTCACATAATTATAATGTGTAGAATTATGTTTTTGTTTTTATTTATATGTTGTGACAAAAGTACTTCTTTCCTTTGGTACGTTGTCCTGGGATCAGAGTTTTACACACAATCTTTTCAAGCTTTAGAGACACTTCACACACTGGAAAAGGTTAAACGACTTGGTCTTTGTACGTGACTCCAAGATTCAACATGGTACAGCCAAGTATAACAAAAGAAAGCAAAACAAAATCCTTGCTCTTCTGTGCACTAATTTAACATAATAATGAACCGAATGGGTTGGATTGCGGTTTATTTATCAACAGAAATATCTACCTTACTGTTTCAGTTCTTTCAGATGCTTCTCTTACACCTCACAGGAAACAAAACTAAATCTGATCTCCTTCTTAGCAGGGGAACAGCACCTGCAATTAATTATCTTTTGCAGGTCAGGTGAAGCAGAGTGTTCGAACTCTGGAACTGGCCTCCTCACCTGCAGTCTCCTGGCAATCTCCAAAATGTGAAGTGAAGAACTAGCCCACCCTTCTCTCCAAGTGCTCCACCCCAAGATCCAAACATATACTTATTGTGTACACTGTATAGGAATATACATAAGACTCAGCCCTCCTAATACTTATGGCGTTGCCTCCTTTTGCCATTTACAAAAGTCCTCTAATGTAAACTAGGGCACCGCTGAAATTATTGTTTCATCCAAACCGAACGTTGTCAGTTTGACCATTTGTTTCCAGACATAATTCTGTCAATATTTTTGGTTCAGAATTTCTATCGGAATAATGAAATTCCGAATTAAGCTGTGGCTGCAACTTGCAGCTGATCAGTAGATAACCCCCTAAACTAGTACCCGGTGATATTGCCAAATAATGGCAATCACACAAGTATTAGGGAGCTATGGTTTTTACAGGTTGCAGGTACCTCCATGGGGGCGGCGATGGCCCCCATGTACGCCAACTCTTACATGTATATTTATGAGAAAAATCACATCTTCTCCAAATTCAACCATCGATACATCGATGATTTGTTGTTTTTTTGGAAAGGTACAGAATTGGAAGCGCAAGAAATGGTTTAATATTTGAATGAACTAGATACTCCAATCAGATTTACATCTAATATCAGCACAACCACTATTCAATACTTAGATTTGGAAATATCCATTAAAGAACAAGGCATTACATACTGTCTGTATAAAAAAGACACAGACCGGAATACATTGTTGCACAATAAAAGTGCACATCCAAGAATGCTGAAGGAATCACTACCCAAAGCGCAATTTTTGAGAGTTGCACGCAATAATTCGGATCAACACAAGATGGAAGAACAGATAGAGGAGATGACTCAAAAATTCCTTGAAATTGGCTATCGATGTCAGGAGTTGCTCAAGGCACAACAAGAAGCAAGAAATGCCAGTGCTAATATGCAAGTTAGAAAGCCACCAGCAATGGTATTCCCAATGGCCTATAATGATGCTTTACCTAAAATAGCCAAAATCATTAAACAAAATTGGAAGATGCTGGCAAGCGACGATACCTTGCCCAAAGTGTTCAAAGAAAATCTGTTGATTTGTTTCAAAAGGAATAAAACATTAAAGGACATACTGGTACATACAGACCCGATTAAAAGCTACATTCAAGAAGTAGCAAGCTAGCACCGTGCTAGTGTCCATTGTTTAGGGTGCGTTACATGTAGCCACATGACCCCATCAAGAACTTTTCAACATCCGCACAACAATAAAGTGTTTAAAATACAACACACAATTACGTGTAAAACACAGTCTCTGGTGTATAAATTAATATGTCCATGTGGGTTATCATATATCGGTAAAACCGAAACCCCACTATGTGAGAGGATACGTGGACATAGGTCAGCTATACGGGTGGCATACCGAGATGGATACTCAGAACAACTTGTGGCACAACAGTTTTTGAACATGAAACATCCACTTTCTTCTTTAAAATTTATTGCAATAGACCACATTCCTATACCCAGGCGAGGGGGAGACCGTGGCAAACTTCTTCTTAACAGAGAAACACAGTGGATTTTCCAGTTAAATACGATTGCACCCAAAGGACTTAATGA
Source organism: Pelobates cultripes (assembly GCA_933207985.1). Lineage (NCBI taxonomy): Eukaryota > Metazoa > Chordata > Amphibia > Anura > Pelobatidae > Pelobates > Pelobates cultripes. Next base: position 119,235,588 of record OW240914.1, on the reverse strand, counting down.
GATGATCTCTTATCACTCATTTCTCTAAAAGTTGAACCCCTTTGCAATAAGAATAATGTTTTTAATGGTTTTTAGACATTAACATTTAGTACATTAGTTCAGTACTAACATTGTCTTCATGTACATAGGTAGATGGTTATTGTAAATATTGTACCAATATTATGATGCATGTGTTTCACTTTAATATTCATAGAATAATTTTATACAGCACTTTAAATTTGGAACTATAGCACTTTATAATATGGCAGTATCACTTTAATATATAGCATGTCCTATAATGGTAGCATTTTAATAAGTAGGAGTGACATGCTCTAGAGCACAACTATCACTTTATTAATTCATATAGCACTTTAAAACAACTTAGCAAGCACTTTAATTTAAGTATATTTGGTCCACTTTAAGACCTCTTATTAGAAGAAACTTAAATCTCACTTGATATAATAAAAATTCCATCTACTGTTATACACCATAATGGAGATTAGCCACTACTTATGTTATTAAATATATATATACCCTTTATTTTAAATCCCTATCCAGTTTTTTTCCCTTTCCTTACCCATTTTTCCATATTGAAGGACTCTTAATGGTTTAGGATATAGATTTATAGATAATTTCTTCACTATGTCTTGCATGATTTATATCCAGGTTGCTATAACAACTGGGTATACACTTCTTTCACATGCATGCCATTTCCTGATTATTGCACCATGTGATTTTCGTTGCCGTGGCAACGCGTGACATCACCACAGCACGTGGGGGCGTGGCTTCGTCCACGCGTGCGCATGGGGAAATGGGGGACGCTATGGGCACCACTCCCACTATTCTCAGCACCAGGGGTAAGTCATTTTCCACTAATTCCATTTATGTTTTCTTTATATAAATGCACTGTTTTTACTACATTATCTATGCCTGATCCTGATGAAAGTCCCTGCTGGGACTGAAAAGTTGATCTTATTTTTAATAGATTACTAATAAACTGTATGGTTTAACCTCCAAAAGTCCGGGAGTGCTGATCACTATTTATACATATTTGAATTTTCCTGGATTTCAAGCACCCGTCAAACTGTCTGCTAAAGCATGAGTGCAAGGACTTTCTACATTTTGTTTGTGTATATATCTCTCTATCTCTCTCTCTCAAAAAACTAAATTTGGCAAAAGAGAAAATATTATACTTGTAATGTTACCACAGCCTCCAAAGATGCAAATCCACCAGCCTACCCTTGAACACTTTGTTGGATTTCAAGTCATGGTCATGTCCAGACAAGAGGGCTAACAAAATCACGTGCCTGATTACTCAGCTGATCTCTGTAGGGGAGTTTCCTTTTTGATGATAGAAAGGGAGTCCTTTAAAGCAACTGATACAGGTCTTTGTTCCATAATATATACTTCTCTTGCAATTCACTATCAGCAGGAAGATAGACCCACCACTGTTCTATTCCTACATGCTGCTAGTTAAAAGGAAGCATGATAAGATAGTAAGTCAGTGGGTGCACTTCACCACAGATTTGTGGAGTGCATCTAGTGACCAGCATGCCTTCCTCTGCTTGCCATACAGGTGGCAGCCCCTGGTGGCTGGGCATGGTGGTGACTTTGGAGAACATCTAAAGTGTCAGGCTAGTAAAAAATATGCTTCAGTAAACATATTACAGGCAATCGGACAAATGGTGGGATTTGTTAGGATAGTATGCAGGCACCAATCTGCAAATTGGGTTTGTGGTAACTGACGGAGCAGCTATCATTCTGAAAGCTCTTCAACATGGTTAATTTGTAGTGTGTTCTGTGCTACACACATTCTTCATCTTGTTGTAAAGGGTGCAATTCAAGAAGGCAACACAAATATGCTAACCATACTTGAGCATTGTAGAAGGATACCGGGCCATTTCTACAATTCTTGAGGCAGGAGCAAGAGAACAAATAGATTCCCACACATTTTTTGCAACAGAATGTCAGCACAGTGGAACTCAACTCTATGGCATTCTCTTTTTTTCATTTTACATAATTGCTGATTCCAATAGAAATTGCCATTTCAAAAATAAATAAATAACTTTGTTACACCCCCCTAGCTTTCAAGCAGAGAGGCAGCACTTACCCAGAGCACCTGCCCTGCAAATACTTATCATTGAGCAGCATTGTGAATTGTGAAATAAGTCTACAATCTTGTACCTGACATTCTTGGACAGCTCTTTGGTCTTGGCCATGGTGGAGAGTTTGGAATCTGATTGGTTGATTGATTGCTTCTGTTGACAGGTGTCTTTTATACATGTAACAAGCTGAAATTAGGAGCACTCCCTTTAAGAAAGTGCTCCTAATCTTAGCTTGTTACCTGTATAAAAGACACCTGGGAGTGGGAAGTCTAAGATTGGACAGCCACAGAAAGTCTGTGCAAAGTTAGAATGGGAAGTCAGCAGACAAGAGAACTGCAGCTTTTTCAAACTGTTTTTAAATAGTAAAGTGCCTAATTAAATGTATGCACCTTTTTCGCTTTGAGGATATCTATTAAACAGTGTGTTTTTTTTTGTAGTCGAGTGGCCCTTTAATGTTGTTGGTAGTTTGGTAGAGGCCAAGGAAGCAGCAAGCATCAGAAAGGAGAGTAGTGTCTCTGAAATTATTAGAGATTACTTATCTGAACCAATTTTGCCTCCTACATTAAAGGGAGACAAATCAACTAGTGCTAGGGCTAAATAAGCTAAAGTGTAATTTAATATTCTGTTATAAGATTGTAAATATATATATATATATATATATATATATATATATAAAACACAAAATTAAGGTGATAACAATGCAATTAAAAAAAAAAAGCTAAACAACTAAAGTGATAGTATGTATATATTCGCAATGCAAATTATATATCTGCTCTATGAAAAGTATAATTAAAGTTACATTACTCTCAAAAACCTCTTCAAATTTAACTTAAAAAATATATATTTTCTCTTCCAGTTATATTCACTCTCTTCCCAGTACTTGCAATAGAAATTCCTTGGATATTCTAAATGATAATACCTATAGAGTTTAATCTGAGGTCAAGAAACTGATTATACAGAACACGCTATTCCATTTACCACAGTCAAACAAGCTTTATTTCAGCTTCTTTAAGGGTTTTTATAATGTTTACTTAATAAATGTGTGAGTGCCTAATCTCCCAATGTTGCTCCGTGAGGCACATAGCGGGCGGTATAGCCTACAACACTGATCCTAAAGCTAACCTCAATATAATGAATGTAAATCACTTATTATAACATTTATTTTCTATTGTTATTTTAGCCTCCTATCATCATGGTCACTTCAACCCCCCTTTTTGTGTCATGTTGCTTCTTCCTGCATTTAAGTTGTGATCAAAAAAGGTTCTTCCATAAATTTTCTAATTTTCTTCCTTGCAGGTGGTAAAAGTCTGTTATTAGAAAGCATGATGTGATTGTGATAATGCTGACTTGAGCAGACATTCATGGAGATATTAAGCGGCATGCTGACAAAAGGAATTTGTAAGGTTTATTTGGCGATTCCCCTCCTTCTTGGTGTTCCTCAGAAAAAAAAAAAAATCACACTGAGATATCTCTATAATAATTTCTATATTTCTTATTTCTTTATTGAATCCAACATGCCCTATAAATAACTCCATGAGAAAGTCATGTTTCTTCCGAGTAACCAGTAATTCCCTTTTCATATCTTCAATCTATTGATGTTTCCACCAGCAATACCCATGGGCTCATGTAAACACAACTGAGCTGCTGTAAATTAGTTCTGAAATGTGTCAATTGAACAGTTTTTTTAATCTCTGCTGCCCAGCTTTATATTTATTAGGGGTCATACTAACATACTGTAATTTACTGCCCACAAGCAATATTCCTTTAGGCCATTAAAATCTAAACATTTCTACCACTCTCACTGTGTAATAGCTTCAATGAACACTTGCATAGGAAATTCTTTGGTTGTTGGAACACATATATACAGTTATGTCCGTAAATAAGTATATATGGGTGTATATAAAAAAAATACCCCTCTCTGTCTCATTAGAGATATCTTTGCCAGAAGCTCAAGGAAGCAGGCTGAAGGGTCAGTGTTGGGACCCGCTTAGGGGGGTCTGCCTTGACGTTGGCAGGTGGACTTTCCCTCCAATGGCCATTGGAGCAACTAAATGACCTCCATTTGTCTAAATATACATAGGGATTAAGGAGAGAGCGCAGGTAACTTTTTCTTTTCTTTGTTTTTTACTATATATTGGGGCTGATGTGTACTGTAGTCATTTCTGTCGGCCCAGTAGTGATGGGAGTGAGCGCAGGACTTCTCTTTTTTGTATTTATATATACAGTTATGTCCGTAAATAAGTGGACATTGACACAAGTTTCATTATTTTGGCTGTGTACCAAAATAAATTAAAGTTACAGTAAATAATGAACATTGGCTTAAAGTGCAGTCTCTCTGCTTTAATTTGAGGGTATTCACAACCAAATTGGAGGAAGTGTTTAGGAATTACAACACTTTAATATGTAACCCAGTCTTTTTCAAGGGACTAAAAGTAAATGGAAAAATTACTTGAAAGCTGTTTCATGGACAGGTGTGGGCTATTCCTTTGCTGTTTCTTTATCAATTAAGCAGGTAAAAGCTCTGGAGTCGATTCCAGGTGTAGAATTCGCATTTGGAAGCTGTTGCTGTTAACCCACAACATGTGGTCAAAGGAGCTCACAATGCAAATGAAACCGGCCATCCCTAGGTTGCAAAAATCCATCAGAGAAATAGCAGTAACATTAGGAGTAGCCAAATTTACAGTTTTGTACATCCTTAAAATATGTCTACAATCTTATCCCTAACATTCTTGGACAGCTCTTTGGTCTTGGCCATGGTGGAGAGTTTGAAATCTGATTGATTGCTTCTGTGGACAGGTGTCTTTTATACAGGTAACGAGACAGGTAGTGAGATTAGGAGCACTCCCTTTAACCTCTTAACGCCGTTACGGCGTTCTATGCTGTCCTGGCTTTAAAGGGCTTTAAAGCCGTTGCGGTGGCATAGAACGCCGTAACGGCTTAAGCCCCCAGGAGGTGAGATCTACTCACCTCCAACCGCGATGCTCTTCTGGAGGGCTGCCTGACAGCCCAGGCAGCCCTCCCCCGGGAATGAGGCCCCTGGGGGCCATGTGATCGCTCTGAAAGAGCGATCAAATGCCCCCCTATAGCTGGCTGTGGATCTGCCAGCAGGGGGACTGTCTAAAATATCAGACAGTCCCCCTGCTGGTAGGTAGTGTAAAAAAAAAAATTAGACATGTTTAAAATTAAATTAAAAGTATTTTTATATATATAATATATGTATATATATTATATATAATATATATACATATATATATGTAACATCATGCAAAGTGTATTTTAATACTAATATTAGTATATATATTAATATTAAAATACACTTAGAATGAAGTTACATATATATAATATATATATATATATATTAGATATATACACATATATTATATATATATATACGTATAATTACAATAATAAATAAAATAATAAAATAAATAAAATATTGAAACAAAATTTAATATTATATATTCATATGTAATTTCATTCTAACAGTATTTTGTTATTAATATATGTATATAGGTAACAAAATACACTTAGAATGACATTCTATATATCTATCTATATATAAAATACAAATAACCGTAGAGATAGAGATATAGAGATAGAGAGAGAGATACATATAATTACATAAAAGATTACATTAGTAAACACGTAGAATTTAAATACCTATAAATGCATATATATTAAAATTCTACGTGTATATTTAAGTAATCTTTTAACATAATTATGTGATTTGATTAATTAAAATTTGATTGACATGCCTGACAACACAGTGAGAAAGTGCAGAGAATTAAATTCGCAAGCACTATATTTGACCCTGTAACTCTCCAAGACACCATGAAATCTGTACATAGGGGGTACTGTTTTACTCAGGAGACTTCGCTGAACTCAAATATTAGTGTTTCAGAATGATAAATTGTATTACAACAATGATATTTTAAGTAAAAGTTAAATTTTTTGCATTTTTTACAAACGAACGGCACTTTTATGGAGTATATTATTGTTGTAATATGTTTTACTGTTTTAAAACACTAATATTTGTGTTTAGTGAAGTCTCCCGAGAATAACAGTACCCCCCATGTACAGGTTTTATGGTGTTTTGGAAAGTTAGAGAGTCACATATAAGTCTTGCATTTCATTTTTTTGACATTGAAATTTGCCAGATTGGTTATGTTGCCTTTGAGAGCGTATGGTAGCCCAGGAATGAGAATTACCCCCATGATGGCATACCATTTGCAAAAGTAGACAACCCGAGGTATTGCAAGTGTTGGTGTATGGCCAGTCTTTCTTAGTAGCCACTTAGTCACAAACACTGGCCAAATATAAATTTTTTGCTTTTTTCACACAAAAACAAATATGAACACTAACTTTGGCCAGTGTTTGTGACTAAGTGGCTACTAAAAAAGACTAAACATACTCCACTTTCAATACCTTGGGTTGTCTACTTTTTCAAATGGTATGCCATTATGGGGGTAATTCTCATTCCTGGGCTCCCACACCGTCTCAAAGGTAACATTACTAATCTGGAAAATTTCAATTTGAAAATGGAACGTTCTATATTTGACCCTGTAACAGTATTATGACATTAACAGCTAAAATGTCAGACGGAAATACAAATTAAAAAAAAAATCTTATTTTCTCACATTTTTTTAAATTTTATTCATAATAAATTATGTTCCACATATGAATAGTTAATGATAAATTAAAGCCCTGTTTCTCCTGAACACAATGATATATAATAAGTGTGGGTGCACTTAATGTGACAGTGGCGAATTACGGGTGAACAGACATGTAACACAAATTCCAGTTTTTGTTTACGTTTTGTTTTGATCAGAACGTGTACTATTCACTCCGTCCTGAAGGGGTTAAGAAAGTGCCTCTAATCTCAGCTTGTTACCAGTATAAAACCATAAATCTTGCTGATTGATAATGGATCAAATACTTATTTCACTCATTGACATGCAAATCAATGTATAACTTTCTTGACATGCATTTTTCTGGATTTCTTTTTGTTATTCTGTCTCTCACTGTTAAAATACACCTACCATTAAAATTATACACTGATCATTTCTTTGTCAGTGGGCAAACGTTTAACATCAGCAGGAGATCACATACTTTTTCCCCCCTTACTGTATATATATTTCCCAGAATATATATATATATATATATATATGTGTGTGTGTGTGTGTGTGTATATATGTAGGTCTTGAAAAAGCTCCTGTGTGGACTGAAACGTCATGTGTGCGTGTGATTGGTAGAATGGTCTTAGATCCCTTGCCATGTATTCTTCATCCTCATTAGGCATCATAGGAGAAGATTTAGAGCAGTTATCTTATGAAAGGGAGGAAGCACAAAGTATTGACAAAAAAGTTGGAAAGAATTGTGCCACACATATATTTAAGAAATATTTTTTTGAATAAACCTGTGTTATGTTTGCAATTGTTTGTTATCCATGAGAGGAGAGTATTTTTGTGTATTTTGTGAACAACATATTAAACAGAAAAGTCAATTTTTCACAGCCTCTTTTAGCTAATATTTGCCATGGTTGCCAGTATTAGTGGATTGTGCTGTATATATACAGTATGTACACACTGCTTCAGATATAGTAATGATTTTTTTTTCCGAATATGTCAGAATAATAAGAGTTATAAATGCAAAAGTATTTCTCAATACAGCGACATGTCACAATTTCTTCATGTCCACATTGCATTGGGACCTATTTACAATCTATTTTCTCTCTTGAGAACCACATTTATTAAAGATTAATGTGACATTGCAAGACTGGTTCCTGCTGCCTGCAGTTCAGTTTAAACTGTGGGGGAAGCAAGTACAAGCACAGCGGATAGCTGTTTGTGTTCAATTTGCCTCTCTTTGTTTAGGGGCGTCTTAGCTCCTCTCAGACAGGAAATGATAATAAAGAAACCCAGGGGTGTGTTATTGAAATAATAGAATTGCCACTGTATCTTACAGGAAGGATCTATTGTTGTAAAATAAATGATAAATGATATCCAGGGGTGAAGTCTCAGAAAACATTCCTTCCAATAGCATATATGTGCAAATATTGTACTTAACACTTTCACAACAATATTTATTATTACTGCTTTTACTGCTTTTAAATGGACATTGCTACAGTATATTTTTACATTTAATTTTTTAAAAGCATTAGCAAGAAAGCATAAACACTATACTATGACTGATTTTTGTGCAATAATGTACAAAATTTACTAAAAACTATTTATTTATTGTCCTGGGCCCACAAACATTGCATTGTTACAACAGGGTGCAGTATAATATTACAATTAAAAAGTAATATTAAAATACACAGTATAATAGTTAAAATACAAAATAATGTTAAAATACAGATATATATTTAACACAGAACAAGTGAGAAATCTAATCATCAATGACTATGAGTGTATTCTGTACTGAGATATGTTAAAAGGAAGCTCTTAATTTTAGAGTGGAAGAAGATTTAATTGTGTCTGGGAGATTGTTCCATAATTGCGGTGCTCTGTTTAAAAAGGAGCAGTGGCAGCTCTAGCCTTAGGAAAAACTCAAACATGAGGCCCCACTAACACCAAAGTGAAAAAATAAGGGTTGCATTGTGTGTGTATAAGAAGCTGTAGTTATATTGAAGGGCTGGAAACAGAGAGGTTGACTCTGTATTAACTGATCAGAGAATTGCAGTGGCTCCCTGTGCCGCTGTATTGTGAGCTCTCGGCCTGTAGTTATGGTATAATTTGCTAACTAAATTAATTTGCAATAAACAAATTTAATTTGCAATTATACAAATTGTTTATACACAATTGTATACATAATTGGATATGGTTGCATAAAGAGGCGTAACTATAAACCACGGGGCCCAGTGTGAAAATTGCCCTGGGGCCCCCCATATATCCCTGCCCCCCCCCCAACACACACACGCAGACATACTGATGCACATGCAGACACACACATGACACACACATACATACAAACACACACACAGAGACCCATACATACACACACAGACATTTAGAGACACACACTCATATACACACACACACTCACAAACACATACATATACATATACACACACAAATACACTCACAGACACACACTGTAACGGACCGTTTCAGCACACAAGGTGTTAAAACCGTTTAGGCGATCGTCCCCTTTCAGAGATGCAGGCACAGTTACTATAGAACACCAAACTCATGAACCGCATGTAAGGGAATGCTCCAAACTCCCGAACGGCATACAATGTAACACTCCAAACTCACGAACTGGAACCATACGAATCGCTGCTAGCAGACGAATAGGAAAAGCATCCAAGCGGCTTACACTCCTATCAATCAGTCTCTATCAGCATTCAGTAAATCCCCCCCCAAAGATGAGACAAGGCTCCGTGTTGAGGGTCTAGCAGTGGTGTGTTTTTTATGAGGGCTACCTGCCCAGTATTTATGCAGGTCTCCCACCTGGTGGACACTCCCCTAGGGGACCAAATGGGAGACTGTGACAAAAGAGACAATCAGCCAAACAGGACACACAGTCACATTATATTCCCACAATGCATCCTGGCTTCCTCCCCTCTGCCCTGGAGATAATTGAGAAGTAATTCAATTATCTCCCAGGACAAAGGCAAATCGCCATTATGCACGTGGGGATACTAAAACATGACTTACTATTAAAATACATTATATAACTTACAATAAAACTATACATTTAACATATCCCCAGATAGCTCAGGTCTGAGCGCACATTATTAAGCAAATGGCGCTCAGACCACACGAATACAGTGTAATCGCCATGGAGCCAAAGTCTTTACAAAGTCAGTTCTCATACGAATGAGCTTCATGGGATTCCTATCTGGGGTATAGTGCAGTCAGGTACAAACTGTGTCCGTTTTTAGTTCCATGAGTTAGGCGTTGAACACTGCTGTTCGTTTGCGTGTTTAAAATAGTCGCGACCTCGTGTTCGTTATACGAATGGCGGCCACCCAGTATTCGTCAATTAAGCTGCGGTTAACCGCAGCTTCTGGGAGGCTAATTGCCGGCACACTCTGGTTCCCGGGTGGTCTAGTCATTCGTGCGGTTGTTCGGTAGATTGAATCTACCGAACACCAGGCAGAAAAGCACAAATAAGTCTTTTCTGCAGGGGAAAAGAGGTCTTTTAACCTGGGGCCATAATCCAAAAGCAGCAGGCGAGCAACCAGGCTTCTCCAATGCAATGTGGCGAGATTGCTCTCGTCACACACACACATTCACAGACACAAACACACACTAAGACATGCACACATACATTCTCAGACACACACACATTCACACACACATACACTTACAGACAGACACACACTCAGACACATCCACTCACAGACAAACACACACACAGACAAATACACTCACAGACACACACACATGCACACACACACACATACATTTTTAGACACACACACAAATTATTCATATTTTTTAAATTTTAAAATGTCCACCCAGCCTCCCTACATGGAGAGCTGGCATGGATCTGTCCCTGGGGTCCAGTGGGGCTTCAGTGAGGCGGATGGCTGTGTTCCCAGCAGAGGCGGCGAGGGAGCTGTGTTCTCCCTACTCTGTTCCATCACGCTGCGCGGGCTGTCTACTGATGCCGGGAGACAGAATATGTTGTAGTAGAAATGTGGAACTGCACTCTGTCCCAAGCATTATGTAGCAAGATGCAACCAGGCCAGTCCCAGTACCAGGGACCAAGTACTCAATAGCAAATAGAAGAAAGGTCCAGGCACTCCAAGCTACAAAAAGGCAAATTTATTGAACCCACTGCCACTCACAACGTTTTGACCTATGCAGTCTTTTAAAAGGGCAGTTGTAGTTGTAGTTAGATGGAAGCCTGATTGCTCAGGGGTTAGATAGTTTGATTGTTGATAATACTTACATAGGTGTGTGTGTGAATGCATTTTTCTAAGAGTTTTACAATACAGGGAGCAATGATATCGGTCACCACTTTTATGAATAGGTACTATTCTTGCAGTCTCACAAAGTTTGGACATGTTTCCGTACACCAAGGATTCAGTGATTAAGGTTGCGACTGGTTGGGCAATTGCGGCACACTGGGCTTCAGCAACATTGCCAGGATTTGATCAGGTCCACACTGGTTTTTAATTTTTAGATTATAAAAAGTGTTTATTTATGACACTGACAGGCACAGGTATAAAATGTAATTTCTGTACAAAATGCCACAAACTGATAAATAACTGAATGACTTTAGTATAACCTGCACCTATGTTGTGTGTCTATTCATGTGTATATTGTTAATTATACACCCAGCCCAAATGAGCAGCATCCACGTTTCATAGTATCAGCAATCTCAACTCGACTCGGTCTGCTTATCTCCAATAAATGGTACTTGTCTTGTGGGAGTAAGGTGACCTGTGTTTTCTACTGACCTCTTTAATTTATGCTGATTTGCTGTATGTGTCTCCTCCTTTTTGATAAGTGGCTGCTGCCCCTAGTGATTGGCAGTGCACCCCAATCCACAGACATTGAATTTTAGTGAATGAAACGCCAGTTTGCTAAATTTATACTAAAATAACCAAACTGTTTATTTGAGGAGTTGGATAATTTTCTAAAGCAACATTTGCTTGTTGTGCAAATTTGTTTTTCAATTCACTACAATTTACTATGAACGAACCCCCTCATTAAAGCTGAAGCATTGTGCTGTCTTGTGAATAATAGGGGGCAAATAAATAAAAATTAGGTTTTTGCTTGTAACGCTGTACATACAAAGAACTCTGCACTCATGTGTCGACAGCTAGTTCCACCTCTGACACATGTAATTTTGAAAGCCTGTAACTCTGTTCTAAGTTGCCAAATGTCAAATCGTGCATAAAATATGTTCATTGTCTGTGTGCAATGCATGCAAGCAACTGCCATTTTGAGCCTCCCTTGCAGGCAGAGCCTACAAAGGGAAGTGTCCACCCCCCCTTTCTCTTCCCTCAAGTTGAGCCTTCCTGCCCCTCTATCCTCTCAATATTGCTATTTTTTTGTTTTTTATTTAAATTTCCCTCCCCACTCTCATGCACTCTGAGATGGCAAAATGGTCCAGTTAAAGGCTTCTCTATGAGAAACCTTTGATAGGTCCTTGCACCGCTCTGGTTGATGTCAAAAGAAGTGTGGGAGCTAAGTGAAAAATCTTGTTTTTTGCAGGTTTTACTGCAACATGTTGGGGTTGGGGAATTTAATTAGTAGTGGTCAATAGGGCATTTTAGATAGAAAAAGTTCCCCACTAAACACAATTGGAGTAGCTCAATTCTCATATATATTTTTTTCTTTATCTTGGGTCATTTCTTTGACTATGTTAAATTTTGAAAAGGGTATCTGTATAGACCATTCACTCACTGCTATCTTGTCATTGTATTATATTTTATTCATTTAAAAAAAAAAAAAAAAATAGATCTTGATATCTAAAGTTCCAAATATTAAAATTCATCTAACAGAGTAAAATGTTCTGAATGCTGAAACTATATTTAATGTTATGTTTATTGTGAACATGGTACAAAGGTACCACAATGAATTCATTTATATATTTTTTGTAAAATATGTTGCATTTGACGACAAACTTATTTCCTGCACCTTCTGATAAATGATACCTATTAATAAAAATGATTTGATATTTTTCTGGGTGGTAGTGCTGTATGGAATTTATAAGCAGGTTAAATCATCACCTCTGTGAGTATAATGAGCATACATTACTTTCATTTAAATTAAACAAATGCTTTCAAACAGTCCTGTATTTTGAATTATAGACAAATCATGCAAGATTATGTTCTTGATGCTGACAACAGCTTAAAGAAACTTAATTTATTGTGGATGATGCTTGTATGAAACATTTTTCAGAGTACTTTTTTTTGTGCTAAATTGAAAAGCAAGCAGAAGTTAAATGTATCGGAACGTAATTATTTTAACAAGTGGCTAGTTTCCTAAATAATGATAGAAAAAGATAATCGCATAATTGAATTTATAAACATTACATTTTAAACGGTAAGGATATTCAGCTTAACCTTTACATTTTAAATGCCATAATTCTGGAATAATTTCTGAGTAAAGTGAAAGATTTTAACTCTGTGAGTGCTGTTGTGGGCGTTATATACAATGTGTATAAAGATAGCCTGTTGGATATGCCCTAATTGCATAACGATTGTAAGCTTGTTTTACTTGGGCCTTCTTCACTTCTGGGTCTCTGTTAATTGCTGTTTATCATTTATTTGTTGTCAAATATTTCCATCCTATAATTGTAAAGCATTGTGTAATATGCTGGCACTATATTAATGCTAATAATAATAATAAAAATAATTAATTGGATAGATTGTTAGCAGAGTCAGATTTGTTATTCTACCTCCAAACAACAATTATTGACCATTGGAATACATTGTTGTGTTTTAGAAAGCATAGTGTAAATATATTTTAATGTCAGTATGCATAATTAAGAACAAAAATAATATATATTTGTTGATCGTTTTATAAAGTTTGCCTCCAATAGATTGTCACATTGCTCCTCATATTGTGAGACACACAAATTTACAGACACACACACACACACCGACACAACATTGTGTGCATGATAGCCAGTAGCTAGTTGCTTGCTACATACAGACATACATATTTACGTGCCTATGTTTCTGTGTCCATTGTGCTTGGGCAGCAGCTGGGGATCTTGCTTGGCACTCTTCTGATTGAAATAATGCTTGCAGCATAGTGTTCCCACAGGTATTCCAAAAGGCCCATCTGCAAACTAGGCATATTTTGCATCTAAAATTAGTTTGCAGTAAATGAATTTCAATTTAAATGTTACCAACTCAAGGTCAACAGTAAAGTTGTTTATAAGACAAATAAATCTGAGCATTGAAGATTATTGAGGCTTCATGAGGTGAATAATGCTATGCAAAGCAAAAACTGTTGATTATCATTTATGCTTAAATGGGAAGAGACCATGGCAACTCTATTGGCATGGATAAGTGGAGATGATCAATGTATGGCCTTTCTGGATTTAGTAGGTATGCTGCCCATATCAAATCACATACAATATTGTTCCACTACCCCTTAACCCACTATTGGTATGTCAATTAAAGCATGGTTCCACAAGTTAATTATGGAGTTGATTTGATGTTTTTGCACTTCACTCAAACATAGAAACATATAAACATAGAATGTGATGACAGATAAGAACCATTCAGCTCATCTAGTCTGCCCAATTTTCTAAATACTTTCATTTGTCCCTGGCCTTATCTTACAGCTAGGATAGCCTTATGCCTATCCCACGCATGCTAAACTCCTTTACTGTGTTAACCTCTACCACTTCAGGTAAAAGGCTATTCCATGCATCCACTACCCTCTCAGTAAAGTAATACTTCCTGATATTATTTTTAACATTTTTCTTGTTTACCTAAATAATTTGCCATTTGTCTTATCCCTCCTGGAACATCAACGCTGTTACATATCTTAGTATCATCAGCAAAGAGACATACCTTACCATCAAGACCTTCTGCAATATCACTAATAAAAATATTAAAGAGAATGAGTCCAAGAACAGACCCCTGAAGTACCCCACTGGTAACAAAACCATGATTCGAATATACTCAATTGACTACAACCCTCTGTTGCCTGTCACTCAGCCACTGCTTTACCCATTCAACAATAACTGGAATCCAAACTTAAAGATTGCAGTTTATTGATAAGCCTTCTATGTGCAACAGTGTCAAAAGCCTTACTGAAATCTTGGTAATCAGTGCACCACCCTGATCTCCCTGAAGTAAACCCATGTTGTCTCTGATATTGAAATCCATGTGATTTTAGATGTTCAACAATCCTATCCTTTAACATGGTTTCCATTACCTCCCCACTACTGAATTAAAGTTTACTGGCCCATTGTTCCCCAACTCCTCCCTGTCACGGCAAGGGTGCATAATTATTATTACACTATGGAATATTATCCTTTAATGTAACTTGTGTAGTAAATGGCACAAATTACAGAGATGGTATTGTTGAGGTCAAAAGGGGTTACATCTTTTGAAGCTGGGACCCCCACAGAGGTCAGATGACAGAAGGGGTAGTATGAATGGTGTAGAAATGTGAAAAGGATTTTACTATATGGATGTGAAGTAATCAAGGCTCTGCAAGGTGTGAGGTTCTACACTTGGAAAAAGTCTGAATGTCTCTTCATCCATATAGTATGTACATTGTAAAGGATAGTTCAATCCATTGATATGGTAATGGGATTAGTTTCATGAAGATCCTTGTGTTCCAGTATCTTATCCAAGAGAAACATTAATACTTACCCACAGTTTAATAATTAAGCCTCATTTTTAATATATTTGGAATGAGACAAGTCCAATCTCTTAATTAAGCCTAAACATGAGTTGCACAACTTAAACCGTATGGCAGGAATTGTGATGTCCGTGCTACTGGATCGTGGGTGGGGCGTGCAACATGTCTATGGAATGGGAAAATAATAACAAATTCATAGAGGCGATTATTATTTCTGTGGCAAGTACAGTAGAGGAGATAAAACCAAAAGTTTATATTTGGCTTGTTGTTTTCTAGAACAAAGGAGGTGGTCACTTAGTATGTCTATAGGTACGCCTTAACGTCACCTCTGGGTGAGGCGTGGTAATTCACAGGGTATATCTCTAATGATCCTGAAGGGTGCTAGTGTACTTGCTTGGGGCCAAGATCTAATTTTGAGTGAGTCACCATCTTTCCTTGCCAGAGACCCCTTGGACAGAAGTTGTACTTTGAAAAACCTAAGTGAGTAATTAGGACTTCTGTATTTTATCCTTTTTTGTTTTTATCTGTTGTTGGTGTAAATATTTTGTTTATCATATATTGTTATATGCACTGTGACTATTTTTTGTTCATAATAAACATTCATTTCTTAAGTTCTGCCTTTGTCTGGTTAAGAATCACGTTACCTGAAGAGACTAACTAGTATTTTTGCAATTCTTTAAATATTGTGCTAAGTAATATTTGGGTTTTGTTATTGATTTACCGGGGACCAAGGCACCCCATTTATAAATTGTCTTGGTGGTGGCAGCGTTAAAAATAGTAATAGTTAGATTACTATGTTTAAGTGTGGGTGGTGTGTGTAAAAAGAGGGATTTTGTCATTATTTCCGGTCTAGTGCAGACAAATAGTGAACTTTAACACTTTCACCACCACAACTACGTCATGCACACTCTTGGAGTAGGGTGCGTTTGTGACACTCCCTACTACCTTTCTTGTGAATGGGCACAACATTCACTAATTTCCAATCTTCTGGGACTACTCCTGTTACCAATGATTGGTTAAATAAATCCATTAATGGTTTTGTCCCCTTTCACTTTTAATTCCCCATGTTGAGCTCTCATCTGCAACACTTTGATAATATTACCTCCCTGCAATCTTATGGTGTCTTTGAAAATATGCACAAGAGCTCTGGACAGGGTTCTGTCAAAATGCAAAATATATGAAAACTGTGAAGAGCATGGATGGAATCTCATAAATAATTTATAGCTGCTAGTAACTTACCCCATGAATAAAAAAATACCCCATATGTGCCGTCAGTGTGGGACTCCTCTATATGCTTTTTGCCACACTACATATTCAGAAAGCCAACATTTAAACTGCTTCCCTGTAAACCCATAAACCTTGTTCAAACCAGCGAACATGGATCTTGTGAAAACTTTTTCCAATAATGCTGTATAATCAGTTGTTAAACACAATACTGCTGTCTTGTTTTTGCTATGTACTTACTTCACATTCATTTTTCTTTCTGTATTCTATCCTCACTCATATTAGAAAAAAAATCTATACAATTTTATATTAAGAAAACAAAATTAACTATTAACTTCACTATTATTATACGAACCACTTACTCAGAGGAAAATATGTTGTCGAACACAGACATTTGATCCTTTTTAAAAAATACGTATCTCACCTTTGCTAGCCTCTGACTTATTTAAGATTAAAAGCTAAAGGGACGATTTATACATAATACGTTATTAATTCCATGTTTATTCTCTATCATATTCTGAATAACCTCTCTGTACAGTGTGATAAATACAAAGAACTACTTGTTAAATATTGAATAACTGTTATCAAGGATTTTTTTTTCTCTGATATGAAATGTGCAACATAATAGCACGTATGAATCTAAAGAACAGATAACCTTTATTTCCCTAGGTATTATGTACATTTTTCAAAGCATATTTTACTTGCCAGAGATCCTAATGGCTCTTGCCTCCTTTTGCCTCTGCAGGAATTTCAATGGTTCCTTCAATAGTTTTTGGCATTGGTCTCCATCGGTTCCTCACACAATATTTAGGGTCCATCTCTGCTTTTTAGGCGATGTGTCTTCACATTGTGAAGCTTGTTTCAGTTTTTTGTATACAAGGTCTACTGTCTTGTGTATTTGTGCAACTGTTGCTATGTCTCTAAATTCTCATTGACTGGTCCTGGACTGACAGGTGCTTGTTTGCAGTTTGGTTACAATCTATTTCCATCATCAAAACTGGATAAAAAGATAAACCACTTAATCGTGTGTGTTCTCTGGGCGGGCGATTCTTATACAGATCTTTTCACTCTAAAAGACCATCATGGGCAATAAAAAGAAGCTTGCAGCATCCCAGATACTCCAGACACCTGGAACCTATATGAAATTGGATGACCTGGATAAATATTTTAAAGAAAAATATGTCATTGTCTCAATGCTTGCAAAATTAGAAGCATCATTTCAAGACACATTTTCAGCCTTATCGACTGATATCTAGATTGTCAGACACCGGGTAACGAGACACAGAGATATCTGGGATGCACAACAACAGAAATGCTAGTGGTGAATATCTCATCCAAGCTTCTATTGGCCGCCAAAGAACAAGTACGGCAGAAAGGTATGGGTTTTGTGGAAATATCTGATGGGATAAATTGACATTGGACACAAAGTTAAATATTTTTTTCAGAACGTTGAGATTAAAAGCTTTTTTTAAAGAGGTCCATTACCATCATCTGCCTCTGAAGTGGAAAATTCCTGGCCGATCGATAGAATAAAATGAAAAATGGTAAGCAAGTTTAATCCATTACAAACTAACATTTCCGCGGATATTCAACAGACATCTCCAGATGCCTCCTGGTACTCTACAGCTCTACAGCCCGCACATTGGGAGTAACTTTGCATGTAATGGGAATCACTCATATGCTGTACCTCATCTGCCTCCTAGATTCAACCCTAAGAGCATATTTTATATCCAACTTATGGGGACACCAGAGAGTCTTGTACTCCTAAATGAATCTCTACTATGATGACACTCTCAGTTATACCTATTCTGACAACCTCTTAAATGTAAAAAAAAAGTGCATTATCACTGCATTGTCATTTTATAAATTTTCTATGATTCTTGCATACCTGACAAATGTTCAACATGTCTAGAAATGGGTGGGATGACCCAAAAGATAATGGCACAGGTTAGGGGGCGTGCATAGGGTTTAAATAGGCCAAGTAATCAGTCCTACAATTCTAGGGTCCACCTTAACATTTGTGTTTAGAGAACAAAGCAGAGAAGAGTTAAAATAGTATGTGGTAAAAAGTTGGATGAGGTGTGCCGAAACTGACGTTCGTGTAGGCCTGTAAATAAAGAGGGCAAAAAGATTTATTAATGAAACACTTTAACATGTATTTCATTACATCATCAGATCATCATCATCAGATCCTTAAATGCTTGTTTATTTCAGGCTGGGGGATGAACCTGTACTATGTGGCGGATATCCATATGATGTGTACTGGGCAATGACGGATCCAGGGGGGGCAACGAGGCAATTGCCCCCCTCCCCAAGATAACTGGGGCTGTCCTTTGCTCCCCCCCCCCCGCAAAGCGGTGCTATCCAAGCGTCGGCCTTGCTATGTTTCTTCACGGACTGGAGGGGAGATCAGAGATCTCCCTCACCAGTCCGCAGGCACCTTGCTGGACATCCAGCATGAGAGAGAACCCGGAAGCTTGGCCTGCAGAGAGCTCGTGAGAGTGAACTCTAGTCACAGGATTTAGGTCCCATGACCCCAGATTTGGGTCCCATGATTTGATTTGGATCCCACATTCTGGGGTCATGGTTTTACACTAGCGATGTCATTGTGGGCGGCATTATTAATTAGTGCCATCTTTCAGTGGCTGGCGTCCCACCCGACTCTGGACCCGGTCGCAAATCTACAAACGGCATGGATGGAGTGGCTCTGGGAGTGAGTAACCTCTCGCTCCTTTAAAGCGATCGCGCCAATTAGGCACTGCGATAGTGTGACCGTACCGATCAGATGCGGTCACACTGAGGTGCCGATCAGGCACCGTGACAGATTATTGCTTTGTTTTAAAATAAATAAATAAATGGTGCACTCATCTTGTACTGAACCACATGAAATCAATGCTTAAGCTATTCACATTTCTTTTGTACATTGATGCATATTTGTCTACAAAGTACTGAGAAAATAAAAAATATGGAAAAAAAATAACACTAAAAGGATTTAATAATTGGAAAAAAAATACATAGCATCCCTTTATGGAAAATTATTACATATGAGCACATGAGCAATAAAATTTAATGAAGAATTCAATTCCAGCATCCAGAATTTGTTCATTAACAAGTAACACATTTTTTTAGAGATTGGTTAAATTGCTAATATCAGTTTAGAGAAATAATTTCATGCCACATAGAATTCATTGCAATGAAATATACAGCAGATATACTTTTTTGTAAAAAAAAATCTGTAAAAATCCATGCAGAGATATACTTTTTTTTCATCTGACATACCTTGCGTGTCTCAAGACATAAATACATGGAAAATGAAATGTGACAGTGCTTCAGTAGGAGAATGTGTTAGCACCTATGAAAATATCCCATCATTTTTACACTCCCAATAACACCACTCCAACATCAAAAACGAGTGACCTCTAAATATGGTATTTCCTTTCATACACTAGAGTATTTAGGCACTTTGCAAATCTGTTCAAAAGTATAATATGCACCACAACCCCCTGTTTGATATAGGCTTGCAGTAAATTGTTTGTTATTGCTATTCATCTTAAACTGCAAACTGAATAAACAATGCTTAGAAAAGTATATTTTACCTCCATATCACATAATAGTCTATCTAAAGCACTACTATAACTAAGCACAATGAAATCGAAGTACCATGTTTCACAATCTATGCTTCATTCAGCATCCTCAGAACTATTAGTATGTCAGGTCATTGGTGCTGGAAGTTCCTTACTATCACTTCTTCTAGTACTTTCTTTAGCTCCTTTCTGCTGCAACTGTTGCCTTTATTATTTCACTTGTTTAGCCTCATAATCAACAGCTTTTTTTAGCGCTCATTTTTCTGCTTTAGTATGCTTGTATCTTTGTTGTTCGAAAGGATTTCTCTACTGTTTCTATGATAGCACCTGCTCTCTCTACCAGTAGAAATCACAATCCTTACCGTAATCCAGGATTTAGTTGTTCAATTCTCCTAGCCCTAGTTATTTTTCTTCTGTGTCTCCATCTTCTGATGTCGTGCCTGCTTATCATTTTCCCATACTTTTATACTTGAATACTGAAAGCTCCTTGTTCTATATAGGATATTCCTTATACTGATTATGTTTGAATTTAATTAGACCAGTCGATGAGTGCCATTAATTTCTAGCCTTCCCTGTCACTATTTTGTCACTATCTTGTTCCAGTTTGATTATCTAGCTACCTACTGAGATCTAGTTGTTTGTTTAACTTGGACACTCTAGACATTTTATCTTTCCTACCACAGACTTCAGGTTCCAGAAGGTTGCCCTGTGAAGTCTTCTCCTGTGAGATAGTTCAGTGGGCTCATGAATCACCAGTAGAATCTGTTCAACCCTAAGTCGCAGGTTCAAATCTCGGCAGGGTTGACTCAGCCCTTTATTCTTCCGAGGTAGATAAAATGAGTACCATGAAATTGGGTAATAGTAACAACCCCTGGATGTTGGGCTAAGGTTACATCCCCCGGACATACTTGAAAACCAGAGTAATCTGAATGTGCCCTTCCTGGATAAATACTTTGTTATTATTATTATTTTTCCTGCTCTGTATCTGTATCACAATCACTACCCCTACCATATGTTTACATGATTTATTTACTTTTGTAAACATTTTTTAACAGCAATTCTGCAAATATAAGCCAGGATGCACACTAAATTTACTATCAATATAAATGCTATTTTATTTACAAAGCGATATAATAATACATCAATCCAATATAAAAAGGACAAACAGAAAGTAATAAAGCTAGAAATCAAACACAGTGTGCATCAAGAAGCCTACCAGAGCAGGACACAAGAAATAAAACAATGGTTCGGCATGTAAAGGTGCAACCATTTTAACATTAACCTTTAACCAAGACCCTGAGGAGTCAGGCAAGGTCTAGACAGAACAGGGACATGTGAGGGGAGTGTATAGAAGGTGATCTTAAGAAGGGTGGGTGGAGGTTTAGGGGCTGATCCCTCCCCTAACTTCAGGTACAGGTATGGATAACAGACGTGCTCACTGAGGCAATGATCGGCTAGTGGTTATCATTATGAGAATGGGAGGCACAAGAAAGGCCTTTGTGCTGGTTGGGAAGAGGCTGGGAGGCAGTTGCCCAAGTGATTGGTAAAGTGGTACTCAGTGACGTTACTTATTTACTGAGTAAGTTATATGTTACGTTAATATGTTATAAAGTTTATGTTGAATATATATATATATATATATACATATATTTATACTATTTAATACAGCAGTGGCCTATTTTAACCAAGTAAGTCTGTGGTGTGGTTATTTCAGGTAAGTAAGGGGAGAGTGGGGATTGGTGGAAGGGTTTGTAGTTATGGCCCATACACAATACCCCCAACCTACGCACATGAAAATTAAGGACAAAATATTTCAGTTCTACAATGGGTCTGTTTTATAGTCAAGAACACACTAGTAAAAGATTGCTTAGGATTTACAGTATTTTCTGTACTTATTTAATTTACATTTCACTCTGTTGTGAATAGCACTATAAGTAATGATATACCAACAGGATTATAATTCTCTACCCACAAAGATATGTTTTAAAAACAAAAGCCCTTCACCATATAATTGGACTTGCCTTGCATACACTCCTCTCCAGCTGTCTCACAGGAGAGTGCTAGGACATTTTGAAGAAATTACAAATTGATAAAAAATTCTGATAATTTGTTTAAAAAGAACCACATAAAGCGATGCATGGGCAGATGGGTCATCTTGTCACATTGCTTCAGCTTCCAATTTAATTAGTATGGCTTGTCTTCACTATGGCCAATCTCTATGTTTGTGTGGGCGGTGTATTTTTCTAAAGTTTACCTTTTATTTTTCTCTTATAATTTTGTGATTAGATACTGCTCTGTAGTTTAGTTAACTTAGGTGCATTTTGCGGTTTTCTAATTAGTTTTAACTTTTATGTCCTTTGTGGTCAATTACATTTAAGCATGTTTTTGTTATTTTTAATTAGATATTGTTTCACATCCTGTGTAGTTAACGAAATGTAGGTGTATTTTGGGATTTTTAATTAGATATTGTTTGCTTTTCCTGTACTATTAAAAAGACATATAAGTTCTTCCCAAGCTTTAAATTGAACAGCATTCTGTCCATGCTGTCACAGAGTGCTACTGGTGTGAGCAATGTTTACACATATATTTTACATTCTTATTTGCTTTACTTTATTATTATTATTATTATTATTATTATTACTTACCTTACCTTACTTAGTGCATCGTTACTTACCTTACCTTACTTAATACATCCTTTACAAACATATCCCTTATTATTTTATTTTAGAGCAATTTTCTTGTTCTTTACAGATAGCTTACCTATTTTTAGTTAAAGTATGTTTTAGACACATTTTGTCAATCCCTTGATGACTGTTTCCTTCCCATGCTTACTATAATTTATACAAAAAAACGTACCTGATCTTGAGTGCAATATTCTTTCCAAACATGTTCCTTTAATAATTACATGTTAAAAACCAGAGGTGTTGAGAGAAGCAGGTGGCTGAACCACCAGATGTGGGGTTCTTAAGCCCTTGATCTTTGCGGTGGTGAAGAAGTAGTAGCATCGTTGTGAATTTCTTTTTTTTTTTTTACATCAGGAAGGTTATTCTCAAAACAGTGGTTTAAGATAAAAGTAAAAATCACACTGCTTCTCCGGGCTACTAAGAGGAGGTTCTGGTCAAGAAGGGAGTGCGGGTCTGCATTATACCACTTCTCCTTTGCTTAAATAGTATCTATAGACAGGATTGCATGGAAAACCTGGCTTTGCAGCTTGCACCTGATTATGACTGTTTTCTTTATTAACATCCTGGCTAATATAATTGGTAAGAGTTGCAAAGAGAAGAGAGATATGGCTCCTAGAGCCTTAGGATAGGGTTCAACAAGTTTTTGTTTAACAATAGTTTTAACAATTTACATAATAATCCTAATAATCCAATTAGCTAACATTAGTTTACACATAATTTAAAAGCAGCAAAGAAAATTAAATTTACATTTTCATAAATGTTTTTACCAGTAGTACACACCAAAGGGATTGCAGCCATCTTTTGCAGAACTGGCATAAAATTAGTCAAAAGGTAAGCACATCTCCCACCTATTCTTTTGGATTAATTTTGGAATAATGATTAATGTAAGAAAGACGTAAAATAGATGTAATCCCAAATTGGCTGAAAAAAACAAAAACAGTTCCAATATTTCACGATAATCTGCTTTGTTGATGATGTGAATTCCTTGACTTTCCTGTTCAATCAATATGCTCTCAGATCAACTTCTGGGTAGTAAAATCTGTTTACCATCTGCTGAAATACTTTTAAGTGAAAGGGAAATCTCCTTCTTTCTTATGAGCCCTGCATAAGACATCTGCTAGGATGTCTCTGGTGCTTTTGATGTTGACTGCTGATATTGAGTGGAGATCTACTTCTGTCCAATTCATGATGTTATTCCACAGTCTTGCTAGTATAGACATTGTAGAATCCATGCTTTATTGTTTTAAATGGTGTTAAAGACAACTGTTGTAGCAATGCCTGACCTTATTTGAACATCAAGGTTCCTGATATGCAATGTGAATAATTGAAGAGCTATCTTGAAAGCCTTTTTTGTTGTTGGATGACTTGGCTGCAACAACTGTATTTCACATCACTCTAGTAGAACGTGTCCCAGTTGAAAGGTGGACATCACAACCAAAGGCTGCATCAGTACTCAACATGAAGTGGATTGCAAGGACAGAGATTTTTCCAGAATCTAGTAGTAATTAGTATTAGATTTTTGACTATTTGATCCTATAAAAGCAACTGAAAAACCTGAATTGAATATTTGTGATTCCATTCTGTAAGGATGTAGTATTCTGTTGTATTCTCATTCTAACTGTTAGAATCAAGTATGTTACTATCCTTAATGTTCTCATTGATAACACTATACAAATCTTATCAGCCACTTTAATTTGTACAGAGTCTATGATTAATGAGATTAAACATACCTATCACTAACACTGCAGATATTATATTAATACTTTACATCTAAAAAGCTTCTTCTTTCTTCCACATTACATTTTGTAGACTTGAGATATCTCCAGTAGGACTTGTGGTTGTCTTGCCAATTGGGCTAATGGAGCATTCACTTTAGGCAAATGTTCCATATATTATTTTTTATTCCTTGATTTAAAATAAGTGTTTAGTTTTGTAGGGTGTATTAACTGGGCTTGCCATTCCCTTTCCATGTTTTTTTTTCAAAAATCAGGTGGAATGGAAGTGACCTAGATTTCTATGACTGTTATGACTGTATCATAACTTGTAGATGATGCCATTTACGAATACTGACATGTCACCAGAGATATTATCTATCTCTAATCAAGATTTAGAAGCATTAAAAAAAACCACTCCAGACTTAATTTTAACTAGTTGAAATAAAACAATGCGATTTTTTTTTTTTTGGCTCTGCTGTGGCATATTTAGTGCAGAAATTGCAGCATGTATTATTCATTACAGGTACTCCTCACTTGCCTAAAGGGTTCCATTCTTACGACCCGGTCATAGAAGGAATTGCTTGGTAAGTGAGGAATGGAGGGATTCATCTATGTTTGGGGAAAGTTCCTCCGAACATGCACAAGCGCACCAGAACACGGAATCCCTCCACTTTGCAGAAGTATAATTCTCATGACGGCTCACACTTACCCCACGCTAGAGAGCTGGTCATAAGTGCGAGCTGTCGTAAAACAGGTAGGTCGTAAAATGAGGACCACTTGTACACTTATCTGGAAGAGTTCAATGATCACAAGTGCATATAATGTATTTAAACTTGGACAATGTGTTTCCAGTTACTCAGTAAGAGCTTTTTAAAGAACTACAGGCAACTACAGAAAAACAGACTGCCTCTAGCATAGAAACTTTATTTCTTACCTTAGCAAGCTCAATGTGTTCTAACATTTGTACAATGTATTCTAACATTTCAGATCCTGTACATTGCCTAAAGTTTTCATTCCCCCCAAATTTATAGAAAGAATGAATGAATGAATAAATACATTTAACAAATTGTTCAAATGAACATAATTGTAATGCTTTAGAAGCAATCTATTCACAAAACTTGTTTTATTATATGTTTACATCGTTGCTATGCATTGTTTGCTTCAGAATGCAATTCATCTAGTCGCAACAAATTCCCAATTTCCGAAGAGCCACATTGGCAAATCACGAGCCACATGAAATGTGTAAAGGACGAGCATGCTTGTTTTGATTAGTGATTCAGAATTCTACAATTAGCATTTAAAAAAATAGAAAGATAAATGATGGGAAAAACAATGATTGATAGCTAGGGAAAAGCTACTAAAGGTTAATTTCATTCAAGTGAGAAGTGATCAATAGAGGGATAAAAAGCATGAGCAATAAAAAACGAAATATATATTTAATAAAGATATGATATAAAAAAATTGAGTGTTTTTTTTTTTTTTTTACTGTTCCTCTTTTTCTCCCTATTGGTTACTTTTTCTCACCTGATCTGTAAGTCAAATAAAGGCACTCTTCACTTACCGACCGGGTTCTGTTCTTACGACTCGGTCGTAAAATGATTTGGTCAGTAAGTGAGGATGCACTACAGAGCATGCGCACCAGTGCAGGTCTATGTTCGGGAAATTTCCAGCTCTCTAACATGGGGAATCACTCAAATCCCCGCACTAGAGAGTTGGTTCTAAGTCGGAGGCGTTGTTAAGAAGGTATAAAATGAGGATTACCCGTAACAGGAAAGCCTGTATTCATATTATGTATATATTTTTCAGTACCCTGATTGGCCCATATTTTGCACTACGTGGTTCACCTGATTCCTTTCTCTGAATCCCTTTTTGTTATCGAAATTTAAATGAGCTGAACCATCACATGGCCAAAATGTGATCTTCCTGTGCGCTAATATCTCTGCTGAGGACAGGCAGATTACTTGGGATCTGTGAAAGGAACTAAATCAAAAACAGATAGGAGGAAGTGGAAGATGATACTTAAATATTCAATTTACTAATAAAGTTTTCATTGAGAGTGCCTTGCCTGCCCTGAAAAAGCATCTGAAATACTTGTGGTATATAATGCTGGTATCCATGAGTTACATTGTAAGCACCGAATTTAGCAGAACTTAATTTGACCTTCAATCCATAATTATATTTTAGACTATAGAGAAATCAATTTCTCTTCCAGTGCTTCATTCAGTCTCTATATAGCCATCCAAATGGATATAAAATAGTAGACCTCTCTTCTCCCACATGGTAAGCAAGTTTGAACATGAACCATTTATTAATAGATTTTAACAGTGGCTTATATATCATTCAGTGCAAATCACGGATTCTGTACTCAATGATATGCAAGTCCTATAGCAGTTTTCAAAATTCTGTATAGTAGCATAAAAACATTATGTCCACACAGTCATTATTTTTATATTCTGTTGGCATTTTTTTATAAACTGCATCTATCTTTGCTATCAAATTCCATCAGTTCCCTTACTAACACCTATTATCAAGGTATTTGACAATTTATATTTACTGAATGCGATAAAAAATATATTCTTGTTTGTTTGCTACTATATCAGACTCTGTCTGAAATGTTACAAGAAAAGGGATACTATATCATTTCTAAGCATTTTAATCTCAATATTTCTCTTAGCAATCATTGAAAAATTAAGTAAATACATAATTTTATGTTTTATATATGTGAAAAATAATTTTTATGCAGAATGACCAATTATCTATATTAAAAAAGTGTTTGAATATAATGAAGATAATTATTGTTCTTAAAAGCTTGTAGACCCACCTATTTCAGGAAAAAAAGTCCAACCATTTGGAGAAGCTGACATTCGTAAATTATTCATCTGCATCTTAAAGAAAAACACATCTTAAAGAGACACTCCAGGCACCCAGACCACTTCTGCCCATTGGAGTGGTCTGGGTGCCAAATACCCACCACTCTTAACCCTGCAAATGTAATTATTGCAGTTTTTATAAGCTGCAATAATTACCTTGCAGGGTTAAGTCCTCCTCTAGTGGCTGTCTTCCTAGAGGGACTTCTGTGTTCTTAGAACACGAAAAGTGTTTTAAACAATGCAGGATGTCCTCACACTTTGCATGAGCACCTCCAGCATCGCCGGAATCCCCTTAGAAAAGCATTGAATAATGCTTTCTTATGGGGAGGTCTAATGCGCGAGCGTGGGTTTTAACACCTTCAGCAACATGGGATAGGGGGTGGGAGGCAGAGATGTTTTCCTGGCACTGGAGAGTCCCTTTAATCTCAAGGAAGTGACCCCAAACTCCTCCCAACCATTTTAACAGAGTTCCATTTCAGTGTTACTTAAACAATGCTAAACACTGCTCAACAATGCTTATCTCATTGTTGTGCAGCCAGGGCCGCCACCAGAAATTTTGGGTCCCCTGACAAAGCACAAGGTCGTGAATGCAGAGTGTGTGTCAGTGTAGTGAATGCAGTGTGTGTTAGTGTAGTGTATGCATTCCAAAAAAGTTATTTCCCCCTCCCTGGTTCTTACCTGGTCCAGGGAGGGGGGAGATATCATGATCCCTGGTGGTCTGGGGGCATTGTTGGGCCCCCCGGCTCCCTGTACTTGCAGTCCAAGCCCCCCAGGACCACCGGGCCCATGACAACCATCATGGTTGTCACCCCCTGATGGCGGCCCTGTGTGCAGCAAACGTAAATGCATACTGGAAAAATAAATAGATTGATATTGATTTTAAAATGTAACATGACAATTTCCAAGTAAAGAAACTATTATGTATTTATAAAATGTTTTACCAGGAAAGATACATTGAGATTTCTCTCATTTTCAAGTATGTCCTGGGTCCACAAAACATTGCATTGATACATTAGGGTAAAATAAAATACAAAAACAATATCAATACACAATATATACAAAATTTAACATAGAACAGGTAGGAAATATATAATCAACCACGTGCAATACCACGTGCATTCTGTTTTGAGGTATGTAGAGATCTCTTAAAGGACTTTAGGCTTGGGGAAGATTTTAAAGTGTGCGTGAGATCGTTCCATGATTGCGATGCTCTGTAGGAAAAGGAAGATCAGGCCTCTTTCTTTTTGTATTGAGGTAGACTAAATAAAGTGCTGGTACTGGATCAGAGGTTAAAAAGGTGGGATTTTGAATTGGCCTTTTTTGAAAAACATCAAATGGTAAGTTTTATTTTATCTTTTTTAACAGGTACTTAGCTAATGCCCCCCTCATTATTTTTAGTGTGAGGGGGGTAGGTAGGGGTTAGTTTTTTTTTTTTTGGGAGGGGGGTGACTAGGGGTTTGGGGACCCCTAGTCACCGGGGGGGGTTTGTATTTATTTGCCCCGCCCACCACTCAGGTGTGGGGGCGTGTGGGGGAGGACATTAGATCCCCCCCTTATTGTTATTTATGGCCCCCACCCGCCGCTCAGGGGTTGGGGCCAGGGGGGAGGACAGTAGGTCCACCCCCTTATTGTTATTTATGGCTCCCACCCACCGCTCAGGGGTGGGGGGCAGGGGGAGGACATTAGGTCCCCCCCTTATTGTTATCCACCCACCACATAGGGGTGGGGGCCGGGGTGAGGACAGTAGGTCCCTCCCCTTATTGTTATTTAGGGCCCTCACCCACCGCTCAGGGGTGGGGGCCGGGCGGGGACAGTAGGCCCCCCTTTAGTTTAAAAGCCCCCGCTCGTGCGTCGCGGGTGGGGGCTCAGGAGGGGGGAATGTTTTTTAGACACGCCCCTACTTGCGGTATAGTGAGTAGGGGCATAACTTACTAATAATAAGTGACCAGCTTCTATAGAGTCTGGGTCACTTGCTGCACTGGCCAATCACAGCCATGCCATTAGTAAGCATGGCTGTAATGGCTTGTAAGGGCACACAAGTCATACGCTTGTTGATTGGCTGCTCGGCAGCCTTTCAAAACACGTCATTAAATTGCCAAACTCCAACCCGAACATACAGTGATATGTCCATGTTCGGGTCCAGGGTCCAAAAAAACCAAATGATCGGTATGAACCCGAACTTTTCAGTTCGGGTTCACTCAACTCTACTCATAATCAATGATTGGCATCAGCATTTACTGTACAATCTTTTCCTTTACTGTAGGGCTTAGGTAGGATTTGTTTCTGTACAGGGCACCTAGTTTTGGATAAAGTTTAGATGCAAGTTTTTCTATGTGGAGGCCAAAAGATAGATTGGGGTCTAACAACAACCCAAGAGTGGACTGCTGTCAGTGTGCTATTTGAATTTGTTTTGATGGATGGGTGGGAATTGTGTAATTTGTGTAATTTAGGTACTGTTCCAAAGATCATTGTGACAGTTTTGTCAGTGTTTAGGAAGAGTTTGTTATTAGACATCAACAATTATAAGTTTAAATGTTTAGATACAATGCAGCAAATTAATGATACATATGTTAATCCTACAAAAAAAAAGACCACCATTAACAGAAAAATTAAAGTGATGCCAGTTTATTTGCCAGTTGACAAATGGTGCTAATCTTGCAAAACACAAGGGAACAGACATGAGAGAGAGGATGTCACTGTTCTTTGTCCCTGACAAATATTCCTCATGGTTTAATTTATAGGTTTGGTAATGTAAACTGTATATTGATACACTTGCAAGTGTAGAAAACCCATTTTCCTCCTCTACCTGTCATGAGGATCATTTGTTTTCTATCCCTATTGAGGAGCGTTCTAAATTTTGTCACTTAATTTAGTGACAAGATCTCAGTGTCAATAGCTCTCTGCAGTTACACTTAATTATGCATCCTAGAGGGATGTAATGAAAGCTGCGTGCCTCTCATTCTCATATTATGCCCATTCTCCCTGTGCACCTTTAAGAATTATAATAGATCACAAGAACACCTGACAGGATTTAAATCTGACTTTCTAAATGTAGCGTCCGTCCTTCAAAGTGCCAAGATGTTTCTCCTTCATTGGCAAAGGACACAGACAATTAACTCACATGCAAAAATGTTTTATATATAAATATTATTTCAAGGGTAATTACCATATTCTTACCATTTCTCCACAGATAGGACCGAATATAAGAAATATTCACAGTTTCATACAACTTTCTTTTGACTTTGAGAAAGAACATTTTGTAATGATGTTTTATGAGATACATTATTGAGGACTGTAATTTAAAACGGGTTACTTATGCATGGTTAAAAGATCAAAGTAGATAGATAGATAGATAGATAGACATTTTTAGTTAAAAAAAAAAAAAATA
This sequence comes from Pelobates cultripes, assembly GCA_933207985.1. NCBI lineage: Eukaryota > Metazoa > Chordata > Amphibia > Anura > Pelobatidae > Pelobates > Pelobates cultripes. Next base: position 119,204,750 of record OW240914.1, on the reverse strand, counting down.
ACTCTTAGTAAAACAAAATATTTCTCTAGATACATAATATAGGAATAAACCACAATGTTAGGACTATGCATACATATCTCAAAGAAAATTAAGACAAACGCACAAGTGTATAGTTGTCTGAATTGAAATGGAATTTAAAGTAAAATTTTAGGCTAAAAAAATATCTCAAATGAAAATGTTGCTGACTTGGAGAATTTTTCCATTTTGTTATTTACATAGTTATACAGCTGAAAAGAGACATGTGTCCATGAAGTTCAGCCTTTCTCACATCTGTTTTTGCTGCTGATCCAAAAGAAGGCAAAAAAATCAAGCGTTTTGTTGTCTTTTTGACACACAAAGTGAGTTTGCACGGTATATATTGCAAATCGCATGTGTGCTACGACTGTATAATACTTCATATGTTGCTCAGCTATGTCGGCTGAGTACAGCAATACCCTCGTATGTACCTTTGCCTGGTATTTGTGGACATTGGAGGGGCACATTTGGGACACAGCCATTCCAGTTCTTTTCAAGCTTTGAATTTTTACGCTGTCTCCATGTCCCAATTTAGAGTATTTTACCAGGCTATATAATCCAAATACCCAATAAAGCCATACCATTTCTTAAAGAAGACATCCCAGGGTATTTCAAAAGGCTTATTTTGAACCTTAGCGTGGGATCATTTTTCCGCTAGCTTGTACCAAGTGTAGTGGTAATAAGCATTTTTTCTGCCTTTTTTGACACACAAAGCGAGTTTGCACAGTATATTTTGCAAACCTTATGTGTACTATGACTGTATACTACTTCATATGTTGCTCAGCTATGTCAGCTGAGTACTGCAATACCCCCCATATGTACCTTTGCCAGGTATATGTGGACATTGAAGGGGCACATTTGAGACACAGCCATTCCATTTTTTTTTTCAAACTTTGAATTTTTATGCTGTGTCCCTGTCCCATTTTAGAGTATTTTACAAGGCTATATAATCCAATTACCCCTTAAAGGCATACCATTTCTTAAAGAAGACATCCCAGGGCAATTCAAAAGGCCTATTTTGAACCTTAGTGTGGGATCATTTTTCCGCTAGCTTGTACCAAGTGTAGTGGTAATAAGTGTTTTTTCTGCCTTTTTGACACACAAAGTGAGTTTGCACAGTATATTTTGCAAACCTTATGTGTGCTACCAGTGTATAATACTTCATATGTTGCTCAGCTATGTCAGCTGAGTACAGCAATACCCCCGTATGTACCTTTGCCAGGTATATGTGGACATCGGAGGGGCACATTTGGGACACAGCCATTCCAGTTTTTTTCAAACTTTAAATTTTTACGCTGTGCCCATGTCCCATTATAGAGTATTTTACCAGGCTATATAATCCAAATACCCCATAAAGCCATACCATTTCTTAAAGAAGACATCCCAGGGTAATTCAAAAGGCATATTTTGAACTTTAACGTGGGATAATTTTTCCGCTAGCTTGTACCAAGTGTAGTGGTAATGAGCATTCTTTTATGTATTTTTTAACTTTGTAAAACCCGTTTTTAAACTTTTTTTTTTTACTTATTAAATGATTTACACTTTCTTAACTGTTTTTACACTTTTAATTTTTTTCTAAACTTTTCTTTTACCGTTAACCCCTAACTAGCAGTAAGCAGCACTAACAGTAAATTCCCCCCTTTCCCATAACTCCCACCCACTCCAGCTAGCAAAATATATATAATTATAAAATATTTAAATTAATTAAATCAATTGAACCCCTGAGGGTTAAAAAATAAAGAAAAATTAATCCTTAGGGGTTAAAAGAAATTAGATTACAGTATAATAAGGGGTTAATTTTTATTTAGACTGGGTAAAGGGGGGGTGGTATTTTTTACCTTTTTAAAGCTTATTTTAAAACTTTTTTAACGTTAACCTCTAGTTGGCCTAACACCAAATTCCCCACTAACTTCCACCCATCCCAGCTAGCCAAATATATAATATAAAAAATAATTAACCCTCAGGGGTTAAAAAAAAATCAGATGACATTAAAATGTATACCCTGCCAATTGATCACTGTAGTCAGTGATCAATTGGCAGGGAAGGGGTTAATTTTATTAAAGCAGGGGAAAGGGTGGGGTGGGATTTAAGTTTATTTTATATTTTTTTAACACAGGAAGAAGATCAACAGCACTGATCTGTCTCCCTGCACTTCACACAGAGCTGGAATCTTACGGAATCCAGTGGCTGCTCACTGTAAAAAATAAATAAAAAAATAAAAACCTATTGGTTGGGCCCTAAATAACAATGAAGGGGGTGGGACCTACTGTCCTCCCCCCGGCCCCCACTCATCATTATAATTTAGGGCCCCCACCCACCGCTCATGGGTGGGGTCTGGGGGGGTCTGGGGGGAGGACAATAGGTTCCCTTTTTTTTTTACAGTAAATTTGACTGAAATACCAATTCAGGTCTTTCAGCCTTTTAGTAAATAACTCTCTAATACCGTGGGAATTAGGGTGTATCTACTTATTCATTCCTGTCATTACATTGACTGGCCAAGTAACTTGCATTTTAAATGAATATGTGTTACTTGATTGTTGTAAGTTTTGCAAATGCTTACAGCTGAATCCTGTTTGTACACTTCTTATTTAAAATTGTATACAGTGTAACATTCTTCTTCTTCCATTGGGTAAGTATATTAGTACTTAGGCAATACATTTTACTTCCTTTTGCAGCCCTCTAGCCCTTTCCAGGACGTTTTTAGACCCATTTTAGTGCCCAAAAGTTCGGGTCACCATTGACTTCAATGAGGTTCGGGTTCAGGGTCAAGTTCAGGTCAAGTTCGAGTCCCGAACTTTTTGCCGAAGTTCGGGCGAACCTGAACATCCAGGTGTCCGCTCAACTCTAATAAGTAGTTAAGCCATATAGCTATGTGTTGATGTTAAATAAATAATTGAGAAAATTATCTCCCAAGCTCTCAGTACAGCCTTTCTGGCAAAAGCAATAATAGTACTAGCATTAGTATGATATGGGAAAGGGGACAAATAATGCTAAGAAAATAAAATATTATTATACTACATCTTTTAAATTACTAGTATTGTAATCAATACTTATTCCAAAATGTACTATTATTATTATTGGGATTTATATAGCGCCAGCTTATTCCATAGTGCTTTATATTAAAAAAGATGAAAAGACATAACAGTAAAAAACAACAGATAGCTAGTACACAATGACGAGATCACCAGGATTAATCTAGTTTTATGAATCAGCTTAATCCAGCAAAATTGTAAATAGTTCCACTGAATATAATATTACAAAAGGGAATTTGTGCTTCAAGAATTAAATAACTAAATAGAAATGCACGCATTTATGATTATACGTTGCATTGTTTTTAAAGTGCTGCATGTTTGAATTTTTGGTTCAGAATATATATATATATATATATATATATATATATATATATATACATACATACATACATACATACACACACACACAATAATATAGAAACCACACCACAAAGAAAATATAACAAAGTGTGCAAAGTATAATAATAAATGCATTCATTTTAATTAAAAGTTGTGTATACCTCCTCTAAGTTGTTGCAGCAGCAAATAGCACTTTCCTTTCAAAATAACAGCAGAATAATTACATGTGATAAAGGATGTATACACCCCTTTAAGTAATTGCAGTAACAAATTGCACTTTCCTTTCCAAATTGCAGCAGAATAATTTGACGGTGATACAAGGTGTGTAAACCCTTTTATGTAATTGCAGCAAAGTAGCTGCAGTATTAAATTCATTCAAAATAGCAGCAGAGTAATTACATTGTCCTATGTGGAACAAACATTAGAAAAAAATAATAAACAACAAGTTTAAAAATAACAAAGATGACTCTCATTAATTGAATCCACTCACATGGTGCAGAGCCGTGAAGAGGCTCTATGAATAAATACGCAATAGCTGACCCCTTATGGATTCCAAGCAGGCAGATCATCTTCCACACAAAAAAGGAAACCACAGAATAGTATAGAAGTAAGCAAATATTTTTGTTTATATAAACAACATTTTTTAAATGATTGTTAAAATATTTTGAAAAAAGGGCTATAAATAAAGAGTCAATGACATGATGGGCACAGTACACATTTGTCCAACTAAACAGACTTCTCACGACTGTCCAGCCCCACCATAAAAGCACAATGTATTTCAGCAAAATTACAAAGCCTTCATCAAGGTGTACCTTGATGAAGGCTTTTTAATTTTCCTGAAACACGTTAAATTAAGGTTTACTGACAAATCATTGTTCGGCTCTCTTAACCCCTTAAGGACGGTTGGCATTCTATGTCATCCTTATTGGGGTGGTCCTAAATGCCGCAGGGCAACATAGAATATCCCGCTGTCCAGGGGACTTACCAGGTCCCCGCCGATCACACGCCGGCAGTCACTCCTGGGGACTGCCTGGGAGCCCAGGCAGTCCGCCTCCTGCTGATTTGGCCCACCCAAGCCATTTGATCGCGGGGTCCTCTCCAAGGAGATCCCCAGTTTCAATTGTGGACAGGAGCCCAAGGTTTAATAAGTGGGATGCATCGAATGATGTGGCGGCAGAAGGGAAATGGCAATGTATAGCCTGCATGAAAATGGATGCTGAACCACCAGTTTCTCATCCTGCAACTGCCAACCCAGCAGATGTTATTGCCATCATCAAGCAGGCTGTAGTAGGTGGTGTTAAGGAATGTACCATTGGGTAATAATTATAAAAGAAACAAATTGACACCAATGTGGCTTAGTGGGAAAGTGAATCAAAAAATTAAAAGTAAGGAAGTAATTCAAAGCCTTTAAATCAGACAAATCAGAGGAATCCAAGATATAAGGAAGCCAAGATTTGCTAAACTTCAAAATGAAAAAATGATAACCAAAAAGAGCAAAACAAATCCCAAAGTGTATTTTAAGTACATAAATTCAAAAAACAAAACAAAAATCTAAGTGTAGGTACACTAAAAACCGGGATGGGGGTGTTAAGTAATGAAGACCAGTTTGATACAGTTCCACACAATAGATTAGATAGATGTTCAAATTAAAAGAAATTAGTCTAGATGAAAATTATTGTTCTTGGGTCGAACAGTGATTTAAAAATAGAGTACAGAGAGTTGTTATTAATGGTAAATTTTCAAGTTGGGCAGAGGTGGCAAGTGGTGTCAGGGTTCCTTTTTAGGACTCCTTCTAGTTAACATGTTTATAAATGATCTTGCAAAAAGAATGGAAAGTCATGTTTCAGTGTTTGCAGATGACACAAAACTCTGTAAAGCAATACAATGTGAGCAAGATATCACTTTGTTGCAGAGGGGTTTAGATAGACTGGGGGACTGGGCACCTAAATGGCAGATGAAAGTTAATGTAGAAAAATGCCAAGTTATGCAACTTATACCCTTAATGGAAGCGAATTAGGGATAACAACACATGAGAAGGACTTAGGAATTGTTATAGACAACAAACTATGTAACAAGAGCAATTTCAATCAGGAGTGGCTAAGGCCAGTAAGGTATTGTCATACAAGAATAAGGGATGAGAATATCATGTTGCCTCTTTATAAATCACTGGTAAGACCACGTCTTGAATATGCTGTGCAATTTTTGGCACCTGTTCTAAAGAAGGATATGATTCAACTAGAAAGAGTGCAGAGGCGGTCTACAAATTAAATAAAAGGAATGGAGCATGTTAGCTATGAGGAAAGGTTAACAAATATAAACCTCTTTAGTTTAGAAAAACATTGCCTCAGAGGGGATATGATAACATTACACAAATATATCCAGGTCCAATATAAACCATTGTGTGGAAATCTATTCACAAACTGGACTTTACATAGGACACGAGGTCATGCGTTTAGACTGGAAAAAAAAGATTTAGTCTAAGGCAAAGGATAGTTTTTTTTACTGTAACAACAATAAGGATATTGAATTCTATGCCTGAAAAAGTGGTTTTATCAGAGTCCGTACAGATGTTTAAACAGCAACTAGATGCATACTTGCAATAACAGAATATTCAGTTATATGATTTTTAAATTGTAGGGTAATAGCTTCTTGATCCATGGATAAATCTGACTGCGATTCTGAAGTCAAGATGGATTTCCCCCCTAGTTTGTTGCAAAATTGGAAGTGCTTCAAACTGTGTTTTTTTTTTTTTTTGCCCTCTTTTGGATCAACAGCAAAAAACAAATGTGAGGAAGGCTGAACTTGATAGACACATGTCTCTTTTCAGCCTATGTAACTATGTAACTACCCATGCTTGATTGCCCATCGAGAAATGGCCAGATCAATCTTGGGGAACCATGGTTGGGTTCTGAAGAGTCAACTCCAACCCAGTCATCAGTTTATTTGGGAGCCTGGTTCAATACAAATCTAGGGTTTGTCCACCTATCAGAAGACCAAAGGTATCGGCTGAGAGAATTTGGGGAAAATGCTTCGTCTTCACAAGATCGCAGCAAGATCTTAAATCAGCATCTTGGGGTCCTGTTTATCCACTATAGCTCTTACCCGATGGGCTTAATGGCATATTTGGCTTCCTCAAAGATCCTTCCTAACCCAGTACAAGCATGTGGATTTGTACCAGCCCATTCATTTCACATCCAAAGTAAAGGAAACTCTCAGATGGTGGCTCCTAAAGGCAAACCTAACCAAATGTTTTTCCCTGGGAGATGTATCTTGGATGGTAGTCACCACGGATGCATGCCAAACAGGATGGGGAGCCCATCTGAAAAACATATATCTTCAAGGGAAATGTCCTGTATCCCTCTGTGGAGCCTCATCCAACTACCTGGAACTGAGGGTGGTTTTCAAGGCCATGAGTCTAATAAAGTTAAGAATCTGACACCATTGGGTGAAACTACAGGTGGACAACACTGCAATGGTGGCATACGTGAACCACCAAGGAGGTACTTACAGTCCAAGGATCATGAGTATCATGATTCCCCTCATGAAATAGGCACAGAAACATCTTCTGGAGCTATGTGCGATTTATATTCCAGGTTCCATGAACATCCAAGACGGATTTCCCGAGCAGACACAAAATCTTGCCAGGACAATGTTGTCTAGCAAAATGGGCCATTCAGATGTTGGTTCACAGATGGGGTCTTCTAGAGATTGACATGATGACCAACTTCCAGAACAGAGAGGTTTAAAGTTTCTTCTCCAGAGACCACATCCCCTAACGGAAATTTTGGATGCCCTCAGCTGTTCATGGAAGTTCCAGAAGAGGTATGTGTTTATCCCCATTTCCCTTATCTTCAACCACCTCAGGAGGATTCAGAGGGAATGAGTGGTGGTGATGGGGTCCTTTGTTCCATCCTGCTCCTCAAACCCTCCAGCTGATAGCATGGAGACTGAAAGGAGGCGATTAAAAGAGAAAGTTCTCAGATTTGTTAATTTCAACTATGCTTCAGGGAAAGAAACAGAATGCTTTGTAAATATTTTAGTTACATTATATGATCATATACTGCATAAGCCTGCCACAACATCAATGTACCCCATTCTTGGAAGGTCCCCATGGAAAATCAAGTTTATTGTCATAATTTAAAGACTTTCAGCTGTTTGCAATGAGCAAATCAATCAAAAGCAATTGAAAATCTCAGCAAAAGGAACACTTCAAGTGGTTTCCCCTTAAATACAACTTGATGAAGACATATCCAGTCTCATAAAAGTCAAAACCTTTTTGAAACATACCCCATTGTGGCAGCTGCACAGGTTTAAAGGTCCTTACGGCAGAGGAAATCAGTACAATGTTATACAGACAATAAAGCTGCCTGTGAGATAATCAACAAGGCAAACCTGTATATGGAGGCTACTGTTGTACGTGTGTGACTTCGCTGAACACGAATATGAATGTTTTAAAACAGTAAATTGTATCATGATGATAACTAAATTTGGTCAGGGTTTGTGACTTATTAGCTACAATAGATATACACCATTTTGAATACCCTGGATTGTCTAAGGTTTTGCAAATGGTAGGCCGTGATGGGATTTATTTTTATTCCTGGGCCATAGGGTCTCAAAGGTAACATAGGCCCAGCAAACCAATCTGGCAAATTTCCATGTGTGTAAACTGCAAAGGAGAAAGCCCTATAGTTGACCACATAACTTTCTAAAAACCCATACAATCTGAATATTGGGTGTACTGGAATATTATGGTTGAACAGACCTAAAGCTCAAATTCTTGTTTTTTTTTTGGTTTACATTTTGTCTGAGTGTGTCCAATTGCCTCCGCCTTCAAGGTGTTAAATGTGTACCTAGTCCTATCATTGTAGAGATTCCTATCAACTGTTTTTCTTTATTGATTGGCATCATGACTCTTAAGTCATGTTCCACAGGCACTTCAGTTAGAAATCCAGACCCAGACAGGAAAGCTTGGTACCTTTTGGATCTACTACACCTCTTTGGGTGCACCCTGCTATCACCTGCGATAGGCTGTCCTTCTGCCTATCCTTAGTATGTCATTGATGATACCCAATATTTTATTGTCTCTTCAAAGTGAAAATATGGAAGTAGTTTCATGACAGGAAATGAAGGCAGCTGGTATCTTTTTTAAATTTTTTTATTCTTTATTTATGGTACATTTTATGTAGGTTGGTGGGTAGGGTATGGGGTGGCAGCTGGTATCTTGATTGCCATACGTTACTGCTTTTTTGTTATACATTCTTACTGGCAGCCCAGGATTTTAAAGAAAATGTAGGTGAAAAGCTAGGGCTGAAAGCCAAAACTCTGATTACACTCATCACCATGTATCACAATTTAATTTGTATGCTAAAATTTATATTATACATTTGTCTACAGTTTGGAGTTGCTGTGTTCTGAATTGGGATAATTGTTAAGTAGTTGAACAAGATGTTTAGGGGTCTGGAACATTTCAAGACTTTTCCAAGGCTTTGTCAGGATTACAGTATGATCCAACATGTAGAATTGTGTAACACAGAGGACTGATAGGTAACGTATACCGGACCTTAGAATGGCCGGACTAACATACCAAAGAATAGTCAGAAATAGCCGAGGTCAAGAAAGAGACACAACGATAAGGAAAAGCCAGGGGTCAGGGATGCCAGAAAACAGGGAAGTCAATATCAATGCCAAAGTCAAATAACCAGAAAAAACAGAATCAATGGCGCGCTCTCGGACAACCACAAGGGAAACCACAACAGGGCACAGAGCAAGAGGAGAACTAGGCCTAAATACCCCGCCTGTGGATCTGATTGGTTGTAACCAGCCTTTGACCCCAAAGGCAATTACCAGGTTCCTATTTGTATGATTGCTGCTCAGCACAAACCCTCCAGTGGATTGATTGCTGCTCAGCACAAACCCGCCTTTGGATTGATTGCTGCTCGGCACAACTTTTCCTGTCAGGACAGTAAATTACATTAATCACATTTTTATGTGCAGATGAATATGTGACAGGCTTCTTGCAGCGTCTTGTTTTTTTCCCCTGTTGTTTTCCCTGTCTCTATAACAAGGATTAAATGGGACACATAATAAGGAAAGGAGATAAAGCTAGGCTATATACATAGACCTGACAGTGACCTCTAAGCAGAGAGGATTAATTGCGGTAATTACCCAACGGTATCATATTGAAAATAAAAGGCATTTAATCAAAATCAAAAAGACTATGGGAGCTAAGCTGAGAAATGTTAACCATAATGCAGACAAGGTAGGAAATTTTGGCACTGATATAATATCACCAATCAATGAAAATTATAAAATTAAGCAGACCTCTTGCTGACCATGCATATAAACTCTTGACATGCAGTATGATAAAACAGAAATCATTAATCAACATATTCATGCAATATAGGACACAAGTACTACATATCAACATCACAAATCACCTCTGTAAAATAAAATAAAATGTTTCCAATAAAGGACAATTAAATGAATGTATTCATTTATACTGCACTGAGACATAGAGCACAATTATTTATTACATACAGAAGCACAGTATAGACATGACACATGTCAGCTTTTTTTTTTTTACCAGTCTTCTTTTCTTCTATTCATAAAAATAATTCACAAAATATCTGCAACACAAGGGTTGATTTATTTTAATTTACAAAGTATCACTGGAAACCCCTTATAAATACATTATCTAATAGCCACAATTAAAAAAAGTATTCCCTAGAAAATATATAGGGCATGTGGACTTGGAGGAGCAAGAGCATCTCTAAGTTGTTCCAGTTTTCATGCTGGAACCTGTCTCTTTCTCTCTCACGAGACCTTGAAACTTCATGAACAAATATGTAAACATATGCTGTTATGGACAGATGAATTAAAATAAAATGGCTATTTACTAATGTCTATTTATTCTGTGTTCACTATGTTAAAACTGGCTGCTAGAGTAAATATTCCCTTCCCCCCCTACAATGTGTTCAGTTGATATTTCCTCTGTAAATTCCTCACATCCTGCTAGCCTCTCCCCTTCCCATCAAGCAAGCCTCATGTAACAAAATTCCTCTGTTAAAAGAACATCTTCCTTTATTAAACTCCTCTTCCACTTCCTTTGTGCAAAGTAACAGCTAACAAAATAGAGAATCACTGTTAAAGAAACTACTCACACCCCTCCCATCGTGTATCCAATATAAGTGGGAGAAGTCTGTAATGACGACACTACATCCTGTAGGGGGGGTTTAAACAAGACCCCTTAGACTGTTAACCAATTGTTGAATGTATATTGTATGTTTAACTGTGACTCTACATGACGTATTTCTGCTTTAAAAGGAACTCCCACTCCAGGGAATAAAGGCATTCCTTGGTTTTTCACTGACCAGAAACTTTGTCTCCGGTGTGAATTACTTCTAGGGAAAGCGTGCACGCATTAATCAATCAATTTGGAAGGTGTAGATAGACAAATTATCAAAGTTTTCTTTGATCCAAATCAGTTGGCGCAATTTCGAACAGGGACAAGAGGGTTATGTTACTAAGGAAGTCGTAAAATCCCAGGACCGGAGAGGAGACCCCCAGAGATTGGAAAAAAGAGCCTGATCACATCTGCATATGGTAAATGAGTAACTTACCTATATTTTCCCGTCTCTTGGAATTGGTCTGCACTCCGTTCCTTCACTCGGCTTCCTGTGGTTAACGTCAGACAGGTGTATAGTATGCCCACATGTCCCCTTTATTTGAATAGAACCTGTCAATTGTCTATCTACATCCTGAGTGTGAGTTTTATGTGTGAAAGTGTCTGTTTGAGAATCTGTTTTACTTTCTTTTGATTATTGAGGTCGGGTTCATAGAAAAAACCTGGCGATTGAGTTCAGGGTGCAAAAACCTAGAGATTTAGGCCGGATTATATTAATATTTTAATATTAAATCTTGGCGTTTCTTTTGTTGTTTTTCTTTTAAGTTCAGGGTGCAAAAACCTGGAGATTCAGGCCGGATTATATTAATATTTTAATATTAAATTTGTGGGAAATACAAAAAAAAATAATTAGTTTTAGTTTGTTGAAATAATAAAAACAACGAACAAAGAGTTAAGTTGTTGTATGTGTGTTTGCGTGTTTCTATGTGTGTGTGATTTGAGTTATTAGCCGACATTTATTTTAAGGACTTTGTGATTTATTTACATCTGTATTTTGTGCTTTTGTCTGTGTATGTCTTGTTGGGTACCATATATGTTAATTGTAATCTATACAATCTGTATCGTCACTCTTGGCTACAGGGGGGGTTGAATGGGTGAAATGCTTGTAAACTCAGAAAAAAAAAAAGGCCAATTATCCTAGTTAGGAACTTTGTGTAATCTTGTATATGTTGTTAAGTAAGAGGTTATTGGCATGTTGGAACAAGGAAAGTTAGATTTTGTTGGAACAAATGAATTGTGGAATTCATAAATGATAATGCAGAGAAAAGTACATTGCAGTTTGCATGTAATTTCAGCTATTCAGATGCTGTATTGTGGCAATCTTTATACACACAATGTGAAATTGCCAATAGTGAAATTGCCAAGAAATTGTTTGTTAATAAAATAAAACAAAAAAAACCAAAAGATTAGAAATGTTATGAAACTAGTCTGTACTTACAATGCATTGATTTGTAAACGAGATGCAGGTCAAGAAAATTTAGAATCAGCAGATAAAGAAATACATTTGAATATGTTAACAGAAGACAAATCAGATTTAAATGACCAGTGTAACAAAGTAACAGAACTGTAAAACTTAATTTGAAAATCCATTAACAATTAATGAAAATTGTGAAATGTATTCCAGTTTATGACATGTCAGTGGATGCATTTACTAATGCTGAAATATTTGAGTCAAATTTGGACAAATATAGCCTAAATGACGAACAAAGGAATAGACTATTTCAAACATGGCTGCCGACTCAAATGCATATAGACTTGTTGGTAATTTTCCTGAGGATCAGGAATTTGTGAAAAAATGTCAAGATCTAGATACAACAGCAATTGTAATTGATTGAGAAAAAAGTACTTTGAAGGAAGTTGCTTTATTCTTAGATAAAGTAAAGAGGTATCCAGGCATGAAGGGGTTACACTGACTTGTTAGACGCAGAGAGAAGTGCAGATTTGACCCACCTCCTTTCCCCCCCTAGAACTCAGTGTGAAAAAGCAATACAGATGCCTGAGCCACTCCCAATTGCCTCAACGGCAGAATATAACTAAAGTTATTTGTGTTTGGTGCACATTATTTCAGATCTTGCAGATATTTGATTCTTGAGTTAAAACCAGCACAAGAATAGAGATATGTGTTTGTTTGTTTGTTTACTAACTTGTTAGTCTGTACTGTTTTTTTTTTTTTTTTATTGTTTTTGTTTGTTTTTTCATTGGTTTTTATGTATGTTATATTGGTTGTATGCTATTATACAGTAACTCCAATCATTTTACAGAAGGAAAAAACAATGATTTATTCTTTGTTGCTTCTGAGGTTGATTTAAAATCTTTGATTTAATTCATGAGAATGAGATTTTAATATCATGACTGATAATGGATTACTATATATTGCAACGCCTGGACATACACATGGTTTGGATATACTGAAGACAAAAGGAATAATATATGGGAATGGATAAGGCTGATTTCCCCCTATCCACAGCCACACTTACTCCTAAAGTAACATCATGTCCATCCTTACTATGCCCTTTTACTGTAGAATTGCCCGAATCCTAATGACCCATTCCACTGCATGGTGTGACTTGTTTAAGCCTAAGATAAATTGACTGATCAGGCTACCTGTATTAACAATGTCATCAACGATGAGTTAGCATCTGTGGAGAAGTATCACTTCAGGTTGTCCCAAATTTTCTTTTTACTAAGGTTTTAGTACATAATAAGGCCCATACCCAACGGCTACATGCAGCCTTGTATAGCAGGCCACATGACATCTATTTGTACCAAGCAAGACCTGCCTGACTCCTCATTCCTGTCTAATATTGTTGTCTCCTGCACAAGTGTAGATGGCTCTCTTTGGAGTAGCCTGTTAACTAAACCTTGCTTTGTGGTTGCCTCCACCTGTCCGATTAATCTGCTAGGTGCAGATGTCCTTCCCCCACTTGCAGGCCCCTATCACCTTATTATTTCTTTTGTTCCACACAGTGAAACCTGACCAAGAGGCAAGGATCCTAGCTAGTTCCCCCAATACCTTTACCTGAATTATACAGGCCCCAAAGCCTGTCCAAGCTCTTAATATTCCCTAACAGGTTAAGGCTCTGGTGTCGAATGGTGCCCTGGTTCCCTGAGACTTTCCATGCAATATCCCACCTCTCCTTGTGATGGACGAATTCTGTGCAGGATAGTGTCACCCTGCAGGGATGATACTCTATTTACCTGGCCACTCTTCTGCCACTTCCCAGGGGGGGAAATGATAAGACACTGACTATTATTTTTTTTAGCCTTTTCCTTATGATCTGTTCCGGATTTGCTGTCACTACAGTGGACCAAGTATCTCACCTCAACAATGTCTGCACAAGAAGCTAAACTATAGGCTCCTATCACAGCATGCAAGATCTTTGAAGGAAGACTGAACTCAGAGGAAGCATGTGGCAACTCTCTGGCTGACCAAGTTGTTCAAGAAGTTGTAAGTGCACTAAGGGAAGTGGACAGAAAAGTGTCTGCTGAAGAAACTCCCATATTCACCATGTAAGATCCTACCCACAGATATCAAGCTCCCGAAGGAATAACAAGCAGCTACTGACCCTGAAAAAAAAAAAAACCCACAAGCTGGAAACAGAAAGGGGCAACCCTTAAAGACAGGCTGTACTTCAACAATCTCAAGTTCTGCTTGCCCAAGAACATATACTCAGCAGTGGTCCAGTGGGCCTACGGAGCATCTGTCCAGAACCCTCATGAACTCTTTTGATCAATAAATACTCTGAAGTATCAGGAATAGCCTCTCTGACCAACAGTTACTGTAAATCTTGTGCCATTTGTGCCAAGGGCAACTCAGGAAGAATGGAGGAAAGCCCCAAGCATCTAGCCAAACCTCATTATCTCTTCCAGAGGAGTCAAGTTGACTACATCCAGAATGCCAAAGAGTGACTGATTCAAATATGCACTAATTATAGCAGACATGTTTTCAGGATGGCCAGAGGCCTATCCAGCCACCAAAGTGATAACCAAGACCACATGCTGAGTAGTGCACCGTGAAAGTTACAGAGATCACCCAGTGGATTCATCATTCCAGAATCAAGCCTGCCTCTGCATCATGTGAAGTAGCATTTGTTGATCTTGACAACCCTTTTTGAAACTCCATTGTTAGAGAACAAAGATACTTGTTGAAAATAAATAAATAAATATCAACAAGTGGGTGTTTTGATGGCCATAATAATGCCTGACCACCTGCCATCGATGGAAAGCCAAATACCCCAAAAGGGGACCTCGTGAAACTAAAGAGAAACAGACATACTTTTTACCCTGCAGCCCTCACGTCTGAGGTGCCATACGCACAGTCAAAGCTTCTTCAGGATCATCTGCTTATCTTGAGTTTGTGGTGATATTAATATTGAATGTTTAAATGATCTGAATCTGTCAGTACTAGGGTAGCATGAGACAAGATTTCTAAGATTAAGAATAAGTAAATGTGCCCTAGCCAAGGTTATTATGTCCATACACATAACACATGACAATCCCCAAGGTACTCTTGACACACCTCATTCACGCTTCAGGCCAAAGAGGAGTACCCCTATAAAGGGTGGTTTTACCCACATATATATATATATATATATATATATATATATATAAATGCCATAGGGGTGTCAAGGGGGGTACCAAATGATTTTAAGGTAAGAAACTAAGTTTGAATCTATTCTCCCAAGCATTACAGCTAATAAAATCTGAATTGGAAGGGAAGAGGTTTATACAATAAACAGGAGACCTTTTTCTTACAGGACATATATGACTCAGCTGAATGGGTAGGTGCCACGCACATGACTGTTAATCCCCTCAAACCACACATTAGGACTTTAAAAGACATGGTAGTCATCCCATATTTGAGGATACTAGGGCTGTAGAGACAGGTTTCTCTGACACTAATTTGTGACTTGAATGGATGAAATACAATGCTACTAAACATAACAAGTCTAAATGCTATGTCTGCGGAGGAGCGAGGCGTCACCCAGGTACTGTATCCCTGAACCTTCCTCCGGATATGAAGTATGCGTTTTAAGTCTCTACACTGTATTTAAACCTAAGCGGTCAGCATGCGAGTCATGGAAACTTAATACCCAATCATTACTAAAAATATTAACCCAGACGAAGGCATTACTATATATCCAGGGAACTATACTCGTTATGGGATATATGGTGGGATAGGGTGGTTACAAACTACTTCTCAGATGACCTTCCAGAATAGAATAAGCTTGGAAATGATTTTGGCAGGAAAAGGGAGAGTATGTAAAATACTCCCAGACACCATAACATGCTGTACCTATATTCCAGATAATACAGGCCCTAATGGTAAGGTAACGTTGGCAATAGAAAAGTTAAAGAGTTTGTCCAACGAGCTAAAACGAAATTCTGGGGCCACAGATCCATGGGAAAGATGGTTTGGATGGATGACTGGATGGCAAGGTGCTCTGGCCCGGATAGGTGTTGCCATTTTAATAACGATAATCATCCTCACTCTTCTTGTTTGTTGTGTGTTACACTGTCTTAAGAAATGCCTACAAAAGACAGTTGAACAGACAATAGACCAGACCACCCCAACCTTCCTTCACCAAGAGATTGACGACATAGACCGTGATACACCACATACACCCTTACAGTCCCACCGCACTAAATCAACAGCTACTTCCTCTTAAGGACATTCAGGGATAGCATCTGTCTCTACGGGCAGAAGTCTGTTGCGGGAGAAGTAGTGGACAAGCTGCTACGGGTCACCCGCGCAGTGAAGCGTTCGAGGCCTGTTCAGACAGATGTGCAAGATAGCCTTTGTTATTTTTCTATAGGGACAGTATTAGAGTGAGAGATAGTAGTTTCTAGTAAAATTGCCATTTAAAGGGGGGACTGTTATGGACAGATGAATTAAAATAAAATGGCTATTTACTAATGTCTATTTATTCTGTGTTCACTATGTTAAAACTGGCTGCTAGAGTAAATATTCCCTTCCCCCCCCCTACAATGTGTTCAGTTGATATTTCCTCTGTAAATTCCTCACATCCTGCTAGACTCCTCCCTTCCCATCGAGCAAGCCTCATGTAACAAAATTCCTCTGTTAAAAGAACATCTTCCTTTATTAAACTCCTCCCCCACTTCCTTTGTGCAAAGTGACAGCTAACAAAATAGAGAATCACTGTTAAAGAAACTACTCACTCCCCCTCCCATCGTGTATCCAATATAGGTGAGAGAAGTCTGTAATGACGACACTACATCCTGAAGGGGGGTTTAGACAAGACCCCTTAGACTGTTAACCAATTGTTGAATGTATATTGTATGTTTAACTGTGACTCTGTACATGACGTATTTCTGCTTTAAAAGGAACTCCCACTCCAGGGAATAAAGGCATTCCTTGGTTTTTCACTGACCAGAAACTTTGTCTCCGGTGTGAATTACTTTTAGGGAAAGCGTGTACGCATTAATCAATCAATTTGGAAGGTGTAGATAGACAAATTATCAAAGTTTTCTTTGATCCAAATCAATGCTGACCAGTGTTACAGTGTTATATACTTTTAGCATATCGATATTCAGGTCTACAAGGTGAGGGTACCTTTAATATACAGATTGTAATCTAAAGACAGTTATATTCAAACATATACAATATAGATAGTTATTGTTAGCATGAAAGAAAATACCAACATCAGATACCACAGTTTAATTTGAATAATAATAATTAGACTAACAACCAGTTTCAGTTTCAGTTAAGGACGTTCTGCATGACAACTCTTTTGGCTATGAGTAAAAACATGCTAAGATCAGCTATTGGGTAATATAATTGAATGCTCTATTCTTTTAGCAATTCCCATGCTCCACACTCCTCACTTCCTTTTATACATACTAATTCTGTATTTACTGCACTGATTCCGGTTTATGAATGCTTTATCTGGCTTCCTTGAGCACAATAAGAAATATGAACATTCCTTAGCCTATTCCATTCTTGTCTTGCTGGACTTAAGTTTATTAATGTGGAATACAGGTAATAGGTTGTTTGGTGGAAAAAGGCTCCTTTACACCAAATTCGTCATTTGGCCATAAGTGTATATATCGCAAGATATCTCCTTTTCAAAATTTGTAATGTCATGTGGTCTTGTGCCCACTGTAAAACATTTATAACGGAAAATTGGGGTCATTAGAGAAGAGGAATGTGCTAATTCAAATTTAGTTCTTGATTTATCCCAAACATATAAAGAATTTAAAAAAGATGGGGAAGATGAATGTAAATGTGTTCTGAAGGGTTTTTCTCGCTACATATAAAGAGATGGTAAATCTGATCTCATAAGACCTGCTTCTAAATCTACCCATCTTCTAATTTTAAGAGGGGTATGCCACATTATAATTGGGATAGTTGTGCTGCATAATAGTATAAGAGAAGGTCTGAAAGACCCAATCCACCTCTATTTCTCAGTTTATAATGTAGATTTCTATCTAATCTATGCCGTTGGTTCATCCACATGATTGTATCTATTCTTTGAAAGTTATCTAAATCTCCTTTGGTGACTCTAGTAGGTAATGCTTGAAATGAAAAAGAAGTCTAGGTAGTATATTGATTGTAATACAATGTATTCTTCCTATCCAGGATAAGGATCTATTTTGCCATCCCTTTAGTTCTCTTTTAATGGTATCAATAAGGGGTATATAATTATCTGAAAAAAAAGTCTAGAGTGAAATGATCCTATTTGAATCCCTAAACATTTGAAGGGGTTTCCAAAAGAAATACCAAATCTAGGTTTTTCTCCTCTTTGTACGTTATATGAAAGGGTATTCCACATAACTTGGAATAATTAATCTTATAACTGGACTGCTATTTTGAAAGTATTATGGCCTATAGATATGTCCTGAATTTTAGAATTTTCTCTGATTTTAATAAGAAGTGGTTCTAATGAGAGGGGATGTAGAAGTGAGGATAAGGAGCTTCCCTGTCCTGTTCCATTGTGGATCTTTAATAGAGTCCTATTTAAACCTGGGAGTTGTAATTGTGTGTGAAGATTGGAGTATAAGGCTCTAATGGTTTTAATAAAGATTCAGGGAAGCCCTAATGTCTAAGAAGGTAAAACAAATAAGGCCATGAAATTCTATCAAACACTTTCTCTGTGTCTAATGAAAGAATCAGAGAAGGAGTTTCTTACATTTTCAGCATGCCACGCTAAACTAACCACCCTACAGGTGTTGTCAGAAAGTTGTCTTTGAGGTATAAATCCAACTTCTGAGTGCATTAGTGTCAAAAGAACTTGTGTAATCCATTTTGCTAGAATTTTGTTATCTACATTTATTAATGAAATGGGGCCTTTAGTTTCCAACAAAAGTAAGACCTTTATCTCCTATGATGAGTAGAATAATATTAGCTGTGGTCATATCTATAGGTACATTTCCTGGTTGACGAGCCTGATTAAATACCATTCTTAAATTAGGTGATCATACTCAGGGCCGCCATCAGGGGGTGACAACCGTGACTGTTGTCACGGGCCCGGCGGCCCTGGTGGGCCCGGACTGCTCTGGCAGTCCCGGGCCCCACTTTCTTTCTCTGCACACATAGATAGCGAATATCGCTATCTATGTGTGCAGCCGCGGGCCCCCGGCTCCCTGTTACCGCAGAGGGGGCCCAGGCAGCACACAGCTTCTTCTCTTCTTTCTTCTAATAACTCTCGCGAGACCCGGTTACCATGGCAACGCTCCGCGGGTCTCGCAAGAGTTATTAAAAGAGGAGAAGCTGTGTGCTGCCTGGGCCCCCTCTGTGGACGGTAACAGGGAGCCGGGGGGGCCCCCATGCCACCGGGCCACCACAGATGGAATCTCCCCCCTCCCTGGATACAGGTAAGCAGGGAGGGGGGGGAGAAACATTTAATTAAATTAATTAAAAATTAATGTTAAAATGCCCCTTCCTCCCCCTCCCCCCCAGATTGCACATTTACACACACACACACACTACATACACTAACCCAACACACATTGCATACACTAACACAACACACACACACTACATACACTAACACAACACACACTGCATACACTAACACAACACACACTGCATACACTAGCACAACACACACACTGCATACACTAACACAACACACACACACACTGCATACACTAACACAACACACACTGCATACACTAACACAACACACACACACACTGCATACACTAACACAACACACACTGCATACACTAGCACAACACACACACACTGCATACACTAGCACAACACACACACACACTGCATACACTAACCCAACACACACTGCATACACTAACACAACACACACTGCATACACTAGCACAACACACACACACACACTGCATACACTAACACAACACACACTGCATACACTAACACAACACACACACTGCATACACTACCACAACACACACACACTGCATACACTAACACAACACACACACACACTGCATACCCTAACACACACACTCTGCATCCGCTACACACTAACACACTCTCTGCATTCACTACACACTAACACACTCTCTGCATTCACTACACATTAACACACTCTCTGCATTCACTACACTAACACACACCCTGCATCCGCTACACACTAACCCACTCTCTGCATTCACTACACATTAACACACTCTGCATTCACTACACTAACACACACACTCTGCATCCGCTACACACTAACACACTCTCTGCATTCACTACACTAACACACACTCTGCATCCGCTACACACTAACAAACTCTCTGCATTCACTACACATCAACACACTATCTGCATTCACTACACTAACACACACTCTGCATCCGCTACACACTAACACACTCTCTGCATTCACTACACATTAACACATTCTGCATTCACTACACATTAACACATTCACTACACTAACACACACTCTGCATTCACTACACATTAACACACACTCTGCATTCACTACAAATTTACACACTCTGCATTCACTGCACTAACACACACTACATTCATTACACTGACACACTCTGCATTCACTACACACTAACACACACTCTGCATTCACTAAACTATGCATACACTCTGGATTCACTATACTGACACACACTCTGCATTCACTACACTAACATACACTCTGCATTAACTGTACACACAGCATCCACTACACAAACATCCTGTATTCACAGTACACACACTACATCCACCACACATTGAAACACTCTGCATTCACTATACACAGACACTGCGTCTAATACACGCACTACATCCACTACAGACACTGCACCCACTAAACACATTTCATCTAGTACATACAAACACTACATCCACTACACAAACACACACTACATCACTGTACACACACTATATCCACTACTCAAACACACTCTGCGTTCACTATACACACTGCATCCGCTACACAAACACACACTCTGCATTCACTGTACAAACAGTATCTAATACACACAAACACTACATCCATTACACATATTCTAATTCAATTCCACTATACACACCGCATTCAGTCCTGCATCATTGTGAGCGGACCAGGTAGGGCGTGTGCGGGCCCGGGAGGGAGGGGCCCAGACCTTGTGCTTTGTTAGGGGCCCCAAAATTTCTGATGGCGGCCCTGATCATACTTCTTGAAGTATGTTATAGTAACTGTCAATAAATCCATCTGGAACAGGAGCTTTTCCTATTTTAATTGAAGATATTGCTTCTTCTACTTCCTATATAATACTTTCAGTAAGTTCTGATTCCAAGATACTAATCATATCAGTGGGAATGCTAGGTAAATTAATTGAATCCAAAAAAATCAGTAATCTCTTTAACTCTCCCTACTCCACCCTTAATCTAATTCTGGTGAATGGTTATAGAGTTTGGAATAAAAATCATGGAATGTTTTATATATCTCATCTGTATCAGAGACTAGGGATCCTGAATGATTTGGTTTTCAATTCACTGTAATTCAGTGTTTAGTTTGTCTGAGATAAATATCTTAGGACAGGGGTAGGGAATCTGTCATGCTTAGCCTTTATTTCTTTATCATGCCCTGCGGAACCAACGCCAATTTAATAACCGGGATGCACTTTGCATTAAGTGTGACAATATTAGGTAACATACCCTGGGGAGTCAGCGTAAAGTTTATTTAACAAGTAAGTATGGTATATTACTCCTCGATTTCTGTTAGATTGTGTTTTGTGCAAGATGGCCACTAGTTGAGCAATAACGAAGAGCTGACTTTTCCTGTTGTAAGAGATATGTGTCTGAATAAAGTGTCTTCTTCTAGCCACAGAAAAAAAATGGTCTCTTATGGTATGCAAAGCACTTTTACTGGTTGTTTGTCAGACTTTTTATTTTTTTTCTAATCCTAATTTTAACTGCATATGCAAAGATGACAACTCTGTCATGGGAGTCATACTCCAACGCAGGAAAAGAGGAAACCCACAAAAGGTGGATCCGAAACGCGTATTACCAAGCCTTAGAAGGGCCTGGACTTAACGTAATATATTACAAGAAACAGAGTCAAGATAAATTAAGGAAGAGATAACAAGAATACTCCGAGTCAAGACAATACAAGAAATCACAAGTCAAATACGAAGCCGAGGTCAGGATACTAGAAAACATAAGTAAAATACGAAGCCGAGGTCAAACACAGGAAATCAAAATGGAATCTCTAGGAGTACTAAATGAGAATCTAACAGAAACCACAATAGGGCAATGAATTGACGCTAAAACGAGCCTTGAATAAACTTACAAGAGTTCAAATTGGTCCACATCATCTCTGCAAGCCCAAACACCATTGGGTCGCCTCGATGACTTGGTCACTTGAAGATAATGACGTTGTAATGGCTACCCAGGGTGGAGAGGGGTATTTGCCGTTGGAGACGTCCTTCCTCCGGGCAGGGTGCTGGGCTGTAGTGGAGAGGTGAGCTCTGAAAAGAGCTAGTGATTTAGCTGAGCAATAACGAGACAAAGCTACGTTTTGAAGGGTGAAAAAGAACTGACTCCAATGATTGTTTATTCCAGTTTATATGCAAGTTTCCCAGCAAGGCTATCACCAACGTGGACCTTGTTGGGTACTGAAACTGTACATTAGCAACCAATCAGATAAAGGCACATGGATAATCACAACCACTTATTACAATAGGAATCCTCCCCTCTGCTTGTGTTAATTACTGTATCAACTTAATTATCTCCAAGCTAAAAAACATACTTTTTATACAGTTTTTATAACTTTGTGATTTTTCATACAATATGAAAACTTATATTTCTATAAACAGCATAACTTGGGGACAAACATATCCAAAATTCACTTGAATCAGTTCAGTGGTTAAAAAGTTAGATAGGAGTCCCTTTTTGACCAACCGCACTCACATTTTCACGCCCAAAACAATTCCAGAGATTCAGGTTGTGCGGACGGTCTATTTCTGCACTGAAAAATAACTAAGTCCCATTCAAATGGGGTGTTCGAATAGTCGAACGCACTTCGACTTCTGTCGAAGTGTCGAAGTGGAAACGAAGGTAAGGTTCAGCGGTGTTCATGCCGTCATGTAGCCGATTTCAGTTCCAGAGATTAAATGGCACACACCGCTGACTGCGTTCGGCTGAATTAAAATGGCCACCGCCACGTGTTCTTTTGTCGAATGGCGGCCACTTTGACTACTTCGGCTGTATCCAAAGTGCCATATAAAAAAAGTACCAATCCTTTCCCAAAGCATTTAAAGGGCCAGAAAAAGTCTTTTAAAAGTCCATGAGCCCAAAATAATGTTTTTAAAAGGGTCATAGTCATGAGGCAAGAGGCTAGCAAGCAGGCCTTTCCATAAGCCTAGGGAACAGAGCAGTTTGGCACATAGAAAGCCAGTGGCAAATGGCAATTTGTCACACTGGGGTTTTTGTTACAGATATCATGGCTTAATTTTACATTATTTCTAGAAGCTGTAGTTCGTCCCGCAAACCAGCAGAGGGAGCATTTTATTCATGCAGCGCGGCCACGTGGTGCTTTCAGTCATGTGGCCCAAGGAGAAGAGCGAAGTAGGTGCTAGGTAAAGGCAAGTTTGTGACAATCTCAAAGGACAAAAATAACTATAATGATTCTAAAAATAGAATTTATATTTCATCTATATTAGCAAACTGAGAAAAAATGACTGAACACTAATGAGCACAGAAAAAGTAAAAAACTCTACACCGTTGAGTACTGTGGACAATGAAAATTATTTACAGCTTCAGAACCTCCAATCCTTTGAATGGCACTGTTTGGAAATTATATGTTTCTGCATCATGTAGCTTTTTACAATTACCTATACCTCATGTTGATAGCTATACGATATGCTCAACAGTTTACTTCATAAAAATTGGATACTAGACTACTATTCATCCCTGACTTTGGGACAAAAATATTTTGCATCATCAAACAGTTTAAACATTGTGCAAAGTTAGTAAAATACATCTTGCCCTCTAAGTCAGCCATCTCCACTCAAACACATATCAGTATTGATACTAATGCTCTTGTAAACTGCAGCACCACACGAGTGATCTACTTGATCACATGCAGTTGTGGAGTTCAATATATTGGAAAAACCTTCCAATAATTCAGACGTAGAATTTTGCAACATATTAATTCTATCAGCAATACTGTTACTCCTACTCCTGTAGCGATAAACATTCTCAATTTCCATAATGGTAAATCCGACAATCTGCTATTTCAGGTCATTGAGAAATTGCTACCTAATCTAAGAAAGTGTGACTTCAATAAAACATTGTTACAGAAAGAATCCCAATGGATTTTTGCATTTAAGACCTCAAGGTTTGAATTAAGAATTTAACTATACTCCATTCATACATAGGTAAATCGGTAGAAAAAACTTAAACAAATGATATACTTTCATATGGTAATTCTTATGAACATAAGGTGATGATATTCCCCTTACTACACCATTGACACGAAATTTGAGCCATAATATGTATATACAATAATTAACAGTGTTATTACTGTTTGTGACACTGCTATTGGTGATTTGTATTCAAACCAAAAAAGCTTTTTTACTGTGCAACACAGTGACTGCTATTCCAATCTGCAGTTTTCAATTTATTTTAAATGATTCACTGTTAGATTTTTTATTTTTTATTATATATTTGAGATTAGAAGCATATAGCTACTAATAGTGTTATTCCAGATGGTTTAACATCTCTTATGTTTTGGTTTGCGAGTCTCCGAATATATAAAGAACTCTGCGCTTATTATATGTTTTTGAGTCTATTAAGCCACTGTACTCACATACACACTCCTTTATTTAAAAATGGACCAATCACGTCCAGGGGCGGGATATTTAATCTAGCCACTGGGGGGACTCATTTCCCCCTGACGAACCTCTAAACCAGGCGAAACGCATATCGGGTCGACACTCTCCTGACACTTTCCCGATACCCACGTTTGCATCCCTTCTCTCTTTTCTCTACGGTACCCTTGCTGCGGTCTAGACTTTATAGCCCGCCAAAATCTAGTGATCATATAGGGTTTCCCTAGAATTTGGCTGATTGATAGCCACTTTAAGTCATTGGGAAGCAACATGCCGATCAGGGCATTGTTTTCAACTCAGCTAAATTGGTATAATACTTTATCACTAACTTTTTAGCTCCACACTCTGTAAAGTCTCTTTCTCTCTTCACCTATTACTTTACTGTTAAAGGTGTCCATGAAGGCACTGTTCTTATTTATCTGATTTTTCTATATCTATCGGCACCTTCTACATAGTTTTTTAGTCACTCCACAGGTCCATTATGTCATATTAATTATGGCACCTTCTATTAAGTAAATCAGCTACTTGAATTCTTATTTGGACACTGAAGTTTCCAACTTATATTCTACACTGGTTCTATATCGCTCTGCGTTAGGCTCTTGATTGTGAACCAAACGTTACTAAGTATCATATTATACATTGGACCTGTTTAGCGATATATTCTTGCAACAAATTTAGCAAGCCGATTCTTATTTATCTGTAGCCAATTTGGGCACCCTTTAATAAGTTAGTTAGTTATACTATACCTATTGGGACATTTTGTTGCCGTTAGTGTATAGGCTTTTATGGTGTCCGACTCGACATTGTGTAGCTTTATATGTGTTAGACGACATTGAGCCAGGCGTCTACACGTCTAATAGACCTTCTCACAGGCAGCAGTACTTTATGCTATTATTAAGTTCTAACGCTGATTGTGGCTTCTGATTTTGCGCCTGTTTTTTCCAATTTAGCTTTGTTTTTTTGTTTTGTTTTAATTACACCATAATATTGGAGATTGCCACTAACAGCTTTGCTCCAGATTATTTGTTTGACCACTCCCCTTATCCCTATAACTACCTTATTGCTTCTGTCTGAGTCAGTTATTTAAAGGGGCTGTGTGTCTATAGTTACCTTTTTTGGTATTAATAAAGTATCTTCGAGATTTTTAAGTACACTTTCAACTATAGGGACAGATTCCTCTCTTATTTTTGCTTGTTCCGTTCCCCTAGGGTTACCCCCTTGTCTGTTCCCTTTATCTGTGGATAACCCTCTTGGCCAATTTTTCTTTGTGCATTGAAGTTTAAACATGTATTTAGCATTCTTAAAAGTCAATGATGCAATTATTAGCTGACCATCACACAGTTAAATGAATGTCAGATTTTAAAGTTGTAAATACATTTAAAAGTATAATAATTTAGTGAGATAAAATTAACTTTACTACTATGTACACATAAAAATAGGCAGGAAATAGAAGAATGTGATGTATAGAATCCCACAAGGGGAAACTAACATCAGGAGAGCTCCACTGGTATAAGAAATGAGGAAAGGGGACCCTACCTTTAACCCCTTAAGGACACATGACATGTGTGACACGTCATGATTCCCTTTTATTCCAGAAGTTTGGTCCTTAAGGGGTTAATTAATCTAAGAATAAAAAGGGATATGCAAACAAAAAAGTATAACTTGAAAAAAGGGAGATCTCCTAAACGGTGCCCAGGGGATCCATTATCTGGAGTACTAAATAGCATCTAAGTTCCAGTAATGGATCCCCTGGGCACCGTTCAGTAGATCTCCCTTTTTTCAAGTTATACTTTTTGTTTGCATATCCCTTTTTATCCTTAGATTGATTAAAGGTAGGGCCCCCCTTCCTCATTTCTTATACAGTGGAGCTCTCCTGATGTTAGTTTCCCCTTGTGAGATTCTATACATCACTTTCGTCTATCGCCTGTGTATTTTGGAGGGTTACCAACTTATTCGAGCTCCCTATTAGCTGGTTACAGTGGTGCAGCTCATGAGCCCTTGACTTGTATCCAGGCTCCTGACCTGCACTCGGTTTACCTTATTTCTCCATTTTGTGTTACACATAAAATATACATTGCAGGTGACAGAGCCACTTTAACATTACAAATACTGAGGTGTGCAATGCAAGGATACATGTTCCTGGTTAGACACAGTGCCATTACTCAAAAGGTTAACCTCACTGCAATAAAACCGATCAGAAAGAGCTAAAATAACCCTGCTTACTTTGACCCTGATTGAACCAAATCATACCTTACAACTGAGATTTCCTGACAGATTTTTCAAATAAGGATAGAAAGGAGAGCCTTATATTTCAATAAAGTGGAGAAGGCCATGACCAAAGTAGAGCAAAACTACGATTTTCAAGGAACTAGCACAAATATGATGATTATACATTCAGGTAAATTGGAGAATATAACCTAGATTTTCGTAATTATAATAATAACTATTTTATATATACAAAACTTGATCGCCACCCTTTTTAAAATAATGTTGACAAATATGAATAAAAGGTTTTTAGTGCGTATTGAAACATTATTTTGATGGCTTCACAAACTATTGATGTACTTTATTTACACAGACTAAAAGCTAGACACATTTGATATTAAGTATTTCTTTTGATACTGTGGAGTATGCCTTTCTAATTCAATCAATGTAGACATTGCAACACTACAAACATTTTAGTGAGATATTTATTTATGATTTCTCTTTTCTTCTGTTCTTATACTGTTTGCAATCTGTTTGTCTGTGGTGCTCCAGTTGTTCTGTTTCTTTACTTATTTGAGCATTTATATTTTAATATACAGACACTGTATGCAGTGGCGTACATATAGGGGCCGCAGGAATCGCAGCTGCGACCAGGCCCCCTGGAGTGCCACATGCTGTTAGGGCCACCTGATGGGTATGGATTTCCAGGGAGTCCCGGTCAGCACTGTGGCACTTTAACAGCGCGACTGGCCCCCTGTGATGAGATCACTGCTGGGAGGAAGTGACTGCCCCGGTCACTCCTCCCAGCTATCAGAGAGCCTGCGCGGGAGGAAGGAGAGGGAGTCAGAGTGGGAATTATGACTTCCATCAACCTGAGCCACCACTGGACCCCAGGGAAAGTCCCCCTCCTGCACATAAAAAGATAGGAAACAGGAGGGTGAAACATTTTAAACATTTTGTATATGTGTGTGTTTGTATGTATGTGTGTATGTGGTTGTGTGTGTCTGTCTGTGTGCATGTGTCTGCGTGTATGTGTGTGTGTTTGTCTGTCTGTATGCATGTGTGCCTGTCCGTTTGTATGTATGTGTCTTTGTGTATGTATGTGTGTCTTGTATGTGTCTTTGTGTGTATGTATGTGTCTTTGTGTATGTATGTGTCTTTGTATGTATGTGTGTCTTGTGTGTGTGTATGTGTGTCTGTCTGTATGTATGTGTATGTGTGTCTGTCTGTATGTATGTGTCTGTGTGTATGTATGTATGTGTCTGTGTGTATATATGTATGTATGTATGTATGTATGTGTGTGTGTGTGTATGTCTGTATGTATGTGTATGTGTGTGTCTGTATGGATGTATGTGTTTCTATGTGTGTGTATGTGTGTCGGGGAGGCGGCAGTGAGAGGGGGGAGAGGGAGGAAAGTAGGGAGGGGGGAAGAGGGAGGCAGGAAGAGAGAGGGAGGAAAGTAGGGAGGGGGAAGATGGAGGCAGGAAGAGGGAGGGAGGAGAGGTGCCCCATGGATTAGTTTCCACTGCCCCAGGTGCAATTCAGATGAGGGGTGCCATGCTGTCCGCCCACCCGTTGCGCCCCTTAAAAGCCTGGTGTTTGGCCGTCCTGGTGGCGAGGGAGGCAGAGAGCACTTTACTTACTGTGCTCTTCCTGACCAGTCCTCATACGCACTGCAATAGAAACATAGAATGTGATGGCAGATTAGAACCATTCGGCCCATCTAGTCTGCCCAATTTTCTAAATACTTTTATTAGTCCCTGGCCTTATAGTTAGGCTAGCCTTATGCCTATCCCACACATGCTTAAACTCCTTTACTGTGTTAACCTCTACCACTTCAGCTGGAATGTGATTCCATGCACCCATTACCCTCTTTGTAAAGTAATACTTCCTGATATTATTTTTACACCCTTTGTCCCTCTAATTTAAGAATAGGTCCTCTTGTTGTTGTAGTTTTTCTTCTTTTAAATATAGTCTCCTCCTTTATTGTGTTGATTCCCTTTATGTATTTAAATGTTTCTATCATATCCCCTGTGAATAAAACCCCTGTTTTATGGACTTAGGTTGACTGTTTTGTTCTCCCCCCCCCCTCTTAGAACACCAGTTTAAACCCTTAATAACTGTCATATTTTCAGACTCTGATAAAACAAAAGAAGGTTCAGCGCTCTATAAATACCCAATACAAGTGCACAGTGTTCTAGAGGTGCAGTAAAAAGAAAATACATACACTTAAAATGAACTTTATCCACAGAAGTACCTATAAAACATAAAACCTCACATAGGGCAATATAGTCTGTTTGATATCCACACTGTATTAGTATGCAAGTAATATCCTACTCACATGTTAATGAGCCTGTAAATACAACTTCTACTTCCACTTACTTCTAAGATATGAATAAATGACTGTTTAGCCATAATGAACTTTATCCTCTTTGACCGAAACCAAAAGTACACGTCACGCTGGACCGCAAATTTTGGAAATAAAAGAGCAGACCCCTAACAACTATCAACATTCACCTGAAGAAGGCTGTTTGCCGAAACACGTTGTGTTTTTAAGAAGTTTGTGTGGGAGGAGGGCCAGTTGTATAGATTTACAGATTCCCGAACTAAAGCCCCGGGGCCAAGGCAAAAACGTTAGCTAGTGGTACCCCAGAAATACAGGCAGGAGCTGATGAGGATTGGACACGATATTCCATTAGCCGGTATTAGACGGATGGCGTACCGAGTAACCCTAAACTTCTTCTGGACGGTAATCTGTCCGGCGATATTGCCAAATGTGCGAAGTATGCCAGCGGGTGGGTAAGAAGGGTGACCACCCTAAAGCTAAGATTGTTCCAATGCCCATAATTGAAGAACCCTTTAGTCGAGTCGCTGTAGACTTAATAGGACCCCTAGCTCATCCCAGTCGCTCAGGTAAAGGTACATACTCACTCTAGTTGACTTCGCCATTAGATATCCTGAAGCGTTAGCACTGTCTAACATTGAGACAGAGACAGTGGCAGATGCCCTGGTCAAGGTGTTCGCAAGAGTCAGATTTCCCCAGGAAATCCTATCAGACCAGGGTACCCAGTTCACTGTCGCTGTGACCCAGCAGTTGTGGAAGGTCTGCAGGATAAAACCCCTGACTAGCTCCCTGTACCATTCCCAGACCAATGGTCTATGGTAGCGGTTCAATCGGACTCTGAAGCATATGCTGAAGATGTTCACGGCCGCTTGCAGGGACTGGGAGTGATTCCTGCCGCACCTCCTTTTTGCTTTCCGGGAGGTCCTGCAGGAATCAACAGGGTTCTTCCCCTTTGAGTTGTTATACGGGAGGCGAGTGAGGGGACACCTAGACCTGATTAGGGAGCATTGGGAGGGAGCCACAGAGTCAACAGGGATCCCGGTGGTGCCATATGTGCTGGAACTGAGGGACCGTAGTATGGAGGCGTTGACCCAGATGGTGCATGAAAACTTCCAGTCTGCTCAGCGGCGCCAGCGAGTATGGTCAGGCACCATAGTTTTCAGGTAGGACAGTGAGTTATGGTACTTAAACCAGTCCGATGGGACAAACTACAGGCTGCTTGGCAGGGACCCTACAAAATTATTGGGAAAGTATGTGACACTATGTACACGGTAGCCAGCTGTGATGATGAGAATGTAAAGCGTACATTCCACATCAACATGCTGAAGGAATACAAGGGTAGAGAAGAGGAGGTGGCGGCCGTGTGTGCGCCACCATCTGAGGATCTAGACACCCTACCCCTGATGGATATATTGGACGGCGACCAGAGGGTAAGGGCTATAGAGTTGGTACAGTTGGGGGAACTGCTGGGACCACAGGAACGGGCCCAGGCGATCGCCCTTCTGGAAGCCAAACAGGCTACTTTCTCTCGGGTGCTCGAGGGAAATAAATGAAATGCTACGCTTAGGGGTCATTGAACATTCCGAAGGTCTTGGGCTTTGCCGGTAGTGCTAGTGCCGAAGCGGGATGGCCAGTTCCGAGTTATGCCATTTGGGATGAAGAATGCCCCAGCCACTTTCCAATGGATGGTAGACCGCCTCCTAAATGGTCTCCTGGACGGCATAGCGATTTTTTTTTTTGTGAAACCTGGGAGGCCCACTTAGAACATGTAGGGATGGTACTGGATAGAATCCGGGCAACTGGCTTGACCTTGAAGCCTGACAAATGTCACATTGGTATGGCGGAGGTGCAGTACTTGGGCCACCGGGTAGGATGCGGAAAACAATGGCCGGAGCCCGCTAAGATTATATTTATATATGCACACACAACCACAGATACACACACACAGACAAGTATGTTTTTTTGTGTGTGTATAATTGTGTATGTGTTTAGTAGATAGCTCCCTAATTTGGTATCTTTAAATATGGCAATCCCACATAAGGATAACAAATAAGGGAAACATGTGACATATCAAAATTAAGATAACAGTTTTTCTTAATTTTGATATTTCAGCTGTTGTAGATACTTTCCTAGATTGGTACCTTTTGGGATTGCTATATTTAATGATACCAAATTAGGACACTGTTTAGCAGCTAACCTTATTTGGTGTCCTTAAATATGCCAATCCCACATAAGGATAGCAAATAGGAGAGTTATCTACTAAACAACTGAAAGATTAAAATAAAGTTGGGCTTTCTTTTAACATTTTGATCTTGTAGCTGTTTAGTAGATAATTACCTAAATTAGTGCCCTTATGTGAGATTCCATATTTAAATATATCAAATTAGGGTGCTGTTTAGTGGATAGCACCTTAAATATGGCAAACTCACGTAAGGATAGCAAATAGGGGAGTTATCTGCTAAACACAGATCAGCGTTGAGAGGTGTCAAGTAGGAAAGAGGATGGTGGCTGAAAATGTGTACATTTTGATTTGCTGCATGTGTGTCATTGTGTATCTGTGTATATCAGTGTATGTATCTTTGTTTCTGTATCTTTATGTGTGTTTGTGTCTGTGTAGCTACATGTGTCAGTGAGTGTCTGTGTATCTGTGTATCTGTGTGTGACTGTATGTCTGTGTATTTGCATGTGTACCTGTTGTATATGTATCTGCATGATTGTCAGTGTGTATATATGTGTGTGTATGTGTATATGCATATATCTCAGCATCTTGACAAAACTACACACAAATACACCCATGCATTCCAACGTCAACACTACATACAAACACACCTCTGTATTAACCCCTTAAGGACCAAACTTCTGGAATAAAAGGGAATCATGACGTCTCACACGTCATGTGTCCTTAAGGGGTTAAACACCACCATTATATATAACCACACCACTGCATTCAAAAACCACACTACACACAAATGCATGCCTGCATTCAAATGCCACTGTTACATACAAACGCAAGCCTACATTCACTCACACATACTCCATACAAAAACATGCTTACATTCAAACACACAAACACTGCTCAGTGTTAAATACATTTAAAAAAAGTGTGGGTGTTTTTTACATTTTAAAGTTGGGGGTGTGAGGTGCCAAAAATAGGACCCCGGGTGCCAAATGCTCTAGGTACGCCCATGCTGTACAGAGATGTTAAGTATGTGATTGTTGCTGACGAGAGACTACTGTTGAGATGTCTGTGGTTGCTGCAATGGGTAAAGGGTGGTTGTTTCTGTTTCAATAAAGGATGCTAAAGACATGACTGCCATTTTTTTAGGCGCTAGTAAATTGATCAAAGCATTTTGAAACCACTTGAGTTATTTCCACCATTTACACATCCATGTTAAGTGGTGTATGTGACATACCATCTTGGAAGATATTCATGTAAGGGACGATCACAACCAAACAATAACACCTTGGATTATGAGCAATCTTGAATAATTTCTATCTGTTCATAATAACCCATAATAGCCTCTAATTCCTATCAGTACCTGTCAGTTCTTAAAAATAATAAAAATAAATGTTTTCAATGTACAAACTCTGACTGAGCGTCTCTGAGATGGCAGCTAAGTATTCCGCAGCCTTCATCTTGATATGTGGCTGGTTAGTGCTGTTTTCTTCCTTTGAACACTAAAGCCATTATCTGTGTGATAAACAAGCCTCAATGTAATCCAATCTCTGTTTTATTGTGTGAGCCCAGCAATCGACCAGTTTCAAATGCCAACATATCTCTGTTATGTAAGAGCAAGCAAGCTTGGTTAAAAATAAAAACATTGTATACATCTTTCCACTTTGCGAAATGCATATCCAGGGCATGTGAGAACTACTGTAACTTCAGATTTGCCAAGTGGGCTTGTAATTCAATGAATAGCTGGAAGTATAGAGGCAAAATGAGTAAGAAGATTATGTAAACTATTATGTGCCCTATTACCAAAGAGTCGACAAGTCTAAAGCCTCCTTAAGGATCACATTAAATAAAGATCAATATGATGATTTTGTGAAAAATAGTCATTGAAAGGATTTGAAGTCAACAACTAGTAAATAAAAGATCTTAAAATAGTAAAGTTATACTATGCTCCATTGTTTCAAAACTATCTGTATATACATGGAGTATGCTGGTGCTGTGGTAGGTACAAATAAGTAGATTTTGTCACTTCACTCTTTTTTACCTAAGTTTTAAAAAATTTATATGTTGTATATAATATATGACAATAAGACAAGACTTATTAGAATTGTGGCTCACAGTTGCCCTTTTTAAGTCATCGCTGGCAGGTGCAGGTAGCTTATTAATTATATCGGTCATGAGGTGAGCCCTCTTCATAATTGTTTCCTATATTAGGGTGGGCCAGCTTAATGTAGCTGTTCTGCTAGCCTCTGTTTTGGGTAAGCCCCTATTTTGCTGAGTGAACAGTTTATCTCACTGTGCTACCCTTTGTATGCAGGCTACATGTCTGTTAAATAAGCCTTTGTGTGGCACTATACATTGCCATTCCTGTCATGGAGGAGTAACAAACTCCAACAGCTGACAAGCAGTCCATGATTAATGATTAATTGAAGTTGCCACAGCAGTGCAGAAAGTTCTCACCAAGGTTTTCTCGCAAGCTCCTACACCGACCAGGCACTCTTCTGCTTTTCAATGTCCCATGCCTCATTTGGCCAAATCAGTTAAGAAACAATTCTTGGTGAGCCCCAGTGCAAAGCGTAATCTGTGGAATGGGTTGTGGCTCCGCTGGAGGATTCCAAAGTCCTCTTGGATCCCTCGGGTCAGTTGATATTTGACACCAGGTATTCTTGCTTTGGAGATTTACGCCGTCTGATCATCTAACTAAGTTCATGCATATGTGGCTCTGTAGGCCATGAGAGAGGGATTTGTTTGTGCTTGGAAAGTCTACATCCCACTTTGCCAAGATGGCAACATTTGACCTGCTCATGAGGAGCTTTATGGTGCATAATGGGCATAACCCTTGCAAGGGTATAGAGAAAGGCTTTAAGGGAGCTCAGGACACGCTCCTTGATATCATTTGGAGCTGTCTCCTGAATTATGTACCTGACAGATGATGCGCTGGTCAAGTGAAACTCCTTTGACCCCAA
Organism: Pelobates cultripes; assembly: GCA_933207985.1. Taxonomy (NCBI): domain Eukaryota; kingdom Metazoa; phylum Chordata; class Amphibia; order Anura; family Pelobatidae; genus Pelobates; species Pelobates cultripes. Next base: position 119,170,246 of record OW240914.1, on the reverse strand, counting down.
TTCAGTAAATATATAGTGCATGAATGGGCTCATGACATTTGAAAATGGTCCCAGATGTGTTTCTGTTTTGTGGGCAACACCAATGTTGCCCTTCCCTTGTATAGATGGAAAACAAACTGACCTGGGCCTGAAAAAACTGGGACCGGAAGCACAAGGCCGAATGTTTGTCAAAGCTTTCATTGAGGAATTTCACAAGCATGTGAATGTCTTCACTTCTCTTAATAAAGTCCAAACCTCTATGATGAAGTATTTCAAGATAAAGCCTACCAGAGGTGTTCTCGGCAGGGCTGGTTGGCAGAGGGGCCATGCCACCAGTTGTTTCTGGCCATTAGGCATCAGGCACCATGAGGCACCCGTTCTACCCAACCACAACTTTTGGCAGACACCAAGGATATGAGTATCAGAGAGGTATGGACATGTACGCACAAAATTCACATGGGTAATTCATTGCACACATCTACTTAGAGTATATTTTGATATTCTATTTAGAAGGGTTCTTTCATTGTGGTTTGTCATGAATTGGTCCAAGTTGGCTATGTGTAATACTTGGAATTTTAACTTATGGAATACAACTGCGGAATAATTTTAAAAGGTGTGATATCTTTTTAAATTGGAATTAATTTGAAAAAAATCAACTTACTTTTAAAAGTCTTGTATTTTTCCTTTTCAGTTTAACTTGATTAAAAAAATAACTGAATAAAAGTTCCTTCCAATTGAATTCCTTATTCAAAAATAACAAAAATGAAATAGTCAGATAAATGAAAAATAAAGAAGTTGTGGATTTGCAAGGAAAAAATAGCTGGCAAGTAGTTAAGAAGCAGCACAAGCTGTTAATTTGTAGCTAAGCGATACAAAGTTGCCATCTGAGTTCCCTTCGCCTAATACAAGTGTACCGAGCCTTACTTATTGGAATCCGACCTTGCTGACTTCTCTGACCCCTGACCACGGAACAGACTTTGACCACTCTCTTAACTATTCCTGCAAAGATAAGTTTAAAAACAATTTATCTACTCTTCAAGCTTCTGCATTAACTTTAACCTTACACTTTCCTGTAGTATAAGTTTCTCACCTGATTAACCCCTTAAGGACCATACTTCTGGAATAAAAGGGAATCATGACATGTCACACATGTCATGTGTCCTTAAGGGGTTAACCCCTTAAGACCGGAGGGCGTACTATTACGTCCTCTAATAGGCGGCTCTAAACGCCGCCGGGCGTAATAGTACGCCCTCCGGTCTTTCTGTACTTACCCGGTCGCCGGCGGTCCCACGCCGGCGATCGCGGTGGGGGGGACTCCCAGGGAGCCCCCCGCGGCACGACCGTCCTCCAGGAAGCCCCCCGGCCGTGTGAGAGTGGGGTCCTAGCGAGGACCCCACAATCACATGGCCGGGGATAGCTGGCTTCTGTATTGCCAGCAGGGGGGCTGCCTGTAATGACAGGTGGTCCCCCTGCTGGCTGAAAATAAAAATGAAATAAATAAATAGTGTAAAAAAATAAATAATATATACTTAGATCATATATATATATTATATATATATGATCAAAGTATATATATACACATATACATACACACATGTACACCGTCTAGGTGTATTTTACTATTAATATATATATAATTATATATATATATTAATATCAAATTACACGTACACTGATACTGATTAAATATATATATAATTATTGTTATATATATATTTATATATATTATAAAAAAAATTAAAATGTAAATACGTTAAAAAATAAAATTACAAAAATAATTAAAAATAAATAATTAAAAAATATATAGATGTGTTATTTCGTTCTAACTGTATTGTGAAATTAATATATATATATATATATCAAAATACACATAGAACGAAATAATATATATATTTATACACATAAATATATACGTATATATCACTATATATATACCTATATATAAATAAAAATATTTTAAAAAAATTATATAGATATATACATATATATACACATACGTATATATATACATATATTGATTCTACATATATATTTATGTAATATTTTTACATAATTAGGTATCTTAATTAATTACAATTAGCAGGACCTGCATGACAACCCATGCCGAAAGTAAAGGGAATTTAATTTGCTAGCACTATATTTAACCCTATAACTTTCCGAGACACCATAAAACCTGTACATGGGGGGTACTGTTCTACTCGGGAGACTTCGCTGAACACAAATATTAGTGTTTCAAAACAGTAAAATGTATTACAACGATGATATCGCCAGTAAAAGTGACGTTTTTTGCATTTTTCACGCACAAACAGCATTAAACGGACAATATTATTGCTATGATACTTTTTACTGTTTTGAAACACAAATATTTGTGTTCAGTGAAGTCTCCCGAGTACAACAGTACCCCTCATGTACAGGTTTTACCAGCTCAAATATAAGGCTTGTGTTTCATTTTTTTCACATTAAAATTCGCCAGATTGGTTACAGAGGTAGCCCATGAAAATTACCCCTATGATGGCATACCATTTGCAATAGTAGACAACCCAAGGTATTGCAAACGGGGTATGTCCAGTCTTTTTTAGTAGCCACTTAGTCACAAACACTGGCCAAAATTGGCGTTTTTTGCATTTTTCACACACAAACAAATACTAACGCTAACTTTGGCCAGTGTTTGTGACCAAATGGCTACTAAAAAAGACTGGACATACCCCATTTGCAATACCTTGGGTTGTCTACTATTGCAAATGGTATGCCATTATGGGTGTAAATTTCATTCCTGGGCTACTATACAGTCTCAAAGGCAACGTAACCAATCTGGCGAATTTCAATTTCAAATGTAACGTGCTATATTTGACCCTGTAACTTCCCAAAACGCCATAAAACCTGTACATAGGGGGTACTGTTTTACACGTGAGACTTTGCTGAATACAAATATGTGTATTTTATTGCAGTAAAAGCAAACAGTATTATGACACTGACCGTTTAATTGTCATGTAGAACTAAAAAAATCCAATAAAATCGTATTTTCTCCCATTTTTTTCATATTAAATTATGTTTCATAGCTAAATATTTGATATTAAATGAAAGCCCTGTTTCCCCTGAATAAAATGATATATAATAAGGGTGGGTGCATTTACTATGAAAGAGGTGTATTACGGTTGGACAGACATGTAGCGCAAATGCCAGGTTTTGTTTACATTTTGTTTTGTTCACAACGTGTACATTTGGCTCCGTCCTTAAGGGGTTAACTGACCAATTTCAAATCTGCCACGGCTTCCTTATATTGAGTACTGTGTCTCCAGCCTATCCTGTTGAGACAATTGCAAGACTGGTGGGATGTCTACCCCCTTCCATTTATGCCATTTTTCAGGGCAATGCAGCACTTGAAGGATACAATCCTTCGATAGAATCGGATATACAATTAGTCGGTTATACTGATGGTGATGTTCGGTTAGAACTGCACTGGTGACTTGAACACATGCATTATTAAACTTAAGACCATAATACACTAAAGATAGCATAATCTTCAATTTTAGGCTGTATTTCACTATATGAACATTATAACAATGTTGTTTCATTTTATAGCATATATTGTTAGGAAGTGAAGAATTTCTGGGTAAGCAATATTGCTCTCCCATGCCATGGACTTTCATCAATTTGGAACTGGTGAGGAGCCCCAATGAACGAGACAACACAGTGTAAAGTTCTAGGTGCTTCTGACATTTAATAGTTGATACAACAGATTATATTCAAGAGGAAACAGGGGTGCACTTATAAACATTATCCAATAATAACATAAATCCTATATCTTATATCTTATCTGAACATATCTTAAAGTATAGCTATCTAGCAGATGTAATGGGATAGTACTGAGTGAGGACCATGACCGTGCAGACATGTCATTCCTCACATCGACACCACGTGTGACTTCAATATCTGCACCTGTGAGTACATAGCTTGGGTATTGTGATTAGATGGGAAACACAAAATGTTAAAATCAGTTACATAGTTACAGAGTTATATAGCTGAAAAGCTTCCATCAAGTTCAGCCTTCCTCACATATGCTTTTGCTGTTGATCCAAAAGAAGGCAAAAAAAAAACCCAATCTGAAGCGCTTCCAATTTTGCAACAAACTAGGAAGAAATTCCTTCTTGACCCCAAAATGGCAGACATATATCTTCTTGGATCAAGCAGCTATTACCCCACTAATTAGAAATGATATCCCTATATGTTATGTTTTTGGAAGTATTTATCCAATTGCTGTTTAAACATCTGTATGGACTCTGATAAAACCACCTCTTCAGGTAGAGAATTCCATATCCTTATAGTTCTTACTGTAAAAAAAATGTTTCTTTTCCTTAGATTAAATCTCCTTTCTTCCAGCCTATATGCATGACCTTGTGTCCTATGTATAGCCCTGTTTATGAATAGATTTACAGATAATGTTTTTTTACTGGCCCTGAATATATTTGTATAATGTTATCATATCCCCTCTGAGGCGCCGATTTTCCAAACTAAAGAGATTTAAATTTAACCTTTCTTCGTAACTAAAATGCTCCATTCATTTTTTCAATTTTGTAGCGTGTCTTTTTCTAGTGCCATGATATCCTTCTTTAGAACAGGTGCCCAAAATTGCACAGCATATTCAAGGTGTGGTCTTACCAGTGATTTATAAAGAGGCAAAATTATATTTTTAACAACATGGCCAATCTGGCAAATAGCAATTTACAAAAACAGAAGTTGACCAATCTTATGTTTGAACCTTTAACTTTCCAAATCACCATAAAACCTGTACATGGGGAGTATCGTTATACTCGGGAGACTATGCTGAACACAAATATGTGTTTTTCAAAACAGTGAAATATATCACAGCGATGATATTGTCAGTGAAAGTGAAGTATTTTTTATTTTTTTTACACACAAATGACACTTTCACTGATGATATCATTGTTGTGATATGTTTTACTGTTTTGAAACACTAATATTTGTGTTCAGTGAAGTCTACCGAGTATAACAATACCCCTCCCCCCATGTACAGGTTTTATAGTGTTTTTGAAAGTTACAGGGTCAAAGCTAAGGCTTGATATTCCGTTATTTCACATTGAAATTTGCCAGATTGGTTATGTTACCTTTGAAAGCATGCGGTAGCCCAGGAATGAGAATTACCCCCAGATGGCATACCATTTGCAAAAGTAGACAACACAAGGTATTACAAATGGGGTATGTTCAGTCTTTTTTAGTAGCCACTTAGTCACAAACAGTGTCCACAATTAGCGTTCATAATTTTTTTTTTTGCATTTTTAACACACAAATATATATAAATGCTAATTTTGGCCAGTGTTTGTGACTAAGTGGCTACTAAAAAAGACTGGACATAACCCATATTGAATACCCTGGGTTGTCTACTTTTCAAAAATATATGGTCCGATGGGGGTAAATTACATTGGCCAGCTTAAAAAATGTCCTAAATAGGACATGGGTGCATGATGACCAACTGTGAAAATTCCAAGTTGGAAAATGTAATGCCGACCCTACATATAAGGTCTTTTAGCCCCCAGAGAACCCAACACACCTATACATGGGTGGTATCACTGTACTCAGGAGATGTTGCTGAACACATCAACAGTTGTATTATACATTATGTTTTAGGGAGAATAAGGTTAAGTCAGGTAAGTGGTTCACCAAGAAAAACATAGACTTAATCTAGTAAATATACTTAGAACTATATTGTCCCATCTCAATAGAGATACAAAAATGACAATCAAGATACCTATTGTAAATATAAAAATAATACAACTAATTAAGAAACAATAATAATGGATATCCTGTAGCAAGCAAAAGTTATCTTACTGCACTGTATCAAGAGTACCTGTAGCAAGCAAAAGTTATCTTATGGCATATTATTAAGCTAGTGTTGGGCTGATGTAAAAGTGGAATTATCTATTGGCTCTAGTCTATATACATATGTATATGTACAGTATGGATACTTCACAACAAACGTACAGTTCAGGGAAGATTTGGTGTTTAGTTTACTTTACAGTTAATCCCTTATGGGGACTTAACTACTAGACACTAGGTGAGTATAGTCTCAGTATGAATATACTGAGCTCATTATGCAAACACTGCAACATATACACGCTATCCCACTCTCATAGAAAGTGTAGTGGACGTATGATATAGAAGTAGCAATCATACCAGTCATGAATCCCATTCAATATGATATGCAAGATAATAAAATGCAAAACTTAAAACTTTATAAAATAGAAAACTGGAGAAATAGGCTGAGATAGAATGATAAAGAGAATTCAGGGGCTATGCCCTTGAAGTCAGTACATCACTTATGGGGAAATATGTTTTACCCACAACCCACAACACACACACACAGCACCACTTATACACACACACAGCACCCCTCACACACACACAGAGCACCCCACACACAAACACCCTTCTCTCTCTCTCTCACACACACACACACACACACAGCACCCCTCACACACACACAACACCCCTCATACACACTGCACCCCTCACACACACTCACACACCACACCCCTCACACACAAACACACAGCACCCCTCCCACACAGAGCACCTCTGTCACACACAGTACCCCTATCACACACACACAGCAACCCTCAGTTTCAGGGTGTGCATCCTTAACTGTGTCAGTCTATGTGTGTATGTGTCTTTGTATCTGCATGTTTGTCAATGTATGTATCTATGTCTCAGGGTATGTAACTGTGTGTCAGGATAAGAATGTGTGTGTGAGGATGTGTGTCAGTGTCTGTATCTGTGTATCTGTATGTGTGTCAGGGTATGTATCCTTAAAGGACCACTATAGTGCCAGGAAAACATACTTGTTTTCCTGGCACTATAGTGCCCTGAGGGTGCCCCCACCCTCAGGGTCCCCCTCCCGCCCGGCTCTGGAAGGGGGGAAGGGGTAAAAACTTACCTTTTTCCAGCGCTGGGCGGGGAGCTCTATGCCTACTCTCCTCCTCCGATCCGCCCCGTCGGCTGAATGCGCACGCGCGGCAAGAGCTGCGCGCGCATTCAGCCGGTCACATAGGAAAGCATTCATAATGCTTTCCTATGGACGCTTGCGTGCTCTCACTGTGAAAATCACAGTGAGAAGCACGCAAGCGCCTCTAGTGGCTGTCAATGAGACAGCTACTAGAGGCTTTGGGGGAAGGCTTAACCCATTAATAAACATAGCAGTTTCTCTGAAACTGCTATGTTTATAAAAAAAATGGGTTAACCCTAGAAGGACCTGGCACCCAGACCACTTCATTAAGCTGAAGTGGTCTGGGTGCTTAGCGTGGTCCTTTAAGTGTAATCAGTGTATGTATATATGTGTCTATGTATCTGCATGTTTGTCAGGGTAGGTATCTGTGTGCCAATGTATGTGTCTCTGTGTATACATATGTGTGTCTGTGTATCTGCATGTATGTGTGTGTATCTGCTTGTATGTCAGGGTGTGCATCTGTGTGTCAGATACATACACTGACACACTTAAGGATACATACCGTGACACACAGATACACACCCTAACACACATGCAGTTACAAAGACACATAGATACATACACTGACACACTTAAGGACACATACCCTATGTTTCTTTGTGTCTGCATGTGTGTCAGGGAGTGTATCTGTGTGTCAGGGTATGTATCTGTATGTGTGCCAGGGTATGTATCCTTAATTATGTCAGAATATGTATGTATGTGTCAGTGTATGTATCGCTGTGCATCTGAATATGTGTCTATGTATCTGCATGTGTATCAGAGTGTGTATCTGTTTGTCAGTGTGTCAGGGTGTGTATCTGTATGTGTGTCAGGGTATGTATCTGTATGTATCTCTGTGCATCTGCATGTTTGTCTGTGTATCTGCATGGGTGTCAGAGTGTGAATCTGTTTGTCAGTGTGTCTGTGTGTCAGGGTATGTGTCTATATGTGTGTCAGTATATTTATCCACGTGTCTTTTTATCTGCATGTGTGTCAAGGTGTTTATCTGCGTGACAGGTTGTGTATCTTTAAGTGTGTCAGTGGATATCTATGTGTGTGTATGTGCTTGTGTGTCTGTGTATCTGCATGGGTGTCAGTGTGTATATGTTGGTCAGTGTGTCTGTGTGTCAGTGTATGTGTCTGTATGTGTGTCTGAAACAGAGATACATACCCTGATACACATACAGATACATACCCTGTCACACATACAGATACACACCCTGAAACACAGACACACTGACACACAATATATATACCCTGACACACATGCAGATGCACAGCCACAGAGATACATACACTGACAAACTTAAAGATACAGACACTGAACACACAGATACACACCCTGACATACATGCAGATACACAGACACACACAGACACACATGCATATAAGTAGACATATGGATACAATGGCTGACATACAAATAATGAGTATCCGCATGTGTGTGAGTGATTGTATATGTGTGTCTGTATCTGCATGTGTGTCAGTGATTGTATATGTGTGCCTGTATCTGTATCTGTAATTGTATCATGCAGTGTGTTTGTGCAACTGTATGTGTGTCAGTGTTTGTATCTGTGTGTGTGGGGAGCCTGAGGCAGAGGGAAGAGCAGGGAAAGCCTGAGGCTGAGGGGAAAGCAGGGAGAGTCATCATGTGTTTTGAGGTACTTTTGGGACTTTTTAGAAATGTATGTTTTTTCTGTGCTTGGAGATAATTGGATTAGCATTAGTACAATTACTGATCCAATTATCTCCCAAGCAGAGGGGAGGGACTGTGTGTCATGTGTGGGAGTGCCTTACATTGTAAATGTGTTATTATTGGTTTGTAAGTTTGTGTCCTGTCCCCAACAAGGTCCATGTGGGAGTACCCCTTGCATGGGGATTGTCATATAAGGCCAAGTGTGGCACCATTAAAATCTATTCCAGCTTACACTCCAAAACTGTGTGTCATCCTGTTATTGGAGGGAAAGAAGATTTACTCCTGTGTCTGTTGTTCCAGCTTGCAGGGGATTCGACAGGGAAAATCCTTGTAAGGACTAGAGCTCCCAGGACTGAGTGTCGTCCAGTGCCTGGGGGTGTCTAGAGCTAATTCCCCATTCGGCTCCAGGAAGGAGCGGTTCCAGGGCCCCAGTCAAGCCATGCGGTTTGTCCCCGTTCCAGCTAGGAAGCGGTCCTTGGCAGAGGTAACCAGCCAGGGGTACAGGGAGCTCCACTACAGTAACAATTTCAAGTTGATACACTTAAAACTACATCACAGCCACATGTTCTTCATATTAGTACCATGTGACTTCACATGTCAAATTACCTGCCGACTGGGGTGGCATTCTTCTGTTCTCATATGCACAGTGCTTGTCAACCAGGTGGGTGGTTTGAGGTTCCTCTTCCAACAGCATGTTCTGTATTGCTCATTCATGGCAGACACCTATTTATAGTAAAAGGACAGCTCATTCATTGCCTGTTCGTTTGTTTCGTGACATGTCCATGTGTCCATTGATATGAACTGCAGATTGCCAAACATTTGGACAAATTTGGATTTATTGGAAAACAAATGCACAAATCTATTATTTACCAGCAGCCAAAGTGTTACAGATAGATAATTTAAAATTCACATTTTCTGGAAAGGCAAAAAATATAAAGTATCTTTATGCAAATACTTTCAGTCACGAACTAAATAACTAAATGTGTCAACATGCTTTTTATGCAGCAGTAGATGTGAAACTGATGACAGGAGAGATAACCTGAGAACATCCAATGTAATTAAAGTGACATTGCACTCAAAAGAACAAGAAAATCCTCTTTCATTTCAGAGTTTTTAGATCTCAAGTAGCCGATTTTCATGAGCTCTGTTATCAGAATGTTCACAAACATATGTTTGAAATAACCTTTATACATTATAAATAGATTAGCTTATCTCCAGCCATGTGTTTTTTTGTATTATTCACCCTCAGTAAAACCTAATCAAGCCCTTATATCAAAACCTAGATTGTAGTTTGAAGATATAACATGTCATTTGTAATTTCAGTACTTACATTTTGATCTATGTAGTCTATAATTTTCATTGCCAATATAAAAATAGAAAATATTTTATATGTCATATATCATTAAGTGTGCTGTTTATAGTTCTTTAAATAATCTAGATGGCTATTTTATTAATACTCATATATATATATAAAGTAATGTGCTTTAAAATGTATTTTATACTTGAACACCTATCATGCCTAATTGCAAAACTCTGACTGTTGCTCAAGTCCACAAACCCCAATAATGACTGCCAACACCTGTATATCGGGATAGAAATTAAACCTCAGCTTTTTTAAATGCACTAATCAACACAACATTTTGACAGTAAATTACACATAATACTACACATCTATTCCAATGATGCCTACAGGAGAACTAGTCTCAAGTGTAACACACAATAAAATCTCAGTATAAAATCTTAGTTGTTTGTATTCTTCAGTAAAGTGCTGGGACCTAGAGACCCCTCTTGCTACAGCTTCCAAATTCCCAAGGCTCTTACAAGAATAATTAAAGGAACACTATAGGGTCAGGAACACAAACATGTATTGCTGATCCTATACTGTTAAAACCACCATCTAGCCCCCCCTCGCCCCCTCATGCCTCCCTAAATATAGTAAAATCTTACTTGTGTTCAAGTCTGGAGCTGCTTGCTTGTCCCTGTTTCCTTTTGACCTGCCCATTGCCTGCTGACATCATCAGAAGTGGTGACCTGAGCCAATCACAATGCTTCCCTATAGGATTGGCTGATACTTCCAAGGAGGTAGGTCAGGAGCAGAACCAGCACAATTCAAACACAGCCCTTGACAATCAGCACCTCTTCATAGAGATGAATTAAATCAATGAATCTCTATGAGTAAAGTTCAGTGTCTGCATGCAGAGGGTGGAGACACTGAATGTTGTGATACATTTCAGGCAGCCATGACCCAGGAAGGATCTCTAGCAGCCATCTGAGGAGTGGCCAGTGAAGTTGAAGTAATGTAAACACTGCATTTTCTCTGAAAAGAAAGGTGGCAACCCTAACTACTCTTCACATACTCTTGCTTAAAGGAGCACTATAGGGTCAGGAACACAATCATGTATTTCTGACCCTATTATGTTAAAACCACCACCCTGGCCCATTCTTGCCTTCCTAAATATAGTAAAATATTACTTGTATTTAAGTCTGCAGCTGCTGTCTCTGCCTCTGAACTGACTGTCTGCATCAGAAGTGGTGGTCTGAGCAAATTACAATACTTCCCCATAGGATTGGCTGAGACTGTCAACTAGGCAGATCAGGGGCAGAGCCAGCACAAGTCCAACATAGCCCTGGCCAATCAGCATCTCCTCATAAAGATAAATTGAATCAATGCATGAGGAAAGTTCAGTGTCTGCATGCAGAGGGTGGAGACACTGAATGGCAGTGCTGCACACTAGGCAGTACTGCCCCAGGAAGCACCTCTAGCAGCCATCTAAGGAGTGGCCAGTGGAGTTATTTTCTCTGAAGACAGTGTTTACTGCAAAAAGCCTGAAGGTAATGATTCTACTTACCAGAACACATGCAATAAACTGTAGTTGTTCTGGTGACTATAGTGCCCCTTTAATCCAAGTTTGCCTTATTGACCTGGTCTTAACTGTATTGAATGCAGTTACTTCCAATGTTCCTAATAGAGTGCAATCAATTGTTCTTTATTGCACATTTAGAAACCAAAAATTTCAGTAAAAATATTTGAATAAGGGATAGGTAGAAATGTACTGTGACACTCCACATGAATGTCCTACATTATATTTTCATATTGCAAAGTCTCTCAAAAGAGCTATTTGCAATTTGTCCTTGATTGATATGGAACTAAGAAATTACTTGTTTGGAAGAAATGAACTGTTTGAATTCCTGTGTGAGGATAAAGATGCATTTGTATGTTTTGCAAAAAGAATGCATTAAATTGTCTATGAAATTTTATATTCTCCCTCTTTCTACATAATTCTGCAGATTTGCTTTGTGAATCCATGTATTTCAACAAGAATCTATTTTTGATGTGTTTGTAGTAATATTAAAAAAAAATCAGTTGTTGATTCTCATTATTTAGAGTCACAAGCATGGGTAAAACATTTTCTGCTAGAATAAAGCATGAAAAGTTCACTTTTATTCATCTATAATTTACCATATTATATATTGCTTTCAAGATAGCAACTAAAAACTTTCTGTTCAACACTCATTACGCGGGTTTTAAATTAATGTAATGCTTTATCTCTACTCCTTCATATGACTTTATCTCTACCCAACTAACCCATATTCACAGATTATTCAGGATAGCTTCTGTAATTAAGAGCCAGAGAACCAACTAAAGGAAGGTCCTCCTGCTCACCTGTATCTTCCAATTTTCACATTGAGCACTGCACTAATGACATAATGTCCCATGCTTAGGATTGATTGACAGGTCAGAGTTCACATTTTTACATATCATTTTAATAACATACACTCATTTACTTGCAATTATGCTGCCAGAATGTACAGATGAAATTGTAATTCCATTTAATATCAAATTATGTGTACCATAATCTATTGGAACCACAACATTAAAACCATCTGTCTAAGATTATGTAAGCCCCCTCACAAACAAAAAAAACTTTAATAAAATTATAAAAACAAAAAAAACTTTAATAAAATTATAAAAACAAAAAAGTATAAAATATAAAAAGAAAATGATAAAAAAACATATTAAATCAAAATCAACATTCAACCCCTTGGGTTGTAATGTCAGAAGTTTGTGAATCCATATTCCTTAGCTTCCTCATTAAATCCCCTCCTCTCTCATGCAATTTAACTTGTTTGATAACAATGAACAAGATCAAATTCTGAGCACTGATTGCAGTGACAGGGAACTGAATGGGACTCCAGGAAACGGATTCTGGCCTATCTTCCTATTCTTCCAACATATTGTGCACTGCACCTACATGTATACAGGTACACACCACTTGAGTCTGGGTACTTCTAAAGGTAAGTATACTTTTAGGTAAAAAACTGCAGGCTTTACAGTGCCTGTGCTTGTGAAAAGCTTTTAGAATATGGTGTTCCAGTTTTTTTTTTTTTTTTTCCCATTATTGTTCCTAAAAGTGCTAGGTGCTATACAGTTCATAAAGTTCTTTCCTTTCTTAAAAATCACATTCTGTCTAATGGGCATCTCTGACCCCAAAAATGTGTCTTGTAGAAGTATGGGCCAATGTTTTTTAATTGTCAAACTAACTTAAAAGGCTTCACATTATACTATGTATTATACTTCAAAATATACTGTGTATTAAGAGAATATTCTAATTTTCTTTATTCTTGTCAATAAGGTCTCCTTTTTTAAGATGTCCTACCTTTTCAATTTCTGTTTATAATTGTTGTATATTAAAGCATTTTTCTAAAAATGTATTTCTTAAAACCTTTGCTTTTTCAAATATTTTTTCCTTATCTGTGCAATTTCACCTTAATCTAATATATTGACTCCTCGGTACTCCTGAAACCCACTTTGGGTGGTGGCCACTGTTTACTTTAATGAAGCTATTAGTGTTTGTTGGTTTGACGAAGGTCATAGTTTTAATTTCCACTTTCTCAATATAAATAGTCAGATATAAAAAATCTATTTGATGTTTGTTAATCACTGGTAGTAAAAATGAATGGTAAAACATAATTGCACATATATGTGATAAAAGTTGAAATTCAAGAACTAGCTTATCACTTGCTGCCAAATATATCCTACCACTTGACAAGTACCATTGTAATGATATAACATTGTACAATACAAAAAACAAAGGGAAGGAAGATAGTACAATAATCTTACTCCTGAGCGAGGTTAACCCCTAGTGCAACGAAATGCACAAACATTGTACAATATAATTAATGTTATTCACTTTCCTTGTCTGTTGTTTTAATGTTGTGTCCGATCAGTATAAGTGGATGGATTGGGCAGGAATATGTCTTACTGTCATATCCCAACCTGTCTATACTGACTTTACATGTTCCTCATTTTGAGGTTCACCGACAGATCAGGCTGCTTATCCTCACTATAATTATGGATAGCTGAGGGAATATAGACATAATGATTAGAGTAACAATAAAAAAAAACAAAAATAGGGTGCCAATAAACAGTTCTGCCCTAGGTGCCAAATAGTCGTAAAACTGTTGGATACACTCTTTACAATCTTTAATGAATGCTCATGTTCTAAGAGTCTGATTTTCTGTTTAAAAATTATGTTAAAATGAGAATAACAGCTTATACTGCAATTTTCATGTTTGTAGTCTAATTTATCATAAATACAATGTTATCTCATCCTTAAATGATTAAACATTGTATTTTTGCTATTGTTTTATGTCAAACCTCACTATTCAATCGCTATAGAAAGTTTTGTTTTTAAATATTGGATACTGCTGTCTGTCAAATAAAGAACTATCACTTTTAAAGTATGATTACCTATTACTTTCTACATTTAAACATTATGACAAAATTTGCAAATAATTTAGCAGGCTTTTTGAAAACTCACAGTAAGAAAATTATATTTATTTCATAGAAAAGAAAATAACATTTCACTTCATTTAATATTGCAGTTAAAGGGATCCTATAGTGCCAGGAAAACAAACCCATTTTCCTGTCACTATAGGCTCTTGGAGAGCCCCCCTCCCTCGGGGCTGAGGGGGTTAAAACTACCTCCGCACTGGTGACCTCTCCTCCCCCGCCAACGTCAGCTCCCGAGTAGAGCCGAATGCGCGTGCACTGCCAAAGACGCAAGCACATTTAAAGCCACCCATAGGAAAGCATTACTCAATGCTTTCCTACGGTGATCTTGGTTGACGCTGGACTCCGTGAGGACATAAGTGCGATTCTCAGATAAGTGAGATTTACTCAGTGTAAATCGCGGAAGCGGCCTCTAGTGGCTGTCAGGGAGATAGCCACTAGAGGCTGGATTAACCCTGCAGTGAAAACATAGCAGTGTTTCTGAAACTTCCATGTTTTCAGATGCAGTGTTAAAACTAGGGGGACCTGGCACCCAGACCACTTGATTGAGCTGAAGTGGTCTGTGTGTCTTTAGAGGTCCTTTGATATATATGTATATTATCATAATGATTCCATCACAATTCATCTCAATTAACTGTTAACCATTTCACAATGTCTTTCTCAAACAATGGGTTAAACATCTTCAAGATGCTTTTTAATGTCTGTTTTTCCATAAACTGCTCTGTTAGATACAGCACATGAAATTATTTATGTCCATTTCTGTCTACTTGTCAGCAGAATAATAAATGTCACACAGGATGGGTCTAGGCAGAATTTTTAGTAATGGATTCTTTCCAGGTGAACCTTTTAAAGTTTGTCTTCTGTTCAATGGACAGAATCTTTCTTCCTAGAAATTCAGTAACATGGCTGTGATAATGTGTCAAGCGGTTTAATTGGTCTGTGCAGTTAGGAGATGCTTACTGACAGTGACAGAGAACGCTCTAAAAGGTGGAGATAAAAGCCCAGATAATCAGACAAGGCAATGAAATAAGGTCACTCGGTGGGTACATCTTACACTCATTTACTCAGCTTTATAAATACCACCTCAGAGAGAGATGTGTCAGCTCTGTCTCTATTTAAAAGGTTTGTTCGCTGATAGTCGACCTAGAAGCAACATTTTGCACAGCATTTCATTATCGTACTTCCAAAAAAGAAAATAATGAAATCATACTAACAGAAAATATTATGCTTGGTTTTCTTTACCTATATGGTATGTTGCTCCAATGTCAAAATGGACATCAAATTTGCTGCATTTTAGAGTCACATGAATCAGTATCTTTGTTATAAATAAACAGGATTCTGCAAAATTGTATGTCTGAAATATATATGTTTTTATTCACTGATCCAAAATGGCGTTGCCAATATTTAAAGCCTTGCTGATCTATAAACATTTTTAAATAGTGAGTCACACTTGGATTCATTGTGGAATTATTTAAGAAAGCACAGGGAGTTTTTTTAAAATGAAATACAAATTGTAGTAAAATGATAATCATATTGCAAAATGTTCGCTTAAATAGCCAAGTATGACTATAGTTGTTTATCCCCTTAAAGGACCACTATAGTGCCAGGAAAACATACTCGTTTTCCTGTCACTATAGAGCCCTGAGGGTGCCCCCACCCTCAGGGACCCCCTCCCGCCGGGCTCTGGGGAGAGGAAGGGGTTAAAATCTTACCTTTCTCCAGCACCGGGCGGGGAGCTGTCCTCCTCCTCTCCTCCTTCATAGCGACGTCATCGGCTGAATGTGCATGCGCGGCAGGAGCCGCGCGCGCATTCAGCCAGTTCATAGGAAAGCATTTACAATACTTTCCTATAGACGCTGGCATCTTCTCACTGTGATTTATAGTGAGAAGCACGCAAGCGCCTCTAGCGGCTGTCAATGAGACAGCCACTAGAAGCTCTAGAGGCTTGATTAACCATATTATAAACATAGCAGTTTCTCTGAAAAAAAGGGTTAACCTTAGCTGGACCTGGCACCCAGACCACTTCATTAAGCTGAAGTGGTCTGGGTGCCTATAGTGGTCCTTTAATGCCACAGGATGTTCTATGCCAACTTAAAAAATGGGCTTTAACGGCACAAGGTGGCATAGAACGCCCTATGGATTGTGGCTTTCCCCCAGCTTCCCATACTTACCCTCTAAGGTGATTCGGTTCAGGGGGACTACCTGACAACAGTGTACTAAACTGCCTGCAGGGGAAAAGCCTAGGTGGTCAAGCAGTCCTAAAAGCTTCAAATAGTAAAAAAAAAAGCACAATTTAAAAAATGCATTATATATGACTATGATCTTATCTATTATCAAGACTTCTATCAAGGTCTTAATAAAAAAGTCTGAGTGAACTAAAACATTGACATGACCAAATTTCTAACAATTAAAAAAAACAACTATATATATACAGGGAGTGCAGAATTATTAGGCAAGTTGTATTTTTGAGGATTAATTTTATTATTGAACAACAACCATGTTCTCAATGAACCCAAAAAACTCATTAATATCAAAGCTGAATATTTTTGGAAGTAGTTTTTAGTTTGTTTTTAGTTTTAGCTATGTTAGGGGATATCTGTGTGTGCAGGTGACTATTACTGTGCATAATTATTAGGCAACTTAACAAAAAACAAATATATACCCATTTCAATTATTTATTATTACCAGTGAAACCAATATAACATCTCAACATTCACAAATATACATTTCTGACATTCAAAAACAAAACAAAAACAAATCAGTGACCAATATAGCCACCTTTCTTTGCAAGGACACTCAAAAGCCTGCCATTCATGGATTCTGTCAGTGTTTTGATCTGTTCACCATCAACATTGCGTGCAGCAGCAACCACAGCCTCCCAGACACTGTTCAGAGAGGTGTACTGTTTTCCCTCCTTGTAAATCTCACATTTGATGATGGACCACAGGTTCTCAATGGGGTTCAGATCAGGTGAACAAGGAGGCCATGTCATTAGATTTTCTTCTTTTATACCCTTTCTTGCCAGCCACGCTGTGGAGTACTTGCGTGTGATGGAGCATTGTCCTGCATGAAAATCATGTTTTTCTTGAAGGATGCAGACTTCTTCCTGTACCACTGCTTGAAGAAGGTGTCTTCCAGGAACTGGCAGTAGGACTGGGAGTTGAGCTTGACTCCATCCTCAACCCGAAAAGGCCCCACAAGCTCATCTTTGATGATACCAGCCCAAACCAGTACTCCACCTCCACCTTGCTGGCGTCTGAGTCGGACTGGAGCTCTCTGCCCTTTACCAATCCAGCCACGGGCCCATCCATCTGGCCCATCAAGACTCACTCTCATTTCATCAGTCCATAAAACCTTAGAAAAATCAGTCTTGAGATATTTCTTGGCCCAGTCTTGACGTTTCAGCTTGTGTGTCTTGTTCAGTGGTGGTCGTCTTTCAGCCTTTCTTACCTTGGCCATGTCTCTGAGTATTGCACACCTTGTGCTTTTGGGCACTCCAGTGATGTTGCAGCTCTGAAATATGGCCAAACTGGTGGCAAGTGGCATCGTGGCAGCTGCACGCTTGACTTTTCTCAGTTCATGGGCAGTTATTTTGCGCCTTGGTTTTTCCACACGCTTCTTGCGACCCTGTTGACTATTTTGAATGAAACGCTTGATTGTTCGATGATCACGCTTCAGAAGCTTTGCAATTTTAAGAGTGCTGCATCCCTCTGCAAGATATCTCACTATTTTTGACTTTTCTGAGCCTGTCAAGTCCTTCTTTTGACCCATTTTGCCAAAGGAAAGGAAGTTGCCTAATAATTATACACACCTGATATAGGGTGTTGATGTCATTAGACCACACCCCTTCTCATTACAGAGATGCACATCACCTAATATGCTTAATTGGTAGTAGGCTTTCGAGCCTATACAGCTTGGAGTAAGACAACATGCATAAAGAGGATGATGTGGTCAAAATACTCATTTGCCTAATAATTCTGCACTCCCTGTATATATATAGATATATATATATAAAGCAAGAGGGGGTTATATTAAAAACCAAAGAGAAGAAAAAAAGTTACCTGCGCTCTCTCCTTAATCCTTATGTATATTTAGACAAATGGAGGTCATTTAGTTGCTCCAATGGCCATTGGAGGGAATGCCCGCCTGGCAGAGTGGTTCAGGGAGCATGAGACATCATTCACATATGGATTGGCCACCACAGAGTCCAGAACTTAACCCCATTGAGAATCTTTGGGATTTGTTGAAGAAGGCTTTACGCAGTGGTTCGACTCTCCCATCATCAATACAAGATCTTGGTGAAAAATTAATGCAACACTGGAGGAAAAAGATTTTGTGACATTGCAGAAGCTTATCAAAACAATGCCACAGCGAATGCATGCCGTAATCAAAGCTAAAGGCGATCCAACTAAATAATAGCGTATGTGACCTTTTTTTTGGTGGCAACGTTTTTTTAGTCAAGCAGTGCATAAGTATTTTATGTAAAATAAGAGCCCTGTTTCTCCTGAACAAAATGAGATGTAATAGGTGTGGGTGCACATAGTCAAATTCTAGGGTTTGTGTTGATTTTGTTTTGAACTGTACCTGTACAATTATCTCCGTCCTGTTAAGAGGAAGTTTGCAAATCAGTTTGTTTTTAACAACATTTAGCAATTTGTTTTTCAATTCCTTCCTATTCGAGTTTAGTGAATAAGCTCATAATAAACATAAAAGTACTGAAAAAGCCATCCTGACTTCTTTTATAATTGAGGCTGTAAGATGTAATAGTATAAGTACAACAGTCATGGCTTGTTATTTCATAAGTTAAAACCAATAATAAAGGAATATGTTAAGGGTTCTCTATTTTATTTTTCCGAGATGTAGCAGCAACAGAAACATAAATTTAGCAGTGGAGTTCTCCAGGTAAGTAAAGATCAGGTAATCCAAAGAAGAATTAAATCTTTTTTTCCAGGCACATTAATTAATTAATTACAAATAAATCAGTAAAACGATTTAGATTATTTCCAAAAGGGGTATAAATGAGGTGAATCCTTTAAAGCATTAATTCTTGATCAATGTGTTACCAAAGACAAGATCAGTATCTGGGTAGCTTTCAGATGTAATGTAGGATGGGTGAAAATAGTTCAGGAGGTATAGGTGTTGGCCCTAAGGTTGAGGTACCTGTAAGGAACTAGCAGAGGCATACTGAAGTTCGCGGTTAGACATAATAACAATGCACTGAGTGACGGCATGCGTTCAAATACGCTCACATAACAATCGTCAGTGACTCCCTTAAAATAAAATATCACATAAACAATCTCACAATATCACAAAATGATTAACACAAATGTAAGGCATTTACCAACAATGCTGATTTAAAAAGTCACTCCCAATATTTTCTGTAATCATTTCACAGAGTGAAGATCAGGTTACAAGAGATTCAATATGCACATGTAATTGGTAGTTTGCACTGGGTAATATAAAAGTGTATATCTGTGAGTATTGCAATTGCAGGTGCAAATACAATGTCAATAAATAAAATGTACAGTTCAACATTTCGAAAACCATATTAAACAGCTTCAAACAAGGTATGATTATTACTGCCACATCAAGAACTCATGGATCAAACTTGCTCTTCTTGACTGCAAAGGAATAAGATGATCACTTCAAGTGGAAACTTTAATAGGAAACTGTTCAGATTGTACTTCAATATACATTTATAAAATATCGTAAAGCACATTTTAGTCCCTTTACCAATTTGTAACATGTTATTAAGCCTAAGTTGTTCTTTCACTCGCAGTTTTCTAATAGTGAAAATACTTTTATTTTTTTGTGGGAGTCACAGAAATGTTGAAGTTTAGTCGATACCTATTTTTTTTCCAGCCTGATATATTGCTCGCAAGCATAGTTGTAAATGCATGGAAATGGCATGTGTACGTTTGTATTCTGTATGTGATATGCTTATCTCTATACATATACATATCATTACCATACTGCTAAGTTGGTATACCTGATAAGACTACAGGGTTCCAAACCCATGGTTACTTATTGTAAAAATCTATACATACTCTAGACTGCTTAATCCAACCAGAAAATAAATAAATCATAAAGGAAATATTCCTCATTCTCTCATTGCCTTTAGTTATCTGAATGACGGTCTTCCCTAAACATTTGTAAAAATATATTTTTTTTTAAATGGAAATTGTAAAGTAAAATAATATCATGTTCCCAAAACAGTTATGTGTTTCAATTTGGAACACAATTAAATAAAAACAAAACAGTGGGACATGAATTAACAAATCACCCTCCAATCCTCTGATGTAATGCATATTGTAGACTTTATTTTATTTTGCTTTGAAATAGAGTGGCATTTACTAGGGAAAATCAGGTGCAATGTTCTACATGGTTTACAGAGAGCTTAAAGGGGATTTATTGAAAACAAACTTAGCCAGTTAATTTGTTGAGGAATATCTACTTGATGACAACAGATGCATTTAAATTGATCTTTATGGGTAGGTGACAGGGATATTACTCGTCATGCTATAGAGAAAAGACAGTTTAGATCAAGGAAGTGGGCAACTGGGCATCCACTACTACAGCTATCACAGTGGGCTTATGAATAAGGACAGTATACCCAGGCCCAATTGCCCCACCGGGATGCCAGGAAATTTCCCAGTGGGTCGAAGCACCTGGGGCCAGGCAGACAGCCCTAATCATTATGTTAATGCCCTTTAAATGATTTTTCCTTGAACTGTAACAGCCTGTGACAGTGCGAGGGAAAAAAGGAAGGGGGAGCTGGGGGCTGGTGCAGCTGAAGAGAGCACTGTCAGTCTGTTTTCTCAATGCCCAGCAAATTGGTGCCACATGCTTCACCCTCAGACTCAAGCCCCACTCTGCATGCATGCTCCGGCCCCACACTCAAACAGTATGAGACCAGAACATGGCTCCCACTGACTTCAGTGCCAGGTAAGCTTCAGTCCATGACAGTGATTTTGTGTGTGTGTGTCTTCTAGTAGGTGATCTTGTATGTTTGTGTGTCAGTGAGCTTGTCTGTAGTGAGCATGTCTGTCTCAGTGACCTTGTCTGTAGTGATCATGTGCGTGACAGTGGGGTTGTATGTGTGTCAGTGAGTTTGTCTGTAATGAGCATGTGTGTGTGGCAGTAAGCCTCTCTGTAGTAAGCTTGTGTTTGTATATCAATGTGTTTGTCTATAGTAAGATTGTGTGTCAGAACTTGTTTGTACTAAATTTGTGTGTGAGTGTACCAATAAGCTTGTCTGTGTTTGTCAGTGACATTGTCTGTCAGTGAACCTATTTGTGTGTATCAGTGAGCTTGTGTTTTTTTTGTCAGTGAGCCAAGTGAGCTTGTGTACCAATGTGATTGTCTGTCTGTGAGCCTGTGTATCAATGAGCTTGTGTCAGTGAGATTGTCTGTGTCTGCATGTGAGTATGCTTACTATATAATTTATATATGTACACACACACACAATTTTTTTTCAATCCATACCGGCACTCTGGGTTCTCCACTACAAAAAAAATGCTTTTTATTATTATGCTTTTAATCCATCAGAAATAGGTTGACATTTCAATTTACTGAAGAATGTATTTCATATCTTTTTATTCAGCCTGTATTATGTCCCCTCCATGGTATTGCTCTTTTAATTATGCAATGAGGGAACCATTGGTTGCCTTGTTTTTATATCTTGGATAATATCTCAATGCAGCTCTATGATTCATATAACTTGCTATATTAGTGAAAACATACTGTATTAAGGTATAGAGTAAAAAAAAATAAAAAAATAACACAATGGGAACAAAGGGCCAATGGTACCAATTGGGTTAAGCATCTAATCTTCTTTTACACATTGGAATCCAAAGATATATAAAATAAAGGGAACACTTAAACAACACAATGTAACTCCAAGTCAATCACACTTCTGTGAAATCAAACTGTCACATGCTGTTGTGCAAATGGGATAGAAAACAGGCGGAAATTATAGGCAATTAGCAAGACACCCCCAATAAAGGAGTGGTTCTGCAGGTGGTGACCAGAGACCACTTCTCAGTTCCTATGCTTCCTGGCTGATGTTTTGGTCACTTTTGAATGCTGGCGGTGCTTTCACTCTAGTGGTAGCATGAGACGGAGTCTACAACCCACACAAGTGGCTCAGGTAGTACAGCTCATCCAGGATGGAACATCAATGCAAGCTGTGGCAAGAAGGTTTTCTGTGTCTGTCAGCGTAGTGTCCAGAGCATGGAGGCGCTACCAGGAAACAGGCCAGTACATCAGGAGATGTGGAGGAGGCCGTAGGAGGGCAACAACTCAGCAGCAGGACCACTACCTCCCCCTTTGTGCAAGGAGGTACAGGAGGAGCACTGCCAGAAGGCCTCCAGCAGGCCACAAATGTGCATGTGTCTGCTCAAATGGTCAGAAACAGACTCCATGAGGGTGGTATGAGGGCCCGAAGTCCACAGGTGGGGGTTGTGCTTACAGCCCAACACCGTGCAGGACGTTTGGCATTTGCCAGAGAATACCAAGATTGGCAAATTCGCCACTGGCACCATGTGCTCTTCACAGATGAAAGCAGGTTCACACTGAGCACATGTGACAGACGTGACATTTCTTTGGGGGACCGCACAGCCCTCCATGTGCTCGCCAGAGGTAGCCTGACTGCCATTAGGTACTGAGATGAGATCCTCAGACCCCTTTTGAGACTATATGCTGGTGCAGTTGGCCCTGGGTTCCTCCTAATGCAAGACAATGCTAGACCTCATGTGGCTGAAGTGTGTCAGCAGTTCCTGCAAGACAAAGGCTTGATGCTATGGACTGGCCCGCCCATTCCCCAGACCTGAATCCAATTGAGCACATCTGGGACATCATGTCTCGCTCCATCCACCAACGTCACGTTGCACCACAGACTGTCCAGGAGTTGGCAGATGCTTTAGTCCAGGTCTGGGAGGAGCCATCCGCCATCTCATCAGGAGCATGCACAGGCATTGTAGGGAGGTCATACAGGCACGTGGAGGCCACATACACTACTGAGCCTCATTTTGACTTGTTTTAAGGACATTACATCAAAGTTGGATCAGCCTGTAGTGTGTTTTCCCACTTTCATTTTGAGTGTGACTCCAAATCCAGACATCCATGGGTTGAAAAATTTGATTTCCATTTTTTAAATTTTTGTGTGATTTTGTTGTCAGCACATTCAACTGTAAAGAACAAAGTATTTCAGAAGAATATTTAATTCATTCAGATCTAGGATGTGTTATTTTAGTGTTCCCTTTATTTTTTTGAGCAGTGTGTGTATATATATGTTGCAATATGTATAGTTAATACATTGTTAAACAAAAATCTGCACATCAATCAAGCCATAAGACTTGCTTTTCCCACAGAAATCCCAAATTTGCAATGATGTTACTACCGCAAAGGATTCTGGGTGGGCATATGCTAATTAGTTTAACAAAGAATCACATGTTTGCCTCATTCCATTTTAAACATTGATTGCTTTGAGTCTGTGTTTCCTGTATACAACAGCTTTGAAACACAACTTAGGATAATATGCAAAGCCAGTGAACCACTCATGGACAGCTGTTCCACTGGAAATGCATATCATCAGCACGAGGTTGGTTACTGGTTTGCTATTGAGGTTTGGTAGTGTTTGGGAAGCAAAAACAAAAAAAACACACATTATGGTGGGGAAAAAATTGTGATTGAAAACCCCTTCCACCTGAAGGGGTTAAGTTGAAGGGGTTTACAATCACAATTTTATCATCACCATAACTTTTTTCACATATATATATATATATATATATATATATATATATATATATAAAAATGTTTTCCTACTTATTATAATTTTCTTTTCCTGATCATAGGCCATGGCAGCACAAGAATGGGTAGCTCCTCACTATCCCGAATTAGTCAGGAAACTAATTAACCTACTACCCCTCCCACCCTCAGTCTTGTTTCCAGCAATATCCCAGGTTGGAATCTTTGTGCTGCCATGACAAGGAAAAAAAATACGGTCCTTTTTCCTGGCATTATCCATGGCAGCACAACAATGGATAATACCCAAGCAATAACCAAGGGAGGGAAAGAAATACACAAGACATTCAAAATATGAATGCAAATTGACAACACACACACCTCATTGAAAATGAAAAACTGATTGCCCATTATTGCCACATTATCAAATTGACCAACTCAAATGTACCAAAGAAAAAATGTCTGAAAATAATTGGTTGAGAACCAAGCAGCCATTTACATATTAGTTCCAGGGCCACTGATGCTCAAGAGGGAGAAATGGCTCTAGTGGAGAGCAAACATACCTTCAGGTAATATAACCCCTAGTACTTAGTAGCCTGAAAATAACCAAGACTATCCTTCTGCTGATGGCTTATATAGAGGTTTGAAGACCTTTTCTGGTCCATTAGGAAAGATAAACAGACTATCAGATGGAAGCCAGGTAGCGGATCCATAGCTATAGATCTTAAGATATCTATCTAGGACAATAGGAGAAGGTTTCATTACTGACTCTACTGTCTAATCAATTTGCTTTAGATATATTGTGGAAGGCAGTAAAGGTTTTTTTGCAAAATAGTGCTTGAAGATCTGATATTATCAAGCCCGATTCTAATGTCACCGATAGAGCTAACTTAATATTAAGCAGTTGTGGAGAGATAGAGTCTTATGGTTAAAAGGGGTGAAGATTTCAGACCAATTAATAATACAGGGAAGAATTAATGGTTAAACAAATAATCATATAAATACAGTCGACAAATATTTAAATACCTCCATATTAAAGCCCTTTCATTAAAAGATTGTGCTGAGACAGTACCTCTGAAGTGATATTGCTAATTCCTAGATGAGTCATGGATTGAAGAACTTAGAACCTCTTTGGTAGAATTAATTTGAATGATCACCTAATTAGAAGTAGACCAGGAAAAAAGGCATCCCAACTCTGTAAAGGTAGCTGAGGATATATGTTTTCCATGGCCTTCAGATGAGTATTAATTACTGCAGTTAATAACCCTTATATTTAAGCCCTTCTTTACAATATCAAAACCATCAGAATGAGGAAAGTAGAACTGGATCTGATAGAAGAGGGACAAACATTTTTGGGAGATACCATGGAGGTACTGAAGAAGATAAGCAGAAGTGGAAACCATGGACTGGGTATCAATATGGAATTGTCAGGATGATTGATATTGGCTCTTGCAACCTATGAAAAAAAGAAGTGTTGAATGTTAAGGGTGTCCCTTTTCTGAACGTATCAGATTTTGGAGAAAGGTCCCTCAACCTCAGTGGATGGTATTCATAGATATCACTGTCCAAGGGATTTCTATAGGAAAGTTAACCTCCTCCCTTGTGCCATCTTGTCAGACCTATGGTGGTGGACATGGATCAAAACCCTCTCTGCTGAGGTAATATGAGTAATAATAACAGAGGTGGTTTTGTCAGAGTCATTACAGATGTTTAAACTGCAATTGGATAAATACTTGCAAAAACATAACATAAAGGGATATAATTTCTAATTAGTGGGGTAATAGCTGCTTGATCCAAGGAGACATCTGACTGCTATTTTGGGGTCAAGAAGGATTTTTTTCTTAGTTTGTGTCAAAATTGGAAGCCCTTCAAACTAGGTTTTTTGCCTTCTTTTGGATCAACAGCAAAAATATATGTGAGGAAGGATGAACTTGATGGACACAAGTCTCTTTTCAGCTATGTAACTATGTAACATCCCTTACTTACTTGATAAGTCTTACTGCAGTTTCTGAAGAGAGCTGTACCATGCCTTGGACCATGTTGAACCATGTTCCCAGCTATACCCTGAACTGGGAGGGAGCAAGGTGACTTCAGAAGACATCCATCTTTCACCATGAAGATGCAAAAATAAAAGTGTCCTTCCACTGCAATCTGAGAAACTTCTAGTGATGTGGGGCAATGGATACATGGGAATAAGCATCCTGCAAATCTATAGACATCGTCCAATGTACTAGGAATACTACCTTTATGATGAAGAATGTTCAAGAATCCTGTAAACTAGAATGGATCTCCACTCACCTGTTTGAAACAGAATCTATGTGTTTTAGCTGCTTTAAAAAATTCTCACAATAGCTCCCTCTAATTGAAGGGAAGCCATAAAATTTACAAAGCATCTCTTTTTGCCTTTTCTCTTCCTCTGGTAGAATAATGACCACTTCTCAATGTTGAGATCTACCATGCTCTCTTCCTGGTGTGAAATACCTTGGTCCAGGAAGGAAGTTAATGAGAGTCCTTGGATCAAAAGGGTCTCCTGAACCTCAGGTCTTGAAGTAGACAAGCTTTACTGGTCTCTGCCATTCTCTTGATCTATTAATTTAGGAGGATGCATCCACGGACCAGGTACTAAGCCAAAGAGCCCAGCTAGAAGATACAAATAAAGTCATATTTCTGGCTAGAATGTAATGCAACCTAAGTAGGCTACTTAGCTGAAGACTATTTCCAGCTTAATGACTTGTAAATTGTCAACAGACAGGAAAATTATTTCAGATATGCTCCTCCAAATTATCCATCCCAATCTTAGATCCTTAGAGATTGAGGTAAGAATTTACAGCAAGATGAAAGCCTGTGCCAGCTGCCACATAGGCTTTAGAGAGGATCAAGATTATCTATACTCCATGGAGTCTCAGAGAGATCCCTCATTGTGCCTCACAAGGGACCCTTTAGAGCGACTTCCCTTGTATGTCCTGGAAGATTTTCTTCCTGTAGAGCTATCATTATAGGGAATTCCAATTATTAATAGGAACCCTTTTGTTTAGTAATGACAGAAAAAACATAATGTCTTAGAGTGTGACCTTTTTTCCAGAAGCAGAGGGATCTGAACCCATAACTGCATAAGATTCTATTTTATCCTAAACAAAGCAAATTTCTGCAGAAACAAGTAGAGATTGATAGATACAGAACAAGATGTAATATACCTTTAAAGAAAAACTTGCCAAAACCAAAAAGAAGAATTCAAAAGATGAAAACTGCACACACATTTATGTACTTAATATAGGCAAACACATGTAAGAAACAATTGTGCTTAAAAGATAAGCCAGTACAACACTGCAACCACCACAACTGGACTTACATTTCAGAATACGCACGAGCGAATCAGATTTTTGGGGCATGTGCAGAAACGGCATGGCGGCACCGTACGACTAGCGCCTGCATGTTTGCAGGGATTAAATGCTGAGGAAAAAACATGATTGGGCGCAAAAGTAAGTATAAAAATCACAGAGGCCTAGAAAAAGTGAATAAAGTGTAAAATGCATAATAAAAGGCACAAAGAATAAGTGAACTCAGCAGCTGTATTAAAAGGCACTCGGACAATTATAAGCAGGAAAGAGACATTCAAATATTTTCTAGTTACAAGTACATCCTGGGGATGTTACTTTTACCCAATTTAATGGTACTCATTGTATCTACCTCAAAGGGATGAAGAACTGAGTTAACCCTGGGAATTGAACCTGAAAAAAATTGATTTTTCTGATGAATCATTAGACCACTGAGCTATCTCACCATACATAGGAGAAACAGTGTCAATTTTAAAAGGCTTAACAGGTGGCCTAGGAATAAGTGAATCCAGAGGCTATAATAATAGGCCCAACTGAGGTCTTGGAATAAGTTTATCCACCTGCTATTGTAAAAGGCCCAACAGAGTCCTAGGAATAAGTAACTCCAGTGGCTTTATTAAAAGACACAGAGGCCTAGGAATAAGTTTGATTGAAATTAAAATTAGCTTGAAACTCTTACCATTCGATGAAACCGATAAAGTGTAGAAGGGGTTATATCCGTATATATGCTCTGTAGGTGGGTCTCCAGCCTGCTAGCCCTTGGTTAAGCAGGAAATAGGGTGATAGCATAATACTGCTACCTCTAGGGTCACTGCAAGTAAATCCATTGTAAAGTACAAGATAGCAGAGTTGCACATTAACCCTTTCAGTGATGGAATGCTAGTATGTCTCACATTAACTTCTTCATGTCCTGATGAAAGCTCTGTGATAGAGCTGAAACGTTGACTGGAACTGTAAGAATAAAGAAGCCAGAGCACCAGGTATTTATTTTGTTAAAGTTGGAGTGAAGGAGCCTTGGATTTATATATATATATTCAAAAAGATATAGGTAGCCAGTACTCTAGGTCTTGTGAAAAAAGATTTTCCTTATTGTATTGAACATCCCACAGAAGGTCAACGTTTCAGTTCATATTAGAACTTTCATCAAGACATAATATCATATTATATTATATTATATTATATTATATTATGTCCTGATGAAAGTTCTAATTATATTTTTTTCACAAGACCTAGAGTGCTGGCTAGCTATATTTTTTTGGTGTATACTGTGCAGTTGAGAACCGGACTATAAGACTGGGAAGCTGGAGTGCAAAACCTACAAAACTGTGTGTATGTATATATATGTATTAAGGCAATTTGCCTGCATTTGTGGGAGGTGCTGGTTTTCTACCCCTAGCCTACTTAAGGCACTCCCCTTGCCTGGCTCCTTACCGTTCGAGGTCAGCGTTGAATGAGGATCCACTTCCGGGTTCTCTCAGACGCCATCTTGGTTTCAGTATCCAGGAGGTTTCACCACGTTAAGCTGTGTCCAGGAATCCTGTTCAGGCCTTTCCGCCCGTCCAGCTTCTTCTGACTCCGTTCTCCATTGTAGATCGCGTCCCAGGGACTCCTAAACCGTAAGTCAGACCTTCCTGTCACGCCAGGACTGGTTCCCACGGCGTACGGTACAGCACGGGTCCTCGCTTTACGGCTTTTCCCTGGTTATGACACGAATGTTTCAAGCCATTCGCGGGCTTTTCATTCGTACGGTCATTCGGCTGAACATGTTTTAAATCGTTCAATAATCATTTTGCATATCCTATTCATGTTATTTAAACGAATGTTCATTCGGTTGTTTTGCCGTTCGGCAAATTTTACATACGCTCATACACGCTTTGGTTTGCATAAATCATACGGTTAAACTATTCTAACTTCTGTGTTCCCCTCACATTTGCTTTCGGCTGTTCTGTGTGTTCACGTATAATCCTTTCATGAATTATATTCACCATTTCATGTGTATATAACATTCGGTTAAAGTATTGCTTGCTTAAATAGATTATTGTTGATTACTTTTAACAAATTGTCAGTATTGTATTACGTCCACAAATCAAGTCCACTTCTCTGTGTATACCATTTGACTCCCACGCTTTCAGGGGTCTGCATTACTTATCCATTTATACGAATGGACTCAGCCTATGTTACAAGCCTCATTTCTGGGTTATTAATACAACATATACAAGGATAGGTTCATTTAAGCAATAATTCTCGGGTTGATACGTCTTTGCTATACATACATATCATATAGATATACATCACTTTACATCATGTTAAATCATTTTGGGGTATCCCTGCCTTTGGTCTTTCTGCTACATATCATACATAACGCTGTGTTAATTAGGCCATGACCTCATCCATGTCCCTTTCTATAAAACCAGTTACATTTCGGTACAGATCATTGAACTCCCACGCCAGGAGTTTTATAACTATCCATTTCATTTCAATTTACTCAGCCTACATTACAGGCCTCATTTCTCTGTCATGACGATGACACATAAGGCTTAAATCCTTTTGCATGCATACTCGGGTTGAATCACACGTACTGATCCAACCAATCATACGTCCCCTACACAGTCATATACATATGTATATAACCTACGTTTCATGTTTTCCTTTACACACCATTATCACGTAACACATAGATTGTTTGTACATAGGCCACGGCCTCCCTCAGATGTCTTATTCAAGCATGCAAACATTTCTGAGCCACTCATAGCTATTCCCATGGTATCAACATAATTTTATACATTGCTGCTACAGACTATAAGTCTGGTTCTTTTACACCCCACACTCATCGTACTACTCTCTTTTACCCATTTTTAGGCTGTCGAGCTTATATAATTGCTCCACACGGTTTATTCCTGTGATTTATCATACTACCAGGTACGTACACCTGCTCATATGGTATTCTACCATACATTTCATTTCATCCCCCTAGTTTAGAGTACTGGCAATAGGGTCACAGGATTCCCAATAGGTATTTACCCCATCTTGGCTGTCGCCATTAGTTAGTGGTCCCGCGAGGCCAACACCCCGCCTCAAACGTTTCGGAGGCAAACACCCATCGGGCCACACGTTAGCTAGCCGCCTCGCATGTTGCAAAGAGAGGGCCTCACCTGTCACTCCCTTCCCCTGTTTTCTGTCGTACAGTCACCGAGAGGCCTAAAACTCCTGCCACTACGTCAAGTGGCCTCAATAACCCCTCGCGCCAACGCATAGATAGAGCCTCTCAAGCCGCTTGGCAATTAGTAGGGCCTCACCTGTCACCAAACAAGCATAATACTTTCGCCATCCGGCCTAGCTAGCCTGCCAGTACAATTTGGTGGTTCTATATACTAATTATTGTTTTATTTATAGTATGTCTCAGGAAGGGGTAGAGGATTTCTCCCTGCCTAGCACCCCGGCTAGAGCTGTCACTCCCACACAAGGAGGAGAGCTAGCTAGTCCAGCATCAATTAGATCCTGGACAATCCCGCGCATAACCACGGAATTAAGGAGACGACAAATCCCCTACCCCGCTACAGCAAGGAAGGCAGAACTTTTCAAACTGCTACGCACATCAACCAATAACATGGAAGCCGGGGAAGGATCTAGCCAGTCCAACCCAGGGGACATACATGCCATGTTATCCTCACTCATGGCATCCATGGGCAAGGTCAACTCCAGGCTGGAGAAACTTGAGTCGGTCACCACGGCCCTCACTCTAGCAGGGCCACCCGCGGCTGCGGTACAAACACCAGCCTTGCCATTAGTCGCTCCAGCCAGCCCCCTGGATGACCAGGAAGTTAGCCCGGCCCACATGATACCTGAGCATATCAAAAGGGATATCCTGGAAGGTAAAGACGTCAACCTGGCTTCCCTGTTGATTGCCTCCCAGGACATTGTGGAACATAAGACGTATGCTTATGATGATGTTTCTGTTATTGTCAGATCTAGGGATGCCCGCCTGAACAGGAAACTGACTATCCCTGAATTTGTACTAGCGTTTGGTATTTACAGGGATGTCATCTGTGCGGTTTATCCCAACAGAAGAGAGGAGTTTGATCTCTATATGCACAAGCTGGTAGACCTGGGCAACAAATATGGTGGTTCAGCATTCTATGACTACCATAGGTCTTTTTCTGCAAAAGTGGCTGGAGCCTTCTCCCAGTACGGTACACGATCCAACTGGGGAAGGATTGATACCGTCTTATTCTGCAGACACTTTGCAGGTCTAAGAACACCAGCTTGTGCATACTGCTCCTCCACAGCCCATACTACTAATTTTTGTCCCAACACGGCAGACGGACATGCCTCCACACAAGGAACTAGTTCCTCTGGGGATCCAGGGAAACTATCCAAAGACAAATTGGGACGCCCAATCAAGTTTCTGGGCAAGTCCCAGATATGTAATAATTTCAATGTTGGGTCTTGTAATTACAGTGGATGTAGACTATTGCATGTCTGTTCAAAATGTTTTAGGGCACATGCTAAGACCATGTGTCCAAATAAAATGTATTCTAAGCCTTACCTTACGTCCATTAATATGCCAGTATTCACAGCATTGATGTCTCAGCACCCATCTAGATACCTGGTAGATTTTCTTATTTCTGGTTTAACAGAAGGCTTCCACACAGGTATCCTACACATACCAGCTGACACTCTGGAATGCCCAAACCTACAATCCGCCCAACACAACCCCACAGTGGTTGACACCCTCATAAACCAAGAAGTGGAGGAGGGCTTTGTATTGGGGCCTTTTAGAACTCCCCCATTCACAGAATGGCGCACCAACCCTATTGGTATTGTCACAGGGAAATCTTCCCAAAAACAGAGACTCATCATTGACTTATCGGCTCCCCACTCATCGGCCAACCCCAGTCTTAATTCCCTCATACCCTCTGAGGAATTCTCTCTGCAATACACCACCATAGATCACGCCATTACAGCTATCATACAAGCAGGGGTGGGAGCCTGGCTCAGTAAGACCGACATTACTAACGCCTTCAAATTACTCCCTATCCACCCCACACTGTGGCACCTGCATGGCATCAAGTGGTCCGAGAACTACTATTTTTTCTCCCGGTTAACTTTTGGGTCCAAAAGTAGCCCAGCTATTTTCGACACATTTGCCGAAGCACTATGCTGGTTACTATTGAACATAGCCGGATGCCCTACAGTATTACATTACTTGGACGATTTCCTACTGGTCGAGGAGAATACTGCACCTCCCACTAGCCTCAAAGCTACCACTAAGCTGTTTGAACAACTAGGTGTACCCATCTCCCCAAAGAAAACAGAAGGGCCAGACACGGTTATCACTTTTCTGGGTATCCAGTTAGACTCTGCCACAATGCAAGCAAGCCTACCTTACGAAAAGATAGACAATATTCTCACTTACATAAACAACTACCTACAGCTCAGCACTTGCAACCGCAAAGAACTACAGTCCCTGCTGGGGTCACTAAATTTTGCAATGCGCATCATACCTCAAGGCCGCTCCTTTATTTCACGACTATTGCATCTTTTCCCACTTTTTCTACATGACACGCACAGGTTGTCCTTAGATGCCCAAGCTACGGCAGATCTAAACATGTGGAAGAGGTTTTAACCACTTGGAATGGTAAAAGTATGTTCCTCCCTCAATTGACTGAATCATCTCCTACCATTTGGTCAGATGCGGCATCTACCACTGGTTTTGCAGCAATTTTTGGGAACGAATGGTTTTGGGGCAGCTGGCCTTCAGCAGTTCTGGATTTGGAAGGTTTTTCCACTACCTCAGCTCTTTTTGAGATCTACCCCATAGTGGCGGCTGCCGTAGCGTGGGGTCATTTATGGGCTAATACGCCAGTGCGTTGTTACTCAGACAACCAGGCGACCTGTCACATCATCAACAAAGGTCGTTCCAAATCTCTTACGATTATGAGATTTCTGAGGAAACTCACTTGGTTGGCAGCTTGTCATAATTTCTTCCTATGTTGTTTCCATGTGCCAGGTGTATATAACACAGCTGCTGACAGTTTGTCTCGCTTTAAATTTCAGGAGTTTCATCAAGCACTCCTGTCAGCAGCACCCACAGCCACCATCACTCCAACATTTCAACAACTCATACTGGACTAGACGTCATCATGCAGCATAGCAGGACATTGTCTCAGTTGGCACTTTCACACAATACAAACAAAACATACAACAGGGCTTTCACACTATTCAAACGATTCCTTCTGGAACATAACATCATACAACCGTTGTTATGACATCTTTTTTGGGGTTTGCTTCCTTTTGCCACCTTAAACTCAAATTGTCATATAACACCATCAAACTCTATCTCACTGGCATTCAACACCACATGCTCATCTTACACCCAAATAACAACAGTTTCATGGCCTCTCACCAAATTAAGACCATACTCAGAGGTATTCAAAATCAGAACCCACACATTTGGCCCAGAGGCTACCCATAGATAACCATATCTTCAAAGCTTTATCTAACCTACTCGACCTGAAACCATTTGACACTAATACGAATTCTATCATCAAAACAGCAATATACATCGCTTTCTATGGATTTCTACGACCCAGAGAATTCACTACGACCTCCACGACCCAAACCACTCTATTCCTCCTCTATTCCCACTTGACAAAACATATGGATCATTACATCCTGTCTTTACCTCACTCCAAAACCAGCCAGCACATACCTGTAAACATTCCGTACTACCCCACGCACAACAGATGGTGTCCTGTAAAAGTTCTTGATGCCTACATACAGCACCATCACTTACTGCCCTCGCAACCGTTATTACAACTACAAGGTGCAGTACTCACCACTACAACCTTCATGACCTACGCCAGGTCCTTGCTCACACAACTGGGCCTCAACGCAAACAATTACTCAGGACACTCCTTTCGTATAGGAGCCGCGTCCACAGCCTCCAGTTTCAACGTCCCAACTCATGTTATCAAAACACTGGGGCGCTGGAAGTCATCCGCTTACTCACGGTACATACCGAACCCAGTACAAGAGTTAAGAGACGCTTTCATAAACATGTCTGGTTGATAAATGTATATGTATTGGTGGTCTGTTAATAAATTGGATTACTTAATTTTTGCCCTCTTCTTTCTCAGGCCTACCTCATCGTCGGTTTCGGCACACCACAACCGACTTGCTCCTTTTATCATCCTACGCTTATTCATGGTATCACACTGTACTATCTTAAGCACCTAACACAAGTATTAAGGCAATTTGCCTGCATTTGTGGGAGGTGCTGGTTTTCTACCCCTAGCCTACTTAAGGCACTCCCCTTGCCTGGCTCCTTACCGTTCGAGGTCAGCGTTGAATGACCCTCCCACCACACCACTTTTAACATTTATTTTCCTTTCTATTTCTTTTCCTGGGTGGGCCCTCTTCTTTCTCAGGCCTACCTCATCGTCGGTTTCGGCACACCACAACCTACTTGCTCCTTTTATCATCCTACGCTTATTCATGGTATTTCACACTGTACTATCTTAAGCACCTAACACAAATATATATATATATGTGTGTGTATATATAGCGATACACGATACTCGCTCATGACACACACACACACACCTATATATATATATATATATATATATATATATATATATATATATATATATATATATCCAAAAGTACAAGATAGCACTCCAGGGACTTTCAAGTAGAATGAATAAAACTTAGCTTTTATTAGCTCAAAATAAAAATCAACGTTTCAGTCTGT
Source organism: Pelobates cultripes (assembly GCA_933207985.1). Lineage (NCBI taxonomy): Eukaryota > Metazoa > Chordata > Amphibia > Anura > Pelobatidae > Pelobates > Pelobates cultripes. The sequence continues at coordinate 119,134,942 of OW240914.1, read as the reverse complement.
ATCAGACTTTCATCAGAATGATGTGATACAGACTGAAACGTTGATTTTTTATTTTGAGCTAATAAAAGCTGTTTTATTCATTCTACTTGGAAGTCCCTGGAGTGATATCTTGTACTTTTGGCTGTATCTGTTTGCTGATAAGCACCGGGCAAGTACATCAAGGAAGGTGGAGTGCATTATTATTTTTGTTTTATATATATATATATATATACACACACACACACATACATATACATATATATATATATATATATATATATATATATATATATATATATATATACACACATACATACATATACATACACACACACACACACACACACAAAAAATCCTTAGATCCTACTCTGAGGCCAAAGTTCTCCTTGCAGCTCGATCATCCTTCCAGGATAGGGAAGGTCAGGGAGGTAGGCTGCGACAGTGAGCCGCGATTACTTCCCATCGCCAGCATACCTTTTATGCACAGAATTGACATTAGCAGCCTAGAACTCTTGTGGAGTTATGTTTCTGGCAGCAAATTTCTTTATTACTGTACATGAGGTGTTTCTTTCAGACACACTGAACATAGAGACTCCAGGCACCATAACCACTTAAGGGCACCAAAGTGGTCATGGTGTTTGAAGTAACCCCTTAATATGGTGTCTTTTTTTTTTCTCTGTTAAACTTTTTGTAGTTTTTCATTTTTTTTTTATTTTTTTATTCCAGCTGATCTCAATGAATGAATACATTCCTCGTTGAGTCAAATACTTATTAACCCTTTGTAGATTTCTGGATTGAACTCTTTCATCTTTGCTCACCTTTCTGAAACTGAGCTATTTAAAACTCTAAATAAATTAACTTTTGGATTCCAAGCTCCGCACACCTAACAAATTTGTATTATGCATGAAGATCTTAATTACCATCCATATTTTATTAAAAAATATCAATTAGAAAGTGTACCTGAATAATGATTAATTATTCGTTCTGCTCTGTTCCCCTGCTAAAATTAATTTCATGCAGAATGCAAGGAAAATGTAAGCTCTCCTAATGCAAAAGCTGCAAAATGTAATGTTAGGGGACTGAATTTTATCACATGACAGGAGGCTTCGTATTTTGCATAATCTTTCTTTACTAACTCCATAGCAGCAAAGAAAAGAGTGACAAAACTGAGAACCAATCACAATGCAGTATAGAGTATAAGAGGTGTAACACATTATATAAGTTCCTCTTTCTTTGCTGTTCCATCACAAGCTAAGTACAAAATTTGGTTTCTCATTATTCAGCTCATATATTTTACACATTGTCATTATTTTACATAGCTGTGACTTTGTATATTTACCTATACTTATTCCTATTTATATATTTAACTATTGACCCCATTTCGGGGGGGCTAACCCCTCTCCCCTGAGGTCTGCCCCTTTGTTTCCTGAGGAACCTTTCTTCCCCCTGTTTTCTACCTTGGGACTTTACCTCTGGCTTCCCAGATACATACCACGGCTCCCCCGCTGTCCTTACCCCCTCTCCATAACCCCTTCACGTTTTTTTCCCCCTCTCTGCCTTCTCTTAGGTAGACCACTTTTTTCCTGTGCGCTTGCGCACAGACGTTTCGTTTTTTTCAACCGAACGTTTCTCGTTCGGCAGTTTGGCGCGTTCACCTTTTAGTCGCGAACGCCCGCGTTTTTTTCTGTGCAGTCGTACACAGACGATTCGTTTTTTTCTACCGAACGCTTCCGTTTGGCAGTTTGGCGTGATCGCCTTTTTAGGCGCTCACGACCAATATTACTAGGCGCACGTTCGGCTGTTTTATCACACGAACGCCAGGCGTCTAGTTTTGCCGTCCAAACTAGGGGAGGTTCTATCCTCCCCATACTAACGGCCGTTAGTCCGGCGGCCATCTTAAAGGGATAAGTACTGTCAGCTACCTGCTCCAGCTATCAACTGCAAGCAACAGGAAATCTTTATTATAAA
>OW240914.1:119112470-119132895 GCA_933207985.1 Pelobates cultripes | reverse complement strand
AAGAGATCTCGGTAGTCCTGCTCCAGTTCCCACTCCAGGGTTGCTAAGTGAGCCAGGTCTTGCTCAATGTCGTGAGTGTCGTCCCAGTCATACCTGCTCTCCCTCCACTCCAAGAGATCACTGAACCGGGCTTGTGTAGGGCTCCCAAATTCAGGCTCTGAAAAAGCCTCCCATAACAAGCCAGGAGGACCATCAAACTCCTCTCCCTCTGGCTTGTTATGTTCGGCTGTCCAGGGCAGGTACTGTGCCCCATACCACCAGAGCGCCTGGTAGGCATCTTCCAGCCAAATCTCCTGCCATACCCGGTGCTCCAATTCCTTCACCCATTCATCTAGGGGCTGCTCTCCCAGGAAGGGCATCCGCAGGGCCACTTGCTTCTGCAACCGCTGCTCTTCACTGGGGAGACTCTCACCCCGCTGGTACTGTACATTATCCAGGGCCTGGTACCAGATGCCTTTCCTTAATGCATCCCGGCCATCCAGGTCCTCCTCCTCGTATGACACTGCTGGTTCCATGCTGTTGCTGTCAGGGTCGCTGTACTCAGACATGCGTTGCCCTCAAATTGTAAATCCACGGAATGGTGTTGCCTGTAGCTGTCCTGTAGTCCGTGGGAACGATCCCACCGCTGCCACCAATTGTAACGGACCGTTTTGCACACAAGGGGTAAAAACCGTTTAGGCGATCGGCCCCCTTTCCAGAGATACAGGCACAGCTACTGCAGAACACCAAACTCCCAAACTGGATACAAAATAGCACTCCAACTCCCGAACTGGAACCTCCCAAATAGCTGCTAGCAGACGAACAGGAAAAGCAGCTTACACTCCTGACAATCAGTCTCTAACAGCATACAGTGAATCCCCCCAAGAACGAGACAAGGCTCTGTGTTGAGGGTCAAGCAGTGGTCTGTTTAATGAGGGCTACCTGCCCGGCTTTTATGCAGGTCTCCCACCTGGTGGACACTCCCCTAGGGGACCAGATGGAAGACTGTGACAAGGGACAGACAAGTAGACAAATAGGACACACAGTCACAGTATATTCCCACAATGCATCCTGGCTTCCTCCCCTCTGCCGTTGGAGATAATTGGGAAGTAACTCAATTATCTCCCAAGTCAAAGGCAAAACTCCATTACACACGTGGGAACACAAAACCAGCATTATACTTTAAAATGCACAAAGTAACATTTACTACATAAAACACCGACATGTAACATATCCCCAGATAGCTCAGGTCTGAGTGCACATTATTAGGTGAATGGCACTCAGACCACACGAATACTCAGACCACACGAATACAGTTTTAATTGCCATGGAGCCAAAGTCTTTAATTCCACGAATAGGCTCCATGGCATAGCTATCTGGGTTAAAACATTCCTCCAAGATAAAATACCGAATTTACATGCATTCGTTCAATCCGTGCGAATTAGAACCAGGGGTTGGAGGTTCAGCGGTGCCTGCACGTAAAAGTGTCCGGGTTTGGTGCATGAAAGCCGGGCAGACAAGCGCTGGCTGCCCGGGGAGCTCCAGAACACCGCCATCGTGTGGCGGCTAAGTGTAACCGCGACCACCCAGTAACAATCAATTAAGCTGCGGTTAACCGCAGCTACTGGGTGGTCAATTGCCGGCACACGCTCGTTAAGCCGCGGTTAACCGCGGCTTCAGGGAGGTAAATGGAGGGCGAACTCCAGCTTCTGGGTGGCCAATTAAGGTCGCTGGCCGGCTTCCCACGGCTCTGGGGAGGCTGAAAAGAGACTGTTTGTTTGGTAGATGGAATCTACCGAACGGCTGTGCAGAAAGGGAGAAATAAATCCTTCTGCACAGTAAAATTAACCCTTTAGCTGCCGGTCCATAATCCAAAGGCAGCAGGCGGGCAACCAGGCTCCTCCAATGCAATGTGGCGAGATTGGTTTCGTCACAACATACATACACATACACTCACAGATTTGACACACTCTGATAGACACACACAATCACTGACTCACTCACTCACAGACACACACTGACAGACACACATAATCACTGACACACACACTCACTTACTGTCAGAGACACACCCACCCACTCACAGACTGTCACGGGTGCCAGTCCAGAGACCGGGACCCCTGTATGCCTGATGATGGTAGGAGTTACAGTGTGGAAATGATCAATCAGGGTCTGATGCAGGGTAACCACACGCCCCCTTGTGTTGAGCATTGTGACAGAACCATCTGTCTTTAAAACTGCTTGGTTCGTCTGTTTGTTCGGCTATTTCCCTGTCCGTACAGTCCCCACGCTTTATTCCTTTTTACAGAACAATTTGCGGAACGGCCGGCCACCCAGCATGGAAGTGTGCTGCTTGTTAACCTCTTGGCCCCATCAGAACGTTGTGGTTAACCGTAGACACTTCCTAATTGTCGAATGTTGGCTGGGTGGTCGTCATTCGTATGAACGAACACAAGACAAGAGATACAATGCAAAACAAGAGGAGAAATAACTAAGTACTCTATATGTAATAAACATTGGAGATTTAGACATACATAAATGGCCTAGATATATGCAGCACACCACTGCGTCAAAGTACTCCAATTACAGTGGGTCCTAACTAACTAGATATGCATGACTAAAAGTACAACAATACAACACACACAGTACTTACCTGCAAGGAAAGGAACAGAGGAATGAGACCACTGCTAGCAGGAACACATTGAAACAAAAAAGGATAAATGGCAAAGAAACGGTTGTGTCAACAAAAAACAAACATATAAAGCAATCCAGGAGACTGTGAATTTCAGGAATGGAATAAAGGAATGAACCCAGAAAACCCAGCATAAAGAAAACCAGAGATAGAATAGATAACCAGAATAAAACAAGAAAAATTAAACAAGAATTGTAAAAAGAGTACTGGATACCAGAAGCCATTCTCAGAAATGATGCACAGACAAGAACAGGACGTGACACAGACACACACACTGACAGGCATACACAATCACTCAGACACACACACACACACATTCACTGACAGACACACACACTCACTCACAGACACACACTGAGAGACACACAGGCTCCCTCAGAGACACACACTGACAGACATGCACAAATGCTACTCACAGACACAAGCACTCACTCACAAACACACACTGACACACACTCACTCACACATTCACTGACAGACACATTCACAGACACACACTGACAGATATACACAAACTCACTGGCAGACATACACACACACTCACTCACAGACACACACACACACAATCCCTCAGACGCACACTGACAGACATACATTCACTCACTCACTCACTCACTCACTCACAGACAGACACACACTCACTCACAAACACACATTGACAGATATACACACACATACTCATGACAGACACACACTGACAGACACATTCACAGACACACACAGACAGATATGCACAGACTCACTGACAGACACACACACACACTGACAGACATACACAAACACTACTCACAGACACAAGCACTCACTCACAGGCACACACTGACAGACACACACAATCACTCAGACACACACTGACAGACACACACTCACTCACACATTCACAGACACACACTGACAGATAGACACAGACTCATGACAGACACACACACTGATAGACACAGGGCCGTCTTTAATATTGGGCATACGGGGCAGCTGCATGTGTGTCAGGCTGTGTATCTGTGTGTCAGTGTGTATATCTGTGTGTCTGCATGTGTTTCAGTGTATATATATCTCTGTGTGTGAAGATTGGAAGTTAGCGAATGATGTGCCCATTTAAAAGAAAGGTAATAGGGAGGAGTCTGCAACTATAGGCCAGTAAGCCTTACTTCAGTAGTGGGGATAGTGATGGAAACCATGTTAAAGGATAGGATTGTTGAACATCTAAAAACACATGGATTTCAAGATCAGAGACAACATGGGTTTACTTCAGGGAGATCATGCCAAACTAATCTTATTGATTTTTTTGATTGGGTAACTAAAATTATAGATCAGGGTGGTGCAGTAGACATTGCTTACCTAGATTTCAGTATGGCTTCTGACACTGTTGCACATAGAAGGCTTATCAATAAACTGCAATCTTTAAGTTTGGATTCCAATATTGTTGAATGGGTAAGGCAGTGGCTGAGTGCAGGGCCGGACTGGGAAAAAAATTAGGCCCAGGCATTTTTCAATTAGAGCGGCCCCCCAAGAAGGGGGCGGGGCCAGAGAGGGTGTGTTTTGTCATCACTAATGACAAGTACGCCCCTTCTGAAAGTGAGCATGTTGGTTCAATTCGCAGAGCCCCGCTGAAGAGCTCTAGCATTAGAAAAAGGCCCTGTATTTGTTCTGCGCAGCACAAGCAAATGTAATAACATGATTGCGCTTTGTTTGCTTTTAAACTGTCTCTGGTGTCTCCACAAGTGGGATACCAGAGGATAAAAGGGCAAGGAAAGTGTATGGGGCATGTGTTTGGCGCATGCTTGTGGGATTGCCTGTGTGTGTAGAGTGTGGTGTGGTATTGTGTAAATAGGTCAATTTTGTGGTGTAATATGTGTGGCTAGGGGCTGTAGAGAGTGCGTGTATAGGGGCATAGTGTTATAGGGGATGTAGCGAGTGTGTACATACAGGCAGTAGTGTGTGTGTGTATAGGTTACGTAGTGTGTGTAGGGGTTGTAGAGAGGGTGTGTTTAGAGAATGTTGTATGTGTTTGCTTACAAGGAATGTAGTGTGTGTGTAGGTGGTGCAGCGTGTGTGTAAAGGACCCAGAGTGTGTATAGAAGATTGTGTGTGTGTGTGTGTGTGTGTGTGTGTGTATGTGTAGAGGATTAAGAGTGCATATAGGGTAAGGGATCTAGCGTGTATCTGGAGTGTAATGTGTGTAGTGGTGCAGTGGGTGGGGTGCAGTAGTGAGTGTGTGGTATATATTTTTAGAATATATTTGGACGTATTGAATGTGTGAGGTGCGCAGTATGTTTGTGTAAGAGGGGTGCTGTGTGTGAGGGTGTTTTTGAACTGCTGTCACATTCTAGGTTTCTAATTTTCTTTGTCAGTTAACTCACTGAGGGTTATTTTATAATATATATATATATGTGTGTGTGTGTGCTGTATATGTGTGGGAGTGAGGGTGCTGTCTGTCTGAGGGTGCTGTCTGTCTGAGGGTGCTGTCTGTCTGAGGGTGTTGTCTGCATCTGAGGGTGTTGTGTGTGTGTGTCTGGGGGTGCTGTGTGTGTGTCTGGGGGGGCTGTGTGTGTCTGGGTGCTGTGTGTGTCTGTGTGGGGTGCGCTGTGCTGTGTGTGTCTGGGGGTGCTGTGTGTGTGTCTGTGGGATGCTGTGTGTGTCTGGGGGGTGCTGTGCTGTGTGTGTCTGGGGGTGCTGTGTGTGTCTGGGGGTGCCGTGTGTGGTTCCAAAGCGTGTGTGTCTGGGTGCTGTGTGGGTGTCTGGGGGTGCTGTGTGTGTGGGGGTGCTGTGCTGTGTGTGTCTGGGGGTGCTGTGTCTGGCGGTGCTGTGTGTGTCTGGGGGTGCTGTGTCTGGCGGTGCTGTGTGTGTCTGGGGGGTACTGTGGGTGTGAGGGGGCTGTTAGGGAATTTATTTTAAATATTTTTTATTTTATTTATTAATTTAAAAAAAAAAAGTTATGTCCCCTCTCTACCTTTATCGCGGGGAGGAGATCCGTTCTGCCTGGTAAAGGGTGGGTAAGCCATGCTGTTATGCTTCTCTGGTGGTCCAGTGGTGAGTGAACTCAACCCGCGGTTAGAGCGTTCACTCGGCGAGATCTGAGCCGCTGCCGCCGGGCACCAGAATCCGCTGAGACCCGGCGATGTTTGTTAGAGCCCGGCCGTAAGTCCCTCTCCTGCCTCCTCCCCCCAGCTGGCGCAGCTTCCATCTCCCTTAGCCTGTGGGGTCGCGGAGGGTATCTTTTGATTCCCCACCGCCCAGCGATATTATAGCAGGGCCGGGCGCCGGATAGCCGGGTTCTGCAGGCCGTGGCCGGGGAGATCCCAGGATTCCTGTCGCCCGGCCCATCGCCATCAAGCGCGCCCACTCCAGACGGCCCCGTATGCCCTGATGGTTGTAGTCCGCCTGGCTGAGTGGCAGGCAACAGAGGGTTGTAGTTAATGGAATATATTCGAAGCTTGGACTTGTTACCAGTGGGGTACCTCAGGGATCTGTACTTGGACCCATTCTCTTTAATATTTTTATTAGTGATATTGCAGAAGGTCTTGATGGTAAGGTATGTCTTTTTGCTGATGATACTAAGATATGTAATAGGGTTGATGTTCCAGGAGGGATAAGCCAAATGACAAATGATTTAGGTAAACTAGAAAAAATGGTCAGAATTGTGGCAACTGACATTTAATGTGGATAAGTGCAAGATAATGCATCTTGGACGTAAAAACCCAAGGGCAGAGTACAGAATATTTGATAGAGTTCTAACCTCAACATATGAGGAAAGGGATTTAGGGGTGATTATTTCTGATGACTTAAAGGTAGGAAGACAATGTAATAGAGCAGCAGGAAATGCTAGCAGAATGCTTGGTTGTATAGGGAGAGGTATTAGCAGTAGAAAGAGGGAAGTGCTCATGCCATTGTACAGAACACTGGTGAGACCTCACTTGGAGTATTGTACACAGTACTGGAGACCGTATCTTCAGAAGGATATTGATACCTTAGAGAGGGTTCAGAGAAGGGCTACTAAACTGGTTCATGGATTGCGGGATAAAACTTACCAGGAAAGGTTAAAGGATCTTAACATGTATAGCTTGGAGGAAAGACGAGACAGGGGGGATATGATAGAAACATTTAAATATATAAAGGGAATCCACACAGTAAAGGAGGAGACTATATTTAAAAGAAGAAAAACTACCACAACAAGAGGACATAGTCTTAAATTAGAGGGACAAAGGTTTAAAAATAATATCAGGAAGTATTACTTTACTGAGAGGGTAGTGGATGCATGGAATAGCCTTCCAGCTGAAGTGGTAGAGGTTAACACAGTAAGGGAGTTTAAGCATGCATGTGATAGGCATAAGGCTATCCTAACTATAAGATAAGGCTAGGGACTAATGAAAGTATTTAGAAAATTGGGCAGACTAGATGGGCCGAATGGTTCTTATCTGCCGTCACATTCTATGTTTCTATGTTTCTATGTGCATACATCAGCATTCACACACTAACACTACACACAAATACACGCCTGCATTCAAACTTCAACACTACGTACAAACACATGTCTGTGTTACACACCAAAAGTATATTTAAATACACCCCTGCATTCAAAAACCAACACTACACATAAATACATGCTTGCAGTCACGCCAACACCACATACATACATATTCCATTCAAAAACCTGTTTACATTAAAACACACAAAAACTGCTTTGTGCTAAATACAAACCTGCAAACATAGGTACATGGTAAATTCTTGCACCTCTCTACTTCAGGTCCGCCACTGCATTGGGGTGGAGGACGTGATTGCATGCCAGGGGAGGGGGAACAGGGTCCCGGGGGCCCAAGCAAATGCTTTTGCCCAGGGTCCAGTCAATATTAAAGAAGGCCCTGGACAGACACACACTCACTCACACATTCACTGACAGACACGCACACTCACAGACTCACACTGACAGATATACACACACAGACTCACTGACAGAACAGACACACACACACAAACATTTCCCCCAACACACACAGATTATTTTTTTATTTTAATTTAAATCCACCCAGTGGAAGAGCTGGGTGGATTTTCTACCTGGGGTCCAGTGGGGCTGCTGGCCGGGCTGTTTGGGCAGGAAGGCAGGTGTGCAGGCAGGCGGACGGCCAGTTGAGCTCCAGGCAGGCGGCGAGGTAGCACTGATTTGTGAGCTCTCCCTGCTCAGCTCCCTTGCATGCCGCAGATTGATGCCTGGAGCCGGAATATGACGTCATGGACCTCAACTGGTAACCTGCCCCAAGGCTAACAAGGCATTTCCTTTGGCATTCGGGGGAGGCATTTTTTGCCGCCTCCTGGAATGTGCCACCCAAGGCTAATGCCTTGTTTGCCTTGCAGCAAATACAGCACTGTCCATATGTACTGTGTGAATGTTCACCACAGAATGATGGTGTTAAGGCACTGACATTTCAACATTCATCATAGCTTTTTAACATTAAGAAATAAATGTAAGAAAAAAAAACAATTGATTGGATGGAAAATAGTTAGCAAGAATAGTAGCTTGAGTGCAGGCCTCCAGTGGAAAAAAATGAACTCATTGTTTGTAAATCAGGAGTCGGGGAGAATGTAATCTTGAGGTACTAGCTAGTTCAAGTCATTATCTACTTATATATAATGGCATTCACTCTTTACTATAGGCATATGTACAATGTGTGAAATGATATTTCTATGCTCACACTTGTTAATGAGATCATATTAACACATTCCCAGACAAACATGACATTGACATATTAAATAATGCAAATTAGTGAGAAACGTTATTGACGCGAATTGTTAAGTTAGGGTTCCAAGTTTGTCACAGATTAGCTGCCATACCCTTTTCTGATTAACAAATAGTAGCTTGCACTGGCTATTAAGTGCTAACAGTTTTCCAACTTTATTGCCTTCTTTTACCAGCTGACACAAATAACTTTGAGTGGACGCCACCTGTATGTGTGTTTTAATGGGGTATCTCTGTAGCCTATTATGTACTGACCTCCTATTTAGGGAATTTTCTTTATTTCACAGCTGGGTTGCCTCAAAGCAGTAAGGTGGTTGGAGGTTTATCTATGAGGGGTGGAATTGGCTATCACCCTTTATTTAGGATATTCTAATTCCCTTCCCTGTTTTAGTACAGTGACATTGTGGTGAAGGATGACTCTGGATAAAATCATGCTGTGTAGGGGATCTCTTTTGGTATAGATGATTTACTTATGGGAGTTACTTGTCTATAAGTAAATAAGATATCTGATTCGTATCACGGTAGGGACAACTTTATGTATGCTAACATTCCGATCAAGATATTATGCTCCACATCCTTTTTTGAATACACCTTAGAATCTGACCGGTCCCAGGTATCTCTGATTACTATTCTAATCTAACCTTCCTATTTTCTCTAACACCTCCACTGGAGATTTAATTGCAGTAATATATAATCCTTCAAGTTTTTTGTTGTGAATGAATAGCTTTTTTCTTTTATCGTGTTTTATTCCCTTTTCCCTGATCCACACAGATTAAAGACATTATATTGGTATTGCTACTCTTATGCTGTCTAGACTTTAGCCAGAAGATAGAATTACAGCTGTGGGAGGCAAAATAGATACAATTTATATATACAGTCCATAGTGACTATCAATGTGATAGTGGCGAATAGAAGAAATACATTTGTATCTATCTAAGGTGTCTCATATTGCAAGTTTGAGGTTGAGCGGGGTCGGTTACGTAGCTTCCCCTTTTTCTATCATTACTTTTTTACAATTACATTCTTTTTATTCACACTTTTCTTTTTATCACTGTATGTATTATTATGTGATGTCGCTAATAATAAATACTATTCTTTTTTAGAAATTAAATTTAACTACTAGTGGGGGTAACCTTTTGAGAATTGGTCTCCCAGTTTGTGTTTCTTCTAGGGGCTACGTCTCAAAGTTCGTATTTATTCCAAGTTTGACCACTGAAAACATTTGCCAAAAGAAACTGACCGTCAGAGCAATCACACCTTGATGGGAAAAAAAGGCTCACCCTGAGCATACATTACCTTTGCGATTGGCTTTAGCAGAAGATAACAATAGTATATACATCATATAAAACTGTGATTTTAAGTTATACCTGGTACATATCTAAATAACTTCTGAGGTTATTTTCTGCTCTTGTGCTGTTCATTTACAGGACATGTACATTTTAATTATATAAAGAATCATTTTATTTTTTACATCGTGAGTCTGATGTATTGCTGTTTGATATGTGTTTTCAATGTAATGCCTTTTAGCTTATATGCATGTTCCTATAGGATGTATAAGGAGTTAACTGTTAACTTCTTTGCAAGCAAGAGGTTGGTGTTATATTTTGGAGTTAGCAGCAGATATTAAACAGAAGTGAGACATTTGGAAAATAAACAAAACCACTGACTGACTCCTTTAGACTTATTCAATGCATATGCATAAAATGCAGTTGGGTAACATTTTGAGCATAAATTTGGTGGGTGTTGTTTGCTAGGAATGCCACTGCAGCCCCAGCTGTGTGTATCTGTTGGAGATACATTATTTGCCTATGAGTAGCATTTAAGGCATTGCCATGTAATGACAATACAACAAAGTGTTGTGTAAAAAACAGGAATATTCCATCATTCCAGGACAGTCAAATGGCAGATATAGTGAAGATCAGTGCATAATGTAACACCATGTGCTGTTACTGTATGCAATGATCTTCATTAAATCTGCCATTTGACCGTCCATGAGTGCCTGGATCATTTTCGTTTTTACGCTGGTATATATTGGAATTTTGCCAGCCTCAGGTATGGATTTGTGTGTTTTGACATATTTTAAAGATAAGAGTATAAAGTGATTATGTTAAGCTACCATTTCTCTTTATGGATCCTGGTTCAGCAGTTCGTTATGAGTTTAAGGATGCTATGATATTGACCAACCTATTGGCAGTGCTAAAAGATATCTGGATATAATGGCAATACTTGTTCATTCTGTATTCATGAGACTGAAAGCCACATCTAGCATCCTGATTAGGCCATATGTCCTGTCTCGCACACATGCAAATGCAAAAACAAAACAGAAAATAAAGCCAAAAACATGAATATAGGTATATACAACAAAGCATTCTAAGCATCAACGTGCAAAGGCTTATTATGTAATCTAGAGACACATCCATGTAGACTGTTAGCACTTTGTCTTTTCAAACACTTTGAAAAAGCCTCGCTAACAGGCGAAACACGTTAGTGTTTTATACAGTTTTGTTTGCTATATTGTTTTATTTTATTAATCTCATATAAAGATAGCAAATTTTAGCTATTTTGGAGCCTTCCAGCCTATCCCTTTTAACATCATCATTTCATCATTAAGAACCTGAGGACTCGCAAGTGATATCCTTGGTGGGGATTATTCCTATATTGAGCAATATTCCCTTTGCTCCCCGCTTGTGAGTATACCTCTATTTTTTATCCTAGTTTTATCCGTGCTTGGTGTCAAGCTCTGTATACTATATATTTGTATATATACAGTTTTTTTTATTTTTGTTATAATTTCAGTGTGTTAGGGGGGCGCCTGAGTTTTGTCCTGCCTAGGGCAGCACAAAACCAGGATACACCACTGGTTATATCTACACCATAAGATTTACAATTAAAAGCGATACACCTAGATCCTTGTCTATTCTGCTTTATCCCACTATGCATGCTGTGGATAACCACTAAGAGGAAGCCACAAGAGACACGCTAAAGTTTAGAGCCTATAACAAAAAAGGCTCTAAAAAAGTGAGTGTATCTCTTTATATCTAAACAACACTTACTCCTCTATACCTCACAGAGTTATACTATGTAGTTTTTTGTTTTTTGTATTTTTTACATGTGAAACCCCCTAAGGAAACGTCTCGTAGGAGTGTGTTCATCTCTTCACTTGCACCTCACTGAATGGGTAGAAAATATATTGATATAGCGCTGCACTCAGACTAAAAGTCTGGTCGGTGAAACCACTAACCAGACTTGAAGTTATATGTGTTTCTGGTGATTGCTATTTGTGTGGGATTTTTTGGGAGTTCCCACAGAGTGTTTTTCAGCAGCTAAAAAAAGTATTACTGAGATAATCATTTGGAGCACCATTTTTTCCACACCTTTCTGTGTTATATATAGACTACATGTGACCTATCTATTAGCAGTGCAGCTTCCATGACTACACTATATTTTGCTATATTTGTCTCCGCATATTCTACTACTTTTGGAAGAAATACATCAAGGCACTACCCCCTCTTCTTGCCTGTTTGCACATTTTATTGGACCAGATTGAGAGAATCTGGTTTGGGTGTTGTGGCTGCCTACGTGTTCAAATACATACGCTCTGGAGACCAAGCTCATATATATTCCCTACTTTATATTTACGACTTTGTATGGTTACCTTAAGAACTAGTTTTTTGGTGATTTTTAGTAGATCTACCCTCTTTTCAACTTTCTATCTTTTTACGACTTTTGCAGCAGTTTTTATTCCTCTTATTACCTTTTCTTGGGCTTGGAGAGTTCCTTTAAGTAGCGGCAACTAGTAACTTCCTGTAACTACTTGTTAAATTTGGTAGTCTATAGAGATCTGGAACTTACTAAGAGTAGTCAGTTGATAAAAACTAGCAATGAGATTTGAAGCAAGCCTGTAGGCCTGTCGTCTGAGTGTTTACTGTATATGTAGGCAGTGTGACCTTGTTCAGCAGATTTTTTACTTTTTGCTTTTGTTGACAAAAGATCTGTTTTTCAGATTCTCTAATGATCACATTTCTTTTTTTTTTTAATCAGGACTTGGCAGGCAAGACTGGGTGATTAAAGACAAACTGCCACTTCTTGACAGAATATAATCTCCAACCAATTTGTGTTGGTTTATGTTTTAATTAAATATGTTTTATTGACACAGTAGGCAGAATCAAAATTCTCTCATCTTTAGAGACTGACAAAAACATATATCTAACTATCACATATTTCTTGACACGTTTACAGCAATGTCATAATAATAGACTTGGCAAGCTGCAACTACTAGTGAATATAAGACATATGTTGTGTATTAGTGTTACTATACATGTTTGAAAGAAAGGCACGTCCAATAACTTTAGTTTTTCCTTGCTCCATTTTGGCTTCTTACTACTTTAATATAAAACATTCTCTGGAATAATAGGAAACTTAAAGTTTATAGCAAATTTATTACAAGTGATGATATAACATGGTCTATATATTGTTTGTAAATACAATTAAATGGTGATTGTGACGAAGTGCCCTTCGCCACTTGGTCCTGGAGAGGCCTGCTTGCCAGCCTCCTCCCCTGTGACTATGACTCTTTGATGTATTTGCCTTTAAAGCCCCTATTCTACCTTCAGACAGACTATTTATGTAGGTTGCTTTATTTCTCTTATGTTTTAGTCACCCTGTACCCATTATAGGTGCAGGGTGTGTGTAATGTAATTGTTTATAGTGTGTGTGTGTACTGTGTAATGTATTGCCTGCTCTCCTGTACTGCTGAGGTTTGCTACCAACTAGGTGGGTTTGGCTATGGAGCTTGTCTAGTGCCCTCTGTTGGTAGCAACATCAATATGCACTACCTGAATAGCAAGACTGGTTCATTTGCATATTTGGGGAGATTTGCATATTTGGGGAGATTTGCATATTGCTAATTCTGCAGGCACGTGAGATATTTTCTGTTAAATATTGTCTCCCCAACCCCTTTAAAAATGTGCCATTGTGTTGTGATAAGTCACTGTGTGTTGCCTGCTATGGTTTGACTGTTTGTGATTTTATTGAGTTTTCACAGCAATGTTAATGTGGTGACCCTATGGGCCGGTCCCAAGGGAAATAAATGATTAGACAGTTCTTCTTGATCCCTCTAAACATAGCCTTGTCTCATTATTGGAGAGAGCTGTTATAATCACACTGGGGATTGCTATGCTCTGCATACTCTCCTGAGCTTGAATCACTTAGCTCTTTTAAGAGCTTGTTCCTGACACACTATCCTTGGAGGAGAGGTCTTCACCACACAGTCCTGGATGCTGGAGGTTCATACAGGGTGGAAGGAAGACCGCAAGACTCCAGTCAAGCTACATCGGTTGCGGTGGTTGTGGTGTCTGCTGCAGTGCTCGGAGTCCTCAGGAAGCGCTAGGAGCATCCTTCAACGGAGGTACCCAGTCGGGGTGCCAGGTGATCCGTTACAGTGATAATATGGGACATAACATTAAAAATATATTGTTTAACTTAATAAGAACTACTTTAGCTTACTCCTAGCTATTTTCTATAATAGGTTGTTTTTGCCTCATCATGAGCAGCATCATCACACAATTTTGGAATGGAAGAAGCAACAGGAAGACAGCCACTATTCTTTTTTATGCATTATCATTGTGATCACTTTCCCTGTTTGTTTAAAGTCAGTCCAGGAAGAGATGGGTAAAAGTCACACTATTGTCCTTCCATAAACTTACACAAACAAAGCACTGTATTTAATAATTTTCAGAAATTTTCTGGAGAACTTTTACCCTTGCATAATACACTTTTTTTGTGAAGAAACCCACCGAAGATTAATCCTGTTACTCTTAATAGGGAAGTTTGAGCAGACCAAGTGACTGGTGAACTGGCTGTCTAAATGGCATTGTGCTTCAAAGGAGATACCTCACAATTCCTACTGTCTAGATTATTGAGGACATTCTCAACTGATCATTCATTATAATACTGTGAATGTTGAGAAAGTGCCTTAGTTTCTCAGCCACCATCTAATTCTTATATCAGCCTTGTTTGCCCCCTGTGTGACTTTGTGTGAATGAAGGGTTAAGTGTGGACATGTGTTTTGTGATTTATGCTACAAGTAGTTTTATAAGAAACTGTTTTTTTTCTATTTAATGATCATAAATGGAAACAGATAAAGGTGGGTTATCACCTTAGGGTGAATGATTAGAAGTGATTGATTCAAAGTAGACTGAACTGACCATAGCAGGATAAGTAAGTTTAGAGGCAATTAATTACAGGGTACTGTGTTTTTATTGCATACATCAAGATTAGAGGTGCAACTAGAATCCACTGGGCCCTGGTGCAAAAATTGGCCTGGGGCCCCCCTCCCATCTGTCTCATCCCCCACCCTCTTTGGTGTCTCATTCCCATGCCCAGGCCCCCCCATTTTCCTCATTCCCTCTGCCCCACAGCCCTTCCATGTGTCCCATAGAATCCTCTTCCTCCAGCCCCTTCATTATTATTATTATTGGTATTTATATGGCGCCAACTAATTAAGCAGCGCTTTACAATATTATGAAAGGGGTATATTTACAATAAATGAGACAACTACACAGTGACACAGGAACAATAGGTAGATGAGGGCCCTGCTCAAATGAGCTTACACTCTAGAGGAGGTGGGGTACAAAGGCACAACAGGGCAGCAAGGGTGACAGCCACCAACAAAGGTGGAAAAGTAGCAGAGCTGGAGGTGAGAGTGAAGTATGGCTCTTTTAGGAGGGCGAGAGACAGATTTGGATAAGTATAGATAAATTACTCTGGGAGTCCATAAGCAGATATGTTCTGAGGGACGTCTTAAATAATTGAAGACAAGGGGAGAATCTGATGGGTGTAGGCAGGCTGTTATAAAAGAGGGGAGCCTCTCCTCAAGAAGTTCTGCAAGCGCAAGTTAGCAGTAAAGGTGCAAGCAGCGCGAATGTCACCGGCAGAGCGGAGAGACCGAAAAGGGGCATATCTATGAAAAAGGGAATAAATGTAAGAGGTGCTAGAGTTGGTTAGAGCTTTATAGGTAAGGGTTAGTATTTTGAATTAACACCTATAGGATACAGGAAGCCAGTGTAAGGATTGACAGAGGGGCGAGGTATGGGAGGAGCGACGGGTGAGAAAGATCAGCCTGGCGGCAGCATTCATTACCGATTGTAGCGGGGGAGTTCAGCTTTTGGGGAGACCATGTGACCCATTCCCTCTCCCCTTAGCCCCTCCATGTTTCTCATACCCTCCTCCCTCACAGCCCCTCCATGTGACCCAATTTTTCTTCTCCCCTCCCTGTGTCCTATACCCTCCCTCTCTCCCCCTTCCCTTCATGTGTCCCATTCTGCCATCTCTCCCCCTCCCTTCCATGTATCCCATATCCTCTCTCTCTCCTCCCCTACCTTCCATGTGTCCCATATCCTCCCACTCTCCCCCTCCCCTCCACGTGTCCCATTGTTCCCTCTCTCCCCTCCCCTCCAGGTGTCCCATTTCTCCCTCTCTCCCCCCTCCCCTCCCTGTGTCCCATACCCCCATCTCTCCCCTCTCCCCATTCTGTGTCCCATACCCTTCATCTCTACCCCTTCCCCTCCCTGTGTTTCATTCCTACTCTCTCCCCCTCCCCTACCTGTTTCCCATACCCTCCCTCTCTCCCCTCCATGTGTCCAATTGTTCTCTCTCTCCTCCTCCCCTCTCTGTGTCCCATTTCTCCATCTCTCCCTCCTCCCCTCCAGGCATCCCATTTTCCTCATTCCCTCTGCCCCATAGCCCTCCCTGTGTCTCATTCCATCATTCTCTCTCCTCTTCCTGTATCCCATACCCTCCCTCTCTCCCCTCCATGTATCCCATTGTTCCCTCTCTCCCCCTTCCCTCCCTGTGTCCCATTGTTCTTGCTCTCCCTCCTCCCCTCTCCCATTGTTCTCTCTCCCCCCACCCCCTGTACCATTTCTCCCTCTCTCCCCCATCCCCTCCACGTGTTCCATACCCTCAATTTCTCCCCCTCCCCTCCCTCTTTCCCATACCCTCCATTTCTCCCCTCCCCTCCCTCTTTCCCATACCCTCCATTTCTCCCCCTCCCCTTCTGTATCCCACACGCTCTCTCTCTCCCCCCTCCCCTCCTGTACCTAACTGGCCACGGTTCCCAGTCTGACAGAAGGTGCTCTAACAGTAAGCTTTTCCTGTCAGACCACTCGGCCACGCTACAGACAGGCAGGAAGGGAGCAGCACAGTGCAGCTCTCTCTTCCTGCCAGACCTCCGGGAACCGTGGACCCAGGCTGGTGTGGCTGTGCACCGGCCCATAAGGTATCCAGGCAGCCGACGGTCGTGGCTGCAGCCTGGCTGTCACGGTAGTTTACCCCAACACGCAAGATTTAGTCCAACAATTGACAATATAAAGCTGATATGTCTTACCGGACCTTAGAATGGCCGGACTCGACGTAGAACAGAGAATAGACAGAGTCAGGAACGAGCCGAAGTCAAGGGGACAAAGAGACAGCGAAAACAAGAGTTTGCCAAGGTCTGGTACACAGGAATCAGTAAGCCGGCAAACAAGATAAACAGGGATAAAGAGAAAAACGGAGTCAAATACAAAGCCAAGGTCAAGCACGAAAAAATCACAACTGAACACAACAAGCGCTAAAGGGAACTGAAACAGAAACCACGATAGGGCAGGGAGTTAAGGGAGAGGTAAGTATAAATACCCTAGAAATTAATTTGATTGGCCCCTGTCATATCCACGCCCCCAAAATGTGAGTGTATGGGGAATGTGGGATGACAGGGGCCAATGGGAGACCATTTTAATTTTCGGCTCCCACTGTCCCTTTAAGAGCGTGCCCGAGATTTGTGCGGCGTGCTCTTAGAGCTAGGCGGAACACGTGACCGCCTTCGCCGGAACGCGTGCGGCTCGTGTAGGATCATCCGCAGCAGGAATAGAGGACCCCGGCCGTACCCTGGACAAGGTAAGTACCGCTACACTGGCCCCCTGGAGTGAAGGGCCCGGTCGCAGCTGCGACCCCTGTGACCATTGTAGGTATGCCAGTGATAAAGATACTGATCTTTTGTCACTATGCTGTTTCTGAGCATCTGATGAGCTGATTTAGCACAACATGCGTCAGGGGTCTGGGGCATCGCTGTTTCCACTCAGTACTTTATGCAGTATTACTTGGCACCTTAGAAATTACCAATTTTATTTTTTGCAGTATGGTACCTTGACAACACTACTAGTTATGTGGTAACTTTTGATTTGGCCAATTATTCTATTACAGGTGGGATGACGAGCATTGCACTATATGTTAGGGCTTTCTTTAGGGGTAGGAGGTGCCCACGAAGGCACAATAGGGAAAGTTATTTGCTATCTCCCATTTCCCTCTGTTTTGTCCTCCCCCCCCCATTGGGAATTATCTCCATATATGCTTGTTAGGATGAATATTAAAACACTAACACCCCCCCGCCCCCCACTTGCCACTGTTCGATCATCACCCCCTAATTTTTCAACCCTTACAGCACTTGTTATGATTTATAGCGCTCTCCTCAACATCAGCAGTAGATTCAGATACATCTTGTGTACAATGCTTACTAATTATCAAACAGTAACATTCTCAATGAGTCGGAGTTGCTATTGATACAATTACATTGATTACTGGACAAATGCCTTTTTTTGCAACTTTATATCTATCACTCAATACACTTTGTCTACAATAACCCATTGAGCTAAACTAGGATCACTGTGCTGGAGGTAATGTAAATTTACATCATTACCACTAAAGACATTTGTTAAATCTTTTTCAGGTGCCATAGTACATTTATAGTAATTTTATATAAAGAACTAAGTAGGTGCCTTGATTCTCCCTATGACAAGTCATCAATTTAAAAATGCTAAAATCAATGGGAAAATATTGAATACAAACTTGTATACCAAAAACATCAAATCATCTAACAGGGCACTTACTGTTGCATCTCATAATTTAACAGTCTTTAATTTTTGAATGTACAATTATGTGGTTTGATTTCAGACTATATTCTTGGAACAAGCAAACATTGGCTTCTAACATTTTTAATGCTGGCCCTGCACTCTTTGTACAGAACTTTATGGATGTCCCTGGATGGAGCTTGAATATGTCTATTTGGTTCAAATAAAGTTGTTCAAATAAGTATCAACCTCGTCCTAGTCCTATTTGGTTTATAGTTAAATTGAAACTGAAAAAAAATGGTTATTACGGGCATTCAACATTTTTGGATAGCAGTTATCTTAGCCTCAATGTCTGGCAAAATATTCGCACTGTTACACTTCCCTGCTGTTCTCTGTCCTATCTTCATTACACCCTCCTCCCTTTCTTTATCCTTTGATATATAGAGTTTCCACAATATTCCATCAGAAGCCAGTCTTTCATCATTCTTTTGTAGGCACAAATTGAATCCTCACAGGCAGAAAGGGCAGCAACAAGAGAGAAAGATTCTATTTGTTGCCAAACTATTTTTTTTCTTTATTGTATTGTGTTGAAAGGTGCTTTACTGATAGAAATTTGGACATTTTTAATGTAAATCAATGTGCAAAATAAATATGTATTATGGGATAATTGTAAGGCTATTTTAAAAAGTTATAAACTAATGCCTACCATGCATTGTAGCATTCTTTAATTAAAAACAAAAGCAGGCTTATATGTACATCTTTAAGTAAATGTAACATTATATATATATATATATATATATATATATATATATATATATATATATATATATATATATAATACACAAGATCCAGCGCACTCACCTATCCACTAAACAACAACTTCAATGTTGAAAGATTTTATTTGTTTTTTTAAAAACACCTAATCTAGGCAAAAATAATGGGGGTTTAGTTGCATTATATGATCATACATTGCATAAGCCTGCCACAACGTCAATGTACCCCATCTTTGGCAGGTCCTACACTAACAGCCTAATGTCTGCTCTTATGAGATTAACCTACTTGGGGAAAGAAATTCCATCTGGGGCTCTCTGCAGCACAAGGCTAAATAGGGCCCTGGGATGAGGCACCTGTGACAGGGAGGGGTGCAAAACCAAGGAGTTGGCCAGACTCCCAAATATATATAAAACAAGAGGGGGTTGGCTGCACTCACCTTAACATGCATAAATGGGGGTCCTGCTGGGGGCCAAATAATACAATACACAAGATCCAGCGCACTCACCTATCCACTAAACAGCAACTTCAATGTTGAAAGATTTTATTTGTTTGTTTTTTTAAAACACCTAATCTAGGCAAAAATAATGGGGGTTTAGTTACATTATATGATCATACATTGCATAAGCCTGCCACAACGTCAATGTACCCCATCTTTGGCAGGTCCTACACTAACAGCCTAATGTCTGCTCTTATGAGATTAACCTACTTGGGAAAAGAAATTCCATCTGGGGCTCTCTGCAGTACAAGGCTAAATAGGGCCCTGGGATGAGGCACCTGTGACATAGATTAGGTGTTTTTAAAAAAACAAATAAAATCTTTCAACATTGAAGTTGTTGTTTAGTGGATAGGTGAGTGCGCTGGATCTTGTGTATTGTATTATTTGGCCCCCAGCAGCACCCCCATTTATGCATGTTAAGGTGAGTGCAGCCAACCCCCTCTTGTTTTATACTTATATTTGGGAGTCTAGCCAACTCCTTGAACTTCCTCCTAATGCAGGTGCCTCATCAGGGCCCTATTTAGCCTTGTACTGCAGAGAGCCCCAGATGGAATTATTTTCCCCAAGTAGGTTAATCTCATAAGAGCAGACATTAGGCTGTTAGTGTAGGACCTGCCAAGATGGGGTACATTGACGTTGTGGCAGGCTTATGCAATGTATGATCATATAATGTAACTAAACCCCCATTATTTTTGCCTAGATTAGGTGTTTTTAAAAAACGAATAAAATCTTTCAACATTGAAGTTGCCGTTTAGTGGATAGGTGAGTGCGCTGGATCTTGTGTTTTGTATTATTTGGCCCCAGCAGCACCCCCATTTATGCATGTTCAGGTGAGTGCAGCCAACCCCCCCTTGTTTCATATATATATATTT
>OW240914.1:119050792-119106867 GCA_933207985.1 Pelobates cultripes | reverse complement strand
GGAGATCAGTGATCTCCCTCCCCAGCCCACAGGCACATTGCTGGACGGCCTGCAGGAGAGGGAGAGAGAGATCCCGGGGAAACTCTTACCTGCAGCTCCGCCGGGTTCTCCTCTCGCGAGCACAGAGCGTTGCAGCGGTTACTATGGCAACACTCCATTCACGCGAGAATGGTCTGAGCTGCAAGCTAGAGTTCAATCTTACCACTAGAACCACCAGGGACTGGAAGAAAGCAATGTCTCCCCGTCCCTCAGCAAAGGTAAAAAGGGAGACATTAACTATATTTTTAGTAACAATTTATTAATTAAAAAAAAATGTTTAATCTGCCCCCTATCCCCTCACACAAACTATAACCCCCTACACACTGCACCACACACAATCACACAGCCTCCCTTAGACACCCTGTGCCACATACAAAGACACTGTCTCCCCTTACACACACAGCCCCCCTTACACACACAGCCCCCCTTACACACACTGCACCACACACAAACACACTGCCCCCCCTTACACACACAGCCCTTTTACACACACAGCCCCCAATACAGACAATGTAACTACTCCCACACACCCTGACCCACTATACACACACTACACTCCTCACACAAAAACACACTGCCCCCTTATACACACACTGCGCACTCACACGCAGACACACTACTCCCAATACACACACACACTGCACCCTTTACACATGAACACACTGTTCCCAATATACACATTGCTACCCCATACATACACTGCACCCCTCTCACACACACACTGCCCCCCCATGCACACACACTGCCCCTCCATACACATACTGCAACCCTCACACATACTGCACCACTCACACACATACACACTACTGCCCCTATCCCGGCAGACCCTGGGTAAGTTATCAAACTGTTTTTTAAATGGTTTGACTACTTACTCTGAGAGCTGTAGTGGTTATTGTGCCTAGATTGTTTCTTTAAATGATCTGCCAGTGCCCCTCCTGAGATTAGGTTCTGGATCCGCCACTGGCTGATTGTAGGATGATGAAGGGAGGACATGGAATTATGTATTTTTTTATACCTTATTATTAATATTATTATTATTACTATTATTATTTTATTATTTATATAGCACCAGCAAATTCCTAAGCACTGAACAATGGGTACTAACTCTTGTTCTTATATGCACAGAGAGCCTATCTGTATTTAGATATAGACCATCCCTGCGGGTGGAATCAGTTTGATGAGTGAAAGTCCAAGTTTAATTCAGTCATGAACCAAATCTTTTTGGTCGAGTGGATATTAACAGAAGGCAAACTGCAAATTGGGAATGTTGCTTGTCTGGGTAACAAGTTAATTATTGGAGATTTTAATTACCTGGACATAAATTCTGGTAGAGGGACTAGTAGTTTGGCAAGGGGAATCAGGTTTTGAATGTGTTAAATGACACCTTCATGTCACAACTGGTACAAGCGACAACTAAAAATGATGCTTGTCATAGAGAAATGCAAAGTTATGCACTTCGGGTTTAAGAATGCACAAGCAACTTACACACTAAATGGTAGTGAATTATGGATAACCACACATGAGAAGGATTTGGGTATTGTTATAGACAACAAATTAGGCAGCAATATTCAATGTCAATCTGCAGTTGCTAAGGCCAGTAAGATTTTGTCAAGTATAAATAGGGGCATAAATTCTCGGGATGAAAATATAATTCTGCCTCTTTATAAATATCTGGTAAGACCACACCTTAAATATGCTGTGCAATTTTGGGCACCTGTTCTAAAGAAGGATATCATGGCACTGGAGAGGGTCCAGAGACGAGCTACAAAATTGATAAAAGGAATGGAGCATTTTAGTTATGAAGAAAGGTTAAAAAAAATTAAATCTGTTTTGTTTGGAAAAACGGTGCCTGAGAGGAGATATGATAACTTTATACAAATATATTCGGGGCCAGTACAAACCTTTATCTGAAAATCTATTCATAAACAGGGTTATACATAGGACATGAGGTCACACATTTAGGCTGGAAGAAAGGAGATTTCATCTAAGACAAAGAAAAGTTTTTTTTACAGTAAGAACAATAAGGATATGGAATTATCTGCCTGAAGAGGTGGTTTTGTCAGAGTCCATACAGATGTTTAAACTGAAATTGGATAAATACTTACAAAAACATAACATACAGGGATATAATTTCTAATTAGTGGGGTAATAGCTGTTTGATCCAAGGAGACATCTGACTGCTATTTTGGGGTCAAGAAGGAATTTTTTCCTAGTTTGTGGCAAAATTGGAAGCACTTCCGACCAGGTTTTTTGCCTTCTTTTGGATCAACAGCAACAACATTTGTGAGGAAGGCTGAACTTGATGGACGCAAGTCTCTTTTCAGCTATGTAACTATGTAACTATGTATGTGGTTATATCAAGCAACGGTGATCTTTTGACCAACATTCAAGTAGGGGAAATATTGATCACAATGTGGTGTCTTTTGAAATAAACTCAAAAAAGAAAACGCACAAAGGGTATACTAAAACATATGACTTTTAAAAAAAGCCAATTCCAATAAGATAAAGGCAGCTTTACAACATATTGACTGGCATAAACTCTTTAGTGAAAAGAAAATATTGATAAATAGAATATCTTCAACCAAATATTTGAAAGGTACATTTCTCAGTATGTATCATTGGGTAATAAATGAAAAAGAAACAAATTGATATCAATGTGGCATAGTGGGAAAGTAGACCAATATATTAAAAATAAGAAGGGCATTTAAAGCATTTAAAATCAGACAAATGTATCTTATAAAATTATGCCAATAATGCATGCCAAAAGACAATTCGAAATGAGAAAGTGGTAGCCAAAGAGAGCAAAAACAATCCCATAACATTTTATAAGTACATAAAAATATATATTTATTTTTTTTAAAGTGTAGGTACACTGAAAACATGAGCGTGTTAGTTTAAAAATAGACTAGGAAAAGGCAAAAATGTTAAATAACTTTTTTTCCTCAGTTTATATTAAGGAGGATCCTATGGCAAGAGATATACAAATGATTTCTGCTAAATACTTGTATAAAAATGTGATTGGATGACTCAAGACCAGGTGCTGCAGCAACTAAATAAAGTTAATGTAAACAAAGTTCCTGTGGCTCAACAGTATTAATCCATGAGTACTTAATGAGCTAAGTGTGGACATAAATGTACCTGTTTGCAATCTTCCAATATTCTTTTCCTTCAGGCAGTGGCGTACACACAATCCATGGGGCCCCATGCAAAACTGATCCATGGCCTCTGCTAGTGCTAGTGTGTCCCTTTAACATATCTCTATATAACAATAAATTGCTACTACAGATTGACTTTTTATCTAATCCATGCAATCCATGGTTAGAAGCATTCACCTTCTTTTATGGATGCCTACATCTACGCCTTCCTTTATGATATTTAAAATCAACAGTTTAAATTGGACTTTACACGCTGACCCAAATAAATGCCTTCTGATGTCTGATGGTTCCATCCTGGCTCTTGCTTATGCTATCCATCCCTCTATTATCAAGTAAAGAATATAAGGCAGTGGGATTCTTTGCTCTGGAAAGTCCTGTGGTCCAGCCTTTGGCCTTTATTTCTGATTTGTGTTTCTTTATTTCTAACACGTGCCTGTTCTTCTGTAGAAGTGTAAAAGCCAGAACACAAGTCTCTTTAAATAGGAGCCTTTACATCGTCAGCTAGAAAGGCACAATGCCTTCGTCTCAAAACTCATCTTTTTCTAACAGAGAAAGAAGGCTTTTTATTTGCGGACTCCGTCTAACCTATAGAAAGGTTTTGCAGTACTATGTAACTTCAATGGCATTCAAAGGATTTTTTATCCCAATGGTCTTTTGTTGGAAGAAGGGAAAAAAAGAAAGGTTTGTAGTTGAGGAAAAAACCCTAATTATTAATCTCTCAGTATGGGCCTTAGAATTATTTATATTCTGACCACCATGTGGTAGTGTTAGAAGACTTTTTTTTTCTTTCTTTTTTCCACATGCATGCAACGTAGCGGTGTTAAGATACAACAACAAGCTTAAACAATTTTACATGACAAAACTAAGATTTTTGCAAATTCTGTACAATTTAACCATATAATTGCCCAAATATGTAATAACTTAAATTTTTTTATGTTATGGATCTCTCTCTCGCTCTCTCTATAACATTGGTTAGTAGAGCGTTTTTTTACCAAGAGAAAAATCATTGGTGTGCTTAGTTACATATATATATATATATATATATATATATATATATATATATATATATATATATATATATATATATTGCTTTTATTACACTCTCTTTGTCGTGGAAAACACGTGTTTCTTCCGGTAAGTAGATAGTAGGTATGTTTTTGTTACTCTCAATCTTCTTCTCCCAGACAGCTTTCCACAATTTCCCGGCCAGTCTCTCTTCTCATATCCGTCAGTCTTTTAATATTAATTCAACCTTCTCCTCCTCTCCATCAGTTTTGTCTGCCCTAAATAGTAAAATATGTTTTAATATTGTTCCACCATTCTCCTTTAACTAACTTTACTGTATGCATTTAGACTTGGGTCTTCCGAACTCCATTCATCTGTTAAGTGGTCCATGGTGTGAGCACCAGGGCAAACAATCCCACCGAGAAGCTAGGGGAATTTATATCCATCCAGTAGCAGGGGCTAACTAAGGTGTTGCTCTCACTCTCTTCCCAAATGCTTGCACCCGAATTGTTAGAAAAATTACCAGGAACCCCATTCATTTTGCCTGTTAGACATACAGGGGAGAAAGGACATTTATTTGATTTGTCACAAAGGAAGCAGGCACCAAACTGACATTCCTAAATGTGTAGATACTTGTCAGTGTATGTGTGTGTGTTTGTGTATCTGTATTTGTGCAAATGTATATGTCCGCCTTTTAGAATCTATCAAAAATGATTTAGTGCCCCTCCCAACTTTTGACTCTGGATCCCTCCCTGCATCTGATTATACATCCCAAAGGCTGCATGTCTTGGTCTCTGGGGCAGTGGAGGGAGTACTCAGAAACCTAGCTGGTATAGGTTTCAGAGGCCTAGTCACCAATCCAGCTTTATAACTTCACGTATGTAAAATGTTACACATATATTTCAGATTAACTGAAAGCAATGTGTCATAGGAATACTTTATTTTATGTGAATAAAATACACATGAATAAAATGAAATTACATCAGTTGAAAAAAAAAGTAAATTATTTTAGATATGACTAAACTAGAGACGTATTTGAAAGCCTTGCAACCTACTTTAATAATTTTTTATGGTAGAAAAGTGTGACAGTTTTTTTAGCCGAACACACATATTGATTATTTTGTGTCAGTTCACTACTTGGCATTTCAGACTGTCTAAGTAGCTGTTCCCCCCCCCACCCCCCTTTTTTTTAGCTGTATCTGTAATTACAGAATGGGATTAGGCTATATAAAAGAATTCAGCCATATTAACTTTCTTACAACTGTACAGCATTATGTGATAACCCCAGGGTAACTGCAAACTCATTTTTTTCCCTAGCGCAGTACAGAAGTTACCTTTTATGACTTCTCTAATAATCATAACTCAATCTTCCAGGCTTGGTTAGCCACCTATGCATTTCTATTACAGCCGTCAAAACAATAGTACAGCTGTGATATTAATAGGCTCTTTTCAAAGTGAATTCTGCAATATATATCCCTCCTGCTAGTACAGGAGGTGTGAGTGCTCTCTGCAAACTTTGTGCCATTACACAGGAGTACTATAGCATTATTAACCCCTTTAGTATCAGATGTTTCTGCAACAAATAATTATTCTGATTTATAATGTAATTTCTAATTCCTGCTATAGTTGCTTACTCTGTGCATAATGCTGTAAATTACCTAGAATAATATTAAAGTAAAGCAAGGATTTCAATGCAGCATCCGTGTATCATTGCATTTAAGTCCCATAATCATTTAGATTTGTTTTTGCTATATGACTATTTGGGCTATGAAGTAAAATACTTGCTTATTTACAGTGTACAAAAATGCAATTATTACGTACACATATATGTAATATTTATTCATACATATACATAAATTGTTATCTTCCAAAGATTTTAGAAGCAAAAGAACTGTAATCTCACTTCAGTTATTATGGAGCCTTGATGATCCCTGGGGGTTCTGGTGTATTTATTTCCCTCTTAGTTGTGTTATTAGTTTTCCCCCTTTCTGGTGGGCTAGGCTGTGGTATTACTGCACCATGCTCCAATCGTTCAGCACCGGCCATTCCTCAGCTCTTCGGAGCTCATTGGTGGTTTGTGGCAGTCATTTTGACATCTTGTGAGATCCACTGCATCCATATTGGTGCACCCGCTTGGTAGTAAGTGCTGTGATTAGAGGTCTGACTGCTCCTTAACACAGTGCCTGCTTGCATTAATGTTCCTGCTGGTGCCCGCTTCAGAAGCACATATACTAAAATTGGAATACTACAAAGAAGATTAGCATGATTTTACTTGAGTGGTAGGTGCTGCTTTCTTTTTATTCCGGCTCCGGTATCAGTACGCGGTGCACGAGAGTGCCCGGTGACCAGCCGCCCAGCAACACCACTGGACCCTCAGGGAATCCCCTCGGCTCTCCCAAAGGTAAGGAGGCTGGGGGATTCAATAAAAAAAAAAAACAAGTGTGTGTGTGTGTGTTAGTGTTAGAATGTATGTGTGTGTGTTAGTGTTAGAGTGTATGGGTGTGTGTGTGTTAGTGTTAGTGTGTATGTGTGTGTGTGTTAGTGTTAGAGTGTGTGTGTGTTAGTGTTAGAGTGTATGTGTGTGTGTGTGTTAGTGTTAGAGTGTGTGTGTGTTAGTGTTAGAGTGTATGTGTGTGTTGGTGTTAGAGTGTATGTGTGTGTTAGTGTTAGAGAGTATGTGTGTGTGTGTGCGTGCTAGTGTTAGAGTCTATGTGTGTGTGTGTTAGTGTTAGAGTGTATGTGTGTGTGTTAGAGTGTGTGTGTGTTATTGTTAGAGTGTGTGTGTGTGTCTGCTAGTGAGTGTCAGTGAGTGTGTTAGTTTGTGTGTGTCTGTTATTGAGTGTGTGTCTGCTTGTGAGTGTCAGTGTGTGTGTTAGTTTGTGTGTCAGTGAGTGTGTTACTGTGTGTGTCTGTTACTGAGTGTGTTTTTGTGTGTCTGTTAATGAGTCTGTTTGATGTCTGTTAGTGAGTGTGTGTTTGTCAGTGAGAGTGTATGTTTTGTAAGTGAGTATGTATGTGTGTCTGTCTGTCAGTGAGTATGTATGTACGTCGCTGAGTGTGTCAGTCAGTAAATATGTGTGTCTGTTAGCTAGTGTGTATGCGTCTGTTCGTGAGAGTGTGTGTGCGTTTACCTTTCTCCAGTGCCGGACTCCCTTGGTGCTGGGAATCCCTTTGTCCCGTTCCGCCTCTCAGCTCCAAATGCACATGCGAGGCAAGAGCCGCACGCACATTCAAACTGACCATAGGAAATAATTGAGACAGTGAGACAGCCACTAGAGCCACTAGAGGTTTCTCTGAAACTGCTATTTTTCAGCTGCAGGGTTAAAACTAGAGGGACCTGGCACCCAGACCACTTCATTGAGCTGATGTGATCTGGGTGTTTGTAGTGGTCCTTTAAGTGTGTGTGGATCGCAGCCCTGCGACCCCTGTGACCAGGTGCCCACCGCCATGTGTTGCGGCCCTGGCCCGCGCAGAATAAGCGCGGGGGGGCCATGGATCAATTTTCGCACCGGGGCCCCATGGGTCATGTGTACGCCACTGGCTGGGAGATTGTAACATGTGGGGGACAGCTGAATTGAGACACATGGAAGGACTGGGAGAATGAGACACATAGGGGGCTGAGATTAGATTTCAGTCGTGTCAACAGAAATTTACTGGAGATTTAGTCTACTAAAACTAGACTAAAATTAAAACAATTCAAATTACTAATATGGGACTAAAACTAAAATGGCTTTTTAGTCAAAAGACTATGTCTAAAACTAAATTGAAATTTGCTGCCAAAATTAACACGGTTGTGCTGCTGAGGGGAGCCTGTCTCCAATACAGGGTGAGCCCTAGTTGTTTGACCATCTTTGTTATATGGCCTGTACTTACTGTGCCTGATTTAATACTGCCAAACTGTCTTTATACTTTAGCCCACACTTCCTGCACCTTGTCTCATGCCAACCACAGCCCTTAATGCATAATAGTTATTGCTGTGGTCTGTCTGCCTGTGTACTATTGCCTTTGTGATCCTTTAGGTGAGCCCCAGTGGCCTGTGATTTCCAGGCCATAATCAATGCGGCAGTGGCTGTGTCAGTAGAAAAGGCATTTTCCAAGGTGTTCCCTGCAAGCTCTCACCACTAAAGTTGTCTATTCCACCAAGCGTGCCCACTATAGGGCAGAATCAGATTACTCTGGGAGTGTTCGCACCAACTAAATGTCACTGGAAGAGCAAAGGGACCTAAACGGCAGACAGGTTAAAAGGTACATGTAATTTAAGGTACAATTTATGTTCTTTTTAATGAGCATAACATCCTATTTATAGTTGTAATCAAAATGATAACATTTACAGACTCTTATCTGTTTGCAATGAACAAATCGAACAAAAGCTCAACGCAATTAATGTGATAAGTGGTTTTCCCAAATTCAACTGAAAATACAACTTATAATAACTTCTCCAGTCTCAAAATTATTCAACCACCTGAATATAATCCATCACAACAGTACAAATATGCAATACAGGTGTTGTCTCAAGTGCACCTAATGCCACTAATCAATGGCTTACAAATTCGCTTTGCTGAAGCCCAAGGCCAATTCAGGTGTATATTCAGGGTTGGAGAAAGCAGTGTTGTAGTTATAGTAAGGTCAGTAACAATGGAAGAGAGATCTCAGGGTAAATCCCTGCAGAATTCACTGGCAACAGTATAACGGAGCAATACACTGGTGTTCCAAGCTGTCTTGTAACAAAGAAGTTAAGTGGAGGTGTGGCTATGTTAGCTGAATAAGTTAGAGCAGTGGTTCCCAACCTGTGGTACACGTACCCCCAGGGGTACAATTCAGTGCCCCATGGGTTATGGGTAAAAAACCCGGTAATGGCGGTGATTCAATTGCCCCGCAGGGGCTGGGAACCACAAGGTGAGTGGGTCCATCGAGTGGCCCATGCACTTAGGGCCACCCGATGGATATGTGCTATGAAGGGCCTGGTCATGCGTTGCAGCACTTTAATAGTGCGACCGGGCTCCTTCTAAACACACTACAACCCATTACAGACACACACAACATCCCCAGCACACACTACACCTCCAGCACACACACTACATCCCCAGCACACACAGACACACTACATTCCTAGCACACACAGGCACACTACATTCCTAGCACACACAGACACACTACATGCCCAGCACTAAGAAACACTACATGCCCAGCACACAGACAGATTACATCCCTAGCACAGACACACCACATATCCAGCACACACAGACACACTACATCCCTAGCACAGACACACTACATCTCTAGCACACACACACCACATCCCCACAGCACACTACATCTCCAGCACACACCACATACCCTACACACACAGACACACTGCATTACCAGCATATACACTACATCCCCCCCCACACACAAACACACAGACACACTGCATCCCTAGTGCACACACACTGCATCCATTGTGCACACACAGTACATCCCTAGCACACACACTGCATCCCTAGCGCTCGCACACTACACCCCTAGCACATACACACGCTACATCCCCAGCATAGACACACAGACATGCTACATCCCAAGCAAAGACATACACTATATCCCTAGGACACACACTATATCCCTAGGACACACACACAGAAACACACTACATCCCTAGCACACTCACACATTACATCTCCCATCACACACACACTACACTTCCCATCACACACACAGACACACTACATCTCCAGCACACACACAGACACAGGACATCCCCGGCACACACACCACTACTTCTCCAGACTAATTGCATACATCCCACATGACAACTTAACTTGTCCTTTACGCACATATTACCACTGCTTAAAGCGCTGCGTCACTTCCGGTGTGACGTGTGCGTTCCACCGGTGGTTACAGGAAGCAGGAAGCAATCCCTGCAACACACCAGGACACTATTACACATAATGGACTCCCTATATAAATGGATGGAACCAGGACCTTACACACACTTCTGAGGAAACCTTCTATAGGTGCAACGCGTCAAGTGGGACTTGTAAACAAATATACAAAGTATTTTACTATTTTATTATTTTCTGTTGTCATTAAAAGGTATATTTTTATCCTTTATTCACTCTGGACTTCAACTCCTTTACCTCCTGGTTACCATCACATTCCCTGATTATACCACCTATGCTACACAACTAGAGCAAGTTGTGCTCTAGCAAATGTGAGTACGTTATTTTATACCTCATTTTATTTATTTTGTCAGTATATATTGCACTATTGGATCTTTCTATGTCTCTCCACTTATATTCTGCCTGAGACTACCAAGACGCTACTGCTGCACATATCCTTAGACGGGGATTGTTCCGTCCACGCGTATTAACAGCTGAGCTCTGAGTTAGCTCTGGTAAATGTGAGTGTAACCATTTAGAAACACTCATACATATACCCATTATACTTACCTTGCTACACTATTATCCGTTTATGTTTTTTTATCTTTTTGAGGTCAACTGTATATTTATATCTTCACAATAAGACCTGTGTACGTATACGATCTTTTGTATTACACTATCTAGGGTGCAGTTTCTTTCCTTTCTCTGTCTAGAAAAATGTCTTGGGCCAGCCCTGGTATCTGTGGATGTCATTGTATCTGTATGCATATGAGTGTGTGTATCTATGTGTCTGTTTATGTGTGTGTGTGTATCTGTATATCTGTGTATTTGTGTGTGTGTGTCAGTTTATCTGCATGTGTGTCAGTATGTGTATCTGTGTATCTACATGTGTATCTGTGCCTGTATCTGTATGTGTGCCCCTGATTGTATCCGTGTGTCTATGTATCTGCATGTGTGGCAGTGTGTGTGTCTGTACATCTGTATGTGTGTCAATGTTTATTTCTGTTTGCTTATCTGTGTTTCTGTATCTGTATGTATATGTGTGGCAGTGTTTGTATCTGTGTATCTGCATGTGTGGCAGTGTGTTTATCAGCATGTCTGTTCAACTGTATTTATATTAGTGTTGCCATCTGTTTGTCTGGCAGTGTTTGTACCTGTGTGTCTTTGCATTGGTATATATATGTGTGTGTGTGTGTGTGTGTGTGTGTGTATATATATATATCCCTGCAACTATATGTATGTCAGTGTGTGTATCTGCATGTATGCCAGTATGCGCATCAGTGTGTCTGTGCAACTGTATGTGTGTCAGTGTTTTTGCCTGTCTGTACATCATGTGTCAGTCTGTGTGTCTGTATCTATGTGTGTCAGTGTTTTCTCTGTGGGTATGTGCATGTGTGTCATAGTGTCTGTGCAATTGTATGTGTGTCTCTTCATTTGCATGTGTGTCTCAGTGCTTGTATCTGTGTATCTATGTATCTGCATGTGTGTCAGTGTGTGTATCTGTATTATGTATCTGTATGAGTGTGTCATTGTTCGTATCTGTGTGTCTGTACATTTGTATGCATGTCAGTGTTTGTATCTGTGTGTCTGTTTCTGTATGTGTGTCAGAATTTGTATCTGTGTATCTGCACGTGTGTTAGTCTGTGTGTTTGTGTATCCACATGTGTGTATCTGCAGTGTGATGAGCTTGGAACAGAGAAAAGGGGGAGATGGGACAGAGAAAAGCATATACATTTGAAATAACTGCAACTATAATATTTACAAATATTTCACTAATATAAGGGGTACTATTTATGGAAATGGGCTGCCAAGGGGTATTCAAGGGAAAAAAGTCCTCACACTCCCATGATATTTCCATGCTGAACAACCACAGTGTATACCACCTAGTTGATGCTTCTTGTGCAGGATAAGGCATTTAGGAACAGAGTGACTGATTTCATTGAAATGTCGGCATGCTGACAACAAAGTGTCGACATCACGCAGGAGGCTAAACGTGCTTGAGGAAGAGTCCCTGTGCAGGACAAATTAAAGAAGATTGCAGGCAAAGTGAAGGGTAAATTGAAGGTGTGTGTTACAGAAGAGTAACACCCATGAAGCTGAGCAAAAGGTGGTGTTGGATCTGCTCTCATAATTTTATATTAAATACATTATGTATATCTATGTGTGTGATATATGATGTATACAAAGTATTTAGGGACAATTTAGGTAAACTTAAAGAAAGATTAATTTTAAGTTGTATTTTTAACTGTTGTTACTTTTTGCCAGGATGTAGGTAGTTGTACCTATCTAATAGTTAAAAATGTGTTTTTGAAATAGTTGGTAAATAGCTGTATTTCCTTGCCTCTTAAGGAGTTAAAGTGTTCATTTGGTATAGGTTGATTTGCCAATTATGTAGTAAAATATTACATCAATTAGTCTACTCTGGTAGACAAAAAGATTTTCAGTTTTCATTTTTATCCGGTAAGCTATTTGTTTCCAATATTTTAAATCTTTTATCATCTCATTATTTATGAGAGGAATTCTATCGTTTATATAAAATAAACAAAGATATTTTTCATATATCAACATTTGGTGTAAGATTCCTCCTAGTTGCATAGCTGTAAAATAGTTTCTAGCACTAGTTGACATATACACAGTTTCCCACATACCGTGATAAATCCAATCTATATTTAGCAAGAGACACATTCATTCCACATGTCCATGCCTCATTTTCAACAACAATCCCGGCCGAGTGGTTCCTCTTGCTGTGTGATGGATGAGTTTCATTCCCGGCATGTGTGTTACAGCAATGACAACGCTTCAGAGACAAACAAATAGAATTTCACATAAAGCTGAGGTGTTACAGATACTGAAATCAGACTGACAGAGCTCGCTAGCACAGACTCAAAAATAAAACACAACCAAAAACAAAATACGTAGAACATGATGACAGATAATAACTGCTGGGCCAACATGACATCAAGTAAGCACTGATGGAGAAAGACAGGCTGGTTATTTTAGAGTGTAAGCTTGCGGGCAGGGCAACAATAAAGTTGATTTAGTTTCTTTCTGTCAAATTAAGGCTTGCTGTAATACGCATTGCTTAGTGTATCTAGGATGTGAAATTTATGAAAGAAAGAAATAATATTAAAATGCAATTAGAGGTTTAGGTTTGTAAACAACTAGTCAGTCACTGATTAAAATCTGTTTTGCTTACAAAAGAAATATTGAGAATAATTCTACAAAGTTAAATTTAGAGGTAATACTACAATATGAATAAATATGTTAAACAAATAACCATGTGTGAGGTTTTTCATTGCATTGGGAGGCAATACCTTATAAAAAAGGAAGAAGCCCTAGTACCCTAGCCATTTCCTCAACAGATGATGAGAGGCGAGACAGAACCATTTCCTATTCTTGCGCTGTTCCTTAAAACAAAAAAAAGCAAAATGCTTCCACAATATAAAAACAAACATTAAACAAAGGGTGCATTAAAAAAATAATACTTCCAGCTTGGAGACTTTCAGAAATGAATGTTTGTTTATGAGTAAACACTTTGTAAAGCATGAAACAATGTAAGCTTCTGATCTCAAAATTAAAAAAAATATATTATTTTTTTGTAAGAACTTTGTTTGGTGTAACTGTGACGATACGGCCTTAATATATCGTCCATGGGTACTTAGATTAACTTGCACAGCTGATCACTATACTAAATGCTATGACCTGGCCTTGGAGTCTCTTTAGCCACCAGCATTCACATTAAAGAAGATCTTGGATAGTTGCAGCAAGGAAAGAGACAACCAGCTTCTTTCTTGGTACAAACAGCAACTGCCTTTATTTTCACTTCACATCAGGATATACAAACTACATTTCCTTTGCCCATCTGCAAATCCACCTTGACAACAAAAGAATACCTAGATCGGCCAGGCAGATATCTCAGCATGGGGTGTGGCTCTGCATCTTGTGCCATGTGACACATTAAAGTCTCTTTTTGTCACATTTTGTAACATTTTGGGTTTGTCTCCTCATGGCTACTATATTATTTGCAAATGTTTCAAAAATAAATAATCAACTATGATTTAATAAATAACATAATTTATGCATTATTACAATCCATTCTAGGAAGTATAGGAACAAAGTGATGTGAAGCCATTTCATTCAGATGTTGGCCTGCTGGCAACAGAGCCAATATCATGGAGGAGGTTTGGGGAAGTGTCCTCTGCTTGGGTGAAGTGTCAACACCCAACTCTGTCAGGAGATCACAGCAGAAAGCTGATGGTCAGGTAAATGGTGATCTTTTCCCTTTAAACTTATCCTTATAATAACCAGTTATTGGAAACAGGAGACAGCACTTAAAGTTTGTATTCTCTGAAGGAAGCTATGAACATTAGGATTCTGTCCAAAATTGATCAGGTGTGCAACTCAAATGTGTTCACAGAAATAATTGCTTCCTTCGCCTCTCTTTCCTAGTCTATCACAGGAACTGTATCCTCTGTCAGAGAAAATACATTGAATTAGTTTAAAAGTCATGTCATACTTGACACTCTTTTTCGGTCCTAAAGACACAATGATTGCCTAATGATCTGGGAAAGACATAGAGGATGCATTATTAATGTTTTCTGTACAATAAGCTAACAAGGAAAAATATGTCACATTAACTGCCCATATCAGATGTCAGAGAAGAGAGATGTATCACAAAGCTGAAATCTTGGTGCTGACTTGCTACATGGCCGAGAGAAGATTTGAACTACAGAAAATAGGGTTTGCAAGCCAACCTCTTCACCATATGGGGAAACAAGAATATGATGCACAGCTGGGTGGAAACAGTCTTGCCCAAAGATTGGATCATTTTTGCAAATTCTTTACTCCACCATAAAAATATATCCCCTCTTTTGAATGTCGTCTTATCACCTTTAGTGTTTCTTATATTTATTTTGTGTCTTACACCCTTCTTTAGTGTTTCCAACCTCCCATTTCCCCTTTGTGTGTCTTTTACATCTTTCCTGTGTGTCTCTTACAACCCCCACCTTTGTGTGTCTCTTATGTTCACCCAGCCCCTTTGTGTGTCTCTTAATCCCACAACCCCTTTGTGTGTCTTTTACAGACCCCAGCCCTTTGTGTGTTTCTTACTCCACCCAGCCTCTTTTTGTGTCTCTTTCTCCCCTTCCTTGGCTCATTTGTGTGTGTCTCCCACCACAGTCCCTCAATGTGTCTATTTCTTCCTCCAGTCCCTCTGTGTCTCTCTTTTCCCCTTCTTCAGCACACATGTATGTCTTGTTTTACCCCAGCCCCTTTTGCTTGTATCTTCCCCCCAGCCCCCTATGTGTATCTGTTTTTCATTTTCCCCAGTCCATCAGGGTGTCTCTTTCTTTCGCCATCCCCTCTGTGTACCTCTACCAACAGCCCTTTTGTGTGTCTATTTCTCCCATTCTCCAACCCCTCTGTTTGTCTCTTTTCTACAGCTCCTTTTTGTGTCTATCCTCCAGCCCCTCTGTGTCTATTTTTTCCCAACTTCATATGTGTGTCTCTTTCGCCCCATCCACTCGGTGTGACTTTCTCCCTGTCCCCTCTGTGTGGGTCTTTCCTCCACAACCTGTGTGTGTCTCTTTCTCCCCAAGACCTTTTTTTGTCTCTTTCTCAGCCCCTTCTGTGTGTATTGTCTCCCCGAAGCCCTTCTGTGTTTCTACCTTCCAAAGCCTTTGTGTGTCTCTTTTTCCATTCCCAAGCTCCTCTGCGTGGCCCATTACTCCAGCACCTTGTCACTTTCCCCCCTCCTCTGTGTGTCTCTTTTTCTCCTTCTTAAGCCACTGTTGTGTATCTATCTCTCTCCCCCCCACGTGACTGCTTTGCCCTCCTCCACTCCTGGTGTGTTTCCTCCTTGTAGCGTTAATACATAAACTGTGGTAGAGGATGTTTTATAACCTCTACTCGGTCAGACAGGAAGCTGTTCAGTGCTCTCAGCAAGCAGTTAATGTCAGAATCCTGCAGTGCCCCCTCCCTCACACCCCCCATCCTATGTTGCTGAAGGGATTAAAACCCCTTCAGTGACTTATCTGAATCCAGCACTGATGTCCATCGGGGCTGGTTCAGGCTCCGCCTATGCTCTTCCCCCTGCAGGCATCAGCTGGCGGGGGAAACCTAATGAGCATGCGCTGAAATTACTGCGTGCGCGCATTAGACCTCCCCGTTGGAAAGCATTATTAACTGCTTTCCAATAGGGATTCCGGTGACGTCCAGCATCATTTAAAACACTTTTCGTGATAGACAGCCACTAGAGGAGGACTTAACCCTGCAAGGTAATTATTGCAATTTATAAAAATAAAGTAAACAGAATATTAACACAGTAACATTATATTTCTTGATATCCAGTAGGGCACAGAGGGGCATTAGTTTTAGGATGAGTCTATGAAGAGTCATATATGTAATAAGTATATGGGGGACATAGCTTTAGGATGACTCTGTATAGAATCACATATCTAATGAACTTAAGACCAGGAGTAAATGCTACTTAAGTGGACAGCTTAGTAGAAAAGTAAAATAAGCATCATCTAATTGCTATAGTGAGGGAGAGTAGAATTATATAGTGCAACCAACTAACCTATTGCGTAAATAGATGTCTAAGGACTAAAGGTAGGATAGAATAACAGGACCAACATTTAAAAATGTATAGATTAAATATACTAGATACCCACGAGACAAGGTTATAATTTTAAAATGCATAAGAATAGATACCTGTGGCAAACCTAGCCACTTAAGACTGTAATTACCTTTATGTGATATGGTTGCTTTAAGACTGTCTGAAATGTTCGTATTCCCTATTTTGTGGTAGATGTAAAAGAGAGCATTCGTATGCTAGCGGGACGAAAGCCGCAAGCATTTATATGGTAGTTTCACGAACAGTGAATTTCAACACTGTGTGTGAAACTAACAAACTGCCAAATGGGAGACCACACAACGGGGGTTGTGTGTCTCCCATTAACTATTGCAACAATGTATCTCCAGTTCACTAATGTGCTTTGCGGGTGGCCGTCGTGCGTATGCCGAACACGTGGCGGAAGCCATCTTTGTTCACGAAAGCCCAGCGGTGTTTGGTCGTTAAGTGCCTGGAACTAAAATTGGCCACTCGACTTCACGAACACCGCTGGACTTCCAGGCCGTTCAAATAAATTATTCTTTCGGCATATTACCACTCACCGTTATACTGTCTGACACTTTGATTTTAAAAAAGAAAGTTTCTATATGTGTTTCGCCACAAAGGCTTCATCAAGTAGAAACAGTATACTGTTGATGAAGCCTTTGTGGCAAAACGCGTATAGAAACTTTCTTTTTTTAAATCAAAGTGTCATTAAAGGAATATCTGGCTATTATACACTGGTGTGCCACATTCCTTTTTCACTTTTATATCATATTATTTATTATTTTATTCTATGTAAGTTCATTTTATCCAGACCTAACTACCATCGATTTAGACCATATTGGACTACCAAAGAATCCTTAAGGTGGGGATTATACCACCCATACGCCATTCACCGAGCAGTACGTCTGCTCTATATACCGTGAGTATATTTTATTTCATTTTTATTGTTTCACCGACCACACAGTGAGCACTATATATTTTTTATTATTTTTATCCCGAGTTGAACTCCATCCTTCCACCAAAGGACCAAAGAGGAGCACCACATATCCTTGAGTGGGGATTATTCCACTTCACGCTATCCATACCAGAGCTGGATTTAAGCTCTGAAGATTGTGAGTAGTTCCACAAATATTTACTATATATTCATATTCTGTTTTTATACTACACCATTGGAGTTTTTCTCTCTCTTCTGTTCTCCCCGCATATTTATACTTATCCGGGACGCTACATACCCTTCTGATGGACTATTAGGACCACCATTTGCGCATTTGGACATTTTATATTTGGACTATTAGGTACCGTGGTTATCCCATTTTTTATATTATTTGGACATTTTTCCGAATTTTTTGTTATTGCTGCTATTCTCATTTTACTATTTTTACTTGTTTTAGGCGCACCCTTATTCTTTTCTCTCTTTTCTATTGTACTTTAAGGGGTTCAGAGGGGATTCCCTTTTTAAGGTGTGCTGCCTTGTTATTATACTCCCTGTTTCTTATCAGCGCTGAACCTTTTCCCTGATTTCTATCCCATTTGTATCATGAGTTGTTCGAAGCCTTCTCCATACATTTTTCTTCACATCATTCTGATATAGGTTGATCTTAGATTCATCTCTCCAAAGAATACTTTTCCAGAACTGGGCTGGCTTTTTTAGATTTGTTTTTTAGAAATATTTAGTCTGGCCTTTCTATGCTTAAGGCTTATGGTGAACCATTTATATTTGCTCTCATTAAGTCTTTTCTTTATGGTAGGCCTGGATAAGAGCAGGGGGAAACTATCATGTTAGTCATACAGTTTTGTATTTACTGTAGAGTTCCTTTAATTGATCTTTGGAGAAGCAATATAGTAAATATTTAAGGATCTGGAATCCATAGATTAAACATTTAACTAACTCTAAGAAGAGCATCTCCACCAGTGACCAACAAGACATAATATTGTAACTGTAATCGTATTTCTCTTATGTGTTCTATGCTTGAATACGTATGTCCGTTCGTAGACCTTGATCAGATGTGCATACTTTTAGTCCCCTTTCAGGGTGATGAATGTCTTTTTTTGGCCTCTTTTCACTGTCAGCAAGCCTATTGAGTAAGCTTGTTTCATGTTCTTTATTATGCGATGTTATCCATTACTGGTTTTATGACTTATTATGTTCATGGTCCCTGTATTTATAAGAGAATTGTATCTTGGGCACTTTTAAAGCTGTGTTGAACATTTTATTGATTGTAAAATAATTTTACCAATAAATAATAAATACAAATACACAAAAATAAGTCCTGCACTGAAACTCCCACTGCTCTTGGGTGGCAGCAATGACCAATAGTACACATCAGCCCCAAATACACACAATAAAACCAAAGACAAAAAAAGTTACTTGCGCACTATTCTAAATCCCTGTGCATATTTATATAACTGGAGGCTTTTAGTATCAGTCCAATGGCCATTAGATGAAAGCCCATCTGCATCGTCAAGGCAAATCTCTTAGGTGGGTCCTACACTAACAATTCACCTTGCTTGCTTCAGCTCAAGGCTAAATAAAATCTCTAAATAATCAGAGAGGGGTATTTTTTTTAAACCCCTACATACCTATTAACCGTTAATAGGGAACACATGGGATGGGCGGCAGCTCTGTAACGTAATATGCAAAAATAAGATTTGGAATAGTACGCAAATAATTAATTAATAAGTACATACATAAAAATATGCGTTGCACTCTGCAAAAAATACCACTACATCACTAGATCCAATCTCCAATCTCACAATACACAAAGACCTACTAATATACATATTGCTCACCTAGTGAAAAGAAAAAAAAATCAAAAAGAAAAAAAATGAATTTACTATTCCAGATATTGATGTCTTTCATGAACCACATTATTATTATCATTATTATTATCATTATTAATTATTATTATTATTATTATTATTATTATTATTATTTATATAGCACCATCAGTTTCCATAGTGCTGTACAATGGGTGGACTAACATACATGTAATTTTAACCACATCAATATTCTAATGGAAAAAATGCATACAATAATGAAAAACTGCACCTACAATTCAGTGTTCTAAGAAGCACTTTCTTAAAGGGTCACTCCAGACTTCTATACAACTTTAGCTTGCTGAAAAGCTTTATGTGTGGAGAGTTTGTCCTATTTTTTCATTTGGGAAAAAGTTCAGATTTCAATAGAAATTGACACTTTTAAAAATTATACTGGTTAGCCACCCCTCCTCCCCTCCCAGGACTTTCCAAGCAGACAACGGGTCCTGTTACTTTTTGGTTTGGTTAGCTTATTTGCTCTGAACTCAAGAGGCAGCAATTGCCCAGAACACCTGTCTTGTAATGTCACATAATGTCTGGGTGGGGTTAAAAGAGGAAGGCTTGCAAAAGCAGCAGGCAAGAGAGCTACAGTTTTTGCAAACTACGCTTAGATATGCACCGTGCAGAAAGAGCCGGCCTGTATTTTGGATCTGTTCTGCCCTTTTGGGTGGAATCAGTCTGAGATGCATGGCCTGGTTCTCTCTGTAATGGCACAAGATGAGCTAAAACCAGCTTAAAAACTGAGCGGGGACCCACCGAAGGGCAGGCTAATTGAGCTGTTGTCCGTCCTCAGCACTCTCTTGCGACTTGTTTTTTGCTCTCTTTACGCTTAGATATACCTCCAATAAAAAATAAAAAAAAGTTTTCTTTTGGGTATATCAATTAAACTGATTTTTATTTATTTTGTATTTGGGCTGTGGACATGGGCGTCCGCAGGAATTTTTCCGGGGTGGGGGGGGGGCATAATTGTAATGACATCCATGCTTGGTACCTTTTGACAGTGTCATGAAAGAGAAGGGGCATAGCCGTTATCACATAAAGCCAGGGTGAATAGCGTTTTCACAACTATGGTGTCAGGAATATATGTTTGTGTTCCTGACATTATAGTGTTCCTTTAAGCAAATTAAAGGACCATTCTGGTCACCATAACAACTTCACCTAAATGAAAATGCTATGATGCCAGGAAGCCCCTGGGTGCTCGCTTTCCTTTAAGGGGTTAAATCGCTCTCAAATGGTTTAACCCCAAAGGCTTCCTCCAGCTCCAGGTCTCAGTGGTATTTGGCTTCTGAAACAGAGTGTCAGGAAGTGCAGATTGACGTCAGGCATGGGTGCCGCTGATTGGCTAGAGTGGACAGTTGACGCTCTAAGCCAATCGCTAGTTCCCGGTTCATAAAATATTTTTACTTTTTTATGAATGGGGAGCTACTGATTGGCTTAGAGTGCCAGCTGACCGCTCTAGCCAATCAGCAACACCCCTACCCAACGGCACTCTGTGCTTCCTGACACTCAGTAAATAAAAGTGAACACATTAATACTGATATTTTTTTACCTTTGGAGATGAGAAGGTCCAGCGTTTCCCTGCCTGGCCCAGGTACCAAAGCCTTATGATGTGGTGTCCAGAATAAAGTGGAGGGTTCACTTCATATGTCCTTCCTGCTCCAATCTTCTTTTCCTCTCCTTCATTTGACAGTCTTTTTTTTTTCTTCTGACACTGTTTTCTACTTTACCTTTGTGCTCCTTGCTGTCCCTTTCTGCTCCTTCTCCTACTTTACCTTTGTGCTCCTTCTGATTCTTTCTGCTCCTTTACCTTTGTGCTCCTTGCTGTCCCTTTCTGCTCCTTGCTGCCCCTTCCTGCTCCTTCATGCTCCTTGCAGGCCCTTCCTGCTCATTCTCCTATTTTACCTTTGTGCTCCTTCTGCCCCTTCCAGCTAATTTCTGACCCTTTCTGCTCCTTCTACTTTACCTTTGTGCTGCTTTACCTTCCAGCTCCTTGCTGACCCTTCCTGTTCATTTCTGTTCCTTTGTGCTCCTTCTCCTACTTTACCTTTTGTGCTCCTTGCTGTCCCTTCCAGCTCCTTGCTGCCCCTTTCTGCTCCTTGATGTCCTTCCTGCTCATTTCTGTTCCTTCTCCTTTTCTTACTTTACCTTCCTGCTCCTTGCTGACTCTTCATGTAGGCTGTCTCCCCCATCCCTCACTTCCATAGGCGTGCGCACGGGTGTGTCGGGTGTGCCTGGGCACACCCTAATCCCCGCAGCACGCCAATGGATTGAGACCAGCAGGGGAGATCTCTGGATCTCCCCGGTCGGCTCATGCAGAGCCGACGCTATCCGAGCGGCGGCTCTGGTCTAAGCCTCCATGGGCCGGTGGGGAGATCAAAGTTCTACCTCACCGGTCCACAGCAGCATGGAGGGAGGCAGCAGAGAACCCGGGCTAGAGTTCACTCTCCACTGAACCACCAGGGAAGGCAGCAGGACTGGGATATTAACTAATCTGCCTCCACCTCCACCCAAACATACAGCACACACACACACAGCACACACAGCCCACAAACAGCACCCACACACATACATCACCCTCGCACACACAGCATCCACACACATACAACACACACCCAGCACACTAACAGCATCCTCACAAACACACAAAACCCACACACAATACCCGCACAGCACCCACACACAAACAGCACACTCACACACAAACAGCAACCTGACAAACACACAACACCCACACACACACACACACAGCACACTACCAGTTCCCTCACACAGCACACAAACAGCACCCTCACACACAGCACACTAACAGCACTCTCACAAACAGACACAAAAACACCCTCTCCCACATAGCACACAACCAGCACCCGCGCACACA
This sequence comes from Pelobates cultripes, assembly GCA_933207985.1. Classification (NCBI taxonomy): domain Eukaryota; kingdom Metazoa; phylum Chordata; class Amphibia; order Anura; family Pelobatidae; genus Pelobates; species Pelobates cultripes. The sequence goes on along the minus strand of OW240914.1, from coordinate 119,084,502 downwards.
CACACACACAGCAGTGTGAATATATATACATATACACATGGCATGTGTTTGTGCTTTAGGGTGCACACCCTAATGCAATAGACTTCGCTCGCCTATGCTCACTTCCCTAATCTTTGGGCTGCCACCCATGCCTCACTCCCCTAATCTATAGGCTGCTGCCCCCCCAGCCTCACTCCCCTAATCTATGGGCTGCTGCCCCCCCAGCCTCACTCCCTAATCTGTAGACTGCTGCCCCCCAGCCTCACCCCTAATCTATAGGCTGCCCCCAGCCTCACTCCCTAATCTATAGGCTGCCCCCAGCCTCACTCCTAATATGGGCTGCTGCCCCCAGCCTCACTCCCTAATCTATGGCCTGCCCCAGCCTCCTCCTCTAATCCTGCTGCTGCCCCAGCCTCACTCCTAATCTATAGGCTGCCCCCAGCCTCCCTCCCCTAATCTATGGGCTGCTGCCCCCCCAGCCTCACTCCCTAATCTATGGGCTGCTGCCCCCAGACTCACTCCCTAATCTATGGCTGCTGCCCCAGCCTCACTCCCTAATCATAGGGCTGCCCCTAGCCTCACTCCCTAATCTATGGCTGCTGCCCCTACTCCCTAAGCCTGAGCTGCTGCCCCAGCCTCTCCTAATCTATAGGCTGCCCCCAGCCTCACTAATCTATAGGTGCTCCCCCCTCACTCCCTAATCTATAGGCTGCTGCCCCCCCAGCCTCACTCCCCTAATCTATAGGCTGCTGCCCCCCTCACTCCCCTAATCTATAGGATGCTCCCCCCACCTCACTCCCCTAATCTATAGGCTGCTGCCCCCCCAGCCTCACTCCCCTAATCTATAGGCTGCTGCCCCCTCCAGCCTCACTCTATAGGCTGCTGCCCCCCATTATAGGTTAAGTAAACAAAGTTAAACAATTAAAGGATCACTATAGTGTCAGGAACACAAACTCGTTTTCCTGACACTATATAATCCTTAGGTCCCCCTCAACATCAGGGTCCCCCTCCCGCTGGGCTGAAGGGGTTAAAAACCCCTTCAGCCACTTACCTTTATCCGGCGCCGGGCTCCCTCGGTGCTGGTGACCTCTCCTCCCCCTCCGACATCAGCTCCTGCGTAGAGCCAAATGCGCATGTGCGGCCAGAGCTGCACGCGCATTAAAAACGCCCACAGGAAAGCATTTCTCAATGCTTTCCTATGGATGTTCTGTGTTCTCAATACGATTTTCGCATTGAGCATCGGGTGAGCGCCTCTAACTGCTATGTTTACATCTGAAGGGTTAAAACCTGGGGGACATGGCACTCAGACCACTTCATTGAGCTGAAGTGGTCAGGGTGACTATAGTGGTCCTTTAATTAATTTAAATGAAGCTAAACATTATTTTCCCATGCATATCTCTAAAAACATTTGCATTTTTACACACTACACCAATTCTATCTACATTCACACACACGAACACAATACAAGTGAGCACAGATATGGGTTCACAGATACACACAAGATAAACATAGGTACATGCAGATAAACACACTCACATGTGCACACATACATACTTATACCAACACTCAGAGATACAGAGATGCCCACATAAACAGATATACTCCCAGATACACACTCATTCACAAATACACACAGGTATACACACAGAAACACAAATACATGCAGAAACACACATGTATAATCAGTTAAACACAGATACACACACTCACAAATGCACATACACAGATGAAACACACACTCAAATATACACATACTCACATGATGGATAATGAGCTCATCTCCCATACCCTGAGTAAAATATCACACTCTTCTCAATTTCCTTTTTAGTCTTGTATTAGTGGTATACAGGTAAGCAAAAAGTGAAATAGAAATATTGTAGACCAGGCGTGCCAAGAAGGTAGATCCCCAAATGTTGTAGAATTACAACTCCCTTGATGATTTGGCACCCCTGCCACCCCTTTTGGCCTCCCCTGGTGTAGACCATTCATAAAATCAAGCCTAAATTACCTCACTTAAAGAGAATTAAAATGATTCAAGCATATCAGAAAATGTGATTATCTCACCCTTGTTGATTCTGTGGAACCCAAAAATCCTGAGGACCTCTGGTTCCAACACACCAATAACTGAATATAACAAAGAAACAGTACAACTCTTATCAAATATTGTGAAGTGTTGTTTTATTTTGTGCATTGCAGAGGGCACACAAATTCTGTTTCAACCAACACAGTAGTCTTTATCAAGGCTTGTTGTGTTAGTTAAACCGGTTCCATAAGTAATAATATGTAAACATGGGTTTTTGCTAACTCTCAAGTGTAGCTTCCAGTGGCTGTGTGTATGATCAATGCTATGCTATTCTAGAGCTATGGCTCGATAGAACCATGATGTTTAAATGCACTACCACCAGGTTACCCTGCAATTTTTGGATATACTTTGTGAAGGAATAGTGGTTGCCCTTTCAAATGATGGTAGACTGGGACATAGAATGTTTGTGCTGAAGCTGTGGGCACCAGACAAAACTATTTTCTATGTGCATACTTACCCTCTACATATATTCTACTTTTAAGAAGTGTCCAAAAATGTGTGGTATGTAAAAACTCACAGTTATCTGAGTTTATCCTTGAGCAATGCCTGCTAGCAGTTTGGTATGATCAAGGAGATCATGACCTTGAGAAAAAATAGGTAAATTATTTATAAAATTATTATTACTTCTATGTATATTAATTTGACATACCTATTTAACTGGAGAACTTTATTAATCATTATCCCTTCAAGTGCACATGTTTTTGCATAGGTTATTCATGACAATTTAATTGATATAAATTAATAATCACACAAGTGCAATTCTTAGACAGAAGGAAGGATATTTTAGGAACAGGATATGGTTTACTCGATTTGAAAGACTGTTTAAAATAGACAATTAATTTGTAAATAATTAAACATTTTGAATGTCAAGTCATAATTGCCATTGTTTTCTAAGGTGAGCACAACCTAACTACGTTCTGATTCCATGGCTGCTCATTAAACATCTTCCAAAGAATTAGCCCTAGAAGCATGGTAGATATGCTTTATAATAAAGGAGGGGGGGGGGGGCATATATGTCTGTGTATGCAGAATGTTGCAATGTTAATGTTTTTATGTAATCATTAATATTTAAAGGACTTGAGGAGAAAATATTTTGGGACACACTAGGGTAATTTATATGGATAACACCGTGACTTGAACTTTTGATGAGCAGCAATGAAATTGAGGATATATTCTTCATATGGCTTGACAAAACATTGACCCCAAGTTCAGGAATTTGAACAGCTGATCATATATTTTCCATTGAGCCTGTTGTGGTGTATAGGTCACTTCGAAATTTTCCACTTGGGTAGTCTTTGTTGTGCATCACTTACATTTTGTGAACAAATGAACATATCTCAAATCCATTTAGACAGAATTGTAGTTTATTAAATACACATCATACACAATGTACATTTATAATAGTGTGGGGAACTATTGGTCATGTGATTATTGTTTTCATCTATTAAAAATTAGAACCAAAAATATGTAAAAATGCATGTTATTTAAAATAAAAAGTACAGCAAACATCTGGATTCTTTACAAGCCATCTGGGTGGTTTGCTAACAAATAGCAAATACTAATGACATTCTAAATATATTTAAAAAAAAAACATGAACACTCTGTTAAACAATTTAATGTCTCAGTGCTACCCATTTTAGCTTATTATTTTACTTATTGGAGACACTACAATCTGTGTTTAAAACGTTTAAGACTTTTTGCACCTTGAAAAAACCTGAATTTGACTTTTCCTTAACTCCTGCACATATTCAACATTTGCATATACTAAAATAATATTGTGAAGTGGAGCGGTCTTTAACTGCAATACACCCCTATCCCACATGCAGCACAATTAGCAAGTTAAAAATATACTTATACTTCTTGCTGAATGGTATCTCAATTGTTGTTCAGCGTATAAAAGAAAAAAGCAAAAGTGATCATAGAACAGATCTGTTGTATTAACTTGCACTTCTATGGATAGTGCTAAAAGTCACATGTACTTGTTGAATCAGCTGAATATTAACAAGTTTATTACAAATATAAAACAGATATCAAAATTAAAAAGCAAGATATAATAGCAATTAAAATACAAATACAGGACAAATCACTGTTTAGTTAGCATGTCACAAACAGCTCATTGCTCATTGCTCATTGCTTAATCTGTATACCACTTTGATGTCCTGACGAAGCCATCTGTGAACGGAGAAATGCGTAGACAACACGGAAGCACGTTGATAAAGGGGGCGGAGCCTATCTAGAAGCCGGGCGTTCTGAAAGCGGTACAGCTGAATTATATGCTGAACTGGATGGCATCCGAACGGCAATAAAGAGGAACTCTACCTGACCTCCCTCAACTTCTTAATACAGGAGACATCTCCCAGTGTGGGAAAGCCTGGCTGTGAGTAAAAGGGCACACATACCGTTGTACTTACCAACAATTCTAGTAAGCAGCTATTTGCTCTGTAGCCATTCTTAGTGATATGTTTTATTTCTTCACATTTAGAAGTCCAAGTTAATACAACAGATCTGTTCTATGATCACTTTTGCTTTTTTCTTTTATACGCTGAACAACAATTGAGATACCATTCAGCAAGAAGTATAAGTATATTTTTAACTTGCTAATTGTGCTGCATGTGGGATAGGGGTGTATTGCAGTTAAAGACCGCTCCACTTCACAATATTATTTTTCTTGAATTGACATGTGGTGAAGGGATCACTTTGAAGTGTTGTAGCTGGTATTGAATTAATAATTAATATTTTCATAATTTAAATTAACTCTATTTCTGCCCCTATAGAGGTTTTAATCTTAAGCGCTCCAGTATTGAATGTTTTAATTTATTTATTTGCATATACTACACCAGGGGTCAGCAACCTATGGCATGTGTGCCATACATAGCACTCGAGGTGGCGCTACACGGCACTCAAAGCTGCTAGAGCAAAAACAGACTCTGGCCAATCAAGAGTTCCAGTGGCGCATCAGATATCTGCAAAAAGGTGGTGAGGGACAGTCCTCAATTTACACATTGCAGCACTGCAGAGGAAGTGATTTTAGAAAACTTGTGAACAGGAATTCAGACTGGAGTAGAGTGCCCTGCTGCAGCTATCATAGCTCCTGACTTTGACCTGTACCTGGCCAGCCTGGTCACCACTAAACCCCCGGGAAGTCACCCACACTGCTAGATATACACAGAGCTGCAGAATAAGCAACCTCAACATTCAAATAATACAAACAGTTCAAACACACACACACAGTCCCCACAAACACAACACCAAATACACAATGTGATATATCATCCACACACACACAATTCCACAAGCAGCCCCCATTCACAGCTCACATTCATAGCTATCATATACAATACCACAAACTACTTATGAACATATACAATATAACAGCCCACATATGCACAGATACAATGTTACCAAGCAATGCAGCACCCATTATTAACACAAGCACAATACTGCAACATACACACCTCAATTTAAAAAAATAGGAGCGTCACGCCAAGGGTCTTCAAGGTCTTGTTTTGGCACAGTACTACTAAAAGTTGGCTTACACCTGTACTAGACTGTGTACAATGAGAAAATGTGACTTGGCAGAATTTCAGTATCGAAAACTTTATCTGGAAGTGAATCAGATGGAACCAAAAGAGGGCAAACATTGGCCAGTCAGTGTGCTGCAAAATATATGCATCATTTAATATAATGTGTATATATATATATATATTGTAGTACAGTAGAATTTTCCCTACATTTGGTTTACAGATCAAATAACCAATAGAGGAAAAACAGTAGAAGCTGTAAAACAATCTATATTTATTACATGTATGATATATAAATCTAGATATATTTTACAGCTCCTCCCATTGTTCCCCTCTATTGGTCACTTTCCACTTGATTTGGGAATAAAATCAACAGTTAGCATCTTTTTTGCCCCCATCAATCATATCTTTTTTTTGGAACCACATGTGGATTTCAGTATCATATAAAGAAAGGAATATACTCACTCATTGCATGGCTCATTTGGTTCGTGATTCGAGTACATTTCAGCTCGACCGACAACCCAATCAACCAAAATTCAGATGCATATATTTCTATATATCAACATATCCCTAGAGAACATGTTTCCAACAAACCTTGTTTATATAATAATAAAAGCCAACCAAGTTAATGTACACAGAAGATTTAAGCCTTCTATAAGATCCTTGTTTAGAAAACAATTATTTTAATAAGAACTCTGGAGTCAACATCATATTATCTTGTTTCTATCTCAAAATAGCCTTTTTCAATATAAAACTACTAAAAAAGCCATACACTTTCTTTTTTATAGTTTGACATAATGGTACTTGGAATAAAGTGTTACTATAAAGCAAATAAAACTGATCTATTCTCTCAGCACAATGAAGCAGAACCATACAGTCAAATAATAGAAAACCTTTGTTAAATTGTTACTGTAATAAAACCTTACACTTGTTTTAATGAGAGGTGCCACCTAAATCCGTTATCTGTATAAATTTCTTTCAAATACATTTTGTTCAGTTAAGTGGTGGAGGACTGATCTACACATACTTTGATTAAATTAAAATGCATTCCATTATATTACAGTTCTTTATTGTCACTTTGTAGTAGAACTTAAAGGAACACTATAGTCACCTAAATTACTTATCTAAATAAAGCAGTTTTAGTGTATAGATCATTCCCCTGCAATTTCACTGCTCAATTCACTGTCATTTAGGAGTTAAATCACTTTGTTTCTGTTTATGCAGTCCTAGCCACACCTCCCCTGGCTATGATTGACAGAGCCTGCATGAAAAAAAAATCTGTTTTCACTTTCAAACAGATGTAATTTACCTTAAATAATTGTATCTCAATCTCTAAATGTATCTCTTTAATCACATACAGGAGGCTCTTGTAGGGTCTAGCAAGCTATTAACATAGCAGGGGATAAGAAAATCTTAATTAAACAGAACTTGCAATAAAGAAAGCCTAAAAAGGGCTCTCTTTGCAGGAAGTGTTTATGGAAGGATGTGCAAGTCACATGCAGGGAGGTGTGACTAGGGTTCATAAACAAAGGGATTTAACTCCTAAATGGCAGAGGATTGACCAGTGAGGGTGCAGGGCCATGTTCTATACACCAAAACTGCTTCATTAAGCTAAAGTTGTTCAGGTGACTATAGTGTCCCTTTAAAATAACACTGCTCCTAAAGCCTTTTGTGCATACCTGTTTTATGTAGAGATCTGCACCTCACTTAGGGAATCTAAATGAATACATTAAGAACCAACAACATTGCCCCCTAATCCATATATCTTGCTTGCTTTAATACCTGGCGGGGCTTCCTACTATACTGTTCTGGATCTACAGGATGCTTTCTTCTGCCCGAGACTGGCAAGTCTAGGTGGCAGTCCGAAGACCCGGACCCCTGTGCCTGATGTAGTTGATGAGGAGTCTTCAGTGTGGTAGTGGATAAGTAGGGCCTGGTGCAGGGTAACCACATTCCCCCTGGTGGTGAGCACCAGTGTTTGTGCGCCCACTTACCAAGACCCTAATGCAGTTTAGCGGAAGCCAGAGCAGATGAATTGCTGATATGTATCCCGTACTAGAAACAAGGTGAGACTAGACTAGGTACCAAACAAAAAATCAAGACAAAACTAGTAGAACCCAGAACCAGAGAAGGATAAAAAAAGCAGAACCTAGAACATGTACACAATACAAAAGGGAAACATTAACAGAACATGGGCAGTGCAGGAAAGGACTGTACATGGACTGGAAATACAAAATAAAACAAGACAAGCAATATAAGGCAAAACAAGAGGAGACAAAACTAAGTACTATATATGTAAAACATTGGAGATTTAGACATACATAAATGGCCAAGATGTATGCAGCCCACCACTGTGCCAAAGTACTCCAATGGCCCTAACTGCCTCGATATGCATGACTAAATAAACAATTATAAAACACACGCAGCACTTACCTGCAAAGAAATGTGCAGAGGACATGAAGCAACTGCCTGCAGGAAACAACTGAAACAAAAGGATTAATGGAAAAAGAAAGGGTGTGGCAACATAAAACAAACATATAAAGGAATCCAGGAGACTGGAAATTCCAGGAGTGGAATAAAGGAATAAACCCAGAAAACCCAGCATAAAGAAAACCAGACACAGAATAGAAAACCAGAAAAATCAAGAAAAACCAAACAAGAATTGTAAAAAGTGTACTGGATACCAGAAGCCATGGTCAGACATCAGAACAGAGCAGAGCAGTTCCTGACATGGCAGAAGGGAGCCAACGTATGTTTGCCTTCCAATGGGAAGATTCCAGCAATGAATTCAAGAGACAATTAACTTGGACAATACCTCAAGGCTTGAAAAATTCCCCCACCCCATTTGGAGAAGCACTCTGCAAGATTTCATGTCCAAACCAGGCCTTTGTGTCCTCCTGCAGTATGTGGATGACCTCCTCATTGCTGCCACCTCTCAAGACAAATGCCTGCAAGTTACCAACCAACTGTTACAAATCTTACAGGAAGCAAAATACAAGGTGCCCAGAAGAAAAGCCCAAATATGCTGCACAGCATTCAAGTACATATCTCAGAGGAAAGCCGCAATCTTGGCACAGAACACAAAGAAGCCATGTGCTGCATCCCCACACCCACCAGTCGCCGGAAAATGTGTGAATTCTTGGGTGCTGCCGGATTCTGTCGTATGTGGACACCTAATTTCACTATCAATGCAAAGGCCCTGAACATGACCCATTCCTCTGGGACCAAGAACAACAGCAGGCCTTCAAGGCTCTGAAGGAGGCCCTTATACAAGCCCCTGCACTGGTACTTCCTGATCACCAGAGAGTGTTCTTTCTGCAATAGGTGTCCTCACACAGCACTTGGGTTCCTAGCAGCATCCCGTTGCCTTCCTACAACTGGATCCAGTGGCCCAATACCTATGCCCTTGTCTGAGAGCATTGGCTGCGGCCCCCCTCCTTGTTGCAGATGCTGATAAATTGACCATAGGAAAAGAACTCCTATGTCCATGTTCCACATTCTGTCCAAACCCTCCTTAACTACAAGGGCAACCACTGGTTTAGTAATAGTAGAATGACAAAGTACTTAGCCATGCTATGTGAGAACCCAAGGATCCACCTTGAAAATGTCAGCTCACTGAACCCAGCCACTTATTCCCAGAACCTGACCAGACCCGACATGACTGTATGGAAGTCATGGATAAAATCTTCTTCAGTCGACCTGACCTCCGAGACTACCCCAAGGAAAAAAAAACAGATGCCGAATACTTCACTGATCACAGCAATTTTGTTAAAGACGGGATCAAATATGCAGGATAGGCAGTCACTACCATCAGTTCTGTCGTCAAAGCCAGACCCCTTCCAAAGGGTACCTCTGCACAAAAGGCTGAACTAATAGCTCTGACCAGTGCCCTGACTCTGAGTATGCATTCCTTATAACTCATGCCCATGGGGCCCTGTACAAAGAACGGGGCCTACTTAACTCTGGAGGAAAAGACATCAAGCATTCATCTGAAATTTTGGCACTACTCGAAGCTGTCTAGGCTCCTGCCCCAGTTAGCATCATCCATAGCCGATTCCACCAGAAGGGTGACATCCATGTGACTATTGGAAACAGGCTGGCTGATGGCACTGAGAAATGTGTAGCTATGAAAGACTCTGTACCTCAGTCAACCATTATCCCGCTGTTCCCGGTACCCATCGCTGACTGGTCACCCCTATGTAGCCCTGCTGAACAAAAATGGCTGGACCAGAACCAGACCATTTCCTGAATAACAAGTGGTAATAATGAGAACATGGGAGAATAGCTGTACCCACGTCACTGGCCATGAACATTGTAAGGGCTCTCTATGAGTCCACCCATGCAGGAAAATGATTCATGAAGGCTTCATTTAACCGTTTCTTCGACCTACCAGGGCTGTCTACTGTAACACAGACAGTAAACAGAGGGTGCATGGAATGTGCCAAAAATAACCCCCGACAAGGACCAGGTCAGCCACCGGGAATTCAAACTGTTGGAACACTACATATGTCTGATCTACTCATTGATTTTACTATCATGCTGAAATCCGGTGGAGTTCACTACGTTCTTGTTATTGTAGCTGGGAGGAAGCACGGCCTACCAGAAGAGAAAAAAAACAAGAAGTGGTCAGATTCTTGCTCTCTGAAATCGTCCCAAGGTGCGGGATACCCACATCAGTAGGATCTGACAACGGCCAGGCCTTTGTGAATAAGTATAAAAAAAGTAAATGGAAAAACCCCAGAATACGTATAAGTGAATATATAAATTAAACAACAACCTGATGTAGGATATGGTCCATATAGTAAATTCTGTGTAAAGATCAAAATACTGACATAGCGTAATACAGTAAAAAAGGAAAAAATATATAAATATAAGTGAATATAGATGCACTCACAAACGCACGTGAAATAAGGCTTTTCACCCACTCTGGGGTAATATGAAGTATGATGAACGAACTGGAGAATCACCTCATCAGATATATGTAAATAAAGGAAATCAGAAATAGTGAAGTTTGTTATAAAAATACAAAATCGCATTTATTGGTCACACTTACATATGTGAAAATCATAAAAAGCGTATCTCCTTATAACCTGGAACTCCATCCAGTGTGGTCAGCGGTCCAGAATAGGATCCAACAGGAGTAGTTATAGGAAAACAGCCCAAAATACAAATGAATAAAAATAATAAACAATAATTAAAAGTTCTCTATATATGAACTTTTAATTATTGTTTTAATTATTGTTTATTATTTTTATTCATTTGTATTTTGGGCTGTTTTCCTATAACTACTCCTGTTGGATCCTATTCTGGACCGCTGACCACACTGGATGGAGTTCCAGGTTATAAGGAGATACGCTTTTTATGATTTTCACATATGTAAGTGTGACCAATAAATGCGATTTTGTATTTTTATAACAAACTTCACTATTTCTGATTTCCTTTATTTACATATATCTGATGAGGTGATTCTCCAGTTCGTTCATCATACTTCATATTACCCCAGAGTGGGTGAAAAGCCTTATTTCACGTGCGTTTGTGAGTGCATCTATATTCACTTATATTTATATATTTTTTCCTTTTTTACTGTATTACGCTATGTCAGTATTTTGATCTTTACACAGAATTTACTATATGGACCATATCCTACATCAGGTTGTTGTTTAATTTATATATTCACTTATACGTATTCTGGGGTTTTTCCATTTACTTTTTTTATATTGTCTCTTGGGTGTCTGTGAGGTACACCTGGGAACTCTTCCAGCTATACGTTTTTATTTCACATTTGTAGTGTATATACTATTTTTGCTTATATTCTTTGTGAATAAGTGCCTGCAAGAGGTAGCCACAAGCCTCAGTCTTAAGTGGAAACTGCACATTGCCTACAGACCTCAAAATTCAGGGACAGTTGAGCGAATGAACTGAACACTGAAGCTACACCTGGCTAAAATGTGCCAGGAAACCAACCTGAAGTGGGATGCCTTGCTCCTTGTGGCCTTGTTCCAGATCAGGAGCACACCCATAAAACTCACCTGCCTCTCCCCTTTTGAAATCATGTATGGCCGACCACCAATAATTGTCCTAGGCCTTAAAGGAGACCTCCACCAAATAGGAGGAGAGAGTACATGTCAACAGTTGGGCAAGACGATGGTGAAAATAGGCCAATGGCCGTAAAAGTTGCTGAGATCACCCCATGGATCAACCACTCCAGAATCAAGCCTGCCTTTGCTCCAGGGGAACTTCTGCTGACCCTGACAACTCCGCTTTAAGAGAGTGAAAGTACCGGTTGGAGAAAATTCCAACAAGTAGGTGTTTTGATGGCCATAATAATGCCTGACCACCTACCATCGATGGAAAGTCAAGGCCCCCAATATGATGATATTACTATTGAATAAATAACTTGAGTCCATCTGTACTGAGGTGGCATGGGAAAGAACTTATAAGTACATGTGCCCAAAGGGAATAGATGGTGGGTATAACTACTACTCCTACTGGAGTTGTGCGGGTTGGGCCACCTATAAATCAGATACCCTAATTACGAGTCTGCAGAAAATGCCCACCACATCTAGCTGTGGTCCCGGCAACTGCAACCCCTTGAACCTGACACCCCCGATATTCCTGCACAAGTGGGGCACCTTCCATGGTCTGCAGATATATGCTTCTGGTACCGACCCGGGAACCATACTCTATTTGAATATTGAACTGAAGTCATAAATAGTGAGACCCACCGGGTTTTTCAATCCTTTTAGACCTGCAGGTACTACAGCGTGGTGAGGAAGAAGGTTTATTAACCTGTCCCAAATCTGAATGTTTGCTAAAAACCTCCATAATCGGGAATGTGTGCATAGGCAGATCTGGTCCAGAATTTAAAACCTTTGTAGGTACTCTCACATGTTTAGGGCAGCAAGCATACAATTCCTTCGATGGGACCACCTCTTGGTGGTCCGCAGCCAATTTTCCTGAACCAATCCCCAGCTCCTACGGAAACTACTCCCATTTGAAGGATAAAGGATGTATGTATGAATCTGTCTGCAGGGTCCAACTGGAAAGCACCCAATAATATGTATTGGATCTGTGGCCTTAAGACCTACTCTGAACTCCCCAGGGATTGGGTGGGAGCCTGTGTACTGGGAACTCTGAAACCTCCTTTTTCCTAATCCCCCTCAGGGAGGGCGAGAAACTAGGATCCTCTGTATATGAACAGCTCCTAAGGAAACGAAGGGCACTAATGATAGGTCAATGGAAAGACACTATATAGCCCCATCTGTTCTAGCCTGGTATGAGCCCTACAGGACTAATTTATTTATTTATTACTGGTATTTGTAAAGTGCCAACAGATTCCTCAGAGCTGTGCAATTAGTGGAGGACGTACAACATAAACAGACAAACACAAAAGGTAGATAGGCCCTACCCGTAAGCTGATTTCTAGCCACTTAAGCTCTTTTATACAAAGTGCTTAGTTAGATAGCCCTTGACCTTACAATCTAAAGGATACAGTGGGGATTTGAGACAAGAGGTAGCAGGGGAAATGTGGAGATGATGGCTAAAAGAGTTAACAGAGAGAAGCAGCTATTGGCAAAATGTAAATGGAATGGAGAGGTAATTGAGTAAGAATCTCAGACAGCTGGAGTAGCATGCTATATATTGTGTTATGATGCTTGTCAGTCACCTGTATCCAGGTTCTGAAGCATCAGAGGGGTGAATATGATAGGCGATCTTGGAAATGCCTCAGAGCCATGTGACGATATATGGGACAAGAGCTGTACATGATCAGGGCCAGGATCCATGTACAGGAATGCTAAGAATGTTCATACTCAGTAAAGTAGAATATGAATAAAGTAATAGTTAAACGCTTTCTAATTGGTTATTATATGCCACAGTATGGGAGTAACCCTTGCATATCTCGCTTACGTATGAACTGCAGTATCTATGATATATAAGTGTTGTTAACTTGTGATTGAGAGTTCAGCGCTTTGCAGATATGAGTATGGCTGAAACAGTAAGCGGTTACAAAATAAATGATTGTTTGTTTCCTGAGAAAACCTGTGTCCAGTCTCTTATGTGCTTCTTGGTCGTGCATTACTGCAACAATCCAATAACTGATAATGGGTGAATGCTCTTGTCAATTGGGTGAAAAGTAAGTGCATGGAATATAGCGGTTGATAAAACAGAGAAAAGGTTCTTTCCATTTTTTTTGTTTGTCGCATTTTTAGCTCATTTCTAAATTCAAGCATTATTATTTTATAGCTGAGACATTAAAAATAATATTTTTATATAATGCATGTCCTTTAAAATATATTTGCTGACTATAACCTAAGGCAACGTGTTTAATCAGATTTGATGTTTCCACAATGGTTTTAGTATTGATTTGTAACACAACATTATTATTTTTTTCCATTGAATCTTTATTTGATTCAGGTATTGCTGTGTACATACTTATACTGCTAAATAACTTTAGAGCATAAGCAATTGCATATGTGTTTGGCCAATAAACAAACATATATGTTATGTCAATTATGCATACACTGCCTACTAGACACTCTCTCTTGTAACAATCTTTTGTGGGGTATGGGTCAGAACGCTTAGGGTAAGAGTGTGTCATATACTTTTTGCACTGTCACTATTTGTAGTTCATGCAAGTAACACTGGGACAGAGGCTCTGTATATTCCTGTGCATGTCTCTGAGTGCAGGTCCAGTGTCCTAGGAGCAGTTTGGGAGGGGAGAGGGAACAGAGATAGAATTAAATGTTACAGCCTACCAACTTCCTATTCTCCTTGAAGGCTGCTCACTTAGGAGCTGGGAACTGCACTGACTTGCCAGGCAGAAGAACATTCAGAAGCTCTGCTGTGTTTGTGCAAAAATGGCTGAAGTGGTAAGGAGAGACACACAAATCTGTGTGCACAAATAGTCACACTACCTAACCCTGGTAGGACACCTAATGTCGGTTCAAATTTTCCCCCTATTTCGTTAATAATGATACAAAGATTTACTCAAACATTTTGGCCAATAGTCTTAATCAACTTCTACTATCTCTAAATGACAAAGACAGGCTCCGGATGGCACCAGGCGTTTTATTAATTTGAATTATCATCTCAAACTTACTCGCAAGCCTTCTCTGCTCCTCTCTGTGGACGTGGAGAAGGCATCCTATGGGATCCACTGGGATTATCTGAGGGAAGTTCTGTTGCGCTTTAACATCCCAGACCCCTTAATCAGGGCTGTGTTTTCACTATACTGTCAACCAACTGCTAGAGTATCAGCAGCTGGTTTTGCTTCTGAAAACTTTTTATTATCTAATGGGACCAGACATGGGTGCCCATTGTCTCCACTCCTGTTTGTGCTGGCAATGGAACCCCTGGCTGGTGATGATACATTGCAGCGCAGATATCGAAGGTATTGTAGTAGGGGGAAAGGAACATAAAATAGGCCTTTTTGCAGACAACATCATGTTATCACTAATCATCCCATTAAATCACTTACTCCATTGATGTCGATTCTGCAGGAATTTGGCAAATTTCATTTTATAATCTATACACTACCAAAACTCCAGCTTTCTCTTTTTTCATACCCTGGTATGATTTAGATACTTTGAAAGGTCTGTTTGACTTTGATTGGAGAGAGCTCTTATATCTCTTATCTGGGCATTAACCTATGCAAGAACCTGTCCAAGATGCATTCTTAAAACCTGGGTAGGGTCTGGTCCAATTTTAGGAATAATCTTGAAAGGTGGTTGATATGGTTATGTAGAGTTAGGTATGGTTAATTTGATGAAAATGACTATCCTTCCCAAAATGTTATATTTTGTTACAGCCATCCCCCTTTCGATTCCTTTAGCTTTTTTTTCAAAAGATACATTCTGCTCTCTTATCTGGAAAATAAAACCAACTGGGATTAAATTATCCATACTCCAAAAACTCTGGGGGTTTAGGCTTGCCGGACATTATTAATTATTATTATGCAACCAATGCAGTGATGGCAATAAAATTAAACTAGACCATGACTGTCCTGTTTGGCTTCAAATGAGGGCTAGTAAACTTTCACCACATTTAATTAAATATATTTTATGGTTACTTCCATCTCAGCGCACAAGGTTGGCGGACATGTTTCTTATGACTAAAACTACTATTAAAGCCTGGAATATACTGTTTTGAAAAAATCTGTTCTTCTACTATGTGGTCTAAAGCCACTCGTCTATCTGTATTAAAACTAGTTATACCCAAATTAGATGTAGAATATTGGTTTTCTCATTCTATTCATTGCATTAATGATTTATTTTTATCCTCTACTTTTTTAACATTTGAACAAATCAAAAGGAAATTTCAGCGGAGTATTTTTGACACCCCCACACATGGGAGTTTGGATCGAAAAATTAGTGAACATTTTGGGAGTTCTAGAAAATTGGAATTGTCAAACTTAGAAAACGTTTACATCTCAGATCCTGGCCATAAAATCTAACCATTTCCATGTGTTATGTCTTTTTTTTTGCAGGTGAAGTATGCTAGAAATTGCCATGTATGACAAAGTGGGAGAGTGATCTGGGTGAGGTATTCACAGTGGAAGAATGGCACACTTCATTACTCATACTGAAAGGTATTATGCATTGTATAAATCATTTAGAAACCCATATAAAATTAATTTACCAATGGTACTTTTCTTCATTCATTCGAAATGTTTCGAATTTATGTTTGGAAGGCTGTGGACAAACAGGTACGCTCTATCACATTTTCTGGTCATGCCCAAAATTATCCAACTATTGACAAAAAATCTTTGGATTGATCCTATCTATTACTGAATTTCCTGTAACTTGTGCCTACTTAATCATTTCCTAGATGATTTAACAGCACATAAGAGTAATGTTAGGCCACCTCCTTATCTAGGCTACATCAGTCATTCCAAGATATTGGAAATCTGCTACCATTCCTTCTGTCAAAAATGTTATATTCTTATTTGAAAATAAGCAATGTGAACTTACTCTTTGTGTACCTTCTGCCACTGATGTACTTCTCAGATATAGCATATGAATGGGAGAAAGCTATGAGGAGTAAATACAAGATTAGTACTGTTTACACCTGACCGAAAATAATTTTACCACTTATGTTTGACTCATTATTTACCATGCTTCCACTTAATATATGACACTTATGCAAATATATCACATAAAACTGTTATTTCTTCATGCACATTTTTCAAATTTAATTATTTCATATCGTACTATGGATGTGAAATTTATTAATTTTTCCCAGGTTTTCCACTTTTTCCGTTATGATCTTAATAGTGTTACCTATACTATTGATTATGTATCTATAGCAAATATCTTTTTTATAATATCAATTTCCATATATCATGCTGTCTATACATTAATAATTGATGAAACGTTGACAAAAAATGTATAATTTTTATTATTATTACTTTAATAATAAAAATTTGAAAGAGAGACACACAAGACCTACAAGACTGTAACTGGTGGAAGAAAATACACAAAAGTGGGTGAGATTATAACTTAAGGCACACAAGAGGGTAAGTGGGTAACTAGAGACACAAAAAGGAACTAGCGGGTAAGAAGAGACACAAAATGAGGTAAGGAGACAGCAAAGACAAACAAGGGTTGATGAACTGCCTTTCATTTTATTGCTGTGGGTTGGAGGATGCCAACATATAATTCTACTCCAACTGGAATGTTCTGTAAAGCCTAAAAATCAAGAAATTAAGAAATAGATATATTATTACATGTTCTATTCTTCTTATACAGCTGCTTACATGTGTCACTTATGCAAAAGAAATATGGTTAATTTAAACCATGTGGAATTTTCTGGAACACACTGAGGGACATTAATTTATTGCAGAGTAAATTTAAAACAATAAAGATGGAACATCTCCAGTTTAGTGCCACTGCTCTATGAGGAACAGCTGCCTACTTTGCCCCTATTCTGATGTGCATTTGCTCTTGTTTTCCATTGGTTAGTGGTGAAATCAGATGTGCAAATTGTCTGTTATGACAATTTATCTGTTCTCTAATTCTCTTGCTTACTTGTTACCATTCCCTTAAGTTGTCAGGATATTTTAAAGTCAAGTATTCAACCGTCACACATCCTGTCAACTTTTGATGTCCATACATTCACTTCCTAATTTACACACTTTTAATCCAGACATTTCCGTGTCTTTTTTTGTTGATGGAGACAGTAAAATGCTTATGATTTGATTCACAGTCCATTTCAATGAGCTGTCTCTCTGTTCAGTCATAATGTATTTTGCATTTCACCTAAGGCAGACTTTGTATTGGATTTAGAACGCCAGAATGACCTATCGTCTATCAACGTCTGCTTGTCTTTGTGATAAAAAAAGCCGTGGGGGATAAAAAAGCACTGACTAGCGCCCTGACAATCTTACCTTCATTTAATGAGATATACATAGCTTGAAACAAAGAAGAGTAAAAAAACAAAAACAAATTTACCTTCAGTTCACTACCTGTTTTCCAATTCTTTAAATTATCACCAAATAAAGAAGAGGAAATGTACAAAAACACTACAGGCACTAAATGGTGAACAAATTCCCCTTAGATTGCTCTTTATTGATGTATTAAGCACTGAGCAGTGCTTCTCTGCTAGTGAGTTGACTGTCTATGAAAAAAATACATATCTACAAAACGTATTGGAGACATATTTACTACATAATACAAAGGAAGCCTATATAGTCACTGTGGGTTTTACTCTGACACCTCACAGGTAGTGATAATGCCTGCCGCCCTCAGGTAACACATCTAGGCCATCACACAAATCTCTTATGTAACCAGCTGTGTTGAAGATGAGTCTTTGTTTTAAAAGTACTTTATGACATTCATTTTATGTTCTTTTCTGTGACATGCACATGTAATACTTTAATAGACTGATCAGCACCTATGGATACAGCATGACTTTACTCTCATACTTTCCGAGCTGTGCTTTAAATTACCTGCTGTTATACATATTTATAAGCACCACTGGGAATTAATCATGTGAAAATGTGTTCCATAATGTAAACAGCTCATCTTCTCATGCAAGATAAGCTCCTGTTCACTCCAAATTTAACGCCAGTGTATTAAAACAGATGCCAAATTCAAAAAACCCTCAGGAGGAGTGCTCAAAAGATAAGTACAAATTATTGCTTTGCGCAGCTTGCAGTGAACATCAGTTGCTTCAGAACTAGAGAAAGAAGATATATATATATATATATATATATATATATACACATACACTGATCAGCCACAACATTAAAATCACTGACAGGGGAAGTGAATAACATTGACTATATCATTACAATGGCAAATGACTATATCATTACAAAGGGTGGAATATATTAGGCAGCATGTGAAGAGTCAGTTCTGGAATTTCATGTGCTGGAAACAGGTAAAAGGGCAAGCGAATAGAATGACTTTGACAAAGGCCAATTAGTGATGGCTAGGCGAATAGGTCACATCATCTCCAAAATGTCAAGACTTATGGGGTGTTCCTGGTATGCAGTGGTTAGTACCTACCAAAGGTGGTGCAAGTAAGGACAACAGGTGAATCAGCAAGGGCAAGGGCAAGGCTAGAGCGAGATCAGGTAGTCCAGTAGTCAATATCCAGGCAACAAAGGTTCAGCAACGGTAAGTCAGGCCAGAGGCTTGATAAACTTCAGGAAATGAAGAATCACAGGTATAGAAGGGATGGAGCACAGGACCACTGAGCAATGACAGCTTAGCTGTTCAAAGTTTAAATAGGGTGCTAAGTATAACACACACCTACTCAGACCTGCTCCAATAGCACCCTATTGGTGTATGGGGCTGTCTGTCAGTCAGGGTTGCCATTGGAGATTATCCATCCTGATTCATTCCAGCCATGCCTCCTAGTGCTACCCTTGCTACATGGAAACAATTGGGCATGTCTTCCAGGTGTCTGTCGTTGCCTGGGAGATGTAACGCAACTGGAGGTCAGAGGTGGTGGCCGGCCCCTGGTGTTCACGCATACGCTCGTTCCGGTGGCAGCAACTCAGGAGTGCTGCTGGAGCAACGATAGAGTGGAGGTAAATCCTGAAAATACCATTCCTAATACAAATCCTCCAGAGGTGTAGCATAAAAGAATGCCCAGGATCCCTGCATTGAAAGGATTAAACAAGGCGAGGTGCATAGACATGGGTGAATGGCTCCGAAGACCTTTCTACATAGAGAAGAAGGAAACAGCAGCCATACAGTTACAGGAGAGAGGACAGTTTCTTTACGATAAGGATCTAGGTATTTTGGAACTAGTTTCTTAATATGACAAGACAATTTTAGGTGCTTTGTTGACAACCACACTTTCTGTCCTACTTGGTAAGCAGCAGCAGGTCTGTGCTTCTTGTCAGCATAGGGCTTTGTATTTCTGTTGGGTTTCTTGCAGGATAGTTAGGGCATGTTGGAACCCTATCTGGAGGTCACAGGTATGTTGCTCAACATGCAACAGGCAAACAACACGTGATGAGTTGGTTAGGGAGCATTGCTGGATCAAAGCCATAAAAAGGAGACATACAATGAGAACTATGTAAATTCGAGTAGTAAGTCATACCAGTCATTTTGAAGGTGAGTGGTATAACATCTGATATAATGCTCTAGAGTCTGGTTTGTTCTTTCTGTTTGACCATTCAGCTGTGGGTGCAAAGCTGTGGACAGGCAGACCTGGGTTTGCAGTAGAGTCAGAAAGGGGCATGCAAGGATACCAGTGTACTTCAGGATAGAAAAGGGCCTCTGGGTGAGTCCCATAGTCCTTAGGCAGAAGGCTAGCCTTCATGCTCCTCCAGGAGTTTGTAACATGGGAGCGCTTGCTACAAAAAGACTGAGAAGAATCAAACTGCCTCCTGAGCCGTGAATCAGACTTAATAGACAAGCTGTTAAACACACTGTCCTGAGGCTATATACTACTAATGGTGGTGGTGGAGACTGCAGGGAGGAATTTTCAGCAGTCCTCATGGTTAAGAAAAAGATTTTTAGACCCTCAGAAGGCACTACTGCTGATTGTGGATGGTGAATACAACCTTTTCCAAGACTATTCCTCAATTTCAAGCCTTCAAGCCTACTCAAAATCATGAAATCCAAGAAAGATCTCATGGACCAACAGGAACCACAAAAAGGAAGTGATTCCTCAGTAGCTCAGAATTTAAATACCCAAATGAATGACAGCAAATAGTTTCAATTCAGCTGTATCAAAAGCCACAAGCATGCATGTTCCACTATCTTTCAGCTTTTGTAAACTAATGTGAGGAACCACCATTATAAAACAAGGCATTGATTAAACGAGCAGCATCTGGAGTGCTGTAAGTGCAGGAAACTTAAGTAAACATAACATTAATGAATTATATATTAAAAAAAAACCAAAGGACTGCAATCACAGATTAAACTAAATTTATTAAGGGATGGATATGCATACACTTGAGAGTGTTTTCAAGAAGTGCTTGAAAGTGATAATGCAGCTTAATGATTATATTTTTAATAGTGTAGATAGAAAGACAGATGGATGGAAATACAGAAAACTAGTAGACTGAGATAGAATAGAAGGATAGATAGATCAATCCCCCAGTTTTCTTTGTTTTGCAATGTTAATAAACAGATGCTTTATACTTCGTATATTCAGTGTGTTAAATAATGGCAACACTTCTGCCTTTCTCCTGTCTTAAATTGCTAAAACTGCTATAATTCTTAAAGATTAGCAGATTCATATATGTAAACCCAAGCTTTTCAAAGATCCGTGAAGGTTAACTTCAATCTCCCTTGATTCATTGCCACTTAGTTTGCACTGTGAGCCCAAGATAGCTAACTTTCATCATACAGACAATGCAATTATAATGCTAACTGACCAAGCTTCAGGTATGGGAAAATGTTCAAACGTTTCTTATTAGCAGGAATCCAGCAGCTACTTAAAAGGAAGGAGCTAACAGTAGCAGATAAATAAGGGCTGGGGTTCCAGCAAAAATATAGCCCTCCTGACATATTGAGTGTTGTTTGCAGAGGAACAAAAAGACAAATAATGTATCTGAAAATATGAAAATAAAGACTGTTACATGAAACAATTAGTATTATTTACTTATTATATACTAAGTGTATTGTTACATGACTGGACATGGTAGCTTGGAGTACTTGAGAGTCTTATCAGAAAACTGCACTGTAAAGTTTATAAGTGTATACTATGGAATGCATGATATAGAAAACTCATTAAAATACATAATAATCATTTTTTTTTAAAGAATTGATACAATGTTTTCAAATAAAATTACATTTTTAGTTTCTGATTTGAGTGCAAATCCATAGGCATTGCATCATCAACTTAGTTATGTTCACACCAGGAACCTACTTGGCCAATCAGGAGCTTTTCATTCTCTAGAGTCTGAACAATTGGATATGACAATTGGATGTGACAATTGGATGTGACAATTGGATGTGACAATCACTAGCCTACATACAGAGTAAACTTGTTCTCACCCATGAATCCCAAAATGCGTGTTTCTGAGGTGAGGAGTTGACAGAGAACCTTTCAAAATTATCTGTACCCAGCTCCAATTCAATTCAGAGCATGGGATCTTGGGGTTTATAGTTCCGTTGTCAGCTTTCTACTTATGATATTCCTAACTGACTTAAGCCTCATAAACCTGTGTTGTATTTCTTGATGAAAATGTTGTATTGTAGAAACAATGGAAGTTAGGAGGGATGCGAAAAAGTGGTGTGATATAACCTAGGCTACTACAGAAACCAGCCAGAAAGAAGCTTTTTCAGGTGGAGGAGATAAAATAGGGGATGTTGATTTAACATACACAATGTATAAAACTGAGCATGCAAAAAAAAAGCTGATTTATTATTATCTGTTAGATTGTTTAAAATAATTGTCCAAAAGCTATACAATGCATAAAATGTGTCTTTCCCAGAGTGTTCATTTCAGCTGCTGTAACAAACCTATTCATATAGTAAACTGACAACCATTCACATTGCACAGAACACAGAATGAATCAATGTTTGTTGTTTTTCCCATCTTTTCCAGTGACTAGTCTAACATCTTTCTAACGGAATGCTAGTGTGTAGTACATGTAAGTACATGCATCATGATTAACTCCATGGGATCACAGGATATCTGTTAATTGTATGTTGGTTATCAGATCTTTATATAATGTGAATTTCCCACAATAACATTCTGATCATGTCTAAGAACGAGTCTGTTCCTAATGTCATCATAGCTTGATGTTAAGGCTTTTTATCCAGAGCAACTATGACAAATCTAGCTGTTGTCAGGATTACTGATTGATCCAGCACATAGAATTGTATCACACCTAGGACTAAAAGGTAACATCTTACCGGGCCTTAGAATGGCTGGACTTAACGTACCAAAGAATAGTCAGTATACTTGCCGAGGTCAGGGATACAGAATGGGACGCAACGATAAGGGAAAGCCAAAAGTCAGGGATACCAGAATACAGTGAAGTCAAACAAAGCCAAAGTCAAATACCAGAAATAAATGTTCAGGAACACACTCTCGGACAACCACGAAGGACAACCAGGACAGGACAATGAGGAAAAGTAAAATTGTGTTTAAATAAGCCCTTTACAATTTTGATTGGCCGAAATAAGTTTCCCTTAAATAGCTGATTTGATTGAAAAATAGATGTCTTCCAATATCAGCGTGCATCCACCTTGGAATGCATAGACTCCTTCCCTGTCTGTCCTGCGCAATGCCATATTCGCCCTTGGCACGGATGAAAGCTTGGTGCAAGTGACACATGTGCTCTGGGCTCATTTATCAATATCAACTGGAGGGGGGCACCAGCCCACAGCTGATTGGATCAGATCAGATCCTGGACAGCTGAATTAGTTGAGAAGTTCATTCTGCTTTGTACACATGCACCCTGGATGCTGGAACACGCTGACAAGTTCACATGTGGATGGTGAGTAAATTATTTATTTTCTTTATATAGCAGTAGTATGATAGTTTATTTGAAACGTCCTGATAAAAGTTTGTTTACAACTTAAACGTTGACTTCACTATGTAAATAGAGCCAAATAGGGAACTGGCTCAGATCACAATCACTTTGGTGTATTAAGGTGACACCGTTCCTCTTCTTAATTCTTCTTGTTGAGCTCAAAGTAAAACACAAAGAGAACAATCCCTAGCTGAATATATACAGAATTCAATGATGTTATAACCCTGCTGGCTATTTACTACCATTTGCCTCCTATAGAGAAGGGTTATCCCCCTTTAGAGGGTTAACAGCTTTTGACACCTAGAGCCAGGTTTTCCCATTCTCTCTTTCTAAGGTGAGCAAAATTCGTCCTATTTATAAGATCATTGAGTTCTGTATATATTGCACTAGGGATTGTTCTCTTAAACTCAACAAGAAGAATTAAAAAGATGTAATAAGCCAAAGTGATTGTGATCTGTGCTATTCCCATATTTGGCCATATTGTTGTGAGTTTGTCTATTTTTACTTTCTACCACGCACATTTGTTGTACATACTACACCATTAGATTTTATTGTATTTTTTCCCCCCTATGTGCATGAACGGCTTTTCACGACAGTTAAACATTAGGGGTAAGTTTAAAATAGACAAACATGTGGATCAGCACTAGATGGCCAAACAGAAAGTAGTATAATAAAGGCAGCTAACCTAAATTATGGGGTTCCCTCACAGGCCCCAAAGAGAGAGGATACATAATATTAGGGGTGAGTGTGTTTAATCAACACTCCACGTAGGAGATTGGTGGTGGATTTCACCCCTATCCTCCCTATACAATTGTGTTCTAACTGGTTGATAGGAGAGATTTCCACACTATTGTGGTAGCTGCTTTAATATTCACTTTTCCTTAATTTATTTAAGTGCCTATTATATTCACAGAGATTAAATGTAGAGAAAACGTTTAATAAGCCCCTAATTGACCTGTGTTCTGTGCTGGTCTATTCTCTAAAAATAACCTGAGCAGCCTTCCCTTCCAGGGTGACCTTTCATTTGAGAAGGTGCCATCAAGCATGCTTCTTAAAGGCTCTTAATAAAAATGCTTTATAAGGACAATGTTATTAACATTCAAAGTCCTGTCAGAGGAATAAATCAGTTTTCCTTTTTTCTAGATCCTCCATTAAACCAGATGTGAGGTAATCTGAAAGTCCTATATAGGACTTCAGTTCTCGCTGATACCGGAAGTGACGTATCGGACACTTTGGTTAAAGGACTTCAGTCCAAACATTTTTTAATCTAAATTGGATTTTCTGGATTTTGGGGTAGATAACTCTTCTTTTTCTTGATGTACTATTATGGTACTGGACTAGCTTTTTAGGTAATTTATGGCATTGTTGTCCTCTCTCACAGTTTATGGCGCACTTTATATTCGACAGTAAGTGGTGCTAATTATATTAATATTATGAAATGTAAAACATATCTAGTTGCAAACTCACAAACATTGGGTGGATTATGTGCCACTCTCACTTGATGGCTCAGAAGAGATCAACAAAAGTGCTGGTGCGCAAGATCTACAAGAACACCCTTAGTGATATTAGGTAGCAAAAGTGCTCTCTGAGTGTTTATATACCAAATAGTGAGATGATATTAAAGGAGCACTATAGGGTCAGGAACACAAACATGCATTCCTGACCCTATATGGCTAAAAACACCATCTAGCCATCCTGGCCCCCTGATGCCTCCCTAAATATTGACATCAGCAGAAGTGGTAGCCTGATCCAATCACAATGCTTCCCCATAGGATTGGTTGAGACTGACAAAGAGGCAGATCAGGGGCAGAGCCAGCACAATTCAAACACAGCCCTGGCCAATCAGCATCTCCTCATAGAGATGAATTGAATCAATGCATCTCTATGAGGAAAGTTCAGTGTCTGCATGCAGACGGAGGAGATACTGAATGTTTGGATGCATTTTAGGCAGCCATGACCCAGGGAGGATCTCTAACAGCCATCTGAGGAGTGGCCAGGGAAGTTATCACTCGGCTGTAATGTAAACATTGCATTTTCTCTGAAAATACAGTGTTTACAGCAAAAAGCGTGAAGGTAATGATTCTACTCACCAGAACAAATTCAATAAGCTGTAGTTGTTCTGGTGACTATAGTGTCCCTTTAACCCACAATATAACACATGTGTATAGAGTGGTAATATAATAGCCCCACTCAAAGCTATAATACCCAGGGAGGATCAGTCCCTAGAGTACGTCGGATCCAGCAGATGCTCTGGTGACCCGGGTTACAGGTAAAAAAAAACTCCTTTATTTCAAGCCTTAAAAACATATATAGCAGCAAAATAAGTCCACCGTCTGCTCACCAGTCCTCTGGTAGTGAAGGACTTCACTCTAGGGACTGATCCTCCCTTGGCGTTATAGCTTTGAGTGGGGCTATTGCCACTCTCAACTTGTGAGTTCAATACCTACACAGGTTTTACACATATTTGTTTTATTTTGTAACTTGATTGCACTAGAAGTGCTTTCTGTGTTTCTTTTTATCTCCTATTTGCAAATACCACCAGTGTATACTTACAGAATTGCAAGTATATACACATGTATTATATTGTGGGTTAATTTTGGTATATAAACACCCAGAGAGCACTTTTGCTACAAAGTATCCCTAAGGGTGTTCTTATAAATCTTGCTCACCAGCACTTTTGTTGTTTCACTGTTTGAATCTTATTACCAAGATCTGAAGCAGGTTGCTGCAAACAATATTGAACTTTGTTTAATGTATTGTTAGTTTCTGCGCCGTCTCATTTATATAGACGTGTTTCAGAAGAGATCAAGCTCTCTGTGATCCAAAACTATATATCCAAATATAATTCACCAGTTGCTATTCTAAATGTAAAGCAACCTTCTACAAATTCACAAAAACGTCATGAGTTGAACACACAAACGTGTGAATATAGTCAATTTAGAGTTACCTCAGGGAAAAGATCTGTAAGCATCGTCTTCTCTCCACACACTCTATCTCAGACCACTAGTATGACACATTTCACACCTTGGAGCTTTTTAAATGCAAGATAGAGACAGTCCAACATTATTATGTTATATAGCTATATAAACTGGATACTTAACAAGCAATTAAGTTGCAACTTTAAAAGTTAGCAGAAATGCAAAAAGTGTCCTGTGCAATCAGTGTGTTTAGTGTAACCAATCAATAAATCTAATGCATAGCAGCTACAACACACGTGGTAGTACCCTCACACTAAGCACACTTGCATGCATAAAAAACAGGAGTGAACAGAGCAATCGAGATGCGTTTCGCTGATTGGAAGGATTCCTGTGGACAGCATATAGACTTTTGTTAGTATTTTGCTTTTTTTTTTGTTTTAATTTTTTTTTAAATTACACTTTTAATGATTCTAATAAAGCACTGCTAGTACCTTGCTTCCAATAAAGAAGGGTTGTGTCCACTATACTGACACACAAGTTGAAACACTAAGAGCCAAGTACAATAGGCTCTTTACAAGGTGAGCAGTTGCTTACATTTCTTTTTATTGTATTCTTATTATTGGAAGGTTTTACAGAAGGGTGTGCCCACTATACTGACACATTTGTCATTACACTAAGAGCCAAGTACAATAGACACTTGAAAAGGGGAGCAGCCATTTATACTGCATATTAATAATACCAATTAAAAAAAGATTTTAGATGAGGAGCAGTACTCCTCTTTGCTTTGTCTTTTCATCTGAGCACATTTGAATACAGTAGAGGCCCTGGTATTGCCATAATTTACCAACGCTGGTGTGATTTGAGCCTATCCTCGTCAGGCTCTGCTCCATGTGAGTGCATCCATTACCCATCATACTGCAGCATTTTCTTGGACTTATTGCACTATTGTACATTGTAGCGGAGCTTCAATAGCCAACATAAATATCTCCACTGTAGACTCCTTGTAGCTGATGAAGCAATCAAATATCCAAGGCAAAATCCCCCCAGTAGCTGGACGACACACAGTTCTGGAGGTCAACTGAACTATATTCAGCCACAGCTCGCTTTAATGCAACCCCCAATGCAAGGGGTTTCTTAAATCATATTCCAGGGGTTTCCCCTGGTTGACCTGAGTGGGGCAAGTGTGGACAAGGAGCAAGTAAACAATTCACCAACTCCTCCTCTGTGTCTGGGAGATAATTTAATTAAAGAGTTGTTTTTACTCAATTATCTCCCAGGTACAGAAAAGATTCAATATTTATAAACAGCATAAAACCCATTTTTAATATTTCAGAACCCATGAAAGTTACTTTACCAAATAGCTGGGATCTGAGTGCCCACTTTGCCAAAATAGCACTCAGATCCGTTCTGTAGTTTAGGAACGCCATTCGAGTGAAGTTTTGACTGGTCGTCCATGAGGTGAAGCCCCAAAACAGTTCCAGAGAAATTTAGGCTTCGATCGGTCTTCTTTAGGGAGTTCTCGCATGAATGCTGACGAAGGCTCCTCCTGGCTTCAAGCATACGAATGTTCCCCCTGTTCGGTAGTTTACATCTCCCGAACTCTGTTCTCCTACTGGTTTGGGAAGTTGAATTGGCAGCAGTATCAGTTTAACGGGTGTTCGCAGAGTATAGTAGCAGAAATTAGTTCCAGGTCATCGACGACCATATACCGCTGCCCACGCTTCAAGAGACAAAATGACAACCGTTTGTTTGCATACGTGCATTCGGTAATACAAACGGTGGCCACACAGGGGAAAGATACTTTGAGGTTAACCACCAGGGGTGGTCGGTTGTTAAATGATCTGAACCCAGGGACCACATAGATGGGGTTTCAGTAAACGAACACGGTGTACGGACAGCCGAATAAAGGGAAGGAAGAAGGGTCATTCTGCTACATACATATCTTTCTTTCCCTTAGTATACTCTGTTAAAATCAGCACTGTTCCCCTATTGTTTGAGTAAGTCAATTATATTTAGCGCCCGACTAGGTTTACATGAGTGGGTTTGTATCACTCAGTTCATCCCTTTTTTATTTATAATGAGTAAATGTTTTAACCAAGTTGTAACGCAACTCCCCGTACTCTGACCAAGTACCTTCTGTTGATGGATGCTTTCTAGCTTGCGCCGAGGACCACAAACACTGCACCAGACACCACAACCGCCGTAGCTTAACTGGAGTGTCGCTGTCTTCTGTCCACCCTGGATCAGCTTCTGTCCTCCAGGACCGTGTGGGGAAGAGCTCTCCTCCAGGAGAGCGTATCAGGAACAAGCTCTTAAAAGAGCTAAGTGATTAAAGCTCAAGGGAGTATGCAGAGCATAGCAATCCCCAGTGTGATTATGGCAGCTCCCTCCAATAACGAGACGAGGCTACGTTTTGAAGGGTAAAGAAGAACTGTCTGTACTGGCACATACAGCCTCTTGTATTCACATTCTACAAACAGTACTGCCCACAGGGTTTTGAAGAACAACCAATCAACACATTACAACACAGCTAACACTCCCATTCATTACATCAGAAATCCTCCCCTCTGCCTGTGATACAATTATCTCAACACAATAGACTAACTAAATTATTACAGGCAGGCAAATACAGTATTATAAAACATATCAAAGGGACACCAAAAAATGCAATAACCCCATAAAAATATCATCGGAACCGGGCGGTCTGGGTGAACCACATATCCAAAATTCACCCAGATCCGTTCAGTAGTTTGGAAGATACGGTTTAATGCACGATGTGTTTGTGCACCAAATACTGGCAAGATGGCACCGTGTAGAAAAGTCAAAACAGTGTCTGTGAGTTAAAATGGCCGTTCTCACCATGTGCTTCTGATACATGAAATGGTGGCCAACCCAGTAACTCCACAGTTTGTCTGGTAGTCTATCCAGCTGAACCAACAGATGAAACACATGGGGAACAGTGCAACAAACGAAGGGACTCATAAAAAATATGGACAATAGTCATATTTGTGCACAATCTCCAGTTTTGTCACAGGGCACAAATAGTGTTTTTAAATGCCATATATCCCAGGGCCATAGTCAGAAGGTAGGAGGAGGGCAAGCAGCCCCCTCCAAGAACACGTGGTGAGGTCTGTTCCGCCACAGTCCTCATATTGAACCACAAGAGCTTCATCAGCTACAGATACCAAGAAACCAATTACAAGCTTCTGTCATCTTGGTACCGCACCCCTACATTCCTCCACAGAATATTCCTGGACATGTCTCCATTATGCTAGAGATGTGGCCTGGGCGAAGAGATGATCTAACATATATGGTGGAGCTGCCCCCAAATCACACCATTCTGGGAAATGATCAGGGGCACCCTGTCAGAAATCTTTGGGGAAACACAACTTCCGGCTGAACAAGCCTTCCTACACCTCACACCAATACCGATCTCGACAAAGAAGAAATCAATCAATGACACTTCGCCCCCTCTCCTCATCACAAACACCTACCATTAACACTTTCACCTACATCTCCTTATCTTACTCTCACACTTACCCTCATTCCTCCCCTTCTCTGCTATTCACCTATCCTTATCTTATATTCCTTTAGCTCCATCAACCCTGGCTGGATTACTACCATGCAAAGGAACCAAAATTGTATTTAAGCACCTGGAGACACATGGCCACTCTGTGGGTAAGCCCCAATCTGTAGGCTAGAGACCCTCACACTGGAATCTATTCCCTTAAAGAATCCCCCCTTAGAGGGCAGAGCAATTGTTAGCACCATAGACCTGGAAATCGCTGACTCTACATGAAGTGGGGATGGTTTGGAATAACGGGTACCCTCAAAATGAGCTGATCAAATTGGGGTAACCCTTTCTCAAAACATCACCACTTTTAACTGATGAATGCGCATCCAGGGGCTATTTTATCTTAGCTTAGTTTATTATATTTCATTTCATTTCATACCATCTCAGTTCATGATACTTTGCATGGTTTACTAATTGACTTCTGCTATGCCTGAAATATCTTAATTTTATAATGCTAGACCTTAACGCATGTATGTAAAATGTTGAATTGCTAATAACCTACTTGGAGCCTGTGTGCTCCTTCCTTTCTATATCTTCTCTTGGAAAAAAAAACACCTCACAATAAAAATAAGATGCACAAAAATAAAAAAAATAAAAAACTTAGCATCAATCAGTCTCTTGTAGACCTTTTCTCAGGACTATTCCTTTTGCATTTGGTCTTGACTGTATACATTACTGCTGTTCCACTGGAAAGACCAATGAGTTCTCTCCTCCTTGGAATATATATATATAGTGTTTTGTTACTTACCATCTTCATGTTTAACACCTTAGGTGGCAAAGCTTCTGTTAGCTTGTTTTGTACTTAAGGACACAAGCAATATTGTCATTTTTGTTATATGCATGTCCAATTGCAATTTCCATCTTTCTTATTTATTGCTCCAACACATATTATATATCATTTTTAAAGGAGAAACGTGAAGAAACACTTCAAACTCATAGAACATTTAAGTGTGAACACTTTTTTAATTTTGCAAAAAGTGCAGATTTCAATACAAATTGGCACTTTTACAAATTAAAATTGTAACATCCCATTCAGACAATGGTTGCCAATCAGGCAACCGGCCCTGTTACAGGGTGATAGTTTAGCTGCACACTAACCAGCAATCGTTTTTAATCCACCTCTTGATTAAACAGGAGACACTGTCCACATCACTAGGCAGACCTCTTGTACATCATGGCAAACACAGCTGCAGATATCCCCACCTTATTACCCCCCAAAAACAGTGTCTTGTTGATTCTGTCACCTTGTTTTGGTTCCAGGAATGGAACTAAGAATCATGAAACAAACAATACTCCTTGTCTGTTGTGCATATTGGCACTTGACAGTAACAGAATTCAGACAAAATCGACTAAAATGTGGATTAATTGCAATTTGTTTAAAACTGTGTGCACAGGTCTATTTTCTACTACTGACTGGATAATCTATGTTCTTCAGAAGTTTCCTTTACCTCTATTAGGCTACAAGCGGGTATTTAATCTCAGTTATCGGCATGGTCTGTGATGTAGCACCTTTGCTGTGACATTTGTTCTAATAATTGTTTCATTCTTGAAAAAGATCAATCTTTTCTCTACTGCCTTTCTGATTGTGACTTTTACCCTGTTTATATCTCTTGCTAGCACAAAGTTATCCTTTAAACTTTTTAGAAACCCTGCAGTTTCCTGTTTTAGGGGTTCTATGCCTCATAAATGTAATATTTATTCACTAACCAACAATGTATGGTTGATCTGTAACTGAACCCTAAATAGTAATTAAACTGAAATTCTCAGTTCCATAATACTGTGTCACAGGCTGTATGCGGCAATAATTCTCATCTGCACCATTAGCTAAACTAGTGCTGTCCAAATTTGGCCGTTCAGTACTGCTTGGACTTCAACTCACATAATTCTCTGACAGTTGTTGGGTGACAGATAATTATAAGAATTGAAGGTCATCAACTGCTGAAGGACCAGCAATGGACACCCACAATATATTTGTATTGTCAGTAATTGTATCAAACTGCAGCAGACACAGGGAGCGCATGCCATTTATATAATTGGATATATCTTAAATTATGCAGTTCTAAAGAATCTTCTGTTTCAATCAGACAGCAATGTACCATTATAATGAGGTATATTGGAATTAGTGTATTTCAATTAGACATTTAGCACATTATTGCCAATTTCCTTAATAAATACTCATAATAAACACACCATGCCACTTCAATTGTCTTCATAGGCACACCAGAGAAAAGTATATTAACATAAATCATTCCCTTGAAATGCTCTGATCATCACCCACTAAACCAGCCTCAGATATTTTCTACTACAAATGTCAGATGATATTGACATGAACAAGACACAAAGTCTTCTACGCAGATCCTGTTTATTTTTAGCAATTGTTGATTGTTATTTCATAGATCTTTTGTCATCGCTGTTTAATTAAGTTTCAATAAAGTGGCAGAGTGTAGAAAATGAATTCACCATCAGTTTTTGACATAAATAGCTATATATATATATATATATATATATATATATATACAAATTAAGTGGAGATTAGTAGTACTCACGGTCTTTTGAAGATAAAAGCACTTGACTTTATTATTAAATCTTAAACTTCACATTACAGTGTGGTGAAATCTGTCAAATTTCAGTCCCTGTTTGGTGTCTGAGGAAAGTCTCAAGCCGGGACTAAAACGTTGATCAATTTCACCACACTGTAATGTGAAGTTTAAAGTAGAATAATCAAGTAAAGAATTTTTATCTTCAAAAGACAGTGAGTGCTAACAATCTCCATTTCATTTGTCTGGTTTATGCACCAGGCATATTAAAAGGCATATATAGCAAGAGTGCAAGGACGTTAACTAATATTTGTTTCAGTATTCAAAGAGAACTGAAACGTCAACCTTTTCATGTAAATACTTTTTTTGGGATAATTAATAAAGATTTTGTAGAATATCCTTGGAGTGCTGACTGATATTAGAACTATATATATATATATATATATATATATATATATGTATATATATATATATGTACATTTGAGTCCCCCTTCAAGTCAATTGTCTATTAAAACATTCCTACGCTCAGTACAACATGAGTCTAATTCAATCATTAGGACAAAACATCGCTTGCCATGACAAGAAAGAAAGAAATCATTCAATCGCTTGCCATGACAAGAAACTGGTCATCTGACCAATGGATAAAGGCAGGAGTAATGATAACAATGAATTACTCTTATTATAGGCAAGAATTACTGACACAGTTAGGGGACTCTAATACTTATTGGAAACTTCTATCAGACCCTACCCAGCAGATTATGAACAAGTCAATGAAATTGTACAAAGAGGTGTGGAAGCCAATTATGTGTCAATGAATTTAAAGGAATTTTGACTACAACAGACGCCCAAAATACCTATAATTTACACGTTACCAAATGTACACAAAGATGACAAACATCCACCAAGGAGACCAATAGTCTAGGCAGTTAGTGGTGTGATTGAATCCATCGTGAAGTGGCTGGACTACATCTTTAGGGAAACAGTTGAGAAACTACCAACCTGCATCAAGGACACCCCTGACCTAAATGAAATCTCTATACCTTCAACATCAGTACTTGCTTGTGATTTATAGTTATTCAACACCATGAGTGCATTAATACAATGCGGATGGTCCTAGGAAAATAGAAGGTCTATAATGGTCGCCAGAATGA